>CM061280.1:16445710-17049347 GCA_030848825.1 Tadarida brasiliensis
ACACCTATTCTGGTCAATTACCTGTTTCCAAGTGTGACTGACAGATAAGCATCTTCCCATGTCACCCAGACCTTACTGGACATGTGTCTATGGTCCAGTCCCTTCCCCCAGTGATCAGCAGGGAACAGACTTGGAGAGGGCTGAGCTGTAGCTTCCTGGCAAAGCTGTATAAATGGCATGCCTATATTATATGGCCACCCCTTTACTCCTTTCCTGTTAATTAATAACTAGGTTATCACAACGGTGTCAATACAAACTGCATACATTTAGAACAGTCCTTTAATAGGTTAAAGAAGAGGTTGGACAATCTACTATTCACGCACTAACTTAGTATACATTTTATTATCTCAAGGAAAAACTAGAGTTTTCCAGTTTAATCAAACCAGAAAGGATATTAGCCTAAATAAACCCTAGGATTGTGTTATCTGTTGGTACACGTAGAGTCTGGCATGATATTTAAATAAGGTGCACTTGCTGTGGTAATTTATAAACCTCCAAAATAGTCATGTCTTAGAAAAGTAAAAGCTTATTTTTGTCTCATATAAAATCTCAGTATGAGTGTTTCTTGCTCAGTCTGCCCTTTCCAAATGGTAATTCACTCCCCTAGTTGCCTTCCATCATACGGCTCCACTACATTAAATATACAATTAGCAAAGTTGTTTCTATTCCCCCCAGCCCAAAGGGAAAAGAATCTGCAGGGTCACATAAGGGAGGATTTTTGAGCAAGGCCTGGAATTGGCATGCATTTCTTCTCACATTTCACTGTCCAGAGATCAATCACATGGTCACACCTATCTTCCTGAGAGATGGGAAAATGTAGTCAAGCTTTGTGCCATGAAAAACAGTAAACAGAGCCCTGGCTGGTTTGGCTCAGCGGTTAGAGCGTTGGCCCGCGGACCAGAGAGAGTTCTGGGTTCGGTTCCCGCTAAGGGCATGTACCTCGGTTGCAGTTTGTCCCCGGCCCTGGTTGGGGTCATGTGGGTGGCAACCAGTCAATGTGTCTCTCTCGTATCGATGTTTCTTTCTCTCTCGTTCTCCCTCCTGCTCTATCTGAAGATAAATGCAAAAATGTCCTTGAGTGAAGATAAAAAAAAAAAACAAAAAAAGAAAAACAGCAAACAGATTTGATGAACCTCTTATAGTCTGAGCCACACATAGTAACACAAAATATATATTCAAGTTAATCCGTTTACAATAGATTTACCTTATATGAATTGCCATAAAGAGTTCTTTCTACAAAGAATTTTTAAAATGTATTTAGTATATGCAAGAGTTTATCTCTAGTCTTCAGCTAGTTTGTATTTTAAACTTTATTTTTTAATTTTTTTACTGAACTTTTTTATTTTAATTTTAATTTTTTTCAATTTGTATTTTAAACTTTAAATAATGCCTATTGCTTCTCCAATATATTTAGCAAAGACAGCAAGATAAAGATCCAGTTTATAAAATTGACCCCCCCAAAAATCAACATTCCTCCTCTAAAAGTGTTACTTCTTATTCTTAGTGTGAGCGTACGTAGCTAGTTTTTGACATGAGGAAGATAGCTAGTTATTAATATAAGGAAGAAAGCAGAAGGAAACTAAATAATCTTAATAAACCGGGAAGCAGAAGCAGGTAACAAAAGAATTTCCATCTAGTTTTCTGGTAAACAGACTCATTCACACACTCCAGGGAACTGCCACCGAGGAGACTTAATCCTGGGAAAGGGACAGGAAACCTCCCTGGGGTGGGGGTGCTGAGAGACCAGTGCTGGAGGGAGGGAGGAAATTCCTCTGCTGGGCGCAAGCGCAATAGGAACTAGATGTTGTAAGGAAACTTGTGGACATGCGCAGTGAGTCAGGGTGATGACACAGAGGGGCAGGGCCTAGCCTGGGAACAATCCTAAAGGGAATCAGGTTGGATACAGGACATGAAACCCCAATAGAATTGACTGGGAGGAGGGCACAATCCAGGCCCGGGAAAAGTTAGGCATTTGAGTTGGACAGTTTGAATGGTGCTTTTCTTTACCTGAACCAAGAAGATATATGGAGGATTAACAGGAATCTCATGGCAGTGCTTTAAAGCCTGCCCACCCTCTATGTCTCTGAGGGTGTATTAATTCCCCTTAATTCACAATAAAATCTTACCATCACGTTTAAAGTTCTCCAAGCATGTGTGTTTGGAATTCTTTTCTCATGTCATCGCAAAAGAACCTATTACATTCACTGGCAACATTAGGATAAGCCAAATACTTTAATGACATTGCTTTTATAATACACTAATTAAATTTGGCAAATATGTATGGGAAAAGAAAAAGTAAAAATATTGGCTAATATGAATGTAGTAGATTATGAATTGTGATAAATCATCCAATTACCTTAGCATACTACAATTACTGATTTCAAACTACGTAAGGAGATCTGTAAATTTTTGTTTTTGTTTCAAAGGAGTATAGATTGGGGAGTATTGTTATAGGGTAATGGAAAGCTAGGAAAATCCCAGGACAAGGGGAATAGGGAAAGTGAGACAAGAAAATTAAACAAGGCCAAGCAGTTTGGACAGCCTGCAAGCCATTATCTTCCCCAAAACAAGGACACTTGAGAGCAAATGGTTTAAAGCCTCTTTAACAAGAGAATGCTGGAAAGGAGGGGAGAAGGGGTCCTCTCACCCTCTAAATAAAATATCAGCCATTTGGGGGAAGGGGAAAGGAATAAAACAGGTAGTTTTATCTTTTTACTCCCTAAAAGAGAAGCCAGCAGTCTCAAGGCTAGGCAAGATAAAATTGCCAGGTGCTTCTCATGAATTCTGGGAAGGCCGCAACAAAGTAAAAAGGGACCGTGAGAATGAATCTGTACCAAGATATTCAGCAAAGGAATTTTGCAACCTACAGACAGGAGGGTATATAACACCTCAAACTCCCACTCAGCTTGCTCTTCAGATTAGCTGAGAGTCTGTCTGCACTTCATAAGCCAGATGAATAGATTTGCTTGCCTTGCTCCTTTAATACATTGGGTTGCTTTAATTGCTTTAATAAATTGGCTTTATCACAATGCAATCAGGGTCTCTCATTTACATTCATTTATATGAGAAGACAAGAACTGGGGTGGGGATAGCCCACTCCTTCTGACTCAAGCGGCTGTGCAATAACACCTTTTCTGGGAAGTCTCTGGGCTGCCTGTAACAGTATTAGTTTTCTTAAATGTTTTTCTCATTTGTTTTTTGTCTGTTTATTCTGAATAAAAGTTAAACATCTAATATAGAAATTATTTAAAGAGGGAAACCGTTTGAACCTAAACCCAATGTCCCCAGATTTATCATGCAGGAAGATTATAATTTTATGTCATCTTCAATCATTTTATTCTAGTGGGTGACATTTGTTGAGCACCCACATGCATACACTCACTCTCAAAAATCACTTAAAATAACAGAAATGTATCATGTTACAGTTCTGGAGGTTAGAAATCTGAAATCGAGGTATCAGAAGGGCCATGCTCCCTCTGAGCAATCTGTAGGAGAATTTTTTTTTTTTATCATTAAACACATTTTTTTTTCAATTTTTAAAATTTATTTTTGTTACAGATGTTTCTCCTTTTTCACCCCTAGACATCCTCCTCCCCATCCCACCGCCCCACACCCCCAGTGTTGTTGTCCATGTCCATTGCTTATGCATACATGCATATAAGTTCTTTGGTTCATCTCATTCATCCCCCCAGCCCCCTACTCTGAGGTTTGTCAGTCTAAACCATACTCCTTTCTATGTCTCTGGGTCTATTCCGTTCATCAGCTCACCTAGTTCATTATATTCCACAAATAAGTGAGATCATGTGGTATTTGTCTTTCTCTGATTGGCTTATTTCGCTTAGCATAATACTCTTGAGGTCCCTCCATGTTGTCTCAAAGGATAAGAGATCTCTCTTTCTTACAGCTGCATAGTATTCCATTGTGTATATGTACCACAGCTTTTTTATCCACTCATCTACTGATGGACACTTGGGCTGTTTCCAGATCTTAGCGATTGTAAATAGTGCTGCTATGAACATAGGGGTGCATATATTCTTTCTGATTGATGTTTCAGGCTTCTTAGGATATATTCCTAGAAGTGGGATCACTAGGTCAAATGGCAGTTCAATTTTTAATGTTTTAAGGAAACACCATAATGTTTTCCACAGTGGCTGCACCCGTCTGCATTCCCACCAGCAGTGTACTAGAGTCCCCTTTTCTCCATACCCTCACCAGCACTTATTATTTGATGATTTGTTGATGGCAGCCATGTAGGAGAATTCTTCCTTGCTTCTGCCTTCTGGTGTTTTGGCAATCCTTGGCATTCTTTGACCTGTAGATGCATTACTCCAGTCACATTGGCTGTCTTCTCTGTGTGTATCTTCACATTGTCTACCTTCATGTGTGTCTGTCTTTGTGTCTAAATTTCCCCTTTTTATTAGGACAACTTTTGGATTAAGTTCCACCCTAATGATCTCATTTTAACTAGTTTACCCCTGTAAAGACCCTATTTCCAAAATAAGGTCATATTCTGAGGTGTACAAACGTACTTCAATGTATTTGCCTGAGGTAGGGGAGGGGACATGGTTCAACTCATAACAAATGACTAAATACTAGACAATCTGGCTCAAGACTCCACACCCTTAAGGACTATATTCTCTTTATTTCTCTCCACTCTCTTTCCAATCTGTCTATCTCTCTGTCACTGTCTCTGTCTCTCGCTCACTCTCTCTCCCAACATTGATAAAACCCCAAAGAAAGAGCCTGCTCATTTAAAGTTTGTATATTTAGGAGTCAACTATTACACTTACCATATTCTTCCATTTTTACATTTTTGTGTCTCCATAACTGTCTCTTGCACTACTAGACTATAAGGTTCTTGCAGGCAAGGATTCTTCCAATTCCTAATGGTTTCTCTTACAATCAATTGCATACAGTCAGTGCTTAGTAAGCTTTCAATGAAATAATTTCCCATCGAGATTGGAGATAAGAGTAGGACTATTAGGTTCTCTTGAATCCAAGATATTTTTTAATATATTTTTATTGACTTTTTTAGAGAGACAGGAAGGAAGAGAGAGATAGAAACATCAATGAGAGAAACATCAATTGGCTGCCTCCTGCACGCCCCCTACTGGGAATCAAGCCCACAACCCAGGCATGTACCCTGACTGGGAACCAAACCGAGACCTCTCAATCCATGGGATGAGGCTCGATCCACTGAGCCACACTGGCTAGGCAGAATCCAAGTCATTTTTATAAGATGTAAGAATTAATGAAACTTAAAGTGATATTTTATGCTTGTCTTTTTAAAAATTTTATCACGTTTTTAAAATTTATTGTATTAAAGTTATTGGGGTGACATTGGTTAATAAAATTCTATAGGCTTAATCTTTATAAAGGTAGAATAAAATGTGATGTTTATAAAAGTCTTTTATTTAACTTTGGGTTTTTGGTTTTTTTTTTGTATGACTTATATGTTGAGAGGACACGCACATGCACACACTGTTTTTATTAAGGCATTCTTTGCTGTTTTGTTACCCTGACAACTTAGTTCTGCCAATGACTTTCTATCCTGACACCTGATAAATTACTGATGGGAGTAGAGGTTAGACTATTCTATTTTTGGACATATGTGACTCATATCATGTATCACATTCTGGCATGTTCTAATGAGAGATCAATAATGTTTTCAGAGAGAGAGACCCTATAGTGCTTTATAAATGATAAGAGGTTAGTGTAAAGTGCAAGAAACAATGTACTAATCATATTTCTACCTGATGGAATTAGTTTTAGCTTTGTTTTGTTTCGTTTTTTCTAAACCACACCTTGAACATGATAAATGTGTAAATATAGAAATAAATATAAATATCAGAGTTTGTTGGTTGGTCTGGTTGCCCCTAAAATATTGATATATTTGTTTTCTATTGCAAAGTATGTGGCTATTGTCATTAACTATCTCACATTAATTTATCTTCTAAATGCATCTTCATCAAAATGATCTGTAAATCATAAACATTTGTCAATATGTTTAGTGAAGGGAATTATTGATTGTAAATTCCAAATTAAATTACACTGTTTGAAGCACTTACAAATAATCTGTCTTTACATGAGGCCAATGCTTAAAAACATATAAAGTCTTATGCAGTTATGCAGTGAAGATGACCAAATTGCAGGTTTTTAGAGAAAGTGAGGCGGGAGATGAGGCTGAAAATGTGGCGAGTACCAAGCAATGCTAAAGAATTTGGACTTTGTAGGGAGTAGGGAGCTATAAAATATTTTGAGCAAGAATGTCACATGATGAATGCATAACCAATGGACATAGACAACAATGCTGGGGACGGGACAGCGGAGGGGATGGGGAGGAGGGTATCAATGGGGGAAAAAGGAGAAACACCTGTAACAAAAATAAGTTAATAAAAATAATTTTTTCAAAAAAGAATGTTACATGATGAGACTTCTGTTTAAGAATGAATGATTTGATGGTAATGAGAAAGATGTATTAGAATAAAGAAAAACAGTAAACTAGAAGTTCATCCCTACTCCACTAATATATACTGAGCTTAGTTCTAGAGATTTTGTAATGTGAGCTGTCAGTCTCATGAAGATATATAGCAGACAGTTGGAATTTTAGAACTCTAATTCCGGAGAGTAGCCAAAGCTGGGGACAGATTTGACAGCCATACACCGACATAAAAACCTAGAAGTTGGAGTTATAGATGGTATAGTCTGGGTGAGAGTGAAGACTGGTGAATACATTTCATTTCTGTTGAACACATGCAGAGAATCTACTTTGTGCCAACAGCAACGCTAAGCTCCAGGGACAACAATATCAACAAGACAAGCTCTTTGCCCTCCCTGTCCAGCCACATGCAAATAATCAAAAAGACTTGTCAATATCCTCTCCATTCAGGGGTGGGAAACGTCCAGCCCGTGAGCTGAAATCAATGCCAGCTGACATCACCAGCTTCACCAAATTAGCCTGACCAAATACAGCAGACTACTTTTTAAGTTATCAATTTTGTATGGCCCTCAAATGATGTTATAAATATCCATATGGCCCTTGGCAGAAAAAAAGGTCCTCACCTCTAATCCTGGGATATGTGAATAGGTGTTTTGATGACCAATTATCAAAGAAGTTTGGGAACCATCACCTACTAAATGATACCTCAGTATATCAATACATAGCAATTAATAATAAAGCACCCTGACCTGTGTGGCTCAGTTGGTTGGGTGTTGTCTCGTGCACCAAACTGAAAGGTTGCTAGTTCAATTCCAGATCAGGGCACATGCCCGGGTTGGGGGATTGATCCCCAGTAGGGGGCGTGCAGGAGGCAAGCTGATAGAGATTACACTCTCGCATCACTGTTTATCCCTCTCCCTCTCCCTTCCTCTCTCTCTAAAAAATCAATGAACTATTCTAAAAAATTTAATAACAAAGCACTTACAGGCCTTATGTGTTAAACATTATGTTAAGTATTATATGTAAAAAGCATCTCTTTAATCCTCACAGCAGTCCTATATTTATGCAAAATTTTTGGTTTAGAAAACAGAATGCTTAAGTATCTTTAAAAAAAAAATTTATTGATTTTTCCCTTTATTGATTTCAGAGAGAGAGGAAGTGAGAGGGAGAGACAGATAGAAACATTGATGAGAGAGAACATCGATTGGCCGCATCCTGCATGCCCCCCAATGGGGATCGGGCCCACAACCTGGGCATGTGCCCTGACCGGGAATCAAACTGGTGACCTCTTGGTGCATGGGTCGTCGCTAAACCACTGAGCCACACCGGCCGCAGTGGGTGATATCTTGTAACATGCTTAAATTTTATTAATTTCATAATTATGTCGTCTCTATGCTGAGGACATTTTTGCATTTATCTTCAGATAGAGTGGGAGAAAGAGAGGGAGGAAGAGAGAGAGAGAAACATCTACGTGAGAGAGACACATCGACTGGCTGCCACCCACACGACCCCAACCGGGGCCGGGGACAAACTGCAACCGAGGTCCGTGCCCTTAGCGGGAACCGAACCCGGGTCTCTCTGGTCCGCGGGCCGATGCTCTAACCGCTGAGCAAAACCGGCCAGGACAAGTATCCTATTGAAATTACACAGCTAGAAGAATATTTATTTTGTTGTTCTCTGGAATAAATACTTCCATTTCCAAATTGTATGTTTTGATGAAACAGTGTTTAGCTGAAAATATATTACAAAGCATAACATACCAATACCAGTATTTTAACCCAGACAATCTGACCATGGAGATCGAGCTTTTAAACACTGCACCACATATTAGGATAACAAAGGTACAGAGGAGCCCTGGCCAGTCTGGCTCATCAGTCAGAGCGTTGGTCCACGGACCAATGAGTCCCGGGTTCGATTCTGGTCAAGGGCACGTACCTCGGTTGCGGTTTGTCCCGGCCCTGGTTGGGGTCGTGCGGGTGGCAGCCAGTCAATGTGTCTCTCTCACATCGATGTTTCTCTCTCTCTCTTCCTCCCTCTCTCTCCCTCCCACTCTATCTGAACAAAACATGGAAAAATGTCCTCGGGTGAGGATAAAATAAAAAAAGGGGGAACAGAGGAAAAGTCTTGAGATAAGGCAGCAACCTATTCAACTATCTGTAAAAGTATATCATCAAACTTGATAATAGAGGGTAAGGCTTCTAAAATTTTTATTTCTCCCAACTCAACTATTACCACCAGAGCACAGCTTTCCATGTAGTTTTAGTTAATGGAAGATAGTTATATTTAAAAATCAAACACACATATCTATTTCATTGATGTTGTGATGTTTCCACTAAGTATGGACAATTGTACAAAGCCTCTGTATTATACTTGAAAATGTTGATTTCATTCATAGGTGGAATTTAACAAACAAACTGAACTACCAAGCAAAATAGAGACAAGCTCATAGATAGAGAGCAGGCAGACAGATCTGGTGGGAGGGGGTTGTTGGGGGGCAGTGTGGAGGGATTGAGCAAAAAAGAAACAAAAAGAGAAAGAACTCATGGACATGGACAACAGCGTGGTGATTGTGGTGGGAGGGGGATGGGTGGAGGTGGAAGAGGGTATCGGGAGATAAATGATGATAAAAATAAAATAAAATAAAGAGAAAAAACATGTTATAAACAATTGCACAAAGTATTCTACACTTAAAGGTATTATTCATGGATGAAAACTCATGGGTGTTTAGACAGTAAATCCAATGTTGTTGAACTAACTGCTCTCTGCCTGAAATTTTAATGACCAAATGTTCAATTTTCAGGTTATTATATATAATGTAAAATCAGTAAGACAAACAAATAAACACTTTACTCTTGTGATTCTCTTATTCTAGTCATAAAAAGTAACATAATGCATTAGTAATATCTGGTCATCCAAATATAAATGGACATAAGCTCTAAACTCCCAGCCTTTGGTTTTATTTCAATCATATAAGACTCAAGAATTTCCAGAATTTAAACCTGTGGCTTGCTATTTGTATACTCTTAAATCCAAGGCTAGGATAAGTTAAAAATGGATTTTTGTAGATAACTCATCACAATTGTTGAGAGGTCATTTTTTTATTGTAATCATAGACTCTTTTGATATGTTTACTGAAATATTCATATGAAAGCATCATTTGTTTATAAAAGTGTAGCCTTGTAATATAAATTTAAAAAATAAATACTGCAATTAAATTAGAGCATGTGTACTTTTGTTATAAATATTATTTTTATTCTGCCTTTTACACTTTTCCTACAGTTTATGTACCACCTATATTTATAGGACTTAAAGTCTATGCTCAGTTCTCTTATTAGCCAAATTGCCATTTTTTAGTCATTTATGGTCTATGACCTTCAGTTGTACTCATTCTAACGTGACAATAATAATTTTAACTATAAATATAAACTTATTGTAAGGATCAAATAGATAAGTTCTAAAAATTATGCCACTGTGTGCTAATAATATTTTGCATTATTTTATTCTCCATGGTCCTTTGCAATCTTTTGCACATAGTAGGTATTCAATTAGTGCTCAAATGATAAGTAGATTTATAGATAAAATAGTCCATAGAATTAATTGCCTTTGAATTTATTTTTCCATATGGCTTCACATTTATTATACAATAAATTTGAAATTTTATTTTGTTTTTCACTGGAATAAATACTTCAGATAAACTATAATACATTTTGATGAAATGGGAAAGACCAGGTTCATTTTTGAGTTCTGTCAGTAAAATTTGTGTCTTGAGACAAGTCTTTTCTCATTTCTGGGCCTTAATTTCCATATCTGATTTTCTAGTGGCTCAATGACAGACTTTTTAAAGTGTATAGTTGAATAATATACTAAAAACATAGCATAACATACAAATACCACAGCTAAATCCACCCCGAACCCATTTTCTATAAGGCCTTATTTTACATCCTGCTGAAAGACTGTCATACATTTGTGATATAATAACTATTAATCTGGTAATGTATTCTGTAAACAACAAAATGATTATTTAAACATCCCAGTAGGGTAAAAAAGAAGAAGCACTATAGTTGTTTTCACCTCTCAGAAATTAGAACCTTGTCAACAATCTAATTTAAACACTCTTTTTAAAGAGTATAGATATTCCATTTAGCATGTACACATGTGCATATGTAGAAATGACAACATGGAATAAGTTATTTTCTATTACTTAAAGAGGTTAAAAAATAAGTTCATAGATACAGAGAACAGATGTGTGGTTGCCAGTAGTGGGGGGTGAGGTTTGGCAAAATGAATAAAAAGGGTCAAACTGTACACACTTCATCTTATAAATTAAATAATTCATGGAGATATAATATACAGCATAGTGATTGTTTAATAATACTGATTGTATATTTGAAAGTTACTAAGATTAATTCTTGAAAGTTCTTGCCACAAGAAAAACACTTGTAACTATGTATGGTGATGGATGTTAACTAGACTTATTGTGGTGAACAGTTCACAATGTATACAAATCTGGAATCAGTATGTTGTATATCTGAAACTAATATAATGTTATATGTCAATTATACTCAATAAAATATCTATAAAATCTAAATGGATACAAAAGATATAAATTAGTTGACTTAAATCTAACAATAAAAAATCAGCAAGGAGCCCAGCCGGTGTGGCTCAGTGGTTGAGCATCGACCCATGCACCAAGAGGTCGCCAGTTCGATTCCTGGGCAGGGCACATGCCCAGGTTGTGGGCCCGATCCCCAGTGGGGTGCATGCAGGAGGCGGCCAATCAATGTTCTCTCTCATCGATGTTTCTCTCTCCTCCCTCTCCCTTCCTCCCTCTAAAAATCATTAAAGAAAAAAAAAATTTAAAAAAAACAAATATTCTTAAAAACAAAATCAGCAAGGAACCCAGCTGGTGTGGCTCAGTGGTTGAGCACCAACCTATGCACCAAGAGCTCACCATATCGATTCCTAGTCAAGGCACATGCCCAGGTTGTGGGCCCGATCCCCAGTGGGGGGCATGCAGGAGGCGGCCAATCAATGTTCTCTCTCATCGATGTTTCTATCTCTCTCTCCTTCTCCCTTTCTTTCTCTCTAAAGTCAATAAAGAAAAAAAAATATTTTTAATTAAAAAAAAAAGATCAGCAAGGATAAAATAATTTTGCACTTATAGTATGCAATTGCTTGAAGGGGTCACAATAAGCAGATGCTTTGAATGACATCAGAAAAGCCTTCCTGGTACAGAGAAATTTTATGCATGGCTGAAAAGATAAATAAAAACAGTAATAATGGATAGAGTGCAGTGGGTGGGGTCAATAAGGAGAGCATCCCTAGGAAAATCAATAAGTTATGTGGGGGAAATACAAGTAAAGAAGTAACAATATAAAATGAATTTCGTTAAATAAGCATGTGAAGTTTGTAGAGAAGGAAGAGGGAATAAGTAAGAGACAGGCATTCAAGTCAAAGCTCAGAGATTTGTAGTAATTTTCTTTTTCTTTTTCTTTTTACTTTTATTTCCTTTTTATTTATTTTAGAGAGAAAGGAAGGGGGAGAGAGAGAGAGAGAGAGAGAGAGAGAGAGAGAGAGAGAGAGAGACAGAAACATTGATGAGAGAGAATATCGATTGGCCGCCTCCTGCATGCCCCCCACTGGGGATCGGGCCCACAACCTGGGCATGTGCCCTGACCAGGAATCGAACCAGCGACCTCTTGGTGCATGGGTCGATGCTCAACCACTGAGTCACACCGGCCGGGCTAATTTTATCTTTTTAAACAGATTGTTAACATGATAAAAAAGATTATTTGAAGAAGATTATTTTCTCAATTATATTGATTAGCAAGTAAAGAAATTGACAGTAGGTACTCAGGTTAAGAAGGTTCCAAAATAATCTAGACATAACTTTTCGAAGGACTGAAAGGTGCTCACTGGGTCTGGAAATGGAAACATTTGGGAGTAGATTTGACAGGTAAAGAATCTGCCGACTTCAACAACAGATGGTGTGTGGGCGTGTGTGTGTGTGTGTGTGTGTGTGTGTGTGTGTGTGTGTGGTGTGTGTGTGTAGCTGGGGGGAGGAAACTGGTTATGATTAAGGTGTTCCAGAAAGAGAAAAGCCAAGTTAAATTCAAAGCTAGCTAAAATGAAACCTGCGAGTTATAAATCCAATGTCCTTGAGAAGGTTTAAAATTCCTTATTTTTCTGTCTTCTTTCACACTTAATTTTGTCTTTTTTATTATACTAATCTAACCTGCTAGCGCTTAATTTTACAACTAGACCTTTAAAGTGAGAAAACATGGTATTTTAACCAGTAAACATAAGGGATTTATTCACATTAGTAACATGAGAAAAGGGCTTATGTGATGTCAATGTCTATATCTTGTCATTAATCTGGGAAGTTGGTTAGCTTGTTTTCAAATACCTAAGGGACAAATTGATGTCAATGGCAAAGGTCTTCTTGAGAGCTGTGTTGAGTCTGGTGAGTGTACAATATCCGTATGTTTTGCAATCTCTTCAGTTCACCCTATATATAGACGTAACCTTAGTAACCTGTACTATTGTATTTCAACTTGGTATTTATTTTCTACTTACTTGACTTGGGATATACAGATGATGTGTTGTGGAATTGTGCCGCTGAAACCCCCATAATTTTCTTAATCAGTGTTACCCCAATAAATTCAATAAAAAAGAAATTCAAGGTAATCACACAAAAAAGAGATTTGTTATGTAGGGATTAACATTTTCATAGCCGAGTTTGCACTCACCAGGTAACTTAGTACATTTCTCTAAAGGTGTCACATTCCAGCTAGTAGAAGACTTAAATATAGTGAAATTGCAACAGATTTTGTGAGTGCTAAAATTTCAAACTTCCAAACAACACCTGCTAAATATTCCAACACTTGAAAGAGTTCAGAATTAATCTGTATAAATAATTTGCTTCTGAGGGAAATAAATAGTCTGCATACCGGTTTTCAGCACAGATTTTCTGGTAGAGATAGGAAATGAATGCTGAGCGTGGAGTTAGAAACACTGAGCCAATTCCAACTTCACACCTATAACCTCAGCGACCTTGAGCAGATCAGTGAATCTTCCCGAACATCAATTTCCTCATCTGTAAAAATGCAAAAAATAAAACATGGCTGTAGTCCAACCTCCAACTTAGAGCAGAAAATGAGAAATTCCAGCTCTGGCCGGTTTGGCTCAGTGGTTAGAGTGTCAGCCTGTGGACCAGAGAGTCCCAGGTTCGGTTCCCGCTAAGGGCATGTACCTCAGTTGCTATTTGTCCCCAGCCCTGGTTGGGTCGTGTGGGTGGCAGCCAGTCGATGTGTCTCTCTCTTGTCAATGTCTCTCTCTCTCTCTCTTCCTCCCTCTCTCCCTCTCGCTCTATAAATGCAAAAAGTGTCCTTGGGTGAGGATTAAAAAAAAAAGAAAATGAGAAATTCAAGTGATAATATACATTAAATTGTTATGCATGTAAATTTACGAAAACACAGTATATTCATATAAAATGTAACATTATGTCCACATCATATGAAGCCATCACTAATAATTCCACTTAAGATATTGGATCATTTTGCTTTGCTTGCATATATTAAAAACCAACTTATTTCCCTTTAGAAATACTATCTGGATTGTAAAATACAACATACATTCGTTGTACAAATTGTGAATATTTTAAGTCATCTCAAATTCAGAACAAATAAGATATAGTGTGTTCCACTATTATAGATTTTATAACCTACTAAAAATAGAGATTATTTATTTATGTATCAGTTCATTTTCCTGGTTATTTGTTGTTGACTCTCAGCCTCACGTTTGCTTTTCTATACTTTGCTTTTTACCACTGTGGTTGTCATTCTGCAAATTATGGTTCCTACACTCTGTTGACAGCTGGTGTCCAGCTACCTTCTGCCAACAGGAGGTGCTAGCAGGAGATTAGAAAGCAGGAAGAAGAGAGATTTCAATGCTGGCTCTCCAACTGTTGTCTCTGGCACTCTTTGTCACTTGCCTCCAGGATTGTTACTATCTTCTGATCTCTGGTATTATCCACGTCTTTCTTTTCGATTTTCAAAGCCTTCTCCCACCCATCATTTCTCTTCTGCTCTTCTAGTCCTCGGAACACCTTAGAAACATATTCCCTCTGTTCAAAATACCATGAGTAGTTTCTGTTTCCTTGACTATACCTTGACTAAGATGTTCACATACAGGTGTACTTACTCAAAATGAGAAATTGATTTTTTTCTATATGGTTTCAGTAAAATTCAAAATAATATAAATAGCAAAACAGTATGCAGGAATTTGAAAAGCAAAAGACTCTCCAGATATTTTATACAGTTTCCACAGGAAATCTTGTCATATGAGAACAAAGTGGAAGTGAAATCAGTGCTACATATACTATGCACTGAAGGCATTTGCCACTTGAGTAAGCTGGAAACAGAACAAAGCAAAGCATATATATATCTAATGCAAGCCAAGTACCTTTTCTTTTGAATTCTGTTCTGCATTAAGTATCTTATGCAGGGGAATCAGTTGAATCTTTTAGCAGCTTTACTCTTTGATTATTCTTTTGTTTTTGTTTTTTGTTTTCCTTTATTGATTTTAGAGAGAGGGAGAGGGAGAGAGAGATAGAAACATTGATGAGAGAGACCATCGATTGGCCGCCTCCTGCATGCCCCCCACTGGGGATCGGGCCCACAACCTGAGCATGTGCCCTCACTGGGAATCGAACCGGCGACCTCTGGGTTGATGTTCAACCACAGAGCCACATTGTCTGGACTCTGACTATTCTTATATCAGCATTACTATTATCATCATCCATATAGGAGTCATTCCAAGAATATCTAGCAATGCATTTTTTCTTCAAATACCTCCATCATTTTCACATTAGAAATGAAATGTTTCTTGCTTCTTAAACTGTACATCTTATAAGAAAATTTGAGCCAGTGAACATTCAGTATTTTCCCCAAAATAAATGATTAAGGTAACATAAAACATAACAATTACTACTCTTCATTCAATAACCTTTTCTAGAAAGGAAATCAACATTGTTTTAAAGTTTAAAAAGTTGTCCAGATAGTGTGGCCCAGTGGTTGAGCGTTGACCCATGCACCAAGAGGTCACCGGTTCAATTCCCGGTCAGGGTACATGCCCAGGTTGTGGGCCCAATCCCCAGTGGAGGGCATGCAGGAGGCGGCCAGTCGATGTTCTCTCTCATCGATGTTTCTATCTCTCTCTTCCTCTCTTTTCCTCTCTCTCTAAAATCAATAAAGGAAAAATAAAAAAGTTTTTAAGTTTAAAAAGTTAAACAAAACAAACATAAACAAAAATACAAAAAACAAAACAAAACAAGAAAGTCCTAACTTAAGTTTAAAGCCACATCACTTTGCAATGGACTAAACCATTTATTAAATATTCTTGAGGATGTTCATATTCATCAAAGAATAAAATATAGACTGTAGTCTTTTTCTCCCATTTTAAAAATTGTTTATACATATTGCCACTTTGAAAAACTCCTCACACTTGGGTTTGCATGTTCACAGAAGACTACAAAAGAAAATTGATACAACAAAATAGACAGTTGAAAAAATATCTCCCTGCAAAGAACTGGATACTAGATGAAGCATAGTTTTTAGTGCATTGCTGAACAGGCAATAAAAATATTTATTTTCCAGGGCTCACCCTCACCCAAAACAAAAGAAACTGTTATTTGTGTCCAGAGCTTGGAGTAGTTGCTGATGGCACTAAGATCAGAAAGGTCAAGAACAGAACCAAAAAGTGAGAGAATATGCCTTCTCAATTCACATGGATCTTTTTCTTTTTCTTTAATTTTTTTTCTTTATTGATTTTAGAGAGAGAGGAAGGGAGAGGGAGAGAGAGACAGAAACATCGATGAGAGAGAACATTGATTGGCCGCCTCCTGCATGCCCCCCACTGGGATCGGGCCCACAACCTGGGCATGTGCCCTGACTGGGAATCAAACCGGCGACTTCTTGGTGCACGGGTCATTGCTCAACCACTGAGCCACACCGGCCAGACTCACATGGATCTTTTAAAAAAATTACCCATAGCCCTGGCCGGTTTTGCTCAGTGGTTAGACCGTCGGCCTGTGGACCAGAGAGTCCCGGGTTCAGTTCCCACTAAGGGCACATACCTCGGTTGCAGTTTGTCCCCGGCCCTGGTTGGGGTCGTGTGGGTGGCAACCAGTCGATGTGCCTCTCTCACATCGATGTTTCTCTCTCTTCCCCACTCTCTCCCTCCCGCTCTATCTGAAGATAAATGCAAAAATGTCCTCCGGTGAGGATTAAAAAAAATAAAAAATAAATAAATAAATTACCCATAGATCAGGCCATAAAGCAATTCTCAAAAAATTCAAATATTGATATTTGACAGAGTATATTGTCTTACTACAAGGCAATTGAGATAAAAACAAATGATTAAAATACAAATGAAAGTACCTGTGTGTTTGGAAAGAATAAGATATTTGGTAAGGAACTCATGGGTTGAAGAAAAAGTCATAATGAAAGTTTTAAATATTTGAAATTGAATAATGATGACTCTACGTTATACCACACTATGATTCCAGAATTAAAGAGCAAGAAGCTTGGTGATATCTATCTCCAGCAAAACAACAATTAAACTGAAGGAAATGATAAAAACAAATAATGTAATATGTTTGGGAATTGTCCTAAGGACATACAACGAATCGAGAAATATTCATTCAAACAACCCACTAAGTCTCATTAAGAACAATGGAACTCTGGAGCATTTCAGTCATGACTCACTCTCTTACTTCCCCTAGGTAGCCAAGCTTTTCCCTGGGGAGCTCTACTCTGAGCAGGTGTGACCAAGAAGACAGGGCTCCGTATACCCCCAGCTCCCATGATGGGCTCCCATGATGTGGTTCCAGCTTCATGATGGGAGGGGGCAGTTGTTGTGTACTGATTTGTTTTTATTTCAAATCCATGTTTTGAAAGCTTGTTTTGGATAAAGTTGTTTTGATCTAAGAGTCAAGTTGTTTTGAACGAAGGGTAAATGTGTTTATATCGACGAAGCTGTGCCAGGATGTCATAGACATCTGTTGTTGTCGATAAACACTCAGTAGCTCAAGCTGCTGATGGGTGCCACTGGAGCCTTATCAGTAAGAGCATATGGAGGAGCCACTGTGACTATGGGATATTTAAACTTTAAAAATCAAGAGTTTGTAAGGTCTTACTGAGAGCGATCCATCTGGGCAAGGTGAATCTTTGCTCATCTAAATATCTCTCGAAAGACCTTGGGACATTCGCTCCTGCTGGACAAAGTGACTAAATGAAGGACATCATCTTGCGTGCCAACACTGGCATCTTTGTTCCCCAGCAACATGCTGTAGTAACAAGGGACTTTTGCTTTGCACTAGCAGCTGAATTTTACCCCTTGGTTGGCTAAGCCAACTCTTCTGAGAATCAACTCATAGGAAAGCACACCGCAACTAAATTTGAACTTTATATTTCTTATATTCCTCCCACCCTTTTCCTGGAACAATAGTGCAATTTACTTACCATTGGTTTGCAGAATGTGCTTTCTTTATTGGCTTTTTAAAACTTGTTTTTTCTTTATTGATTTTAGAAAGAGAGGAAGGGAGAAGGATAGAGAGTTAGAAACATCGAAGAGAGAGCACATCGATTGGCCGCCTCCTGCATGCCCCCTACTGTGGATCAGGCCCACAACCTGGGCATGTGCCCTGACCGGGAATCGAACCAGCGACCTCTTGGTGCATGGGTCAATGCTCAACCAGTGAACCACACCGTCCAGGCTCTTTATTGGCTTATTAAGAGACATCAACGTGTATGCTATTGGCTTGTAAAATAATATTATTATAAATTATAATTCCTGTAGTGCATCTATGTTAAATAAATTAGTGGCAAAGACTATCTCAGTCTCTGATTATCATTTGCCTCCGACCGAAGAGCAGAACACTGTTTTTTGTTTTGTTTTATTTTTTCATTTTCCCCAACAACATGTTGCAGAAGGTCTATCCTAGGCAAGAATGACTGAGAGGCTAAGAGATCTGGGACTCCTTTTCTCCACCCACCACTCATAGGGCAGAAACTCAACCCCAACTGCAGCAGGCCAAAAATATTGAAATTCAATGCCTCTAGCACCAGCTCACTCTAACAAGTGCCACGCTGGTAGGTACAAGCCAAAGAGACTAGGGACTATTGCCCCTTACTACAAGTGCCAACTCTAATTGAGGGAACCACTTTATGTGGAACAGAGCTTAGAGAATTAAATACCTGAGGTTGTTTAAAAGAAAAAAATAGTGGATGTCTGGCTGGTGTGGCTCAGTGGTTGAGCATCAACCCATGCACCAAGAGGTCGCTGGTTCGATTCCCAGTCAGGGCACATGCCCAGGTTGTGCAGTGGGGGGCATGCAGGAAGAGGCCAATCGATGTTCTCTCTCATTGATGTTTCTATCTCTCTCTCCTTCTCAATTCTTCCTCTCTCTCTAAAATCAATTAAGGAAAAAACATTTTTTAAAAAAATAGTGGAGATTTTGGTGGAGAACAATCAAGAGGACACTCATAGCTCCATGAAACAAGTAGGAACAAGCAGACATCAGAGCAATTAAAAGTTGAACAGAGAGAACCAGAGAAAGAGACAGACAAAAAGAGCTCTTATGTGATCACAGTCGACCCTGGGGTTGGGGAAAGCTGTGTGCATAGGTTCTGTTGCATTAACTCAAAAGCAATCAAATTCGAACATGGGCAGGCTTGAAAGAATTGTTCAAGCTGCATTTACATCATTCAACACAGGAAAGAAATCTCATTGACACAAGGGGCAGAAACATAATCTCTGATTGAACAATGGCAGAACAAGTTTCTATTACCCAGGGTTCCTTTAGGAATCCAGGCTTAAAAATAAAGGTACAGCCTGGCCAGTGTGGCTCAGTGGTTGAGCATCGACCCATGCACCAAGAGGTCACAGGTTTGATTCCTGGTCAGGGCACATGCCCAGGTTGAGGGCCTAATCCCCAGTGAGGGGCATGCAGGAGGCAGCCCATCAATGTTCTCGCCCATTGATGTTTCTATCTCTCTCTCCCTCCCCCTTCCTCTCTCTCTCTAAAATCAATAAAGAAAAAAAAAAGAAATAGGCAAAAGGGTGGGGGCTGGATGGAGGGGACAAAAGAGAAAGTGGGATAGGGGATATCTATAATAGTGTCAACAATAAAAAAAAGAAAGAAAAGAAATAGGCAAAGGAGTTGAATAGATAGTTCTCCAAAGATGATATACAATGGCCAACATGCATATGAAAAGTTGTATTCAGCATCACTAATCGTCAGAGAAATAAAAACTAAAATCACAATGAGATATAACCTTACACCCATCAGAATAGATATTTTCAAAACAAAACAGATAATAATAAGAACTTTTGTGGACTGTTGGGGGGGTGGTTATAAAATGGTGCAAGCAGTATGGAAAACATTGTAGAGGTTCCTAAAAAAATGGAAGTGAAGCCACCATATAATCCCAAAATCTGGGCATATATCCCAAAGAACTGAAACCAGGATCTTAAAGAGATATTTGCACTCTCAAACACAGCTGCACTATTCACAGTATCCAAGAGGTGGAAGCAACACAAATGCTCATTGATGAATTAATGGATTAAAAAAATGTTGTATATGCATGCAAGGAAGTATTGCTAGGCCTTACAATAGCAAACCTTGCAAATTGCTACATTATAAATAATCCTTAAAAACATTATGCTAGTCTGACCAGTGTGGCTCAGTGGTTGAGCATGAACCCATGCACCAGGAGGTCGCCAGTTCGATTCCCAGTCAGGGCACATGCCCAGGTTGTGGGCCCGATCCCCAGTGGGGGACATGCAAAAGGCAGCCAATCAATGTTCTCTCTCATCGATGTTTCTGTCTCTCTCCTTCTCACTTCCTCTCTCTCTAAAATCAATAAAGGGAAAAAATTAAAATTAAAATTAAAATAAAAAACATTGTGCTAAGTGAAATATAAGAGTTACACCAAATAAATGCTGTATGATTCCACTAATGTAAGGTATGTAAAGTAGTCAAAATCACAGAAACAGAAAATAAAATGATGGTTACCAGAGTCTGGTGAGGGATAGGGAATAACGTATTGTTTAATGAATATAGAGTTTCAGATTTATTAAAAAACAATTCTAGAGATCTCTTTCATAAAAATGTAATTATACTTAATACACACTACTGAAATATACAGTTAAAAGTGTTTTATGTTATATGTATTGTACCAAAATAAAAACTATGATAATAATAATACAGTAGAAAATGTCCAGTTTTAGACAAAAAAGTTGCAAAACATGCAACGAAGCAGGAAAGTGTAACATATTTACAGCAATTAAAGTAGGCAATAAAAATTACCTTGAAAGGGTCCAGAGAAAGACTTCAAAGCAGCTATTAAAAATATGCTCAAAGAGCTAAAAGTATCCATCCTTGCAGTGGCTCTCAACCTTCCTAATGCCGCTACCCTTTAATACAGTTCCTCATGTTGTGGTGACCCCCAACCATAAAATTATTTTCGTTGGTACTTCATAACTGTAATTTTGCTACTGTTATGTCTTAGGCGACCCCTGTGAAAGGGTCATTTGACCCCCAAAGGGGTCGTGACCCACAGGTTGAGAAGCGCTGGTTTAAAGGAAGGTATGATGACCATGTCTCATCAAATAGAGAATATCAATAAAGAGGTAAAATTGTTAAGAAGAAGCAATTAAAATTCTGGAGTTGAAACATGCAATAACTGAAACAAAAAACTGAAGTAGAGTGGAAGAACAATACATTTGAGCTGACATAAAAAGAGTCAGTAAACTTGAAGATCGATCAGTAGAGATTATGGTACCTGAAAAACAGAGAAAGAAGAAAACTGAACAAAGTCTCAGAGGAATGTGGGACACTTAAGTATACAAATGTGTATTTAATGAGAATACTAGAAAAACAGGAGTAAGAGAAAGGAACAGAAAAAATATTTTAAAAATAATGACTAAAAACTTTTCAAATTTGATGAAAAACATTAATCTACATATCCAAGTCACCCAAAACCTTAAAGTAAGATAAAAGCAAAGAGATCCACTTCCCAGACATATTATGGTTTAAAAGTTGAAAGCCAAATATAAAGAGAAATCTTTAAAGCAGTTGGTTAAAAGGATTTATCACAGACAAGGAAGTTCCAATATGATGAAGGGTTGACTCCTCATCAGAGCCAAAGGAGGCCAAAAGGCAATGGACTTACATATTCAAAATGTTGAAAGAAAAACATTTGAGGAAAGCAATCTGTCAAACAAGAATCTTATATCCAGCAAAACTAACTTTCAAAAATGAAGGTAAAAATGATATTTTTAGATTTAAAAAAAATCAACGAATTTGTTGCTAGCAGACTTACCCTGCAAAAAAAGACTAAAGATATTCTTCATGCTGAAAAGAGACTGCAGTCAGCAATTGAAATCCACATGAATAACAAAGAACACTGGTAAAATTATTATGCAGGTAGTTACAAAAGACAATACGATTACATATCTCTTCATTTTCCTTCACTTTACTGATTTGAAAAGCAATTCCTTAAAACAATATATATATAAAATTATATTATTGTGCTTATAACATATAGAAATGTAATATATTTCACAATAAGAGCATGTGGGGACAAAGCTGTTTGGTAGTAAGGAAATGGCACCAAATGGCAACATTTCACAGGAAGAAATGTTGAGAGTCAGAAATGGTAAACAAGCAGGTTGATAAAACAAAATCTATAAATGTAAACTTACTCTCATTTTTTTCTCCTGCCTTCGTTTTGATAGTTTTCTTTGATGTTTTTAGTTTGAATTAGTCCCATTTGTTTATTTTTGCTTTCAGTTCTTTTGCTTGAGGAGATATATCCAAAATACTTTTGCTAAAAGCAATGTCAAAGAGTTTATTGCTTCTGTTTTCTTCCAGGAGTTTTATGGTTTTAGGTCTAACTAAGTTATTAATGTATTTTGAGTTTATTTTTGTATATGGTTGTAAGGAAGTGTTCTAATTCATTTTTTTTGCATGTTTCTGTCCAGTTTTGCCAACACCACTTATTGAAGAGACTGTCTTTGCCCCATTGAATATCCTTACCTCCTTTGTCATCGATTAGTTGACCAGATAAGTGAGGATTTATTTCTGGGATCTCTATTCTATTACATTGATTTATATATCTGTTTTTATAACAATACCATACTGTTTTGATTGTAGTTTTGTAGTAGTATAGATTTATATCAGGAAATATGATACCTCTCACATTGTTTTGTTTTTTATCAAAAATTTTTGGCTATTTGTGGCCTTTTCTTGTTTCATATACATTTTAGTATTAGTTGTCCTCATTCTGAGAAGAATGCCATTGATATTTTAATAGGGATTACATTGAATGAGTATATTACTTGCAATGCCAAGGACATTTTGATCTTTCTAATCTTTCAATCTTTCAGTCTTTTCAATCCATGAGCAAGGTATATCATTCCATTATTTGTATCTTGTTCAATTTCTTTTTTCAATGACTTATAGTTTTCAGAGTACAGGTATTTCAACTATTTCATTAAGTTTATTCTTTGGTATTTTATACTTTTTATGAAATTATAAATGGAATTTTCTTAATTTCTTTTCTGAGCATTTCTTATTGGTGTGTAGAACTGCAATAGATTTCTGTATATTGATTCCGTATCTTGTGATTTTACTGAAGTTATTTATTATTACTAATAGATTCTTGGTGGAGTCTTTATGGTTTTCTTTATATAGTATGTCATTTGCTCAGATGTTTTTTCTGCATTGATTGAGATAGTCATATGGTTTTTCCTTTATATCTTCTATGGTGCATTACATTAATTTATTTTCAGATGTTAAACCAACCTTGCATTTCTGGGATAAAACTCACATGGTCATGGAGTGTAATTCTTTTTATATATTGCTGATTCAGTTTGTTAATATTCTGTTGAGGATTTTTGCATCTATTTACCTAGGATATTAGTCTATAATTTCTCATTATGTCTTTTTCTTGTTTTGAGATCAGCATAATGTTGGTCTTATAGAATGAGTTAGAAAAATTTCATTGTTCTGTATTTTAAAAGAGTGTGTCAAGAATTTGATATTAATTTTTCTTTACTTTGTTTGGCAAAATTCACCTACAAAACCACATAGACTCTTCTTTGTAAGAACTGTTTTGATAACTAATTCAATTTTTTCACATGCTATCAGTTTATTTCTATTTTCAATGTTACTGCATCAGTTTCAGTAGTTCTTACTTTTGTAAGAATTTGTCTATCCTATCTAAATTATCTAATCTATTTGCATAAAGTTTTTTATGATATTCTACCATAATCCTTTTTATGGCTTTAAGTTTTGTAGTAATGTTTGAGTAATTTGAATCTTCTTTCTGTTTTACTTGGTTAGACTATTTTTAGTATTTCTTTGCTTTGGTTGCTTTAATATAATTTACTCTTTTTATTTTTTTTCCAGTGTCTTAAAGTGGAAGTTCATGTAATTTACTTGAAATATTTCTTTTTGTTTCAATGCAAATGTTTGCAAGTATAAATTTCTCTATATTCATTTTTAGTCAAATGTCATAAATTTTATGCTGTGCTTTCATTTTTATTCATCTCAAAGTATTTTCTAATTTCCGCATGATATTTTTTCAGTTATGGTAATACATCTTTTAAATGACAGTTTTAAATTTCTGTAGCCAGATCTCAACCAATAAATGACACAATATTTTGGAATTCAAAATAATATATCACCTCACATCTGTCAGAATGACTACCATCAATAAATCAACAACAAACAAATGTTGGTAAGGATGTGGAAAAAAGGGAACCCTAGTGCACTGTTGGTGGAAGTGTAAATTGGTGCAGCCACTATGGAAAACAGTATGGAGGGTCCTCAAATAATTAAAAATGGAACTGCCTTATAACCCAGTGATTTCATTTTTGGGTATATATTTGAAGAATCCTAAAACACTAATTTGAAAAGCTATATGCACCGTTATGTTCATTGCAGCACTATTTACAACAGCAAAGATATGGAAGCAACCCAAGTGCTCATTAACAGATGAATGGATTAAAAAGATGTGGTACATATATAGAATGGAATGTTACTCGACAATAAAATGAATTCTTACCATTTGTGACAACATGGATGGACCTAGAGGGTATTACACTAAGTGAAATAAATCTGTCAGAGAAAGCAAATGCCACATTATTTCATTTACATGTGGATTTTTAAGAACAACAACAAAACAAAACAGAAACAGACTCACAGATGGAGAGATCAGACTGATGGTTGCCAGAGGGGAGGTGGTTTGGAAGCTGGGTGATAAATATGTGGGTTTAACAAGTACAAATTGTTAGTTACAAAATAGTAACTTAGATGTAAATTTCAGCATATGGAATATAGTCAATAATGTTGTAATAACTATGCATGGTGCTAGATGGGCTCTTGAATTATTGGAATGATCACTTTGTAAATTATATAATATGCTAAGCACTATGCTGTACACCTGACACTAATAAAAACAATATTAAATGTCAACTGTAATTTAAAAATAAAATTAATAATAATTGTTGAATAATACTACAAATATTTTATTGCTTAATAAAGTATTATTAAATAATATTATCAAATAAAAATAATTTGCATTTATTAATTTGATTTACAAAATTTTGATCTAGAGAATGGACTTTTAGGAGGCAAATTATTTTTCAGATATATATGTTTCAATTATTAGTGTAAATTCATGCAAAGTAACCAAACAGAAAAAATACAAGTCTTAGACTTGTTACAAAATTACAATCTCTTACAGATAACTTTAGAAATCTTGACATATATTAATGTACAAATTTAGCATGGCCTGGGTAAAATAGTTTTTATATCCTCATGTGAGAAATGAGCAATTCAGTAATTTACCATTTAATGCTTAGAATCTGTGTCTTTAGTAGAATATCATTTAAAAACTGTAATTTCATTTTTTTGCATGTACCTGTCCAATTTTCCAAACACCATTTATTGAAGAAATTGTCTTTACTCCATTGAATGCTCTTGCCACCTTTGTCAAATATTAATTGAGCATAATGACTTGGGTCAATTTCTGTGTTCTCTGTTCTGTTCCATTGATCTATATGCTGGTTCTTGTGCCAGTATCAGGCTGTTTTGATTACAATGGCTTGGTAGTATAATTTGATATCCAATATTTTGATCCCTCATACTTTGTTCTTCTTTCTCAAGATTTCTAAGGCTATACAGGGTCTTTTTTGGTTCCATATAAGTTTCTGGATTATTTGTTCTAGATCTGTGAAACATGCCATTGGTATTTTTATATGGATTACATTGACTCTGTAGATTGCTTAGGGTAGTATAGACATTTTAATGATAATTCTTCCAATCTTTGAACACGGTATATGCTTTCACTTGTTTGTATCTTCTCTATTTGGTTTTTCAATGTCCTGTAGTTTTCTGAGAACAAATCTTTTACCTCCTTGGTTAAGTTTATTCCTAGCTAACTTAATTTTTTGTTGTTGTTGCAATGGTAAATGGGATTGTGTTTTTAGTTTCTCTTTCTGTGATTTCATTATTATTTTATAAAAATGCCATCGATTTCTGAACGTTAATTTTTCAGCTGTAAAAACGAAGGACCTCTTACCCTTTCAGACAGCTTGGAGGGACGTGGTGAATAGTATGCTAAGCAAACTAAGCCAGTTAGAGAAGGACAAGTATCACATGATCTCATTTATAAGTGGAATCTAATGAACAAAATAAACTGATGAACAAAATATGTCCAGAAACATGGAAGCATAGAACAGACTGATGAATTTCAGAGGGAAGGGAGAGGGGGGTGGGAAGAGATAAACCAAAGAACTTATATGTATATATGCATAACTCATGGGCACAAAACATAGTGTGCTGAAGATCTGGGAGGAATGGGAGCAGGGTGGAGAGGATCAATGAGGGTAAAAGGGGGGGGAACATCTGTAATGCTTTTAATAATAAAGGTAAAAAAGAAAAAAACAAAACGATGAGAAACATCCATGTTAAAAAATTGTAATTTCAAAAATACCACAAAACCATGTTGATTGGGTGTGTCTCTGTGTGTGTGTGTACGTATTGAGGGAGAGAGAAAAAGAGTGAAACCAAAAAAAGATATAAGATGTGGATAATGAATTTTCTATAAGAAGGCGTAATTTTAAAATATGTACAAAGACATAAAATGATACTACAGGTGAAGATACTGTAAAAAAATAGTCAATTTCATATACCCACCTCTTTTAAACCTAGAAAAAATATTAAATTTTAAAACTGTATTAATGAATCAATCCAATAAATACCTTACAATTTATCAAAACATGAAGAGTAATTTTTGATATTTCTGTACAAAATGGAGTTCATTAATCCACTGTGAATTGAAACATTTACTAGGCTTATATAACAGTTAATTTATAACAGACACTCTAACTATCCAAGTGTAGCTCTATGCCAGTTATTCATCAAAATTTAAGATGAATATTCAGCAACCAATACCATTATCAACAAAAGAGTAAACATGATTGCCAGGAAAAAATAGAGAAACAATGTGTTAGCTAAAGAAACAGCAAAGAATACCTTCACTTGGCCAGTGTGGCTCAGTGCATTGAGCATCGTCCCATGGACTGAGAGGTCCCAGTTTGATTCCCAGTCAGGGCACATGCCGGGGTTGCAGGCTTGATCCCCAGTAGGGGGCGTGCAGGAGGCAGCCGATGGGTGTTTCTCATATTGATGTTTCTATCTCTCTCACTCTTCATCTCTCTCTAAAAAATCAACGAAAACATATTTTAAAAAAAGAAAAGAATACCTTCAACACCAAGGTCTATATTTCTTTAATCATTTTCACAATGTTTTTCTGTTAGTCATAAAATTATTAATCCCACAGTGCATTTAAAATATTTTGTATGCCACATGTTGTATTTTTATTATTGGCTTAAGAAACGCTAAAAATGTAGTCACAACCATAAAAGCAAAAAATTATTAAGGAAGACACACCATAAGTAGTACCTGAGATATGAAACTGCGGTAAGAACATATCACCTTGAATAAAATTGTTAAGCCCCTCAGAATTAGAACAATGTATTAGGGCATATTTTAAAAAGCAATCTTATAGCATGTCTCCTTAGGGTTTTAAAAAGAGGCATTAAAAAACCTATGTGTAACACAATAAACCATAGTAACTACATGAACTATAATGGTTCAGAAAGATATTTTATAAAATTCCTAAATATATACTAAATACCTGGTGATACATTTATCATTTGCATCAAGTGATACAAATATATAATAAATTGCCAAATTAAATATTTATAATTTAACATAAGTTAAAATGAGTTTTGCACACAACCAATTACACCAGGGTAGATGAAAAATGTATTTTCCAGTTCCTGTTTTAGTTTACATTTGTTAGGAACTAAACAGTCAATACATTGTTGTATAATGACATAAATATTTCATCTGTACTTTGGATTAAGCTATTATGCCCTGGCCGGTGTGGCTCAGATAGCTGAGCATCGTCTGTGCATCTAGAGGTCACCAGTTCGGTTCCTGGTCAGGGCGCATACCCAGGTTGCGGGTTCAATCCTTGGTCGGGTGCGGTTGGAGGCAACTGATTGATGTTTCTCTCTCACATCGATGTTTCTCTCTCTCTACCTCCTTCTCTCTCCTTCTCTTTCTAAAATCAATAAAAACATTTTTTTTTAACCAGTGTCAAATCAACTGGAGCTGTGCACTCACATCTGAGTTGGAAAAAAAAAAAAAAAAAGGAAAAGGATAATGCTATGAGCTATATTCAAACATTAAAAATATTACAAATAGCCCTGGCTGGTTTGGCTCAGTAGTTAGAGCGTCGGCCTGCGGTCCAGAGAGACCAGGGTTCAGTTCCCGCTAAGGGCATGTACCTCGGTTGCAGTTTGTCCCCGGCCCTGGTTGGTCGTGCGGGTGGCAGCCACTCAATGTGTCCCTTTTGCGTCGATGTTTCTCTCTCTCTCTCTTCCTCTCTCTCCCTCCCACTCTATCTGAACAAAAAATGAAAAAATGTCCTCGGGTGAGGATAAAAAAAAAATATATTACAAATCATCAGTGTTGGTCAAGCGGTGTGGAGTGTAAATTTATATACTTCTAGATAGTATTTTAATATAATAAAATAGTGTTTAATATTAGATTCTATTTGACTCAAGAATACTTGTTAGCCCGGCTGGAGTGGCTCAGTGGTTGAGCATCGACCCATGCACCAAGAGGTCACCGGTTCGATTCCCGGTCAGGGCACATGCCCAGGTTGTGGGCGTGATCCCCAGTGGGGGCATGCAGGAGGCGACCAATCGATGTTCTCTCTCATTGATGTTTCCATCTCTCTCTCCCTCTCCCTTCTTCTCTCTCTAAAATCAATAAGAAAAAAATTTTGTTTTTAAAAAGAATACTTATTAAAGAATTTGTATTAGGAGGTCATTGAACAAGTGTGAAATATTTATGTACAAGCAATTTTGTTACAGCAAAACATAAAAAAATAAATTATAGGAGTTTAAGTAGCTACAGGTAAGTGTTGATAAGAGATTTATAAAATGAATTTGGTACAATCATATAATCTTCAAGCATTCAAAATAATGAAATGTCTGTTACTGGTATCTAGTTATATATAAGATAGTAATTGTTTAAAATCAAAATGTATAATTTTTGTACTGTATAACTATTCATATAAAATTATACATGGAGCCCAGACGGTGTGGCTCAGTGGTTGAGCATCGACCCACGCACCAAGAGGTCGGCAGTTCGATTCCCAGTCAGGGCACATGCCCAGGTTGTGGGCCCGATCCTCAGTGGGGGGCATGCAGGAGGTGACCAATCGATGTTCTCGCTCATTGATGTTTTTATCTCTCTCTCTCTCTCCATTCCTCTCTCTCTAAAAATCATTTTTATGATTTTGGTTTTAAGGTTAAAACTTTAGTGATGCTTATTTTTCTGAAATTTTGCTCCAACTTAAATGGACAGTTATACTTAAATAATTGCAAGTTTAGTTATTAAGAATGTATGTTATGGTTTAAAATATTTACGATACCTGAAAGAGAAGCAAACTTGTAGTTTAATATCATTGAGTGTGTAAAAAATATTCAGAGGAAAACACTGAATCCTAGCCACTATACCACCAGGTAGCAAAACCAAGATAAGGGGGGTAAGGAGTTCAGTAATGGGTAAAAGGGGTAAAATATATGGTGACAGAAGAAGATTTGACTTTGGGTTCTGAGCACACAGTGCAATATACAGATGATGTATCATAGAATTGTACACTTGAAACCTATATTTTTATGGGTTAGAATGGAAGTCTGAGGAAGGTTGTAGAAAGCCTGTTTGGGGAAAGACAGGAAGGTAAATTTTGATGAATGAGACAGGCGGGTAAATTTTAGTGAATGAAATTCTGTAGGCCCCCCAGTCACAGCAAAAAAACAGTGATCTATATAGGAAGAGGGTTAGAAACACTGACTGTGTTTATAGCTGAAGAAAAATAAGAATACACAGGAAAAAAGTGATTTTTACAGTGTGTGGGAGAGAAACAAAATTTTTCTTTGTTTTTAACATGTTTTGGAAACATTTCGAAACTACAGAAAAATTGCAGGAATTACACACTTTTCACCTAGATTCACCAATTTCCTTGATCTCTTTCTCTCATTCATATGGATAGTGTGGATGCATACATGAATGTATGTGTATTCATGTATATATGATATATATAAATATATAATTGTTTCTACTTGACTAATTGAGAGTCAATTGCAGATATTATGACCTTTTAATACTAATAACTTTAGCATGAGTCTTCTAAGGAGAAGGGCATTTTTTGGTGTAGAGACGACATAATTATGAAATTAATAAAATTTAAGCATGTTACAAGATATCACCCACTCTGGCCAGTGTGGCTCAGTGGTTGAGCGTCGACCCATGCACCAAAAGTTCGCCAGTTCGATTCCTGGTCAGGGCACATGCCCAGGTTGTGGGCCAGATCCCCAGTGGGGGGGCATGCAGGAGGCCGCCAATCGATGTTCTCTCTCATCGATGTTTCTCTCTCTCCCTCTCCCTTCCTCTCTCTCTCTCTAAAAAATCAATAAAGGAAAAACAAAAAACAAACAAAACAAAAACCAAGATATCACCCACTCTGTAGTTTACAAAATTTTCACTAATTGTCCTAATAATACCTTTAAAATATTTTACTATTCCAAATCAGGATCAAACATTGCAGCTGGTTGTCATGTTCTCTTTAGTTTCTCTTAATTTAGAAGAATTCCTCAACCTTTCTTTTTCTTTTTTTTTATTATGATATTTTATGTTATTTTTAAATTTTTATTTTTATTCAAGTATAGTTGGCATACACACTTATATTGGTTATCTTAGTTTCAGGTGTACAATAAAGTGATTCAACATGTTTATACATTACAATGTGATCACCCCACTAATTCCAGTAATTTTCTCTCACTGTGTAAACTTATGACAATATTGTTGAATATATTTCTCTGCCTCTTTTCACCCATCTCCCACTCTCTTCCTTCTGGTAGCCGTTCCTTTGGGCTATGTTTCTATGAGTCTGTCTCTGCTTTTGTTTGTTTTGTTTTCAGATTCCACATATAAGTGAAACCATATGGTATTTGTCTTTCTCCCTGACTTATTTCCCTTATCGTAATGCCCTCTAAATCCACCCATGTTGTCACAAATAGCAAGATTTCATTCTGGCTTTTGTAATTCCCATACATCCTTTTTTATTGCTGCATAATATTCCATTGTATATATGTACCATTTCTTTGTCTATTCTTCTATTGATAGACACCTAGGTTGCTCCTCAACCTTTCTTTTTCTTTCAGGCCACTGACATTTTGAAATAATTCTGGCATGATTTTTATTTTTATCAGAAGTTATTTTTATTTTTTTTTACTTATTTATTTTTTAAAATGTTATTGAATGTATTGGGGTGACATTGGTTAATAAAATTATAATGGTTTTAGAGGTACAATTCTATAGCACATCAACCATATATTTTACTTTGTGTTCACCACCCAAAGTTGTCTCCTTCTGTCACCAATTTATCCCCCCTTTATCCTCTTCTACCTCCCCCTACTCCCCTTCACCTCTGGTAACCACCATACTGTTGTGGCAGAAATTCGGTCGGCGGGAAGAGACAGACTGCACGCACTCGGAGGATTAGAAAAGGACTGTTTAATGTGCACCGGTGCTGGCCCAGCAGAGTCACCTCCAAAGGCTGAGCCCCGAGCTCAGGTTCCAGCCGCCTTTTATACATGATGAGCCTCTGTGCATTTGGGGGCCTTCTAGTTCTGCTGTAGTTTAAGCTGTTGGAGGATGTATGGGAATTACAAAAGCCAGGGGTGGGGTCTCTGCACTGCCTAAGGGGGTTGTCTGCAGAAGGCTTGCCTTCTCAATACTGTTGTCTGTATCTATGAGGTTTTTTTATTTTGCTTAATCCCTTCACCTTTGCCAATCAGTCCTCCAACCCCCTCCCCTCTAACAGCTTTCAGTCTTATAGACCTGCTGTTTTATTTTTTATATATTTATTTACTTTTTAATCCTCACCCAAAGACATTTTTGCATTTATGTTCAGATAGAGTGGGAGGGAGAGAGGGAAGGAAGAGAGAGAGAGAAACATTGATGTGAGAGAGACACATCGAGTGGTTGCCACCCACACAACCCCAACTGGGGCAAGGGACAAACTACAACCGAGGTACGTGCCCTCAGCGAGAACCAAACCCGGGACCCTCTGGTCCGCGGGCCGACACTCTAACCGCTGAGCCAGACTGGCCAGGGCAAGGCCTGCTGTTTTATAAATATTTCTCGATTTTGGTCTGTGTCATCATTTCCTCATGATTAGGTTAACTTTATAATTTAGCAAGAATGCCACGGAAGTCATGTGTGTCCTTAAACAATTTATCACATCAGAAGACACAGGATGTCCATTTGCTCTAACACTGTTAACTTTGATCACTCGGTTGAGGGAGTATCCACCAGATTTTTCAACTGTAACAGAACATCTTCCCCTTTGCAATCAGTAACCACTCTGTGCGGAAGATCACCAAATTATATCTCCCTCATTAAATCCAGAGGCATAATTACTTATAGAAATTGTAAACACCAAGTGCAAGATCCTGGCAAGAACTAAATCAAAAAATGTTCCATAGATATGATGTTCCAAAAAGTTGGTAAACTTCATGTGTCCATGTCCTCATATTCTACCCATTGTTATGTATAATATCAACATAAGAGTTTGAGAAAGTCCCAGGGAACTTTTGTTCAAAGTTTCTTATATGAATACATAAAAAAATGCAATGGACTGGAAAAGTCCCAATGTGATCATCCCAGTCACTAAAGTTCAAGAAAGCATTATGTGGGTTCTGAAAAATATAACTTCCATACAAGGCAAGTTATATTTGATAGATATTAAAATGGAGATATAGACACCGAACCTTTCAGCTAACTTAATAAGTGCTATTATATTTACTTAAAGGGATAAACAAAATATGAACAGGGAGAAAAGAGTAAGTGTGGTTATTCAGAACTTTAAAATTTGAAAAGTTTCTATTTAAGAAACTATTAAAAATAAGTCACCATGGGAATAAGAAAGAAACTCTAGATATTTGAGTTTTTCCAACTATTGTTTCAAGAACCAAAAGAAATCTACAGAAGGATTAAATTGCATTTAGCTAGAAATAAAGTTTGTATTGGCAGCAATGAGACATTGGTTATATATGAGGGAATAGCTAAATAAGTAAATATATTAAGGATGACATGAGCCCACTTTCTCATTGCTGAAGAAGGAAATTATAAATATGGAATGGGAAAAAATTAGAATAAGCCCGGTGGTGTTGAGATTTTAGATTAAATTACTATCTGAATAGCCGTTTCTAAACACTATTCTCCACTAAAAAGAATCAGAACTTCTTGGAGAAAGGATGATTTAGCATTTGGGGCAAGGAGAGTATAATATGAGTCTTGGGCATTTTCTGACTCTAATTGCTCAAGGATTGATGGGAATGTGTCAAAAAGACGTAGTAGGCAGCTCGCATGGATCCCACGGGTCAAATATGGGACAATTTTACCACTAAAATAAACAATTATACAACATATCCTACAAAATACATTAGGAAACCATGAAACCATACTTATATAAATTAATAAGAGAATAAATGATTAGTTTGATGAAGAATGGTTTATTTATGTAGATTTTATTATCACAATATTTATGATTATTGAAAGGAAAATATAGAAAGTTTATACTGGAAAAGTCTGGCAGACAGTTTCTTTCTTTTTTTTTTCAATTTTTTTTCCTTTATTGATTTTAGAGAGAGAAGGAGAGAGAGAGAGAGAAACATCGACGAGAGAGAACATCGATTGGCGACCTCCTGCATGCCCCCCACTGGGGATCGGGCCCACAACCTGAGCATGTGCCCTGACCGGGAATCAAACCGGCGACCTCTTGGTGCATGGGTCAAAGCTCAACCACTGAGCCACACCGGCCGGGCTCAGTGGCCACTTTTAAACAAAGGAATCTGGTTCAGTGACAAAGATATTGGTAAAATAAATATCAAAAAAAATAATTCTAAGTGAAGAGTCTCCAAAAGGGAAAATTAAATTAAGATGAAGAAATAATCTCATGGGAAAATCCCTTATGCTTAGCAAGCATATACGGTCATAAAACTGTGAATGTTAATTTATGTTGTCAAAGGGATGCATGCTAGAGAATTAAGGGGGCATAATGTAGAAAAGTAAACTATATGAAATTTTGATTTACATAATGAACATATGAGGTTTAGCAAGAACAAAGCACCATTTCATGAAACATAATTATATCATCTTCCTTGTGAATGATGCAAAATTTGTAGCTAAGGAAACCATTATTTTTGATTAATAGTATAGGTGAAAGAAATTGCCAATTCAATCTGCATCTCTGTTATGAAATTCAAGATGTATAACATTGAAATAAATTTTTATTATCCATATTTCTTGTATGTAATGAAAGAACATAGATTATTTTCCCCAAAATATGTTGTGAACTGTGAACATTACAATAACATATATATGACTCAAAATAATATTTTTGCCAATATGAGATAGCATTAAATTCTTCAAAAATATTAAATATAATGTTTGGACAAATTTGTTTTTGTTTTTGATTGTTTTTACTTTTTATTTACAAGCAATTTCCAACCCAGGAAAGTTGTAAGAATAAGAATAGACAAGAATACCAGTATAACCTTCACCAATTTTACCAACTGTTAATATTTACCATATTTGCTGTATCATTTTATTTCTCTCCCTCTCCCTCTCTCTCACTCTCTCTTTCTGTCTTCTCTTCTCTCTCTCCATAGATAGTTTTCAGAATTTTTTGAAAATAAGTTGTATACATCATAGACCTTTCGAACCTAAAGACTTAATATATATATCTTAAGAATGAGGATACTCTCCTAATAATCATAATATAATTTTCAACTTCAGTAAATTTAACATTGAACATACACTTTTATCAAGCTTGTTTATGCCATTATTTTTTAGTTGGTCCAATATTCTTTATGGCATTTTGTGTCTCTAATACAGGATTAAGTACATTTAATTGTCTTTTCATGTGGAACATTCCCACAACATTTATTTGTGTTTATAATATTGACATTTTTGTAGTGTATAGTCACCCACTTTTTAAAAAAAATCAAATACTGTATTATTGATTTTTTAATTTATCTTATATTTTTTCATGATTGGGTTCAAGTTACACATTCCCAGTTGGAATTCTGTCAAAGTGATGTCACATTTCTCTAAGGGCATCTCATCCAAAGACAGATGAACCTTACCTGCGTCATCCTGAAGATATTAATTTTGAGCACCCAAGTTGTGGTCCTAATCGTTTATCTAATGACCTACAGCCAGTCTCCAATTTATAATAATCATTTTTACTTTCTAACTAATATGTTATCTTTTGGGAGAATCTTAAAGAACATGCAAAGTATTCTGCTTTTCTTCAAACTCTCATCCTCGAATTAGCATCTATTTTTTCCCCAAATTTGTCTTTACTGTGATAGTTAACTGAGATTTTCCCATTTGCTCACATTTACGGGTTAGTCCTTGCGTTTTATTTATTTATTTATTTATTTGATGGACCCATAAATATCTGTGTTTTTTCTAATGTTTTATAATTCATTACTGCACTCAATAATTTTGGAGTTAAAACTGCTCAGATTTGGCTAGTGAGAGACTATGACTCTTCAAGCTGGCTCTTCTGTACCATGCTCCCAGCCTAAGAAGATGCTCCAGGTTAACTTTGTATCTATGCTGCCTCCGTCTAGAAAACAGATAGTCCCCCAAGGCCTCCCAGTCCCTTTCAGAATAATGTTAGAAACTAAGGTCTAGTTGCTAATTGTGTCCATGGCTATTGGGATGCCTTTGCTTCTAAGTTGTTTCAGTGCTCGATGTAAGAAATATATGCATGCTAATACACATATACATATAGACACACATACATGTGTGCGCAAGCATACATATACACATACACATTCATATATATGTACGTAAAAAGACTGATAGATGATAGATGGAAAGAAAGATAGATAGGCAGACGGAATTATGATTTCATACCGGTACCCCCAATTTAAGTCTATCCCACAGGATTCTTTCTTGTCTTAACACATTCCACATTTGTATATTTTTTCTTCCACAGTGAGGACCCTGGTTCAGCTTATCTGTTTTAAACACAAACATATCCCCTCCTATTGGAGTCATATGGGACATGCTTAATTCTCCCAGCAGTGATATATGACAACTCATGCAAGGTTTTGTCAACTATGGAAGCTCATTCAAGTCTTGGAGTCCAGCATTTTTATTGGGGGTCATGCAGGCATGCAGTGTCCCTGTGACTGACCTCAGCTAGTCAGACTCCAGTTCTCCCCCACAGGCAAAAATCAGTATTCACTTTAAATCACATTATTCACATAAACTAAATAGTTTCATCAGGCAGAATATCTCACATGCTGGGAGTTTAGGTCTTAGGAGCCTGCTGATGGCCAACCCAGAAGGCTGGCATTTCTTTTATTTTTTTACTTTTTTTTTTTTTTTATTCTCACCCGAGGACATTTTTTCATTTTTTGTTCAGATAGAATGGGAGGGAGAGGAAGAGAGAGAGACAGAGAGAAACATCGATGTGAAAGGGACACATCGAGTGGCTGCCTCGGGGCCGGGGACAAACTGCAACCGAGGTACATGCCCTTAGTGAGAACCGAACCCGGGTCTCTCTGGACCGCAGGCCGACGCTCTAACCGCTGAGCCAAACCGGCCAGGGCAGCATTTCTTGAAATACGTACAGTTTGAGTAACCCAGGCCTGCTGAGCTAACTCTTTCACAACCAACACCTATATCTTATTTCCCCTGAAAGAAGGACTGATACCAAAATAGATTCTTATATGATTAGGATAATAATGTACAAAGTCCTATAAATAATTTACTAAAATTCTTTCTAGATTAATAATTTGGTTTTTCCTGTGGTGCTTTTTCATTCATACAATTCTAACCAAGACAGTTTCTGTCTCAAATCAGGGGAAAAAAACAACATTAGTTTTGCCAGCAAACTTAAAGAATAATATGCTTAGTTCTTATATATCAATACAATTTATATATTTATGACATTTACCATAGTAATATGTGTTGATTTGAGACATTTCATAAAATAAAGAAACATAAAAATAAGAAAATTTTACTAATATCCAGAAACTATCTACTATCCAGAAACGGCTGTCAAACTGTAGTAGTACATCCTTCAACACCTAGCCACTCATCTCTTCACTACTGCTTTTAATTGAGTGCACTTAAGATGTTAAATTATACAATTGCACTATTTTTATACTTAAGTATTTTGGCATAAAAATGTCTGCTAACTTTAAAAGAAAATTACTAAATCCCATATTAAATATTTATAGTGTATATTTGATTCCACTCATAAAGAATTAATAACTTTCCAATAGCATTGGTTTAGTGCAAGACCAGAATCATGCTATAAATTAAGGTCCACCCATTAAAAGAAAAGGTTTTTCTCTATAAGTAATAAAATTGAAAACTATAAATTAAATCTTTCTTCACTACCACTAAATTATGTTTCTTACTGAACATACATATATAGACTTTAGCATGTTATTATATAGTTTAATACAGTAACTCATATTCAAAATGCTTTTGGCATCTCCAGAATCTTACTGTCTCATAATTCAATCTGTCAGAAACACACTACGAGTATCTTACAACAAGATGATTCTTGAAGGAATATACAATTATAGTCAATTCCAGGAATAGTCAATGTGAAATGATCCGATTTCTGTTAATATCAATGTATTAATATTAGCCAGGATTATCCAGAGAAACATAAGGAATAAAGAGAGAGAAGAGAGAGAGGGAGGGAAGGAGAGAGGGAGAGAAAGAGAGATTTTAAGAAATTGGCTCATGTGAAGATTGACAAGTTTAAAATCTATGGGGTAGGCTGGCAGGTTGGAGACTAAGAAAGAGTTGATGTTGCAGTTCAAGTCTGAAGGTTGTCTGCTAGCAGAATTCCCTCTGTATCTGTCTGTGGCCTATTCTACTCTTCTTATAAGGACACTAGTCATATTGAATTAAGATCCACTCTAATGGACCTTATTTTAACTTAATTACACCTTTGAATAACCTATCTCCATTCCAAATACAATCAAATTTGAGGTGTTGAGTGCTAGGATTTCAACAAATGAATTTGGAGGACATGATACAGACCGTAGCAATCAACAACTATGAGTGTCCTGCTTTGTATTATATCATAAAACATTTTATTTAAAAATTATCGCAATAAAATGTCTTGGGATGATCCAGTCTACATCAAATTTTGTATTTCTCAAAATATTTGGCATAACTTTTTTCTTTATTATGATTTTAGAGATATTTTAATTTAACATATATTTCTACACAAGTACTAATCATCTTGTGTTCTTATTTTTAATTTATGTAATAATTTAAAATAGAAAAAAACATTAAAGAAACACCTTTTTATGAAACAAAATCTATAAAATGAAAAGTACCAAACAGCTGGTGGAAATTCAGATCGAAGGGTACAAATATCTGGGGTAAATTTATGATAAATCTAGTTAGTTACTTAATTCGAGGTGAAATAAGAAGGTAAAGGGAAAGAAAATGTCACAATGTTATAAAAAAATTGCTACTTTCAAAGAGAATGAAAAAGCTATGCCCTTTTATCTTTTAAAAAAAATTTTTAGTGATTTTAGAGAGAGAGGAACGGAGAGAGGAAAGAGAGAAACACTAATCAGCCACCTCCTGCACGCCCCCTACTAGGGATCTAGCCTGCAACCTGGGAATGTTTCCTGACTGAAATCGAACCAGAGACCTTGATCTTTTGGTGCATGGGACGACACTTAACCAACTGAGCCACACCAGCCAGGGCAATGCCCTTTTATCTTAACTAATTTTCAAATGCTATCAGTCCTTCAAGTTTTCAAAGTTTTCCTCCATGATGAATTTTTTTCTAAGCATTTATATTTGTCTCTTTTATTTTGATTGAAGTCCTTTATATCTTTATGTTTTCCATCAAAGCACATGACATAAATTGATTCCTATATAAAAAAAAGAAGTCCTTGGAGGGCAGGCTTCATCTGCAACTACTATTTTATGTCCGAAATAGTAAAAAAGTGAATATATAGTAATAAGTTTTGGGTCACCTTAAAATGTTAAGATTAGAATCCAGGTGTGTGTGTGTATGTGTGTGTGTGTGTCTTAGAGAGAGAGAGGAAGAAGAGGAAGGGAGAGGTAGAGAGAAACATCGATGAGAGAGGAACATCAATTGGCCACCTCCTGCACATCCTACTGGGGATCGGGCCCACAACTCAGGGATGAACCCTGACTGGGAATCGAACCGACAACCTTCCAGTGCATGGGTTGACACTCAACCACTGAGCCACACCAGCTGGGCAGAATCCAGGTGTTTTGATGAACATAACATTATTGCATGCCTGCAACTGAAAGTCCTAAAATGCAAAGCATCAGACACAAATGGGACAACTGTTGTCATTGTGGATACGCATTTCTGAAACACATTCTCTAGTTGTCTTTTGACAACAAAGATACAAAGATCAGTGAAGCATGGTACTGGGAAATTCAGAGAATAAATGACTCCTATGTGTCCACAAAACATGCTTTCTGTTAGCAAGGATTTTTGTTGTGGTTGTTACAACTGAACTAAGGGGAAATAATAGTGTAAACTGCTTCTGTATGTTCAGTAGGATACTACTTCTATTTCCTTTTTACTTTTGTGTATTATTAGCCCACGCCCTAGGCTCTTGCCATTTCTTCTATTATCAAAAGCTTGGAATTCATTAGGTAGATAGTAATATACATTTCACCATCTTTTTCCTACCTAGGAAGAATGAATTTGGTTATATTAAGGCTTAATTAATAAATAGTCTTCTACCCTTCTAAGTCTCCCTATTTTCTTGTCATTTACTTACTCTTTTATTTTCTCTTCATTTAATTTTTTTCTGAGATTATATATCCAACTTCTTAATATTTGCATGGAAATAGATGGACTGAATACTTCTATGGTCTTCTAAATTAGCTATAAGACTTTGAAAATGATCTTTTCTTTAGCATATTCTATATTACAGGTATTGTACAAGGCATTTTACATATGTCACTAAATTTAATCTTGTTAACCTTTGAGGTAGGTGTCAAATGTTGACTCTATACATGAGGATACCAAAGCTTAGAAAGGTGAAATATTCCCCAATTATCACACATTTAGTAAGCGGCCAGCATTTGAATTTATGTCTATGATTATAGACTCTTTTCAGTATGCCATGATGTTATTCTTTGTCAACATGGATATATGGGTATTGTTTAATCACTCATCTTTAAGATAAATAATAACATTATGAGGAAAAATTATCATTCCCCTCTGTCAATTGAGGAAACAAAGGTTTAGAGTATTCTAAATATCTCCCAAGTGTACATATCAGTAAGTGGTAGAACAGGAATTCCAGCACAGGTCTAGAAGTTAAATTAATGGTATAAATAAAATACATTAACCCAGATCCTAAATAAAATTTTAAACTGCATAATCAACATTATATTTTCTCTCTGTTTTATTGTTGACACTATTACAGATGTCCCCAACCTGCCCCCCCTTTTATCCACCTCCGCCCAGCCTTCACCACTCTCCCTCTGGCCATCACCGCACTGTTGTCTGTGCATCTGTATACGAGTTCCTCTGAGATCATTATGGTTGTGACTAAAAATTCTAAGATTCTAATCTTGTTACAAATAAGATTTCCGATATCCCTGATGAGAAATTGCTCTAGTGCAATCTGAAAGGAACAAAAGATAAAAGGTAGTTAATGAGGTAATTTGGAAACTTTTCCCCTTAAACGACATTAGCCATGTGTTGTCATCTGTGTATTTTATAGTAACACCCATATATATATCTTCTTTCTAAAATTATATGTGGAGGAATGCTGACTATGTTCTTTACTAGATGAAGTAGAGGAGGGTTTGTTAGATAGTTCTCATTATCACCATGGGTGCTCAACTAAAGAAACCCCATTACATCCCACTCCCCCAAAAAATCAGCAGAAAATTTATTTCACATTCTAGTTTCATCATAACTGCCTTGTACAACTGTTGAATGTTACAAAATATCAACGAAATTGAATGTGTTATGACCACCTACTTTTATTTCCCATCTTTCTTTTATCTGGGAAACTCCATGATCATTTTCCTAAATAAAAACAATTACAATTAGCCTTTTGTGTTAAATAATTTATAAATGGTCTTTCCTTGGCACTTGCATAGGTATTTTCTAGTGACTAACTGCTTTCTAAGAAAGTATGTTTACACTCCATTAGCAAATGCTTTTATATTTCTTCTCCTCATTCACACTCATCAGAGCTCACCCTTATCTTAAGGCATGGGGTAATCACGACAAGCTATGTAAACATTTGGCCACAATACTTAAACAAACTTCTTAAGGAGAAATTTCACAGCTATTCAAATGACCAGTTGGTTTTGAAATAAAACATCACCGTTGTTTTTTAATCCTCTGTTTATCCATTCAGGCACCTGGAATATCTTATTAACAGTGTAATGAACCACAACGCTTATCTCCCTCAACATAATATATCCTGATAGATCAAAATGTTTTAAAAAAATAGAAAATTTTTGAAAATTATCTTTTATTCTGTCTGTATTTCGGATAACATGGTGGCTCAATTTATCCATATTGTTTTACTAACACAAGAAAGAGAGGGAAAAATGCAAGTTAGAAAAATATTTTAAAATATAGCTCCATTACTGAAAATTTTTCAATTTATAATTTGCATACCCAGGTTTCCAAAGTGTTTTTTACTCTAAATTCTTGGGAAGAAATGACATTTTACTGGTACTGGCTTTACATACTAATTAAGACTGGTGTGCTTTTATATTTGCATGACTACAAGGTGGTAAATGGTCTTTGGAATCTTTATACTACCAATGGGTTCATATTAAGAAACAGATGTTCGCTTTGAAAACTTACAGTCTGACCCGGTCAACAGATCAAAAAATAAGATTGTATTTTTTTTTTAAGTTTGCAGAGTGCAAAACTGCCTTAGTTACTGTCAATTACAGCTTACATTCAATATTATTAATTTTTTTCTTTATTGATTTTAGAGAGAGAGGAAGGGAGAGGGAGAGAGAGATAGAAACATCGATGAGAGAGAACATCAATTGGCCGCCTCCTGCATGCCCCCCACTGGGGATCAGGCCCACAACCTGGGCATGTGCCCTGACTGGCAATTGAACTGGTGACCTCTTGGTGCATGGGTCGATGCTCAACCACTGAGCCACACTGGCCGGGCCATTCAATATTATTTTGTATTAGTTTCAAGTGTACAGCATAGTGGTTAGACAGTCATATTCGTTACAAAGTGATTCCCTTGATATTTCCAGTACCCACCTGGTACCATACATGATCCACTTTTAATGCCATATTTGCTACCCCTGGTTACTACTACTGCAGTTGTTTCTTCCGTTATTACTAGCATTTTCGGAGTGCTTCAAATTTGCCAGGCACAAGACTTAGAACTTTATAAGTAGTATCTCATTTAACATTCATAATCATATTATAAGGAATCGTCATCATTTTAAAGGTTTGTAGACTGGAGCTTTGAGAGGTTAGATGACTTGTCTAAGACTTCCAAGTTGGAACATCATAGAACTAATATTTGAACCCAGCTCCTATGACTCCAGAGCTCCTGTGTCTATCAGTATATTATTTTGTTCCCCAGAACTGTGGTTACCTTTAACACAAAACTAAATTGTTATTAATATTAGACTAAAAAGTGTCAGGAAAGTTAATATCTCCATGTTATTCTCTGGCAAAAAAACAAAAACAAAAACAAAAACAAAAAAAACAGAACAAAAAAATAAAAATTTCTTTTGAAGTACACAGTGCTTTGGGTTACTGATGTCCAGGCTGCCCTTTATTAGAATGAATAATTGAGTGTTAACTCTGCATTAATACAGAGGAATGTGTAGTGAAGGAACAGAAAGAAGGTGGTGGAGATTTATGTTGAAATTGTTTACTTTAGGAAAATAGTGGTAATCATTTAGGGCATCTGCGTATATTCTGAGTATATAAAAAGGTGAATATTCTATAACATGCTATAGTTTCCCTTGCTGGCTTAAAAATTATAATCTGCACTCTACCCTTAGCTTTGACAAAGTTGTGTGCCTTTCTTGCTGCAGTCTTACACACACACACACACACACACACACACACATGTACACACACACACACACACTACATATACTCTATAATGGAAAATAACAAATTCTTATTTTGTATATTAAAATTGCACGTGGAAACAAAGGAAAACATTTTTGCCATTTCATATCATTTTTAAATATAATAGCTGCACAAATAGCCATAGATTTCAGCAATTCTAAGACAAAGGGATAGCATTATTTCTACCAATTCTTTCTAACTTTGTTTCTAAGCTCGGAAAGATATGTTTTGCATATATTAATTACTCATACGTGGATTCCGAGGGAAAACTGGGTACAAATTAGTTCCTCAACTCTCACAGATAGAAAGAACATGTCTTATATTGCAAACAAATTTAATTAGACCTAGATAATGGAAAAATAAGAAATGTGTGCGTTTTAATTGAAAAAATCACCAGCTAGAGAATATCAAAATAAGAAAACAATCATGAGAGTACTGAGATATAAATTATAGTTAAATAAATTGAATTTAGTAAAAGATACTGTTTTCAGAATACTATGGTAGATTGAAAAATTAAAGCACAATACTTGTTATATGTATCGTGTAAGTTCAGTTTTTGGAGTCTCTGAAAAGTGAATTCAGGAAAAAGGAAAACATAAAGCAAATACAATGTGTGCAATGAAGAGGTTATATTCAGTCATGGCGTTTGCTACTCCTGTGTGTTCCCAGATTGCCTTCTGATTTCTATTGACATTTGAAAATCGCATTTCCTTACAGTGACATAAAACAATTAGTTCTGAAACTATATGTTCAAATAGACTTCACACATCAGAAACAAACTTTGCTTATAAAGTCATTCATATTTATATCAGCACAAGATCTTGTGGGTATTATCATATGCTATACTTACTGCAGTTTTTATAATAAATTTGGGTCAGCATAATGAATAACGTTCTTTTATAATTAACACACGTGCTCACAGAATTTTTTAAGTTGGAGAAATATACAATTAAACGCTAGAAGAATTTATAGGTGAGATACTGAATGTAAGTTCTAAAAACATCCTTCCGATTTAATACTCTCCAAGGTAATGTGTAGAATCACTGTTCTGTTATCTGGGTAAAACTCCAAAGCCCTACCCTGAGTTTTATGGCGTATCCAAGGAGGCGTTTGAGAATTAAAGCAAGCCTGACATGCCTGCTTTCTTCCCAATCATCTATGTAGTCACAGTTTGACGTTCATAAGCCATACATTCAATTGAATCATTAGTCATGACTGTGACAAAAGGTATACTCTTAGCATATGCCTTTAGGTGTATGACCACATGATTCAGTGCATTTGTTGAAGCCAACTAAAATAAACTCTTAAGTAAGGAAATAGCAGAAGATGTCTATTTAAAATATCTTTCCAGCCCTGGCCGGTTTGGCTCAGTGGTTAGAGTGTCGGCCTGCAGACCAAAGAGTCCCGGGTTCGATTCTGGTCAAGGACGCATACCTCAGTGTGGTTCGTCTCTGGCCCTGGTTGGGGTCGTGCAGGTGGCAACCAGTTGATGTGTGTCTCTCACATCGATGTTTCTCTCTCTCTCTCTCTTCCTCTCACTCTATCTGAAGATAAATAAAAATATCCTCGAGTGAGGATTAAAAGTAAATTAATTAATTAAAAAAATAAAATATCTTTCCAGATTTCCACTTATGATAAAGGCATAGATACAATTGGGTAACAATTAAAAAAAAAAAAAAGAAATTTGACCACCTCGCACCATACACAATAGACTGTGTGTCTATCATATATGTGATTTTTGTGTGTGAAAGACAAAAAGATACAATTTTTCAAAGATAATAAAGGACACTCTATGCACAATATCAGGTATGTTACAGAACAGAGTTTGTCCACCTAACGTTAGCAGAGCCAGAAACATTAGACACCAAGAATTGCAGGGAAGAAGTATTGGCTATTTACTATGAATGACGCCATCCAGGAGAGCAGCAAGGTAACACTCAAAAGCGGGAACTCCCCAATGTCCTGTAGGCTACGGATTATATAGGGCAAAATCACAAGACACTGGGGGGGGGGGTTCCTTCGTGCTGGGAGCTGATTGGTCAGAGGTGAGGTGAGGATAATGAATCATTTCTTCAGGTCTTGAGGACAGCTCTGAAGTCTGTTCTTGGGTCCCTCTGTCCAGTCTCATGGAAAAGTAGCCGGAGGGTCATTCTACCTTAGGGCTCAGGAGCTGAAACGTAATTTAAGTCAAGATGTAATTTTAAGCCTGCCAGAGGTCTGGACTTGTGACCATTGGTCAGGTCTGGGCTACTGTCTTCTGCTGCCTCAGGGGTTGCTGATTATAGGGGAACATACCCAAGGATATGTTTTCATTGAATTTTTTTAGACAAAGAGGAAGAGGGGGGGAGAGAGAGAGAGAGAGAGAGAGAGAGAGAGATACAGAGAGAGACAGAGAGAGAGACAGAGAGAGAGAGACAGAGAGAGAGAGATGATTTCTAGAGCTAGGATTTAAAAGTAAATTGAAACTCAGTCACAAGGCTCGTCTGTTTCAGGACTTTTTCTAAAATAGGGTGTTTGTTGAGGTCTTAATAATTATATTTATTAATATTATCTTTAATTCATAAGCAAAAGGATCTAATAATTGCGTGCCTTCTCTCTTTGCCCCAATCCTTGTGATGAATGTCAGACAGAAAAATCTACCACACACAACAGATACTCCACAGTTGAGTGGATGGGAAAAGTGAATTTTTTCTGCTTATATATAAAAGAAAGGGGCAGCTTTCTCCCTCACCCCCAAAGAAGAGAGCAAACCTTTGTTTCTTGGAGACACTGAGTGGAAATAACCCTGGGTTCTCACTGCAGCCTTTTAAAATGTAAATGAATTTCTCCCACAGCCAGATAAGTCTCAGAGTCTCCAGCTTTTACGACCTAGACATGTTAGTACCTTCCGGCATTTCATCTCGCCCTTGAAATGTAAATACAAGCTTCCAGTTAGATAAGTCTCTCCGGAATTGTCTCAGGTCTATTTTTTCTGCATCCCACAACTTGTATCCGGAATATATAAAATACGACTATAAATCAATTAAGGAAAAAACATACAGCCAAGTAGAAGAGTAGGCATGAAAGTTACACAAGTATAATCTATGCTACAGTGGCAATCCCACATTTAGGTTTATACCATCAGAGAAATATATATTATTGTCCAACTAGAGACAAGAGCTAGAATGTTTATAGCAGCACTATCCTTAATAGTCTCGAACTAGAAACAACCCAGAGATCCATCAATAGTCGAGTAGATAAAACATTCATGATCTATGAACTAGAACTATATATAATGAATAGGCCTCATGAATATAATTTTCGGGAAAAGAAGCCAGACATAAAATACAATGAGCAGTATTATTCCTTTCAGATAAAGTTCCCAACAAAGGGAAAGCTAAATGATTGTGTTTAGGAATACATATTAGAACGAATAAGGAAATCAGGAAAGTGATAACCACGAAAGTCAGTTTGTTAATGATTGCAGTTCAGGGTGTTATGATATAGATAATAGACTATAAACAAAGGTCAATTAAATCAAACTTGAGAGGGGAACACGTTAGACCTTCCAAAATGGGTGATACCTGACATTTCTTTTGAAGGACAAATAGCTGTTTAGCTGAAGAAAATGAAGAAGGACATGAGGGGATAGCATCTGTTTTAGGAAAATTCAAATAGTTTGGTAGGATCAGAGCAAAGTGACCTTATATGAGAACAAAAGATAATATGTGCCCTCTGAAAATAAATTTCTATAGAAATTCTTTATCATCTGTAAATTATTTTCTAATTTTCTGTTTTCTTCTTTCACTTATAAATTCCATAAAAAAGGATACTATGTCTCTTTACTTCTATGTTTCTATTGCCTAATCCAGTTAAAATATAGAAGATATTCAGTAAATACTTTTTGAATGGATAAATGGATGAATGGATGGACGGATGGACAGATGGATGGTTAGATAAAACCTAGAGGGAAATATAATCAAAGATGTCATTTGTTAAAGTCTTTTACTCAGTTCTAAACCTATGGAACAATATATATATATATATATTTTTTTTTTTTCTTTATTAATTTTAGAGAGAGAGGAAGGGAGAGGGAGAGAGAGATAGCAACATCGATGAGAGAGAACATCGATTGGCCGCCTCCTGCATGTCCCCCACTGGAGATCAGGCCCACAACCTGGGCATGTGCCCTGACCGGTGACCTCTTGGTGCATGGGTCGACGCTCAACCCCTGAGCCACACTGGCCAGGCCAAAATGACATTTCTTGAGGAACTTCTGTATTGGTTTAAGCTAGCTCTCAGAACTCATCAAGTTAACTGTGGTAGTTGATGCATCAATTTATGAGCCCATAAAACCTGTATTTTTAGTGCATAACAAAATTAAAAGGTAATATCATTGACAATATTTGTAAGTATGAGAAAATGTGAAGGGATGAGTAAATTTGAATCTGGTTTAGAAAAATGATTCATGACTTTCACCTGGAGTCTTGTAAGCTCTAAACTCACCTATGACTAGATGTGTGTAGTAAGCTCAATAATCATATTTACTTCAATATGTATTTACTGTCTGTGATGTGGTAGATTGTAAAATGTTCTGTGAGAAACAAACAAAAAGAGTAGAAGCTAGTTTTGTAAAGAGTCCTTAAATAGTATGATCTTTATTGATTTTTTTTTTTAAGAGAGAGAGAGGAAGGGAGAGGAGGGAGAGAGAGACAGAAACATCGATGAGAGAGAACATCGATTAGCTGCCTTCTGCACACCCCCCACTGGGGATCGGGCCCACAACCTGGGCATGTGTCCTGACCGGGAATCGAACTAGCGACCTCTTGGTGCATGGGTCGATGCTCAACCACTGAGCCCCACCGGCTGGACCAATTTGTAATTTTTAATCCATTCACCTTTTCACCCAGTCCCCAAACCCCTCTCCCCTCTGGCAACCACCAGTCTGATCTCTGTATCCATGAGTATGTTTCTGTTTTGTTTGTTTGTTTATATTGTTCTTTAGATTTCACATGTAAGTGAAATCACATGGTGTTTGTCTTTCTCTGACTGACTTATTTCATGTAGCATAGTACCCTCTAGGTCCATCCATGCTGTCGCAAATGGTAAGATTTCATTGTTTTTACAGCCTCGTAATGTTGCATTATATATGTGTATCACAGCTTTTTTATAGGCTCCTCTGCTGATGGGCACTTGGGCTGATTCCTCACCTTGGCTACTGTAAATAATGCTGCCGTGAACATAGGGGTGCATATATTCTTTGGAATTAGTATTTTCAGTTTATTTGGAGAGATCCCCAGAAGTGGAATCATTGGATCATAAAGCATGTTCATTTTTAAATTTTTGAGAAACCTCCATAGTGATTTCCGTAGTAGAAAAGCCCGTACTCTTGAGTGCTACTTTATATTGAAAGTTTAAACTAACAAATTCTTTTTTTTTTTAATCCTCACCCAAGGACCCTTTTTTTCCCCCCATTTATCTTCAGATAGAGTGGGAGGGAGGGGGAGAGAGAGAGAGAAACATGGATGTGAGAAAGACACATCGATTGGTTGCCCCCTGCATGACCTGGACCAGGGCTGGGGACCAAACCACAACTGGCATGTGTCCTTGACCAGAATCGAACCTGCGACTCTTTGGTCTGTGGGCTGACGCTCTAACCGCTGAGCCAAACCGGCCTGAGCTAAACTAACAAATTCTGTAAAATTATAACTTATAAGTTATCTTAGAAAAAATAGGTCATTCTCCTTTGGTCCGAAATATGTTTTACTCAATTTAAAAACTTCCATTGACTTTGATTGTTGATTACAGACATACTTCAATTTATATTAGATGCAATACAATATGCAAAAAATGGACTATTAAGGAATATCTAAACCAGGACACTAATTTTATGCATATTTTTGTATTCACTTGTAATTACGATATTTTTCTTTCCCCGTTCACCTTTTGTTTCAGTAAATATTCTTCTCTCTTTGTCTCCTTCATCCCGCCACCCAGATCAATGCTTAAAAAAAAAAAAAAACAGATTTCACCTCATCTGAGCAAACAAGAAAGTGTCATGTTGTGAAACAATGAAGAAAAGGGAGTATTTATCTTGAAAAATCTCTTCCTTGTTCTGCTCTCAGTAGTTTCTCCTTATGACCTCTGAGCAAATATTCTAAAGAACAATAGAAATAACTCTAGCAACTTTATTTTTCACTGAAGCATTAATTATTGATCTCTTTACCCAAATAGTCCCTTTATATCCATAATATTTCAGAGATTTATTGTAATAGTCATATACTAATGTCTTATTAGCAAATGCTTTTTCCTGAGAAATTTACTCCATTGTTAGTGCAAAAGTCAATTATGAGATAGAGTTTGATACATAGTCATAGAAAACTCGTTTTGTATTCTCTTTTTTTTTGTTTTCAGGTTGGTGTGGACTAAAGGAAAACTGAAAAAAAAAAATCAACAGAGGCAGCAGGAAATAAAGTAACCAGGGGATACTGTTACTGAAAGCTTTTCAGACATAAATATTTCATGGCTATAATTCCTCAAGTAACATATATCAATTTTGCTCCCTACTCTAAAAATTTTATTATGGAAAAAGTTGGTTTACAGAGCTTATTTATAGTATGTTTTTCCTATATACCCAAAGAGCACTTGGTGTTATTTATCTTCACAGTGGAATTGTGCATATGATTTAAAGGAGAAGAAATTTTGAAGTAATTTTACTTGTAAATTAAAATAATTTAAACATATTAGTTGAAAGAAATATATGTTGATCATTGATTAAAGATGCATAAACGGTCACATATAGACATAATTGATTCTTAAACCTTGATATTGAAACTATTTTAATCTCATTATTTTCTTATGAACACACCTCTCTAAATTGTTGAAAGTTGATATCCTCATTTCTAAACGATAGAATGTCAAACGCAGGCATAGAAATTCTCAACTTTCTTTCTGTCCCAGAATACCTGAGGGACATAATATATTGGAATCAGTAACAGTACTTTAGAAGGTTTGTGATTTTCTAAAGAACTAGAATGTGGGAGGGTGGATGGAGATGGTAATTGAAGCAAATCAGCCTCTTGGGATAGTATAGTGTCTCCAAGAGCAGTAGAGTTTGACAAATTCCCCATCATTCTGATGTGTCAGATGTCCTCTAAATCTGTGTTAAGAATTGTTGTTTTAATTAATGTACTCAAATTTTAGTGAAAACACTTATTTATCCATAATCCAAACAAATATACATTTAAAGCAGCAATTGTATTTTATTTGTATAAGCAATAGAGAAAATGACAATTTATTATCAATAATTTACTTTCAAAGTCACCTTTTAAAAATTGTCTGTAAATCGACATGTAATATCTTAAAATTGAGGTTTTAAAATTGTCCTCAGTAAAGCTCACAAAGCTCAGTAAAGTACTACACTTCTGATTCTAGTTTTATTATAAAGAATACAACCCAGGACCAGCCCAATTGAAGAAGCTATATAGAGCAAGGATGGGGACGCACAGAATTTCCATGTCATCTACATGTCTCCCTTGCTACCCTCCCAGTATAAGCATGTGTTCATCAACCTAGAAACTCTCTGAAGCTCATTTTTAAGAGTTTTTTTAAAATATGTTTTTATTGATTTTTTTAGAGAGAGGAAGGGAGAGAGAGATAGAAACATTGATTGGCTGCCTCCTACACACCCCGTGCTAGGGATTGAGCCCACAACCTGGGCATGTGCCCTGGCCGGGAATCGAACGAGGACCTCACAGTCCATGGGATGATGCTCAATCCACTGAGCCACACCAGCCGGGTTCATTTTTCAGAGTTTTTATAGAAGCTTCACTGCATGGGACCCTAATGCATTTCTGGTAGGAATTCAAAATTGTTAAGCCATTGTTGAAATTGTATTGTGGTTTCTCAAAAAATTAAACATAAGATTTCCATATGATCTAGCAATTACACTTCTGGACACATATCCAAAAGAATTGATACTGGGGACTTGATCAAATATCTGTACATTCATGTTCACATCAACATTATTCACAACAGCAAATGGGTCAAAATAACCCAAGTGTCCACTGACTGAAGAATAAATAAACAAATTTACCATATATATAATGAAACAGTATTTAGCTTAAAAAGGAAGGACATTTTGATACATGTTACGACATGCATGAATCTTGTAGACATTATGCTAATTGAAATAGGCCAGACACAAAAGGACAAATACTACATAATTCCATTTGTATGAGTCAAATTTTTAGAGACAGAATGTAAAATAGTCTTTAGTGTTTATCAGGGGCTGAGAGGAGGAGGAATGGAGAGTTATTGTTTCAAGAATAGAGCTCTTGTTTAAGATGATGAAAATGTTCTGAAGATGGAGCCCAATGGGTGTGGCTCAGTGGTTGAGCGTCCACCCATGCACCAAGAGGTCACCGGTTCGATTCCCGGTCAGGGCACATGCCCAGGTTGTGGGCCCGATCCCCAGTGGGGGGCATGCAGGAGGCAGCCAATCGATGTTCTCTCTCATCGATGTTTCTATCTCTCTCTCCCTCTCCCTTCCTTTTTCTCTAAAATAAAATCAATAAAGAAAAAAATATTTTTTTAAATGTTCTGAAGATGGAAATTGATGATTGTACAATCATGTGAATCTACCTTATGCTACTGAACTGTACATTTAAAAATAGTTAGAATGGTAAAAATCAACCAAATGATATTTGAAAAAGGATAAATGAAAATAATTTTGGTTGCAAACTGAACTCTACAAATAACCTTATTTGGTAGAACCAAATGTAATTCCCAATGAATCAAGTTCTCTGAGTTTATGGGCACTCTGCTATATACAACATTCTCTCTGGAGGAATCTACTTATTTTTTGGCAGTTCTTTATGTTTTGAATTAATCTTCATCACACAGAACTTTTAAAGAAACCAAGCTTAAATAATATGGTAATGTGTTTTGTTTTCTTTTAAAAAATTAAAAAAAAATTTTTTTCTTTATTGATTTTTAGAGAGAGAGGAAGGGAGAGGAGGAGAGAGAGAAACATCGATGAGAGAGAACATCAATTGGCCACCTCCTGCATGCCCCCCACTGGGGATCAGGCCCACAACCTGGGCATGTGCCCTGACCGGGAATCAAACCGGCGACCTCTTAGTGCATGGGTCAACACTCAACCACTGAGCCACACCGGCCAGGCTGGTCTTACCTTCTAATTTCTGTAATGTCTTAATTGAAAGAGTTTAGCTACTTCTTCCTGGCATTTCACTAAACAGTTTATGTGCCTAAAAGGAAAACTGTCAAAAAAATGTATCATACTTAAATCATATATATTTAAATTTACCTTTGTAATTTTTATTTCATTTTGGTCTCAACCATGATATAAAATATATTTAACATACAGTATGTTTTTGTGTATGCATATCCAAAAACATACTATATATCATATATAATGTTATACTGTATGCATATAATACTAAATATATATAGTATGATTTTATATATGTATACCTATAAATATATACTATATATATATGAATATGTTTATTATATGTGTGTGTATGTGTGTGTGTGTGTGTGTGTGTGTGTGTGTGTGTAGGTTTACAGTTGTTTGTATGGAAAATAATAATGCAGTAATTAATATATAAAAATACAAGAATAAACTCTATATTCTGAGTACTCACAACTGTAAACCTACTTTTGCTCCACTATATATATATAAATCATTCCCAGCTTTTCTGTCAAACTTATGGGAAATGCCATTTGATAAAAAAGGGACCCTTGCTCAGCTGGCGTGGCTCAGGGGTTGAGCATCAACCTACTCACCAGGAGGTCCCTGGTGGATTCCCGGTCAGGGCACATGCCTGGATTGCAGGCTCGATCCCCAGTGGGGGGCATGCAGGAGGCGGCCAATCAATGTTTCTCTCTCACATCGATGATTCTATCTCTCTCTCCCTTCTTTGCTCTGAAATCAATACATCATATTTTTATTTTTAAAAAGGGACCCTCTTTCAAACCTCAATAAACATATTCTCACATTTTAGAAGATCGTTTTTATCCTGGGAAACATAATTTTTGACACATCTTGAAGGAAGAAGTCATGGATGATATTTGCCAGCTCAGCTGACTGTCTCTTTCTAATGGACTGGGAAATTGAAAACAGTACAGTACTGTCCTCTATAAGATTCCCTGGGAAGAATGATTCTGCCAATCTCCTAGAGTTAATTTTGAAAGCTCTCATATATTTAACTGAAGCAGAAATTGTACTTTTATATTTAGCAGATAAGAATAGGCAAATTGCTGCCAGCTAAAATCCTGAATTTTGACAGCTATATGCTGTTTAAGAATGTATACTCTCAGAGTCCAAAATGGTGGTGGATTAGGTGGAAGCTACACTGATCTTCTCCCAGGACCAAACTGGAATTACAACACAAATATGGAAAAAAATCATCCTGAATAACCAACAGAAGACTAGCTGGAGCAAAACCCTAGAACCAAAGACCTAAAAAGGAGTCCACATCGACACTGGTAGGAGGTGTGGAGGCTCAAGAGGGCTGGCTGGGTCTCACAGGCAGCAATTGAAATTCTGGAGGGACATTTCAGCTGTGGGGGGTTTCCTCTGAGAAATCTGGGGTCTAAACCTCAAACCAGGCTCCCTAGCCCAGAACACCAGAACTGGGAAAGGTGCCCCCATAAGATCTGGCTACAAAAAACAGCGGGGCTTCTGTCAACCAGGGAGAGCTGGCTAGACATGCAGGCACCCTCTTAAAGGGCGAACATATCAAGTTTTGTTTGCAGCCACTCACCTTGGTCTCTGACTGAGGGAAGGAAGAGTGGACTAGAGCTATGTGAGAAGAGTCCAGGGTTGGTGGCTCTAGGGAGAGTGCTGAGAGGACAGCTACCTGGATCCCTGAGCTGAGTCATCCCTTTTTCAGAAGCCATCTTTCTCAGGCAAAGCTTTCCCATCAATGCAGCTTTAGCCTTAGGGGAAGCAATAGTCCCACCCTTTGGAATCCCTCTCACTCAACCCTGTGGAGTTTACATCCTGACTATAACTGGAGACTCATTAAGTGACTGAGACTAACAGACAACCTGCAGGCAGAGACGGTTCCCTGGGTGCTTTGAATCTTTGCCTGACCTGCTCCTGGGCCTACGGCTAGTAGAAGCAGACCTTGGTTCACAGCTTGGTCCTTTCCACATGCACCCAGGCCCAGCAGAGAGAGACACAAGCTGTAGCTCCAATCAGGTTCTTCAGGGCCAAGCACGGACAGTGTCTGACAATGGTCTGTACCAGAGTCTGTCCGAAGAGGCCCAGACCAGTACACTCAGTGGCCAGCTTCAGACAACAACAGAGTAAGATCCAATGAGCTTCACAAGCAGCATATTTACAGGCAGATATTGGCAGACACTAAACCCTGTTGAGCCAAATTCTGTTTTGTGTGATCAGCACCTGCACAGCTGCCTGCACGCTGTGTTGGGGACTGAGTTCACTGTCAGCCAGCCTGAGGGTCAAGCCCATGGACGAATGGGCCAATAGCAATCAAGACTCAATTACAACAAGAGAGCCCACCGCACATGCACAAAGGACATTCTTAGGACACCCAGTTCTGGTGATCAGGGAGACAGCACCACTGGGTCCTACAGGTCACCAAGTACATAAGGCCACCCTACCAATACTTGAAGTCATAGCAGATATACCTAATATATAGAAACAAACACAAACAGGCAGCCAAAATGGGGAGACAAAGAAATAGGTTCCAAATGAAGGAACAAGAGAATTCTCCACTGGAGCCCTGGAGTCCCAGCCAGTTACGGTCCCAGGCCCTTAGTCGCCTGTTTCGTCTTTCTTTTCAATATGACAGATGCCACTGTGTCCTTTACCAAGGGCTTCCTGGCAGGATTTCCAAGACAGCGGTAGTGCCCATCGAGCAGGTCAAGCTACTGCTGCAAGTGCAGCATGCCAGCAAGCAATTTACCACAGATAAGCAATACAAGGGCATTATAGACTGTGTGTTTCATATCCCCAAGGAGCAAGGAGTCCTGTCCTTCTGGAGTGGTAACCTGGCCAATGTCATCAGATACTTCCCCACCCAGGTTCTCAACTTTGCCTTCAAAGATAAATACAAGCAGATCCTCCTGAGTGATGTAGACAAGAAAGCCCAGTTTTGGTGATACTTTGCAGGGAATCTGGCATCAGGTGGTGCTGCTGGGGCCACCTTCTTGTGTTTTGTGTATCCTAGATTTTGCCCTTATCCATCTAGCAGCAGATGTGGGCAAAGCTGGAGCTGAACTGGAACTCAAAGGCCTTGGTGACTGCCTGATTAAGATCTACAAATTTGATGTGATTAAGGGCCTGTACCAAGGCTTAATGTGTCTGTGCAGGGTATTATCATCTACCAAGCTGCCTATTTTGGTGTCTATGACACTGCAAAGGAAATACTTCCAGATCCCAAGAATACTCACATCTGCATCAGCTGGATAATTGCACAGTCTGTCACAGCAGTGGGTGGGTTGACTTATCCATTTGACACTGTTTGTCACCGCATGATGATGCAGTCAGGGTGCAAAGGAATTGATATCATGTACACAGGCATGCTTGACTGCTGGAGGAAGTTTGCTCCTGATGAAGGAGGCAAAGCTTTTTTCAAGGGTGCACGGTCCAATGTTCTCAGAGGCATGGGTGGTGCTTTTGTGCTTGTCTAGTACGATGAAATCAAGTTGCTCACATAAATTATTTCCTAGTCTTCCCTCCCCCTACCCCCTGTGAACAGGCATGTTGTATTATATAACATATCTTGAACATTCTTTTTTTTATTATTGTTAATTTATTTTTGTTACAGATGTTTCTTCTTTTTTCCCCATTGACACCCTCCTCCCCGTCCCCCCACCCCGTCCCCAGCTTTGTTGTCCATGTCCATCAGTTATGCATACATGCATATAAGCTCTGTGGTTTATCTCTTCCCTCCCCACCCCCCACCCCCTCTTCTGAGGGTTGTCAGTCTGTACCTTACTTTCACATCTCTGGGTCTACCCTGTTCCCCAGACTGTTATGTTTATTATATTCCACAAATGAGTGAGATCATGTGATATTTGTCTTTCTCTCCTTGGCTTGTTTTGCTTAGGATAATACTCTCGAGGTCCCTCCATGTCGTCTCAAAGGATAAGAGATCTTTCTTCCTTACAGCTGCATAGTACTCCATTGTGTATATGTGCCACAGCTTTTTTATCCATTCATCCACTGATGGACACTTGGGCTGTTTCCAGATCTTAGCTATTGTAAATAGTGCTGCTATGAACATGGGGGTACATGTATTCTTTCTGGTTGGTGTTTCAGGCTTCTTAGGGTATATTCCTAGAAGTGGGATCACTGGGTCAAATGGTAATTCAATTTTTAATTTTTGAGGTAACACCATAGTGTTTTCCACAGTGGCTGCACCAGTCTGCATTCCCACCAGCAGTGTACTAGAGTCCCCTTTTCTCCACACCCTCGCCAACACTTGTTGTTTGATGATTTGTTGATGGCGGCCATTCTGACAAGTGTGAGGTGATACCTCATTGTTGTTTTAATTTGCATCTCTCTGATGATTAGTGATGTTGAGCATTTCTTCATATGTCTCTTAGCCGTTTGTGTATCCTGTTTGGAGAGGTGTCTATTTAGTTCCTCTGCCCATTTTTTAATTGGGTTCTTTGTCTTCCTTTTGTTGAGTTGTATGAGCACTCTATATATTTTGGAGATTAACCCCTTATCTGATGTATCATTGGCAGTTATGCTCTCCCATACAGTGGGTTCTAGCAGGATACAAAATTAACATCAAGAAATCGACGGCATTCTTATACACCAATGATGAACTCATAGAAAGAGAAACTAAAAAAACAATCCCATTTACCATTGCAGCAAAAAATTTAAGATACCTAGGAATAAACTTAACCAAAGAAGTAAAGGATCTATTTGCAGAAAACTACAGGACATTGAAAAAAGAAATAGAGGAAGATATAAAAAAGTGGAAGCACATACCTTGTTCATGGATTGGAAGAATTAACATCATTAAAATGTCCATACTACCCAAAGCAATCTATAGATTCAATGCAATCCCCATCAAAATACCAGTGACATATTTCACAGAACTAGAACAAATACTTCAAAAGTTCATATGGAACCAAAAAAGACCCTGAATAGCCACAGCAATCTTGAAAAAGAAGGACAAAGTAGGTAGGATCAAAATACTAGATATCAGGTTATACTACAAAGCTACTATAATCAAAACAGCCTGGTACTGGCACAAGTACAGGCATATAGACCAGTGGAACAGCACAGAGAATCCGGAAATTGACCCAAGACATTATGCTCAATTAATATTTGACAAAGTTGGCAAGAGCATACAATGGAGCAAAGACAGCCTCTTTAATAAATGGTGTTGGGAAAATTGGACAGCTACATGCAAAAAAATGAAACTAGACCATCTTGAGCATTCTTGACAGACTCTTGATTGTCTATTTATCAGTGGCAACTATTTATTGGTTGAAAATGGGAAGCAATAATATTCATCTGACCAATTTCCTCTTAAAACCATTTCCATGATGATTATGGGACTCAATTATATTTTTTATTTCAGTCACTCCTGATAAACAACAAATTTGAAGAAATAAAAAAAATATCTGAAATATTAAAAAGAGAGAGAAAGAATTCTCCAGAAGAAGAGCTAAATGAAGTGGAGGTAAGCAATTTAACAGATACAGAGTTCAGAGTAATGATTATACCAAAGCTCAATAGCATGAAAAAAGATATAGCAACCATAAAAAAGGACCAGTCAGAAATGAAGAATACCTTATCTGAAATAAACAATACACTGGAAGGAATGAACAGCAGGTTCAATGAAGCAGAGGACCAAATCAGTAATTTGGAATACAAAATAGAAAAAACAAACAAAACAACAAAAACAAAAAAACACCCAATCAGAGAAGCAAAAAGAAAAAAGAGCTAAAAGAAAAAGTGAGGACAGTTTAAGGGACCACCTTTGGGACAACATGAAGTATAACAACATTTGCATGGTAGGGGTACCAGAAGAAGAAGAGAGACAGCAAGGGATCTGTTTTCACTATTCTTATTCAACATAGTACTGGAACTTCTAGCCACAGCAATCAGACAACAATAAGAAATAAAAGTCATCCAAATTGAAAGGAAAAAGTAAAACTATCATTATTTGAAAATGACATAATATTGTATGTAGAAAACCTTAAAGATTCCACCAAAAAACTACCAGAACTGATAAATGAATTCTGTAAAGTGGCAGGATACAAAATAAATATCCAGAAATTGGTGCAATTTTATGCACCAATAATGAACTATCAGAGAGGGAAACTGAAAAAACAATCCCATTCACAACTGCTTCAAAAATAATAAAATACTTAGGAATAAATTTAACCAAGGATGTAAAAGATCTGTACTTGGTAAATTATAAGACACTGAAGAAAGTAATTGAGGAATATACAAATAAGTGAAACCATACACCATGTTCATGGATAGGAAGAATTAACGTCACTAAAATGTTCATATTACCCAAAGCAATCTACAGAGTCATTGCAATTGGAGAAATCACCCTACCTGATATCAAACTATACTACAAGGCCATAGTAATCAAAACAGCATGGTGCTGGCATAAAAACAGACATATGGATCATTGGAACAGAATAGAGAGCCCAGAAATAATCCACACCTCTATAGTCAATTAATATTTGACAAAGGAGGCAAAAACATACAATGGACTACAGATAGTCTATTCAATAAATGATGTTGGGAAAATTGGATAGATAGATGCAAAAAAATGAAACTAGGCCACCTTCTTACACTACACACAAGAATAAACTCAAAATGGATTAAAGACTTAACTGTTAAGCTCAAAACCATAAAAATCCTAGAAGAAAACATAGGCAGTAAAATATTAGATATTTCTCATAGCAATATGTTTTCTGATCTATCTCCTCAGGCAAGGGAAGCAAAAGAAAAAATAAACAAATGGAACTACATCTAACTAAAAAGTTTTTTTTCACAGCAAAGGGAACCATCAACAAAATGAAAAGGCAAACCATTGAATGGGAGAACATATTTGCCAATGATACATCTGATAAGGGGTTTATATCCAAAATTTATAAAGAGCATAAAATTCAGCGCACGCACACACACACACACACACACACACACACGCACACATGCACACACACACACACACACACAATCCAATTAAAAATGGGCAGAAGTCCTAAATAGACACTTCTCCAAAGAGGATGTACAGATGGCCAATAGGCATATGAAAGGATGCTCAACATTACTAATCATCAGAGAGATGCAAATTGATACCACAATAAGATGTCACCTCACACCTGTCAGAATGGCTATCATCAATAAATCAACAAACAAGTCTTGGTGAGGATGTAGAGAAAATGGAACACTGGTGCACTGTTGGTGGGACTTCAGAGGTGCAGCCACTGCAGAAAACAGTTTGGAGGGTCCTCAGAAAATTAAAACTGGAACTGCCTTATGACCCAGCAATTCCACTTCTGTAAATACATCCGGAGAAACCCGAAACACTGCTTCAAAAGAATATATGCATCCCTTTGTTCATTGAAGCATTATTTACACACTGTGTTTTTAAAACTTTTTATTTATTACTTTTTGTTGAAAGTCTAACTTGATGTATTAGCTAAAAGGCACTCCTATAAATAGGCCTTTAGTAATGTGGTGGTAAGATGTGTGTGGGGGAGGAGGGAGGAGACGTATTCTACCTTCATAATTAGTTCTCGTTTAGTGAGCCTGCGTCCCTTGTCTGTGAAGTTCACAGATATCTCTCAGTTTTATCCCCTTGACTTAGATGGGGAAGGATGTTGGAAGGAGTGTAACTGGGTATTTCTATTCCCCCAAGTCAATTATTCTGATAAAATCCTAATAAGTTAAGCTCTGGTAAAATAGTTTTTCTTGAAGGAAAGCCTTGTTAAGAACAGAATGCTCTGTCTTATTTCAAACTTGTACTTTCTTCTCCCCATTCCAGAAACCCAAGAGGGTTATTCTCTGATCTTCACTATGAAAATCTGATAGAGCTCCAGGATATAAAACTCACAAAAGTCAGGGTGCTTCCCTGGAGGATTTATCTCTCAGATTTGTTCGCTCTGAGAAATTCATCAATTACACTTCAGGTTTTCCCACCCCAGGACTGATACCCACATAGGTTTCTGCTTGAGAGGGCTTCTGCTTTGTTAAGTCGGGATTCACTGTATTCGTCTATCTCTATAATTTGGAGAGCAGTACTTTACCTCGTGACCTTACTTCTCTGACAAATATAAGAAGAGTTGCTATTTTTCTAGGGTTTTTTTTTTTCCTCCAGTTTTTTTCTTGTTAGAATGGAATAGTGATTTCCAAGTTTCTTACAGGTTAGTCTGGAAACCAGAAGTCTAAAATATCTATATTTTAACATACAATACAAAAAAACCCTAAATTTTGTGACTAAGTATCTTATTATATAAATATAAACTATTATTAACTGTGAAATGTTTATTCTATTTCTTGTTTAAATAATGTAAACCATGAAATACCACTGTTTTCATTTTTTGTATTGTAATAAGTGAGTACAGCTAGTATTATACTAATTCAAAACAAAGAAAATATGTTTGCAGTTAGGATTCATTGCAACTAAAGAAAGAAAGGCTCCAGATTTAGTTTTAATAATATTTGTGTAAAAACAATTTGGTGGATGCCTCAAAAGTGGAGAGGAGTTCGTTTGCAAGCAATTAGATAGTTCAAGAGTGATAGCATATACTTTTATCTTAAAAATAAATTAGAAATAAAGACATTTAAGTGATAATTGCTTACACTAGTCAAGACGTGTGTTTTTTTTTTCAAAAAACTGAAATTAGAATGCATAATTGAGGATTATGAAATAGGAAAATTGTCACCAAAGTGATCCAGTTTTCTTGTTAAGAATTATCAACACTTTTGTCTTTAAAAACAGAGTGAGAGTTATTTATCTATGTAAAAAGTACATGCTCCATAATAAAGAGTGTATATCATGGTTTCTTTCTATTATATTTGTGCCTTTCGTACTACTTTGAGAGTTTCTACTGTACTAGGAGGTAAACAAGGAAAGCTCCTTACCTTAAGGACAGTTTTGATGTTAACTGTTTTTTTGTTTTTTGTTTTTAATTTATTTTATTGATTTTAGAGACAGAGGAAGGAAGAGAAAGAGAGAGAGAGAAACATCGATGAGAGAGAAAGAACATCGACTGGCCGCCTCCTGCATGCCCCCCACTGGGGATCGGGCCCACAACCTGGGCATGTGCCCTGACCGGGAATCGAACCAGCGACCTCTTGGTGCATGGGTCAACGCTCAACCACTGAGCCACACCGGCTGGGCTCACATCCATATTTCTATCTCTCTCTCCCTTCCTCTCGCTATAAAAAAATCAATAAAAATATTGTAAAATAAGGAAGTAATTCATGATTTCTCTTTGGCATATGCGAATTGCCAGTATCATTATTCTTGTGCTTTGGTGACATTACTAAGTAAAATAAGCGTTCCTTGATCACAAACATTGTGATAGCATGACAATGGGTCTGATAACTGAGAAGGCCCCGTGTTTAGCGGGTGGGGACTATGTGTAGCATGGATACACTGGACAAACAGATGACTGATTCCCATTCCCTACGCGGCAGGATTGCTCCAGATTTCCGTGCACTGCTCAAAACAGCATGCAATTTTAAACTTATGAATTGTTTATTTCTGCAATTTTCCATTTATATTTTTGAACTGGTGTTGACAGCAGGTAACAGGTTGCAGAAAGTAAAACTGTGGCCCTGGCTGTTGTGCTCAGTGGTTAGAGCATCAGCCCGTGGATCAGAGAGTCCTGGGTTCGGTTCCCGCTAAGGGCACGTACCTTGGTTGCAGTTTGTCCCTGGCCCTGGTTGGGGTCGTGTGGGTGGCAGCCAGTTGATGTGTCTCTCTCACATTGATGTTTCTCTCTCTCTCTCCCTCCCTCTCTCCCTCCTGCTCTATCTGAAGATAAATGCAAAAATGTCCTCGGGTGAAGAAAGGAAGGAAGGGAGAGAGGGAGGGAGGGAGGAAGGAAGGAAGGAAGGAAGGAAGGAAGGAAGGAAGGAAGGAAGGAAGGAAGGAAGGAAGGAAGGAAGGAAGGAAGGAAGGAAGGAAAAGAGAGAAACTGTGGATAAAGAGAGACTACTGTACTAGAGACATTTTGTTCAATTATCAATAAATCATAATATTAGTTAAATGTAAGCTGTAATAACACTTGATGAAGGAATAAAGACTATATTCCCTATAGTTCCCAAGCTCCAACATTTCTATACTGATGTTGCTACTTTCTTTCCCTTGCCCTTGAAGACCTCCTCCATTCCATGCATACATTTTTTTCCTTGTAGGCTGGTTGATTACATGGGTAGAGGCAAGACCAGCAGAAACAAAGAGTTTCACAACAGTGTTACGTATGCTTATATAAAGCGTGGCACAGTATCAGAATTACATTTGCTACTTGGCATCAACATTCTCTATTCTTAATATTGTGGGTGCTCACTGGTTTTTGAATTCCTTATTCTTTAACATGTTTTTAAAATGAAGACTTTGGCATTTTCCTACACTTTAGTGAAACTATGCTGAAAGACAACTAGGTTTTGTTTGATAATAATTTGGTAGTCCTTTTAGTAATTAATGGTGATAAACAGAAGTAATAATTATTGTCGTTCAGGAACTAAATTGGTTCCCAACAGTTTGTCTTCAAACTCAGGTCATATAAACCATCTTATTTGTGCATGATAGCTTCTTAATGGGATATATATTATTCTATATCACCCTAAAATGCCTTTGATTGTTGCAACTAAGAAAATTTTAATATACAAAATATATATTATATATGAAAAATATATGCATAATATATAATACACATATTGTATATATTTATATAAAAGCTCTTCCTAGTCCGGCCAGTGTGGCTCAGTGGTTGAGCATCGACCCATGCACCAAGAGGTTGCAGATTCGATTCCCAGTCAGGGCACATGCCCAGGTTGTGGGCCCAATCCCCAATGGGGGACATGCAGGAGGCGGCCAATCGATGTTCTCTCTCATCGATGTTTCTATCTCTCTCTCCCTCTCTCTTCTTCTCTCTCTAAAATCAATAAAGGGAAAAAAAAAAAAAAAAGCTCCTCTGTGTTGGTTAAGTGTTTCAAAAAGCTGGACACTCAAATTCAAACAGGCCTATGTAACCACCATTCTGAAGGGGTTGGTGTTTATTTCTTTATCCTGTCTAGTTACCCAGATTTTGATTACGGCTGTTGGATGTGTCCAATAAACCCAGTTGCATTTATTTTAAGAGCTACATCTGGAAAGCAGCTAGTAATAACTGAAACTATATTATCAAAATGTATACGTATTCAGAGAAAACATGGCAAATAATGTAGAAATTTTAAAAAATCAGTGATGTTTTGGTGGTGTAATATCTTATTGTACATAATTGCTTAAAATCTGAACTAGGGTAGCTGAATCAACTGTTCTTGATTATTACACTATTCAGGTCTCAAGTATTTTCATAATTCCATTCTTTTGATCACTCTCATCCATGACCCATACTAATTTAGTAAATCAATCACATCTTTATTTTATGGCTAATATAAAAAGTAGAGAAGTATGTCATTTAAATAATATCATAAATGTGTGGAGAGATTAATAGATATAGATATACTTTTTAATGATTTCTCTTGGTTATTTATTCATATTTCAGAGGAAAATTACTGCTAAATAATAATATTTGGGAATAAGTTATAGGTATGTTATACCTTGCCTTTATTGTAAATATTCAAGCTCCCCATGTCCATTACACTTTCTTTAGCAGATAAACATTTATTCTCCTCCTCCTAATTTGGATTATTCAGGAGAAAAAATGTTTGTTGAAAATTCATGTATTGAACTTGAAATACAAATTATGAGCTATCATTGTACCAATAAATTAAATTTGACAGAAGAAAGTTATCATCTCTCATTAGTTGAACTGAATTAAGATGGTACCATGTGTAACACTAAGAAAAAGCATTAACAGCCAGAATACAGGCAAAGTCATCCACATACGCTGTGAAATTTATATAAACAACATCTCTAATGGGCAGACTCTGGAAACACTATTTGCCCTTGTTATTGAAAAGTTTTCATAATTCATTCATAGCTACCACCTGTAAGTTGTTTAATTACGAATAACGTGTAAAAATAATGAATCAACTATCAACCCAATATATAATTTTTCACTTTAAAATCTCCCAACCAATAAAGAATTTTGATATGTATGGAATTTTTATTTTAGAAGCTTAACCTACTTCTGAATGATGAATAATAAGATAAAACTTTGGACTGTTTAAACTCCTTTGGAAATTTCTCTCAGTAAAATTTAAAGAAAATATTTGAATATACATGGAAATGTATAAAAAAGTATGCTATTCTTTGAAATAAGAAAACATAAATCTACTGAATGTAATTCCAAGCTTTAAAAGAAAAGAAACCAAGTTTTCTCATACACTAGTTTTTTCACATCACTACCTATGTAAAATCATGAACGATGTTCTTGAATACTGAAAACACATTTTAGAAATCATGATGCAGCCTGGCTGGTGTGGCTCACTGGTTGAGCGTCGACCCATGCACCAAGAGGTCGCCAGTTCGATTCCTGGTCAGGGCACATGCCCAGGTTGTGGGCCCGATCCCCAGTGGGGGGCATGCAGGAGGCGGCCAGTCGATGTTCTCTCTCATTGATGTTTCTATTTCTCTCTTCCTCTCCCTTCCTCTCTCTCTAAAATCAATAAAGAAAAAAATTAAATAAATAAACAAATAAAAATCATGATGCAGTGTGCAGATGATGTTTTATTGAGTTGTACACTTGAAACCTGTACTCCAATAAATTCAATAAAAATAATCAAACAAACAACTATGTCTCTGTTGGCCTTTCAAAAGTATGTTCCTATTAATAGCAAATAAATGAAACTAGTGAGTCACTTCTTATGTAACTCTACTCCAAATAATATTCGTCCTTTATTTGTGTTAATCTTTTGATTAAATAGAGTTTGAATCATAACTTCTGAACGTGTATTTTCACTCTTTAAGGCATGATAAAATACCATTGTATTGCATTTGCTTTTCTACTTCATATAGGTTCTTTTTCTCCTGCTAATTTTTCTTTACCCAGTATAATTTGTTTACATGGTCTCAATTATTTTTCTTACCTCCTTTTCATGAACTTCTCATTCCCTCAATACTTGCTGTATGTTTTAGAACTATTAACTTGATGCATAATAAATACTAAATAGGAGAAATCCAAGCAACCTCCTTGAAAATGGTTTTAAATACATAAAAGGGGACTCGAAAAATCTTTTCTTTTCTCTCTCTTAATTACACCACTCACAGAAAGAATAGAATTTCAGAAAGCATACAGTTCTTCTTTGGCAGAATTATCAGTGATTTGAAGGGCACATTTTAATTTGCTTTTATATAAAAGAGAAACTAAGTTAAAACCTGTATCAATATTTTAATGATTTCTGGAAGCAAGTATCAACTGAGACTGAAAAATCTATACAAGTAGATTGTTCACATTGTATTTCACTGTGTAATTGCATTCTAATTTGTTGCTAATTTGATGATGTTAGTGTACTATGATTTGCACACATGAATAAGAGTCAGGAGCTGAAATAAATAATTCCTATGTAAGTCTTAAAAATTTAACATGAGCCAAAAAAGCAAAATGAACAATTTGAAATATACTACAATTATCAAAATAAGACTACAGTTACTTAATGCTAGGACACATACATTGGGTCATGTGATAATAATCACTTAAAATACATTATTTTCAAAGTTGTTTAATTACATAATTTTCTCAGAGCACTAAAACTGAGAAATGCAGCCATCCTTTCTAATATACTTTATATCAAATTTTTTTATTAATTTATTTTTGTTACAGATGTTTCTCCTTTTCCCCCATTGATATCCTCCTCCTGATCCCCACTGCGTCCCCAGCTTTGTTGTCCATGTCCATCAGTTATGCGTACATGCATATAAGTTCTGTGGTTTATCTCTTCCCTCCCCCCCACCCCCTCTTCTGAGGGTTGTCAGTCTGTACCCTACTTCCACATCTCTGGTCTACCCTGTTCCTCAGACTGTTATGTTCATTATATTCCACAAATAGGTGAGATCGTGTGATATTTGTCTTTCTCTGCTTGACTTGTTTCGCTTAGGATAATACTCTCCAGGTCCCTCCATGTCGTCTCAAAGGATAAGAGATCTTTCTTTCTTACAGCTGCATAGTACTGCATTGTGTATATGTACCACAGCTTTTTTATCCATTCGTCTACTGATGGACACTTGGGCTGTTTCCAGATCTTAGCTACTATAAATAGTGCTGCTATGAACATGGGGGTACATGTATTCTTTCTGATTGGTGTTTTAGGCTTCTTAGGGTACATTTCTAGAATTGGGATCACTGGGTCAAATGGCAGTTCCATTTTTAACCTTTTGAGGTAACACCATAGTGTTTTCCATAGTGGCTGCACCAGTCTGCATTCCCACCAGCAGTGTACTAGAGTCCCCTTTTCTCCACACCCTCGCCAACACTTGTTGCTTGATGATTTGTTGATTATATCAAATTTTAATATTTTTCTTATTGCACTCTTTTTTATGTTTACAGTTTTTTTTACTGCAGTCTTTTGAAATTAACAGCATATTTAACAATAATTTATATTACATCCTTTCAACAAACAAATATACATTCATTCACCTAAGTTACCATTTTCTAAATTTGTGTCTAGACTATTAAAGTCAAAGCAGAAAAACAAATTTGAAACCAGAGCACAAGGCGTGTGACAGTAATTTAAAGGTTTTGTATGAAGTCATGGAACAAAGCAGGAGCGCAGCAGTTCATGGAAGGAACAGAGGCAACGACAAACTAAGATGCAGCCCAGCCGGTGTGGCTCGGTGGTTGAGCGTCGACCCATGCACCAAGAGGTCGCCGGTTCGATTCCCGGTCAGGGCACATGTCCAGGTTGTGGGCCCGATCCCCAGTGGGGGGCATGCAGGAGGCGGCCAGTCGATGTTCTCTCTCATTGATGTCTCTATCTCTCTCTCCCTCTCCCTTCCTTTCTCTCTAAAAATCAATAAAGGAAAAAAAAATTTTAAACAAAAAACAAAACTAAGATGCAGAATTGCAACCTCTTTGGGCATGACGTCTAAGCTTTAGGACTAGAAGAAAGTGGCAGTTGAGGAAGTTGTAATATGAATTATAGGAAGACAGTTACTGCTGTTCACATCATCGTCTTTGACACGTTCTGTGCGTTCTTGAACTTCACTAGTCATGATAAGGGGCTATCATCAGTTTAACAAATATGGCTCATAGACTACATGCAAGAACATATCTTAATACCACAGTATTATGATTTCGCAGTGTTTCCTGAGCTATCCTACAGGTACCAAGCAAATATATCTTAACGCGGTCACTAAATGGCGATTTCTCATGAAATTTGTATATTTTCTCTAAATAAATTAGTTTTCTTCTTGCTCAAAATGAAATGTCAGAGGCTGTTCAGATTGAAATGTTGTGTTTATTATAATAGCTTTTTAGCTTCCAATTTTTTTTTGTTTCTGCTGAGAGGACTTTTAATTTATTGTTGTACTAGAATTTGTCACACATACATACAACACAGAAATTATTTTTTAATGAATGGATACATCTTTCTTTCGGAACAGAGCAGATATACATACACATATATTGTGATCTCATTGTTTTCTTTAAAAAAAGAATAATGAACAAACAAAGCCCTCCACTCCTTATTAAAATCTTTGACAAAGAATACTTCTGTGATGGTACTTAAGCTGAAAACAAGAGGGAGAATGAGTGGGTCTGTCAGAGATCACAGTAAAGAAGTAGGAACCTGGGGTGTGTGGGGGGAATGCATGAGATGAACCAAAGAACTTGTATGCATGTATGCATAGCCAATGGACATAGACAACAATGCTGGGGGGGGGGGGGCAGGACGGGGAGGAGGGGGTCTGGGGGGGACAAAGGACAAACATCTGTAACAAAAATAAATTAATAAAAATTGAAAATAAATAAATAAATAAGAAAAAGAAGAAAAAGGAAAAAAAAGAAGTAGGAACCTGATTTTGCCATTGATTTTCTTTTTTACTCTTGGTGGGTTGCTGATCTTCTTTCCTTTTATTTAACATATTTCCATGAAATAAATTACTGACTCATTTTGAAACCTTTTTATAAAGACTTTTAGGCAAGCTCCTATTTAAAAGTGAGACTGAGAGATCTCAGAGGGAAGGGGGGAGAGGGGTGGGAAGGGGTAAACCAAAGAACTTATATGCATATATGCATAACCAATGGACACAGACAATAATATGGGGAAGGCAGGGGGGGGCAGGAACACGGAGGGGGGGGTCAGTGGGGGAATAAAGGGGGACATCTGTAATACTTTCAACAGTAAAGATAAAAATAAATAAATGAAAGTGAGGCTGAATTCAAGCATATGCGATATATATATATATTTTAGTGCTAGTATTATTTTCAATTACAGTTTGCATTCAGTATAATTTTGTATTAGTTTCAGGTGTACAGCATAGTGGTTAGACAGTTACCTACTTTCCAAAGTGTTCTCCCAGATATTTCCATACCCACCTGGCACCGTACATAGTCATTCCAACGTTATCAACTATATTTCCCAGGACTATTTTGTACCTACCAATTTGTACTTCTTAAATCCCTTCACCTTTTTCACCCAGTCCTCAAACCCTCCTCCCTGCTGGCAACCATCAGTCTGTTCTCTGTGTCTATGAGCCTGTTTCTGTTTTTCTGTTTGTTTGTTCTTTAGATTCTACATGTAAGTGAAATATATGGTATTTGTCTTTCTCTGCCTGACTTATTTCACTGAGCAAAATACCTTCTGGGTCCATCCATGATGTCACACATGATAAGATATACACGGTTTGGATTGTTTTCTTCTTTTTTCATCAAGTCATATTTTCCCCTTAGCTGTTCCACTGGGATTTTTTCTCTGTGTATGTGTGTGCATGTGTTTAAACCAATAACACTTTCAATGTTCATTTGAAAATGTCTATACATGTATTTTCTCAATATGTTTTGGTTTGGTCTGCAGAATAAATGTTCTACAGAAGTGTCTTAGCTCTTTAACAGGTATTCATTTAAGTGAAAACCACTGTAATTTGTTAGTCTACTATGATAATTCAGGATGTTCCTCACATTCTGATTTCAAGGTTAAAAAGGAATAATTTGCATACATTTTCAGACTTGAACATGCTGAGAAGTAGAGAATAAGATGTCTAATAAGACATTCATTACCTATGCTCGTTTTCAAGAGTCATTTTTAAGTTCACATTTTTAACATCATTCAAGATAATAAGTATGTTTATTAATTATTATTATTATCAGCTGCTGTTCAGGCACTTTGACTTTAATCTCTGTCGCGCAGTTTGTGAAGACACTTTTTTTGATGACAAAGCTGCTCTTGGATCTACAAAAGGAGAAAATCCTTATTTAAAATCTACTGTATCTCCCACCGGTGGATCAAAGACTCCACATTTTAATGCAGTGTTGCTGGTGTCTCCCTGGAATGATGTTTTGAGAGTTTTGCCTACACATTTTCTAGTCTATTTTCAGTGACTTGAAAAATGTCTAAAATGGTTCCAAGAAAGGAACTGGTACAAATATTAATGCTTTTCTCCAAATGCATTATTTAAACTCACCCTTAAATAATATATATTTCTCTTTTTAACCAGGTTTTTCAATTACGGTTTCCATTCACCGTTATTTTGTATTGATTTCAGGTATACAGCACAATGGTTAGACGATCATATACTTCACAAAGCGTTCCCCCCAATATTTCACATACTGCCTGGCCACATACATAGTTATTAAAACACTATTAACTATATTCTGTATATTTTTAAATTATAAAGTTAATATATGCTTATTTTAGAGTAATAGAAAATAAAAAGTGTAAAAATAATAATTTTATGACAGAGATGAACACTTAATACTTTGACATATTTTCTGATGTTGTATTTCTATTCAATTATGTTTGACATAAATGGTACCATACTTCATAGACAGTTTATTTTTTAAAAAGTTTTTCTTTTACTGATTTTAGAGAGAGAGGAAGGGAGAGAGAGATAGAAACATCGATGAGAGAGACCATCGATTGGCCGCCTCCTGCATGCCCCCCACTGGGGATCGGGCCCACAACCTGGGCATGTGCCCTGACCGGGAATTGAACCGGCAACCTCTTGGTGCATGGGTCGACGCTCAACCACTGAGCCACACCGGCCAGACAACAGTTTATTTTTTAATTTAAAACTTGCATAATGAAGAAATTGTCTAGCCTTTGTCTCTGGTTCCTGGGAAGTAGCCTCTAAACCCTTGGGAATTTCCAAGTGGTAGGCCTGTCTTTGTTCTTTACGGTGGTCCTCTCCAAACACACCTAAGCTTGTGCTAATAAGATGACTCATGGTGGATCTACAGATAGTTTGGCAATGTGATGATTCAGGATAGGGCTGACCAAGGGAAAAACACCAACCACGTGATTAGAGAGTTGGGGCTTTGGATCACACGGCATCTGCTTGACCTTCCGAAAGCAGGATAGGACTGGAGAGTGAGTTCACTCAAGTGACCAATAATTCAATCTGTCCTACCTAGGTAATAAAACTCCCCCCAAAATATGGACACCAAGGCATGGATGAGCTTCCTTATAGCCAACATACTCCATGTATTGTCACATCGATGTGCCAGGAGGGTGATGTGTCCTGACTGCATGGGGAGAGGAAAACAGAAGCTTATAATATAGGACCCCCTTATCTCTTCGTATCTATCTTCCTGTTTTGTTTTGTTTTGTTTTTTTATCCTCATCCGAGGATATTTTTCCATTTATCTTCAGATAGAGTGGGAGAGAGAGAGAGAGACAGAGAGAAACATGGATGTGAGAGAGACACATCGACTGGCTGCCTCCGGCACGACCCTGACCAGGGCCGGGGACGAACCGCAACCGAGGTACGTGCCCTTGGCCAGAATCGAACCCGCGACTCTTTGGTCCACGGGCCGATGCTCTAACTGTTGAGCCAAACCCGCCAGAGCTATCTTCCTGGTTTTAAATTGTTTCCTTTTGCTATTGTAAACTAAAACCATAGGTATAACCCTTTCCTCAGTTTTACATGACATCCTAGCGAACTGGAAAATCTTACAATCTGTAGTTAACTGTTCAGAGGCAAGGGAGGCCTGGGGTCGCCCAAACTGACAGCTGGTATCAGAAGTGAGTGAAGTCTCGTTCTGAGTTATGCTTTTGACCTGTGTTGCTTGCCCTAATTCCAGGAAGTTGGTGTCAGGAGATATTGCAACATTTTATAATAACTTTTAATATAAATGTATTAGAATATTTTCAATCTAAACTTTTCAATACTATTCTATACCATTACTTACGAAACCATTATTTTAATCATTCTAATGTGTATTGTAATTAATATCATATTTTTCTTTTTAAAAATTTGTGTATAGTCATTGACAAAAATTTGCAAATTAAAAACAGCCATGATCGCCCTGGCTCGTTTGGCTCAGTGGTGGGAGCATCGCCCCATGGACCAATGAGTCGCGGGTTCGATTCCGGTCAAGGGCACGTACCTCGGTTGCAGTTCAGTCCCCGGCCCTGGTCAGGGTCTTGCGGGAGGCAGCCAGTCGATGTGTCTCTCTCATTGATGTTTCTGTCTCTCCTCTCTCCCTCCCTCCCTCCCACTCTATCTGAAGATAAATGGAAAAAATATCCTCAGGTGAGGATTTAAAAAAAATAAAATAAAAAATAAAAACAGCCATGATCACAGACAATAGCACAGGACCGGATAGAGGGGGGCAATGGGGGAAAACAAAAAAGAGGGGACATCTGTAATACTCTCAACAATAAAGATGTTGAAAAAAGATAGAATGAAATAGCAATGCCCTGTAACCTAAATCACTCTCTTGAAACTGACAGGAAGATAAGCTTCATTACAGCAAGGACTAAATTTACATAGTCAAGTTATTATATAGCTCATTCAGATGAAGACACCTTTACATTATACATTTGCATTTCTTACCAACGGTGTTATTTAATAAAGCCTAAAGTAAAATTGAAAAAAAAAGCCAAACATAAAAATAAAAATTACTTGCTGTTATTCTTTTGATAGATATTTTTAAGGTTATGGTTTACACATTTTGTTTTTATAATTTTGTAGTATATTATATTAATGTAAATAATTAAAATTTGTGTATTATAAAATTTTAAATAATATAAAGCTATGATACACATTCTTGTAAATAAATCGATATACACACCTTTGATTAGTTCCTTGGCATAAAATCTTAAAGCAGAATTAACATTTAAAGAGTAAACATTTTTAAAAAAATATTTTTTCTTTATTGATTTTTAGAAAGAGAGGAAGGGAGAGGGAGAGAGAGATGGAAACATCAATGAGAGAGAACATCGATTGGTCGCCTCCTGCATGCCCCCCTCTGGGGATCAGGCCCACAACCTGGGCATGTGCCCTGACTGGGAATTGAACCGGCGACCTCTTGGTGCATGGGTCGACGCTCAACCACTGAGCCACACCAGCTGGGTAAGAGTGAACATTTTTAATGTGCATATTAGAACGCCAAGACCTCTTCCAAAATATCTGTGTGCAAACATTGACTATTTAATTATATCCTTAAAAGTATTAAATATTATTTTTTAAATATTTTCTAATTTAATAAGCAAAATTTATTTTACTTTAGTTTGTATTATATATATATATATATATATATATATATATATATATAGTATCAACATATATATATATATAATGGCCTTGTCTAGTAAATTTTCCTTGAATTTATTTATCATTTCTATTTTCATGAATGATCTGTTCCTATCTTAATAACAAATGTTATTTTTACTAATTTTTTTTTTATCCTCACCTGAGGATATTTTTGCATTTATCTTCAGATAAAGCAGGAGGGAGAGAAGAAGGAAGAGAGAGAGAGAAACATCGACGTGAGAGACACACATCGACTGGTTGCCACCCACACAACCCCAACTGGGGCTGGAGACAAATTGCAACCGAGGTACGTGCCCTTAGCGGGAACCGAACCCAGAACTCTCTGGTCCGCAGCTCTAACCACTGAGCCAAGCTAGCCAGGGCCCTCTGCCCATTTTTAAATTGGGTTCTTTGTCTTCCTTTTGTTGAGTTGTATGAGCACTCTATTATTTTGGAAATTAAACCCTTATCTGATGTATCATTGGCAATTATGCTCTCCCATATAGTGGGATCCCTTTCCATTTTGATGGTTGTTTCTTTTGCTGTGCAGAAGCTTTTGAGTTTGATGTAGTCCCATGTGTTCATTTTTTCCTTTGTTTCTGTTGCCTTAGGTGACGTAACAGTGAAAATTCTGCTGCGTATGATGTCTGAAATTTTGTTGCCTACATTTTCTTCTAGGATTTTTGTGGATTCACAAGTCACGTTTAAGTCTTTTATCCATTTGAGTATACTCTTGTGTATGGTGTAAGTTAGTAGTCTAGTTTCATTTTTTTGCATGTAGCTGTCCAATTTTCCCAACACCATTTATTGAAGAGGCTGTCTTTACTCCATTGTATGCTTTTGCCACCTTTGTCAAATGTTAATTGAGCATAATGTCTTCGGTCAATTTCTGGGTTCTCTGTTCTGTTCCATTGATCTATATACCTGTTCTTGTGCCAGTACCAGGCTGTTTTGATTACAATGGCTTTGTAGTAAAACCTGATATCTGGTATTGTGATCCCACCTACTTTGTCCTTCTTTTTCAAGATTGCTGTGGCCATTCGGGGTCTTTTTTTGGTTCCATGTGAACTTTTGAAGTATTTGTTCTAGTTCTGTGAAATATGTCATTGGTATTTTGATGGGGATTGCATTGAATTTATAGATTGCTTTGGGTAGTATGGACATTTTAATGATGTTAATTCTTCCAATCCATGAACAAGGTATGTGCTTCCACTTTTTTATATCTTCCTCTATTTCTATTTTCAATGTTCCATAGTTTTCTGAAAATAGGTCCTTGATTTCTTTGGTTAAGTTCATTCCTAGGTATCTTAATTTTTTTTTTGCTGCGACGGTAAATGGGATTGTTTTTTTTAGTTTCTCTTTCCGTGAGTTCATTATTGGTGTATAAGAATGCCATTGATTTCTTGATGTTAATTTTGTATCCTGCTACCTTGCCAAAGTTGTTTATTAAATCTGGTAGATTTTTGATGGAGTCTTTAGGGTTTTCTACGTACAATATCATGTCATCTACGAATAATGACAGTTTCACTTCCTCCTTTCCAATGTGGATCCCTTTATTTTTTCTTCATGTCTAATTGCTGTGGTTAATAGACTTCTAGTAGTATGTTAAATAAGAGTGGCAACAGTGGGCATCCCTGCCTTGTTCCTGTTCTTAAGAAAAATGCTTGTAGTTTTTGCCCATTGGATATGATGTTAACTATAGGTTTTTCATATTTGGCCTTTATTATGTTGAGATATGATCCCTCTATTTCCACATTGCTGAGCGTTTTTAGCAGAATTGGGTGCTGGATTTTGTCAAATGGTTTTTCAGCATCTATGTGGGGTTAGATAGTCAATTAGAAATTTTTCGTGTTTCTTAAGGTAGGCCTGTAGTGCTATGAACTTCCCTCTCAGAAATGCTTTCGCTGCATCCCATAGATTATGTGTTGTTGTGTGTTCAGTTTCACTGGTTTCCAGGAAGTTTTTCATTTCTTCCTTGATCCCCTCGGTAACCCATTCATTGTTTAATAACATGCTACTTAGCCTCCACGTGTTCAAATGTTGCATGTTTTTGTTGTAATTGATTTCTAGTTTCATACCATTTTGATCTGAGAAGATGCTTGGTATGATTTCAATCTTCTTGAACTTGTAGAGACTTTGTTTGTGTCCTAACATGTGGTCTATCTTTGAGAATGTCCCATGTGCACTTGAAAAGAATGTGAATTCTGCAGTTTTGTGGTGTAATTCTCTGTAGATATCTATTAAATCCATTTGGTCTAGTGCATCATTTAGAGTCTCTTTTTCCTCATTAACTTTTTGTCTAGAGGATCTATCCAGTGATGTCAGCGGGGTGTTGAAGTCCCCTACTATGATTGTGTTGCTGTTGTCTATGGCCATACCACCTTGAAAGCGCCCGATCTCGTCTGATTGTATTGCTGTCAATTTCTCCTTTGAAGTCCTTCAGAAGATTTTTAATATATTTTAGTGCTCCTATATTGTGTGCATACATGTTTACCAAGGTTATAGCTTCCTGTTGGATAGATCCTTTCAATATTATGTAGTGGCCTTCTTTGTCTCTAGTTATGGCCTTCATTTTGAAATCTATTTTATCAGATATGAATATTGCTACCCCAGCTTTTTTTTCCCTTTCTGTTTGCTTGGAAGATTTTTTTTCCATCCCTTCACTTTCAACCTATGTGAGTCTTTTGTTGTGAGGTGGGTCTCTTGTCAACAACATATATATGAGTCATGCTTTCTTATCCAATCAGCTACTCTGTGTCTTTTGATCAGAGCATTCAATCCATTTACATTTAAGGTTATTATTGATATGTACTTATTTATTGCCATTTTTGTTTATTGTGGTTATATTTTTCTTCCTATTTCTTCTACTAATTATAGCAGTCCTTTTAACATTTCTTACAGTGCTGGTTTGGTGCTAATATATTCCCTTAGCCTTTTTTGGTCTGGGAAGCTTTTTATTTGACCTTCTATTTTGAATGATAGCCTTGCTTGGATAGAAGTCTTGGATTCAGATCCTTGTTTTTCATGACATTGATTACTTCATGGCTTTCCCTTCTGGCCTGTAGTGTTTCTGTTGAGAAGTCAGCTGATAGCCTTATGGGGGTTCCTTTGTAGGTAACATGTTGCTTACCTCTTGCTGCCTTTAGGATTCTCTCTTTGTCTTTAATTTTTGGCATTTTGATTATTATGTGTCTTGGTGTGGGCCTGTTTGGGTTCTTCTTACTTGGAGCTCTCTGTGCTTCTTGAACTTGAATGCCTTATTCTTTCACCAGGTTAGGGAAGTTTTCTGTCACTATTTCTTCAAATATATTCTCTAACCCTTGCTCATTTTCTTCTTCTTCTGAAACTCCTATGATTCTAATGTTCTTACATTTCCTGTTGTCCTACATTTCTCTTAAGCTATCTTCCTGTTTTTAAATTGTTTGTTTTTGTTTTTTTTGGTTTTCTGATTGGGTGATTTTTTTCTACCCTGTCTTCTTATTCACTGACCCAGTGCTCAGCTTCCTCTACTCTGCTGGTTATTCCTTCCAATGTGTTCTTTATTTTTGCTATGTCATTCTTTATTTCCAATGGTTGGTTTTCAGTGTTTCTATATCTTTACTCATGGTCCTGAGCTCTTTACTCATACTGTTGAGCTTCCTCATGATCATGGCTCTGAACTCTACCTGTGATAACTTGCTTAACTACATTTCATTTATCTCATCTTCAGTAGAGTTCTCTTGTTCTTTCATTTTGGATTCGTTTCTTTGTTTCACCATTTTGTCTATCTCAGTGGGTTTTGGAGACTGGCAAATTTTCCCTGTGGGTGTTTGTGTTCTGCTGTTTGTGGCTCCCTCTACTGGGTTTGGATGAGTGTGGGAGGACACACGTTAAACACTACTGTCAAGTCTTACTTTCCTGGGTAGATTTACAAGCCCAGGAAAGGTTCAGTTATCCTCTAGCTTTTTGCCTGGAGGCTATTAGTCTCAATATCTTGATAAGCCTTGGGTTGTGGCCCTCAACTGAATGAAAAAATAATCCCTCAGGTGTTCATGGTAAGAGGATTTCCAGAAGGTGTTGCAGAAGCTGGCTGTTAATGAGGCTCAATTTGCATTTCTCTGGACCAGCTGGGTGGAGTTAAATTCCTGAGGGAGGGGCTGTTGCTTCTCCCTGGGGCTCTGGGAAGGGGCTCTTCGAGCAAGATGGCCACTGTCCTATGAGGGAGTGATTCAGCACAAAACTCCCTGTGCCCTCCCAGCTCTCCAAGCTCCTGAGTTTCCACACAGTTCCAGTCCAGTCTGCCCTCCCTCTGCTGGAGCCCAAGGTGAGTTGCTGTAGCTAATTTAGTGCTCTGTCCCAGCCCTCTGCACTGTGGAGCCCGCTTAGGATTTTAACCCTGAGGGAGCTGCTCACAGCTAAAACAGCTGCCATCATGGTCTCCCAGCCCACCCTCTCTTGCCTCCCCAGATCCTACCAGGCTCGATTCAGTGTCCTTTTTTACTGTCCCTGGTTATATGGGTCCTCTCCAGTTGCTTTTCTGTTGCTTTTTCCTGAAGATTTGTCTTTATTTTAGTTGTAATTCCAGTTTAGTCCTGGGAGATGGTCTGTGTAGCTTCCATTCATTCTGCCGCCATTTTGGAGTCTCATCAGCATTTTCTTTTTTAAAGGCTAAATAATATCACATTGTATATGTGTGTGTGTAGCACATTTAATTTATCCATACATCCATTAACGAACACCTCAGTTGCTTCCACCTTTTGTCTGTACTAAATAACACTTTTATGAACACAGATGTACAAATATCTCTTTGATACCATGCTTTCAATTTATTCTTATATACCCAGAAGTGTCATTGCATTCCTCTGATGATAGTAATATAGAACATGTTTTTTCAATAATTGCTGGTATTTATTAATTTCATTGTATATATTTTTCTCTGTTTTAAATTTGTTCCAAATAAATTCCCTGATTGTTCATTGTATTAGTTTAGATTTTGTTCTTACATTTAAAACCAGTTTATTTTGGAGGACACATGCATTTACATGACTCAAAGTGAAATATTTTATAGGTAGCTCACTGAATTACTTGATAAATAAATTTGACATCTCATTAAACCTATTTCAAAATATTTTAATCTTCTAATATTGAGAAAATGCTTTATATATACTGATTCCTAACTTTTCCACTATGACTATACTGATTATTTTATTGTTCTTAGTATGGAATTATTTTTTTAAATACAAATAATTTCAGAGAATAAAGTAACAAATTCATGTAGCTCATAAAAGAAAAAATGTTAATATTTTCTTATATTTGTATCATTTTTAAAGGAACATTAACTGAAAGTTCATGAGTTGAACAATAACTCCTTATTCTCCCTCCCACAGCTCCTGACAAATACTCAACTTTATGTCTTTATGACTTTGACTACTCTATGTACCTCACATAAGGGAAATCAATCCAATATTTGTTCGTCATTGGCTTATGTCAATAAGGCTTACATTCTTGCCAAAATTTTTCTTTTTCTTTATTTTTGAATTAAATTTATTGAGGTGACATTGATTAATAAAATTATATAGGTTTCAAGTGTACAATTCTATGATTTATCATTTCTATATTTCACTGTGTGCCCACCACCCAAATTCAAATCTTCTTCCATCACCATATGTTTAACCTCCTTTACCTTTTATTACCCCTCATAGTCCTTCCTCTGGTAACCAACATGCTGTTGTCTTATCTATGTGTTTTTGTTTGTTTGTGTTTCTTGTTTGTTCATTTATTGTGTTCAGTTTTAAATAATAGCCATCCCAATGGATGTGAGATAATTTCCCCACTGTGGTTTTTATTTGCATTTCTCTAATTATTAGTGAAGTTGAGGATATTTTTATTTGCTTTTTGACCATTTGTATAGCTTCTTTAGAAAAATGTTTATTCAGGTCCTTTGTTCATTTTTTATTCAGAATGTTTGTTTGTTGTTGTTAAATTATAAGAGTTCTTTACATATTCTGTATATTAACCATTTACCATACATGTTATTTGTAATTATTTTGTTATTCTCTATGGGATGATTTTTTTTGCTTTATTGATAGTGTGCTTTGATACATAGAAGTTTTAGATTTTGATTTGTCTATATGTCTATTTTTACTTTTGGTAACATTGTTTTTAATGTCATATTTAAGTTATCACTGCTAAATCCAATGTCCTGAGGCAGTTTCTTCCATTTTTGTTCTCAGAGTTCTGTAGTTTTAGCACTTAACTTAAATCTTTGATCAATTTTGTGTTAATTTTGCATATAATGTAAGGTAAGGGTCAAACTTCATTTTTTTTTTTTTTTTTGCATGTGAATCTACAGTTTTTAAACACTGTTTACCCAAGAAACTGTCTTTCCCCATTGTATAACCTTGGCATGTGTCAGAAATCATTTGACCATATATTTGTGAGGTTTTATTTCAGGGTTCACAATTCTGTTCCATTGGTCTATATGTCTGTCTTTTGCCAATACCACCCTGTTTCATATATTGTAGTTTTGCTGTAACTTTGATATGAGGAAGTGTTAGACTTTCAACTTTGTTCTTCTTTTTCAAGATTGTTTTGTGATTAGCCCTTTCTTACAAATCCATATGAATTTTAAGAGGGTTTTAACTTGCATCTTTCTGATGATTAGTGACATTTTGAAAAATATGTTGCTAGGATTTTGATTAGAGATTGCACTGAATCTGTAGATTGCTTTGGATCATATTGACATCTTAACAATATTAAGTTTTCCAATCTAAGAATGCAGGATGTTTTTGCACTTACTGGTATCACTGATTTCTTTCAGCTGTGTTTATAGTATCGCATCTATATGTCCTTCACCTTCTTAGTTAAGTTTATTCCCAAGTAATTTACTCTTTTTGATGTTATTGTAAATGGAATTGTTGTCTTAATTTTCTTTTAAGGTTGTTTATTATCAGCGTATAGAAGTGCAACTTATTTTTGCATGTTTATTTTTTATTGTGTCTTTGCTGAGTTTCTTTATCTGTTCTTACTTTTTTTTTGTATGGAATATTTAGTACTTTCCACATACAAATGTATTTCAAATGCAAACAGGGATAGTTTGTTTCTTGATTTTAAATTTTTAAAAAGATATATCTTTCCCACTGATAAAGAACTTTCATTACTGCCTCGATATTTTGAGGATAATTTAACTTCCTTTTTTTATTTTTCCAAAAACTTCCCTGACAGCTAGTAGTCTTGAAGTTCTGTAGCTGTGATAAAAACAGAGTAAATCACATAATTGTTGTTCTTTAAACTCTGATTAAGGAGAATGAACGAAAGCTTAAATCCTGTCTGTGCTTCTTTGACTTCTTAAATTAAGCCATCCAAACTACAGCACTTAGAGAAAATTAAGTTCTCATCTTTAAAAAGTGATGGTTCACTACTGTTGATTCAACATGACCTCATAATTTTGCTCCTTTACTTTTAAAGGGAAACAATTCAACCTATGCACAGGATAAATTTTGTCGCTAAATTAGATACCTTTCTACTTTACCAACTTGAATATACTGTATAACCCATTGATACCACTTCTGGATAGTCATCCAAAGAAAATGGAGAATATTAATTCAAAAAGATATATGTACCCCCATATTTATTGCATTGCAGCATTATTCACAGTAGCCAAAATATGGAAACAACATAGGTGTCCTTTGATAGATGAATGGATAAATAAGATGGGATATATATACATACACAATGGAATATTATACAACAATAAAATAGAATGAAATTTTACCATTTGTCACAACATAGATAAATTGAGAGAGTATTATACTAAATGAAATAAATCAGGCAAAGAAAGATAAATACTGTGTGGTTTCACTTATGTGTAGAATCTAAAAACAAAACAAAACAAAATAAAAACAGACTCAGATACAGAGAACAAAGAGATGGTTACCAGAAAGGAGTGGGTGGGGGGATGGGTGAAAAGAAGAAGGGGAATATAGTCAATAATATTGTGATACGTTTACACAGTGACAGATTATTAGTAGAAATAGTAGTGTGATCACACTGTAAAGTATAAAAAAGTCCAATTACAATATTGAACAAATGAAACTAATATAACCAATATAAGATTGTACACCAACTATACTTAAATAAAAAAGTAAATAAAAAAATAGACAGAATGGAATTTAAATAAATGGTTAAAAGTGGCAATTAGTGAAATTTGTAGTGGGCAAAATGCTGAGGCTATTCCCAAGAAGATTGGGACATAATAAATTACTGTTAGTTTGAAATATTTATTATTGTTCTCTTGGATATATACCTAAAGGAAGAATGTTCAATGGTTGAGACATGGAAATTTTATATTTAACATTCTGAAGAACTGTCCAAGTGTTTTACAAAGTAGCTACAACAGTTTACATTTTCAGAAACAACGTATGAGGCTTTCCAGTTATCCACATCCTCACTGACACTTTTAGTTTGTTTGTTTGTTTCTTATCCTCACCTGAGGATATATATATATATATTGCATTTATCTTCAGATAGAGTGGGAGGGAGAGAGGGAAGAAGAGAGAGAGAGAAACATCGATGTGAGAAAGACACATCGATTGGTTGCCACCCACACGACTCCAACCGGGGCCAGGGACGAACTGCAACCGAGGTCCGTGCCCATGGCTGGAATGGAACCCCGGACTCCCCAGTCCGCGGGCCGATGCTCTAACCACTGAGCAAAACCAGCCAGGGCGACACTTGTTTTTATCTGTGTTTTTTATTTTAATCATTCTCATGAGTGTGAAGTAACATCTCATACTCATTTTGTTTTGAGTTTCCTATATAACTAATGATGTGGAATATCTTTTTCTGTGCTTATTGGTCATTTTCATACCTATGTTAGACACATGTCTATTCATCTTTTTGCCTGTTTATAATTATGTGTTTTTTTCCCTATTGAGTTGTAAGAATTATTCATAGAAGGTAGACACAAGTCTATCAGATTTATGGTTTACAATATATTTTTCAATTCTCTGTGTATTTTCATGATCTGAGCTGTATGTGCACTATATATTGTCAAAAACAGCTTTCAAAAAAAGAAATAAGCATATTTACACAAATTAATGTACATCTAAGTGGGTGGGATTGGCAATAACAATTTACCAGGAGGTAGTTTTCCAAAGAATAGTGGAGAAAGTGAGTTATTTAAAGAAACTGAGCCCAGCTGGTGTGTCTCAGTGGATTGAGTATCATCTCATGGACTGAGAGGTCCCAGTTCGATTCCCGGTCAGGGCACATGCCCGGGTTGTGGGCTCAATCCCCAGTAGGGGGCGTGCAGGAGGCAGCTGATCAATGTTTCTCTCTCACATCGATGTTTCTATCTCTTTCTCCCTTCCTCTCTCTAAAAAAATCAATAAAACCATATTTAAAAAAAAGAAATTGAGCCCGGCTGGTGTGGCTCAGTGGTTGAGCACCGACCCATGCACCAAGAGGTCGCCTGTTTGATTCCTGGTCAAGGCACATGCCCAGGTTGTGGGCCCGATCCCCAGTGGGGGGCATGCAGGAGGCGGCCAATCAATTTCTTCTCTCATAGATGTTTCTAACTCTCTCTTCCTCTCCCTTCCTCTCTCTCTAAGATCAATAAAGAAAAAAAATTTTTTTAAAGAATGATCAACATTTTAAAAAAAGAAATTGAAATAACAATATAGATATCAATATATTGATATAAATATATCTATATATAAGAGAAACTGATAGATTTATGACATAATATATATATTAGTATTTCATATGATTTTATATATAAAACCTGTATGTATATGTGTATGTGTGTGTGTGTGTGTGTGTATTTACAAAGAAAAGATGTTATAATATTTCCTGTGTAGTCATTACCGAAGAAGACATTTAGTTTAAGCTAAGTCAGAAATACCAGGATAAGACAACACACTCAACTTGCGATAAGCCCCTAATTGCATTACGTTCCACTACAGGTAGAACTTGGAACTTGAGAAAAGTATAATTTCAAAAAGTGAAATATGCTAATACACAGGTGCCTGAAGCACTAATTACTAAAGAGATCTCTTATTGGACAAAAACTTAAAATGCATCTTTATTAACTTAAAGATAGCGTTCAGAAGTTTGCCTACGGCAGCCAACTCCAGGCAATTTTTCTGGCCACAGTGCAGTGACAATGTTTTAATTCTATCATCTCAGATTGTAAAAGCTATTGCTTATTATTTCAGGGAGCTGATGAGCTAAGGGTTTTGAAATTAATAAGATTTCATTTAACAATGGAGCTGAAATCTTAAGTCAGCACAAAACTCTAATCTATAATTCCTTTTTTATTCTTGGTGACCCTTTAACATACCTTAAACTTAATGCTTTAACTGTTGGTAAAACTGGATTTGGAAAAGATAAGTCCAGTGAGAGAAACTTGATTGCTCTCTATATTAAATTATTTTGGTTGTACAATAACCACTTATGCATTTTCTTTATGTAATTAAACTGATATATTAGCAAATATTTTATCAAGTAAATAGTACTCCATTAGATACAATTATAATGCAAATTAAACAAACACAATACTTGCCTTTGAGAAGTTTATTTAATAAAACAAACACTGACATAGGAATACATACAAATGTCTTTACAGAAGGTGAATAAAATTGTATTTATATATTTTAAATTTTCAATTATTAAGGTTATTGGTAATATAAAAAAGTACAAGTCAAGCTTTCAACAATGTGCAAGATTATGATTTTTACTTACATAATATCCATGTTATTATTATTTGGTTTTGAGACAGAATCATCATATATTACTCAAATCTGACAATGTTAAACCAAGGAAACTACTATAGTTATGATACTTAAAAATAGCTACTTTTTAGGAGCTGTTCATATTAATTTAAGAATTCATTGCTTTTTTCAAAAAAGTATTTTTGAACTTATGTTAAAGTTATCTTCTAAAATGCAATGTAAGAGAGACAATGCAATTCTTCCACACTTTAAAATTTTAATTACATTATATGTGTGACTAACTATAACTAAATATAAATGCTTCATTTATATAATTTAGGACAATTATAAGGTATATATTAAAATAATTTATTATTACTATTATTATTATTGATTCTATTAGATCTAACTTGAATGAAACCTAATCTGTGATCTTTGCAAAAATGATGTCAATGATGTGTCATCCAGGTCCAAATACTATACATTAAATGCTAGTAAATACAATATACTCTAAAATGCCACTTATAGCCCTGGCCGGTTTGGCTCAGCGGTTAGAGCGTCGGCCTGCGGTCCAGAGAGACCCGGGTTCGGTTCCCGCTAAGGGCATGTACTTCTGTTGCAGTTTGTCCCCGGCCCTGGTTGGTCGTGTGGGTGGCAGCCACTCGATGTGTCCCTTTCACATCGATGTTTCTCTCTCTCTCTCTCTCTCTCTCTCTCTCTCTCTCTCTCTCTCTCTTCCTCTCTCTCCCTCCCACTCTATCTGAACAAAAAATGAAAAAGTGTCCTCAGGTGAGGATAAAAAAAATAAATAAATAAACAAAAAATAATAAAATGCCACTTACATATTGTGTATATTATACCTATACAGCTTTTCATTTCTGAATGCTAGAATAATCATGAAGTCATCTTAAAGAAAACATTAACATAAAATGTATATTAACAAGGAAAATTACTGCCATTTCTATTCAATAAAGTACTGGAAGTCAGCCAGGGCAATTGGGTAAGAAATAGAAATAAAGGCATCCTTATTAGAAAGCAAGAATTAAAATGATCTCCGTTTTCCCACAATATAATTGTACAAGTCAAAAATCCTAAAGATTCCACAAACACCTGTTAGACCTAATAAATTCAAGATTACAAGGCAGAAAATCAATCCACAAAATCTGTTTCTGTTCTATACACTAATGATTAAAAATACAAAAAAGAAATTAAGATAACCATTGCATTTACAATAGCATGAAAAATAATAAGCTACTTAGGAATAAACTTAATCAAGGAGGTGAAAGACTTGCACATTCAAAACTAAAAAACGTTGCTGAAAGAAATGAATGAAGACATCAATACATCTATACTATTATATATAAAAACACATCTCATGTTCATAGTTGGAAGACAATATTGTTAAGATGTCACTATAACCCACAGTTATTTTATTTTATTTTTAAATATGTTTTTATTGATTTTTGAGATAGAGGAAGAGAGAAGGAGAGAGAGAAACACCGATGTGAGAAAGAAACTTCAATTGGCTGCCTCCTGCACGCCCCCTACTGGTGATTGAGCCTGCAACTTGAGCATGTACACTGTCAGGGAATCAAACACGTTACCTTTTGGTGCATGGGACACGCTCAACCATCTGAGCCACACTGGCCAGGGCAACCCAAAGTTATTTTATGAAAGGCCTAATAGTTCCAAGATGATAAAAATCATCCTTCCATGTTTACATCTTTATTTAATCTGCAGTTTATTTTGGTATCAGAAGTGTTATATGGACTGGAAAACACAGAACTGTTAATATAGTACCAATAAGGTAACATATTTTATCTACCAAAGCAGTAATGATGAAAATTTTTTATACCATGCACTCTTGAATAGGGTGGGAAAAACTAATACTTGATATTTGTAGGTGGGGATGTAAATTGATGATATGGATGAGGAGGTGAGTGACTTGACAATAGCTATCAGAATTTAAATTATAAGTATTATTTGAAGTATTATTCCATATCTAGGTATTTATTTTACAGATATACTTATATAATCTCCTGGAGATCAATACATAATGTATTATATATATATATATATATATATATATATATATATATATATATATATATAAAATCTATCTATCTGAATGTGTAGTTCGAATATTGGTTAAACATTTCTTAAAGAATATACACAAGAAAAATCTGTTAACAGTATCTTTGTGGAATGGAGTTGTTTTTATCAGGGGATATGTCTTTTCACTTTATATATTTCCATATCTTTGCATTTTTACCATAAGCAGGTACTTTTAGTTACAAATAACAGTTTATGTAAATACAAATATCATATGAAATTAAACATTTTTAAACAAGATGTATTTTATGTATATTTTAGTATCCAATATGCATGTAAAAATATTATAACATTTATGTAAAAGCCAATTGCACCAGTAAAATAATGGAGTTCAGTATCTTCTATTGTGTGAATACACCAAAAATTATGTGCATATCCAAAAAATTTCATGAGCATAATCCACAGACATAGTATGTGGGAAAATACTTCAGTTTCATGCATCTAGTAATTAAATATATGTTCTACACTTCCACCCATGAATATTCAAGATAAGCAGTAGATGAACATGGGAACATTAAATATATATGTATACATACCAATATACATTGATGTGTTTCTATTTATATCTATCTGATATATTTTTTCACCACAGTTATTTTAAACATGTTTTTGCCATGATCCTAAAATTATTTCTGACTTTTGCTTTGGAACATTAAATAATTTAGTCAATACAACCCTCATGATAGGATTTTTATATTATAGGATTTTTATTTTTCATGCTATTGTAAATGCAAACTTCTGTCCCATGCAGAAGTTTGTATAGCAACGATTTTTATATTATATTCCAGAAGTTTGTACAGCATTGGTCTAAAAATTTGTTATCCAAATATCACTCAAAAGGGTGCATTATTTGATCAATGAATTGACTCTTTCTTTAGAAAAGTGAATACAACCCATAGGTGTTCACTCGTTGTTTACTAAACTTCTCCAATTTGGAAAGTTCCCCTTTTCAAATACTTCTACAGGGAGCTGTTAGGAATGTTATATGCTTCAGCAAATTTACAGTTTTTGAATTAAAGCCCAGCAAATAACATGCAAATATGGTTATATAAATACCGACCTTTCATTTACTTAACGGTATTGGAAACTTTTAGTCTGTACCAAGAAATACTTCAAAAATAGGTAAGTGACTTTAGGGAACAATCATTTTCTTTCACCTGAATTTTGTGAGTCTAAACATTTACTTAAAAACATCTCTATTTGGGAAGGACATGTGTCTACAATGCTATTCAGACTATTCCTGTGCATGTTGGTTATCAAGCACCAGAGGGGCTATAGATAGACCAGAGCTGTCATAAATATGTACTGTGTCAGTATAGCATGCTAATCACTAGTGCTAAGACATTTGTAACAAATGTTATTTAAATATTTTCCTAGATATGTAACTATCATTTGGAGGATGAGTAGTTAAATTCAAAGTATATCCTATGGTATCTGTGTGGACATTTTACAGCCAAATTTTGAAATGAGCTAAATTTTTTCATATTGGTACCCCATTAAAAATTCCAAAAAAAGAAAAAAAAATCATTTGCAATTCACTAAAATATCAATGTGCATTTTAAAAAGTGATAGTGATACTTGAAAAAGGAAGAAAAAATTAAATTAAAACAATTAGAAGCAATTTATGATACATAAGTGTTATAAACTTGATTTTTATAAGTTTAAAGACTATATGTATATATATATGTCTCCATTATGTAAATGTTCTGTTTACCATGATCCCCTGACGTCAGAACCAACAGTCAGACTGGTTCAGAAGGTATACGAATCTTTCTGAAGGGTAGATAGCAGTACAAATTTGCAAATGGGACAACTGACAAATGAATTAAAAACATATTTTGTAAAATAAACTCATAGACAACCCATTAATATTCATATACACATTATATAATCCGAACAAACAACTTTACAAAAATTCACCAGCTTGAAGCAGTTATGAAATTAAGCAATTGGATATTGGAAAAGGAGGACAAGGTCAATGTTAACTTGCTTGTGTGTATTTATTTTTAAAATAGCGCCAGAGGAATCACTAGAAAACAGAAACTACAAGATGAAGTAAATGCTTTAGCAACAATAGGAATACATTGTAGTTCCAGAAAAAACAAAAACAAAAAAAAAAAACAAACAGAATCTTGTTAGTCATACGAAGTTCTTGTTAGTCTGTTCTATCTGTGAGTTTGTTTCTACTTTTTTTTGTTCATTTATTTTGTTCTTTATATCCCACATGTAAGTGTAATCATATGGTATTTGTCTTTTTCTATTGGACTCGTTTCACTTAGCGTAATACCCTCTAGGTTCATTCATGCTGTGGCAAATAGTAAGATTTCATTCTTTTTTATAGCCGAGTAACATTACATTGTATAAAAGGGAATGAGTAAAAAAGATGAAGGGATTAAGAAGTACAAATTGGTAGTTACAAAATACTCACTGGGACCTAAAGTACAGCATAGGGGATATAGTCAATAACACTGTAATAACTATATATGGTACCAGGTGGGTACTGGACTTATCGGAGGGAGCACTATGATGACACCTGATACAAAATAATATTAAATGTAAACTGTAGTTGACAAATAATATTTTTTGAAATCCATTGGGGAAGTAATTTCTTGTTTGACACAGTTTTCATATATTTTAAGAAACAGGAAACATACTTCCAAGTAATCAAATCACGGGCAGTAAATCTATTTTAAAGCAAACATGAATCTACATTTTTCAGAAGGTAAGAATGTTGCCCATTCATGTAATGAGAACTACACATAAAATGATGGATGTCCAATTGAATTTGAATTTCAAATTAACGAGTAATTTTTTTCCCCTTTTATTGGTTTTAGAGAGAGAGGAAGTGAGAGGGAGAGAAAGATAGAAACATCGATGAGAGAGAACATTGATTGGCCGCCTCCTGCATGCTCCTCACTAGGGATCCGGCCCACAACCTGGGCATGTGCCCTGACCGGGAATTGAACCGGCGACCTCTTGGTGCACGGGTCAGCGCTCAACCACTGAGCCACGTTGGCCAGACTAATGAGTAATTTTATAAATAATTTTTCTACTAAAAAATATTTATTGTTTATATAATGTTCAAATGACCTGGGTATCTTGTATTTTTATTTGCTATATCCGGCAACCCTGCAACTACAAGGATTCACAAAACCCTTCATTTTCCTTCAACTGCTATAATACTTTCCTCTGTCATGTAGATTAATTCTACTATGTGCATCTCAATACCTACTTCTTAATATACATTATTGTATTTTTATTTCTAGAGTTTCCATTTTATTTGTTAGAGGTTTCATATCTCTAACATAATTTCTGTCTTTTAATCTATTTTATTGAAAACATTAGTTATACTCCTTAAGCTTGTGTCTGATAACTTCAATGTTCTGCGATTTCTTTGTAGATCACAAATATATACCTAAAAACTAAATATATTAAACTCCAAAAGAAGACAAGAGAAGATCTTTTCAACCTTTGGGTAGGCAAGGGTTACTTAGAGAGCATAAAAGTACAATTTGATGTATTGGATTTCAAAATTAGATCTTATAATGTCTACAAAAGACTTTATAATAGTGATGGAAGGAGACTTAACTTTGGATAAAGAACACACAATACAATATACAGATGATGTATTATAGCATTGCACACTTGAAATCTATATAATTTTATTAACCAATGTGACCCCAATAAATTCAATAAAATTTTTTTAAAAAAGAAAATGTAAACCAAACTTTAGAGAAAATATTCACAAAACATTTCCATGTCAAATGTCTTATGTGCAGAATATGTAAAGAACTTTTATAATTTGGAAATAAAAACACAGGTAACCCAACAAAAAATAGACAAAAAACTTGACCAAACATTTCACTCAAGAAGATACATTTACAGTCACACTAAAAGTCAATAAATGCATGAAAATGTGCTCAATATAATTATCAGTACTGAAATGAAGACTAAAATCAAGAAATGCCTCTCTAGGCCTGGCCAGTTTGGCTCAGTGGTTAGAGCATCGGCCCAGAGAGTCCCGGGTTTGGTTTCCGCTAAGGGCACGGACCTCGGTTGCAGTTTGTCCCCGGTCCCTGGTTGGGGTTGTGTGGGTGGCGACCAGTCAATGTATCTCTCTCACATCGATGTTTCTCTCTTTCTTCCTCCTTCTCTCCCTCCTGCTCTATCTGAAGATAAATGCAAAAGTGTCCTCAGGTGAGGATAAAAAAAAAATTGTTAAAAAGAAAAAGAAATGCCTCTTCACAGTTACTGGAATGGAAAAATATAAAAGACTGACAATAACAAATGTTGAGGATAATATGAAGTAAAGAAACTGTCACTCGTAGTTGATGGGAAAATAAGATGACACAGCTGCTTTGGGAAGCATTTGGCAGTATCTAATAAAGCCGAACACACTCATCACAGGCTTGCATTCCTTTTCTAGGCATTCAGCAAGAGAAATGAAAACGTATGTATATATAATGACTTGTATGTGAAAAATTATGACAGCTTTAGTTATAATAACGCCAAATTTGATACAGCACATATGCCATCCCAAAGTGAATGGATAAACACACTGTGGTCCATCCATACAATTGAATCTTATTAAAAAAGAAAACAAAAAATATTGATGCGATGGGGAGGAGGGGCGTCTAGAGGGGGGAATAGGAGAAACATCTGTAACAAAAATAAATTAATAAAAATGGAAGAAAAAATATATTGATGCAATATTTTTGCATCATGCAAAGTTACATGCAATACCTTTGATGAAACTTAGGCATTAGTGCTGAATGAATAAGGCAGTCTCAATAAAAGTACATACAATATGATTTTATTCAAAGTACCTTACAGAGCTCACAAAACTAATCTACAGTGATAGTATCATGTGGTTACCCGGGTAAAGGTGTGGCAGGTAGTTAACTGAAAAAGAATGGCGGGGCATTTTCATGTTTGCTACAATTATTTGGTTAGTGGATAAATAAGTGTATACATTTATCAAAAATAATCAGTGTTGCCCAGCCGGTGTGGCTCAGTGGTTGAGCATTGACCCATGCACCAAGAGGTCGCCGGTTTGATTCCCGGTCAGGGCACATACCCAGGTTGTGCGCCCGATCCCCAGTGGGGGGCATGCAGGAAGCGGCCAATCGATGTTCTCTCTCATTGATGTACTAAAAAAGAAAGAAATCTTACCTTCTGCGACAGCATGGATGGACCTAGAGAATGTTATGCCAAGTGAAATAAGCCAGTTAGACAAAGACAAATACATATCATTTCACTGATATGTGGAATCTTATTAAAAAATACATTGACAGACAAAATAGACTCATAGATACAGAGAACAGACTGACAGCTGTCAGAAGGGAGGGTGTTTCAAGGCTGGGTGAAAAAGGTGAAGAGATTAAGCAAAAAAAAAACCCTTATAGACAGAGACAACAGGATGGTGATTACCAGAGGGAAGGGGGGTTGGGGAGGCAGAAGAGGGTAAATGAGGATGAATAGTGATGGAAGGAGACTTGACTTTGGGTGGCGAACACACAATACAGTGTACAGATGATATATTACAATTGTACATTTGAAATCTCTATAATTTTATTAATTGATGTCATCCCAATAAATTCAATAATTGTTTTTAAAAGTATGTTAATTAGAGCACCATCTCAACCTATATTTTGTTAATAGTTATTTGGGATTTTACTTTTAGTAAAAGGTAAATTAAATGAAATATGACACATTTAAATGATGTAAAACTGCAGGTTAAAATATATGAAGATCCATTTTATTGATGTGATTATTGACTTCATGAAAGTTAGTTTTATTTATTTCATTGATATTGCTGAGTCAGAAAACAGTTGAAGAGAATCAATTTATTTAAAATAGTATGTTTGTGTCCATAATAGAGTATCAGAAAAGATGTATTCAAAATAGAAGTAGTGATTATCTCTGGATAGTGTGATTTAGGAGGTGAAGTTTATTTTCTGTAAACTTTTTATGACTGTATAATCTTAAAAATATATTTTATATATGAAAAAAAACCCACACACAATTGAATGCCTTACTGGGATTAGAGCAGAAAAAAAGAAAATCTCTCCTACTTGATCCATTTGCTAATGAAACCAGCACTTTAGGCTTAATTTTGGAACCCGAGCCAACAACTTTTCCCAGATACGTCTGAATATTTACTTGCATATCAAAAACTCTCATGGAAACAGTGGAAGGAAATACTTACAGAAGACCATCACTTCACTAGCTAAAAAATATCCCTCAGACCCCAGCTGGTGTGGCTCAGTGGACTGAGCACCGTCCCATGGACTGAGAGGTCCCAGTTCGATTCCCGGTCAGGGCACATGCCTAGGTTGCAGGCTCGATCCCCAGTAGGGGGCGTGCAGGAGGCAGCCGATCAATGTTTCTCTCTCACATCAATGTTTCTATCTCTCTCTCTCTCTTCCTCTCTCTCTAAAAAACCAATAAAAACATTTTTAAAAAATACCCCTTGTTAATATTTAATGAGAAGAGGTAGAAATAAAGAGAGGAACTAGATTTGTGAAAACTGTATGTATATTATGTACTCAAAAACTTCCTATTCCACATCTCTGATTACTCTACCTTGGCAGCTCAAAGTAAGAAACTGGTCAAATTTTTTGATGAGTCTCTGGGTGAAATTAAATTTAACATTAGTTGAGATAAGCACCCAGATTTTCAAATATTTGAGAACTGAGACTAATTTAAATTTCTCTCTCTCTCTCTCTCTCTCTCTCTCTCTCTCTCTCTCTCTCTCTCTCTCTCTCCCTCCTCTCATCTTCCTCCTGAAATTTGGGTGTGACATTTTAGCTATGAAAGTCTCTCCAAAGACATTGTCATTAAACATTATATGTGATAATGCAGAAAATAAAATAGAATAAGCATTGCTATGAGAGTCACTTAAAATAGAGTCAGGAAGGAGGCTATTAAGAAGTGGGGCCGCCCTGGCTGGTTTGGCTCAGCGGTTAGAGCATCAGTCCACGGACCAGAGAGTCCCGGGTTCGGTTCCCGCTAAGGGCACGTAACTAGGTTGCAGTTTGTCTCCAGCCCCGGTTGGGGTCGTGTGGGTGGCAGCCAGTCCATGTGTCTCTCTCGCATCGATGTTTCTCTCTCTCTCTTCCTCCCTCTCTCCCTCTCGCTCTATCTGAAGATAGATGCAAAAATGTCCTCGGGTGAGGATAAAAAAAAAAACCATCTTGGAGCCATAAACATCCTGGAACAACAACTACTATATGGACACATGGACTTGACCTCCTCCTTGTAGATTGTGCCTCCCTGCTTTACATATTGCAACGAACCAGCCCATTAACCTGGCCAGCAAGCATTCATTTGCAAGAAACAATTATACTTTGTGGTGTCTGACTTTATAAACTCTGCCTTTCCTTGTTCTTTCTACAGTGCAGTTTTGATTGCTACCTAAGTTTGGGTCTTTCCAATTGCAATCCTAATGCTAAAATGAATGCCTTTTATTTTTATTCTTTATTATAGCTTAAACTTTTTTTTTTTTTTTTTTTGGTTAACATATGCCTAGAAATTCTATAAAAGCTGCTCATTTTCTCAGGGTGTTTTATCAATCTCTGCTTTTTACCCAATGTGAGAAAAATTATATTCAAACATAAATTAAATATGGAATACAGAATATTTACTCAAAATTATTTCCATGAACTGGAGAAGCATTATACAATTAAACATCTTACTTTCTCAGTCACAAAGGTAGTATATTTATAGAAACAATGCTTAAAATTACAATGTATTTGTTTTTATACTTTTAAAAAGTTTTATTTAAGTATAGTTGGTGTACAATATTAGATTGGTTATATTAGTTACAGGTGTACAATATAATGTACAATGTATTTATCTCTGAATATAAAAGTCTTGAATTTTATAACTAATATTTTCATATACAATGTATAACTTTAACATTAATTGTTTTTATTATTTAAGATTCATAAAGAAAATATTTCAATGGTTTTAAATCCAGAATGTATGTTTAATAGTACGGTTAAGTACCATTAATGCAATTTAGGATTTAAGTAAAGGAAAATAATGTTGCAAATAAACCTACTGCTTTATTTATTTATTTATCCTCACCCAAGGACACTTTTGCATTTATCTTCAGATAGAGTGGGAGGAAGAGAGAGAGAGAGAGAGAGACATCGATGTGAGAGAGACACATCGAGTGTCTGCCACTCACACGACCCCAACTGGGGCCGGGGACAAACTGCAACCGAGGCATCTGCCCTTAGCAGGAATCGAACCCGGGACTCTTTGTTCTACGGGCCGACGCTCTAACTGCTGAGCCAAACCGGCCAGGGCCAAACCTACAGCTTTAGAAAGAAAAGAAATTCAAGTCTCTGTGAAGCCGAGTACTAAAAATAGTACTGAATCAAATCTGTGAAATCCCCTTTTAGAGAATGTTTAAATGATTTTTTTAAAAATGACTCGAAACACTGCAAGATTGCAAGATTGATAGAAAAAGTTCATTGCCGTGCTGCTTTTATTTTGAGGACTTTTAGCTTCTAAGTCTGAATTTCAAAGGGACAAACCTTTTGTAAGCGGTAGTCTTGACTGAAATGTCAAGGTCTAGGCCCTAAGAACAAGATCTGAATGGCCATCTAGGCTCTGAGGAGAAACTGATCTCAGCACTTAACTGGGTTCTGTCCTCCACTCATTTCTGCAGAGTGAAGAATGCTATTCAGATGTCTCAAGAAACTGAAGAAACAATAATACATTTGTATTTTCCTAATGAATTGTGATTATTGCAAAAAGCATAGAAAAAGATCCCCAAATATTTATGTTCTTGCATGAACCACATATCACTTCATAATTTTTGAAGATTTATCTGAAAGTAAAATCAATATGCATTGAAACTCGCAGCCAAATATCAGAGGAGAGAAAAAATATCCTATGCAAAGATTTCCCCAAGAGTCTGAGGTTGAGTGAGTATTGAAACTGTGTGTTTTACTTCTCTCTTTTGGTTAACAGATGTACTTGATCATCTTCCAAACTCCTCTCAGACAGTGACACAAATACACTCCACTACCTAGCTCTTTACTTGCAGACAGAGAGAAATATCAGTAACTAGCAATAGTTGAGACAGTATGTAATACACAAAAAAGGCTTGAATGCAAGTCAAATAATGTAAATTTTCATTGCTATTTATTGCCTTGTCAATAACTTCGGGCCCATCATGAAAAGTTGGGGTTTTTTAGAAAAGACAATAATGCTGGGAAAAATAGAAGGCAGTAGGAAAAGAGGAAGATAAAACATGAGATGAGTCCGGCCTGTGTGGGTCAGTGGTTGAGCATTGACCTATGCACCGAGAGGTCACCAGTTCGATTCCTGGTCAGGGCACATGCCCAGGTTGTGGGCCCGATCCCCAGTGGGGGGCATGCAGGAGGCGGCCAATCGATGTTCTCTCTCATCGATGTTTCTATCTCTCTTTCCCTCTCCCTTCCTCTCTCTCTAAAATCAATAAAGGAGAAAAAAACAAAATAAAAATAAAAAAAAAAAACACACAAAAAACAAAACAAAAAAACATGAGATGAATTGACTCCGTAAAAGAAGCCATAGGCAGAAGGCTACAGAAACTGAGCAGGGCTGTTGAAGACAGAACATTGTGGACATCACACATCTATAGGGTCTCCAGGAGTCAGAGCCAACAAAATGACACGTAATACATTCAACAACGGCAGAAGATTTTATTTTTTTCAATATGTTTTTATTGATTTTTTAGAGAGAGAGATAGAAACATGGATGTGAGAGAGAAACATCCATCAGCTGCCTCCTGCCCCCTAGTGGGAGTCGAGCCCACAACCTGGGCATGTGCCCTGACTGGGAATCAAACTGGGACCTCTCAGTCCAATGTTCAATCCACTGAACCACACCGGCTGGACATGGAAAAAGTTTTTAAAGATTCAAAATGCTAAGCAAACATTTTATTGAAGATATTATTTTCATTATTCCAAGCAATTCTTAGAATTTTGCCTCTTTGGGCCTTGGGGTAGGTACTTTTAACTTGCAGGAGAGGCAGAAACGTAATTAACAAAATTAGCCAGTAGGGTTATTTTTTTGTTTTCTGTGCCACTCATTTCCCCTTTCAATGCCACTTCTAACCCTATTGGCCCGATCCGCTACTCTCTCTCTTCAACATCTTTTGTCCCTCTCAGATTCCTCCAATTCTTTTCTTTTTTTAATTTTTTTTCTTTATTGATTTTTTAGAGAGGGAGGGAGAGAGAGAAACATCGATGAGAGAGAACATCAACTGGCCGCCTCCTGCATGCCCCCCACTGGGGATCGGGCCCACAACCTGAGCATGTGCCCTGACCAGGAATCGAACCGGCGACCTCTTAGTGCATGGGTCGATGCTCAACCACTGAGCCACACTGGCCGGACTCAGATTCCTCAAATTCGTATCTGCCCATGAATCTACTGTCAGAGCACAAGAGGATTCCACAATCACTAGCAACTTGGTTTGACTATGTTTAATGTCCTATCCTTCCCTGTGGGGACATGAACCCAAACAAAGAGTGTCTCAAATTGTAATCTCAGAAAATGTAAAACAGAGGGAACACTGCAAAATCCTCCAAGGATGTCTAGATCTAGCCTCCTGTGGTTTCAATACAAGTCATGTGCTTTCAGGCTCATGGAACAAGGCAAGCAGGGTGGTGTCCTTTGGAGAATGGGTGAACAATTTTAGCTCCTGCTGTTTGAATTCATAATCAGAGGACATGACCAAGCAGCGTAAAAGCAGCATGCAATAGCCTAGTCCCAGAGTCTCTGTCTCCAGCTCTTTCTCTCTCTGGAAACCAAGTCTTGTCATCCCTTCCAGAAGCCATGGGCCCTGAACTATCAAAAGACTTTCAGCTGCGGGCTTTTTACTTTGGTGCCAAAGGCAATGAACTGACAGACTGCTTTGAATTTTTTCCTGACAATCAGCAAATGTTTTGGCTGGAAAGCTCTGAATGACATAATACCAGGTATGAAAGAAACATTTTCATGAAATATGTGTCCCTGTGGGATGGATCTGGTTTGCACATTAAGACAGTGCTGCCTGCACCCATAAACACTAGCTCATTTCTTCCCCCAAATACTCACTTTCCATCATAGAAATGTGTGGTCTTAATACCAGGGAACATAAATGTGTTTTCCGTACCCTTGAATGATTATTCCTATTTAAAGTATCTTTATGCTTCCTGATTTGGTATAAGGCCAGACGGTTGAAATCAAATACAAATTAACACAGTCAAGGAGTGACGTTTGGTGGAAAGACCACTTATCACCTTAGATTTGTTTTCACAAAGTTGTCTATCATTTCTGTTTTATGATTCATTTTACCTTCATATGGTAACAGAATGTACAAAACCCAGGACAATTTTTATATCAAACAAGAGGTAGAGATTTGAAATTAGTGACATGACTTACATCAGCTACACCTTATTTATTTGAAAAAAATTTTTTTTCTTTCTTGATTTTAGAGAGAGAGGAAGGGAAAGGGAGAGAGAGATAAAAACATGGATGAAAGAGAACATCGATTGGCCGCTTCCTGCATGCCCCCACTGGGGATCGGGCCCACAACCTGGGCATGTGCCCTGACCAGGAATCAAACCAGCGACCTCTTGGTGCATGGGTGGATGCTCAACCACTGAGCCACAACGGCCAGGCCATCAGCTACACTTTAAATGGTATAACTTAGTTTAAAGCAATATACCCGTTTCTCTCAGTACTCTTCGTACTCTCACTGGCTTGGTCCAGAGCATGAGCAAGTTAATTGATCTCTTTCCTTAACCTTCCTAATTTATCAAGTTACCAATTCTTTTTTCTCAGAGACATAGTGTAGGTTCTCTGTTATCTGTCTAAAGGGCCTCTAGAGTCCATCGTATCAAACACAAACTGCCAATATCCTCAAAATTTCATAGAGAAATCTGACATTTGATATAGTACAAGAATCAGCTACTATTTTCTCTTAATCCACACTTGGTAGCAATGTGGGACATCATTACAATTTCGTTTTTGTTGTTGAATTTTCCAGAAACTGAAGTTGAATAGTCTTTAGGGGATTTGGGCTCGGAAAGCCATTTCATCAACATCTGTTTCAGTTCCAAGAAAGAGGTAAATGGTGCTGGGAAGAGGCAGACACCATGCTCTGCTTTTGAGCCTTATAATCTAACTCTTCCATACACAAGTCATAAGTTTCCCCTTCTTCAAAAGAGGTTTTCTTCTGCATACATAAGAATGCCCAGACTTCCAGGCAGGATAGCAGCCTCCTCCCACAACCACATCAAAATGACAACGAAACTACAGAACAACCATCATTCAGAACCGCCTGACACTGAGCTGAATGGAAGTCCTACAACTACGGAATTAAAGCAGCAGCCACACCGAGACTGGTAGGAGGGGCAGAGGGGACGGGCTGGTCCCACACCCACGTGTGGTGGATAAAAATCAGGAGGACACCTCGGCTGGGAAGGTCCTCCCTGAGGACTGAGGGGTCCCCGTCCCACACCAGGCCCCCAGCTCAGGGTTCCAGTGCCAGGAAGAGAATCCCCATCACTTCTGGCTGGAAAACCAGCAGGAACCGAGGCTGAGGAAGGCTGAGGCTTCTAGAGTCCCAGGCAGCTCCTCTTAAAGGGCCCGCACACGGACTTACTCTGACTCGCATGCTCCAGGCCCCAGTGTGGAGGAGGCAGCTTGAAAAGCACCAGAGACATACGGGAAAGAACTGAGTTGTTTGGCATTGGGGTGAGAGCTGGAGAAGCAGCTTTCTCCCAGACAGACGTGCTGGCAGAGGCCCTTGTTCCTTTGGTGAGCCCTTCCCCACGGGGCCAGAAGCTGGCACCACATCTGGGACTCCAGCAACCTGGCTCACACTGTTGGTCCCACCCTGGTGATTCCCTGAGGCCCCACCCCACCAAACTTTCAGGCCCACCCAAGCTATTGCCAGTTGCTTTACCATAGGAATGGCCTGTCTTGTCTCCTATATCAGATTTTCCTAAATTCTCTCAGAAAAGCAGCATCTGGCCTCAGTGAGCCCCATACCTCTTGCTAAGTGGCCCCAGGCCTGGCACTAGAAGCAGCCAGCCTTGCTTCACAACTTGGCTTTGCCTGGGCACCTCCAAGCCTGCACAAGAAGCAGCCATTGGCACATTGCTTTGTAGCTTGTGCCTAGTGGCCCTGGGTAGAACACAGGCCGAGAATGACCTTGCCCCAGAGCCAGCACACCCAGTGGACAGCTTCAGACCACGGCGAAGCAACAGCACTCAACCACCTCCCCAAGCGATACACTCAAGGAGTGAACTCAGTGGGTATCAGAGCCCTGATGAAGAAGCCTTGCTCTGGGTGGTGGGCCCCTCCACAGTTGGTCCTCCAAGATAGTTAGAGGTCAGTGATAAGTGGGCACAGCCATTTCTTGTAGCTGATCAACCTGAGTACGTCCTTCCCATTGACATGACAACAGCAATCAAGACTCAATTACAACAGAAGGGTGTACAGTCCACACGAGGGGTGCACTTTGAGGGCCCACCTGGGGTGATCAGGGAGGCTGTGCCACTGGCCCCTACAAGACACCTGCTACAATAGGCCACCCTACAAAGCCTAGGAGACATAGCAACTCTACCTAATACATAGAAAAAAACACAGAGAGGCAGCCAAAATGAGGAAACAAAGAAACAAGTCAAAAAAAAAAGAAGAAGAAGAAGAAGAACAGAACAAAACTCCAGGAAAAAAATAAAACAAAATGGAGATAAGCAATCTAACAGACGCAGAGTTCAAAACACTGGTTATAAGGATGCTCAGTGAACTTAGTGAGGACCTCAAGAGCATAAAAAAAGACCAGTCAGAAATGAAGGATGCACAGTCAGAAATGAAGGAGGCACTAACTGAAATGAAGAATAATTTACAGGGAATCAATGGTAGAGTAGGTAAAGCCAAAAAGTAAGCCATCAATTTGGAATATAAGGAAGCAAAAAAACACCCAATAAGAGCAGCAAAAAGAAAAAAGAATCCAAAAAAATGAGGATAGTGTAAAGATCCTCTGGGACAACTTCAAACATACCACCATTTGCATCATGTTGGGGGTGCCAGAAGGAGAAGAGAGAGAGCAAGAAATTGAAAACTTATTTGAAACAATAATGACAGAAAGTTTCCGTAACTTGGTGTAGGAAACAGACATACAAGTCCAGGAAGCACAGAGTCCCAAACAAGATGAACCCCAAGAGGCCCACACCAAGACACATCATCATCAAAATGCAAAAAGTTGAAGACAAAGAGAGAATCTTAAAAGTAACAAGAGAAAAGCAGTTAGTTACCTACAAGGAGGTTCCCATATGACTGTCAGCTAATTTCTCAAAAGAAACTTTGCAGGCCAGAAAGCAGTGACAAGAAATATTCAAAGTGATGAAAAGTAAGAACCTACAACCAAGGTTACTCTATCCTCCAAAGCTATCATTTAGAATCAGTGGACATATAAAGAGTTTTCCAGACAAGAAAAAGGTAGAGTTCATCACCACCAAACCAGTATTATATGAAATGTTGAAGGGTCTTCTTGAAGAAGAAGAAGATAAAAAATATGGACAATAAAGTGACAATAAATACTTATCTATCAACAATTGAATCTACAAACAAAATGAACAAGCAGAACACAAATAGACTAATAGATGCAGAGAACTTTTTGTTGGTTGCCAGATGGGAGGGGGTTTGGGGGAATTGGTGAAAAAGGTGAAGGGATTAAGAAGTACAAATTGGTTGTTAGACTGACAAACCTCAAAAGGAAGGGGGGAGGGCGGCGGGAAGAGAGAGACCAAAGAACTTCTATGCATATATGCATAGCCAATGGAAACACATTAGTTTGGGGAAAGCAGGAGGGACGTGGGAATGGGGAGGAGGGAGTAAATGGGGGGCGAAGGGGGGCCATCTGTAATACTTTCAACAATAAAAAAATAAAAATAAATAAAGAATTTTAACACTTAAAAAAAAAGAAATGACAAGATTAATCTCTGTGCTGTGGTGTTACTTGACTGCATAATTATCATATATTTTATCCTTTCTTCTCAACTAAATTAACATATAACTTCAGAAATATATGATATGACTCAAACCCTGACCTCGTCCCAAGAATCCCAATTATGGTGCAATGGTCATGTTTCTCTTAGCCATCCTCAAGTTTTTTTTGTTTTGTTTTGTTTTGTTTTCTTCTCCAAGTCTTAAAGCACAGATTGCTATCTATAATTGGCTTCAGAAAAATTAATAATGTTTTGATGTTACTATGAGTAATGTAAGCCAGGCATTTGAATTTCATGTGGAAATGAAATTTTAGATGTGCCTGCCTCTTTCTTGATTTAGAAAATAGAAACTTCCACTTTCAAATTACATATTTTAAATAACTTTCTTCTCCATTGTTAAGTATTATATGATATGATATTAAGGAGGAGCTTTGTATCTGAATAATATTAATACTAATGGCTTTCAAAAATAATATTATTGAATTTATTGTATGTATATTATTAAGATCATATTAATTTTAATCTAACATTAAACTCAATTTTGGAGGATTACATTGCTGTTTAAAAATACACAAAAATAACTCATCATATTCATTTGTATATAATGAGACTACATTTTAAACATAAAATCGAATACATTATTATTTGTATATTTAAAAGTACCAGAAGGAGTATTAATATTCACTGTGACAGGATTTCAAGTAGTACATGTAAGTAATATGACAGTTGCAGCACTAATTAATGCCACTTAATAAGAATTGGAATTCTATTCCTTAAGTAATATACTTCAATAACAGGAATTTTACCCTCATTGATATTCAACTCTTTGCTTCCTTATCCAGCAGAGTTAAAATTAGACTTTTTTATTTTGACTAAGCATAATCCTAGCTCAAATAAGTATTTGATTGCCTTATACCATGCTTCAAAAAGAATTAGGTTTACACAGCAAATCAGCATTCATATAACTCAATATGCCATCGTTTCCCACTAAATTAATGAACAGGAGATATTTTTTAAAAGGTGTCTTCACCACATCCCTGCCTAGGAAATGTGTCTGCTATCAAAAGTTGCAATAGCAGGGTGAAACAATTACAAACCAAAATTCCATACTCCAGAAATGTTAATAGCTGACGAAAATATGAGCAGTGGACCTTATGATTTAGTGGAATCTTCCAAAAATCGGAGTATCCAATGTATCAAAACAGTAAAACACCTTTGTTCAATATTTTTTTGGTAGAAAAACAAAGATGATGATTTCAAGTTTTTCATATGAAGTAAATAGCTGGTGTCCTTGTTGATATATGCATTACACCTTGGATCAGTGGTCATAATTTCAAATGTCTATAGAACTCACCCGGCCAGTGTGTCTCAGTGGATTGAGCACCATCCGATGGACTGAGAGGTCCCGGTTCGATTCCCGGTCAGGGCACATGCCCGGGTTGTGGGCTCGATCCCCAGTAGGGGGCGTGCAGGAGGCAGCTGATCCATGTTTCTCTCTCACATCAATGTTTCTCTCTCCCTCTCTAAAAAATCAATAAAAACATATTTAAAAAAATGTCTATAGAACTCAGCCCACATGAAAAAAAAAAAAGAATCAGTCCAGTATAAAAGAGGTAATAGTGGCAAAGATTGTGAAAAATCCCTACTCTAGCACATACTACCTTTGAGACCAGAAGTAAATTAATAAATATTTCTGCACCTCTTTTTAAAAAATTGTTAAAATATTAATGATACTAACCACTCTATAAAGTTATTGTGAGGATGATCATTTATAATGTGTGTATTTAGCTTAGCACCACTGAATGGCACAGAAAAGGAGTCTAATATATAGTGAAAACATATATACTGGTTGTCCTGGAATAGTCTCCGTTTTTTTTTCTCTCAAAAGTGTTCAAGTTTTTAGATATATCAGTATAACATATTATTATTATAGTTTTCCATTCTGTTAAATTTATTGGGATAACATTGGTTTATAAAATTATATAGGTTTCAAGTATACAATTTTGTAATACATTATCTGTATATTGCAGTGTGTGCTCAAAACCCAGTCAAATCTCTTCCCATCAGCATATATTTGACCCCTCCCACACCCATTACTACCCCTCCCAGCCCCCTTCCCTCTGGTAACCACCATACTATTGTCTATGTCTACGAGTTTCTGTGTGTTTGTCTTGTTTGTTTGTTGCTTTCAGTTTTATATCCCATATATGAATGAAATCATATGGTTCTTGACTTTTTCTGTCTGACTTATTTTGCATAGCACAATATTCTCAATGACTTATTTTGCATAGCACAATATTCTCAAGATCCAAACATGTTATCACAAATAGCAGTATTTCACCTTTTCTTATGTCTGAGTCGTAGTGCATTGTATATATGTACCACATCGTTTTCATCCAATCATCTATTGGAGGACACTTCAATTGTCTCCATGTCTTGGCCACTGTGAATAATGCTGCAATAAACATAGAGGTGCATGCATCTTTATGAATAAATGTTTTTAAAATTTTCTCATAGATACCCAGAAGAGGGATCGCTGGGTCCTGTGGTAACTATTCTTAATTTTTTGAGGAACCTCCATATTGTTTTCCATAGTGGCTGCACCAGTTTAAATTCCCACCAACAGTGAATGAGGGTCTTTTTCTCCACAACCTCCCCAACACTTGTTATTACTTGTCTTGTTGATGATAGCCATTCTAATAGGTGTGAAGTGGTATCTTATTGTAGTTTTGATTTGTATTTCCTTCATAGCTAGTGAAGTTGAGCATCTTTTCATATATCTGTTGGCCATTTGTATGTCTTCTTGGAAACAGTGTCCATTTAGGTCCTCTGCCTATTTTTTATTTTTATTTTTATTAATTTTTTTTATTCCTCACCCAAGGATACTTTTCTATTTATCATCAGATAGAGTGGGAGGGAGGGAGGGAGGGAGAGGAAGACAGAGAGAAACATCGATGTGATAGAGCCACATCAACTGGTTGCCTCCCGCACGACCCGACCAGGGCCGGGGACAAACAGTAACTGAGGTACGTGTCCTTGACCTGAATCAAACCCGTGACTCACTGGTCCTCGGGCTGGTGCTCTAACTGCTGAGCCAAACTGGCCAGGGCTCTGCCTATTTTTTAATTGGATTTTTTGTTTTTGTTGTTGAGTTGTGTGTATCTTGATATATTTTGGATGTTAAACCCTTATAGGAAGCGTTGTTTGCAAATATCTTCTCCCATTTGGTTGGTTGCCTTTTTGTTTTGTTGGCCGTTTCTCTTGCTGTGCAGAAGCTTTTTAGTTTGACATAGTCCCATTCATTTATTTTTGCTTTTACTTCCCTTATTTTTAGGTCAAATTCATAAAATGCAATATAAGACTAAATTTCATAAGTTTATTATCTACTTTTATTCTATGTATTTTATTAAGGACTTATATTTGGGTCTTGATACATTTTGAGTTATTTTATGTGTATGGTGACAATTGGCAGTCTAGTTTTATTTTTTCACAGCTCTATTTATTGAAGAAATTTTATTTGTTCCATGGTATACTTTTAGGTCCTTTGTAAAAAATTATTTACCCATATACATGTGGGTTTATTTCTGGGCTCTCAATTCTGTTCCATTAGTCTGTGTGTCTGTTTTTCCGCCAAAACCATACTGTTTTATTTATTGTCACTTTGTAATATAATACAGTCTAGGAGTGTGATATTTCCAGCTTCATTCATTTTTCTCAGGATTGCTGTGGGTATTCGAGGTCTTTTGTGGTTCTACACAAATCTGATGATATTTTGTTCTATTTTTTTTTAATGCCATTGGGATTTTGATGGGGATTTCTTTAAATCTGAACATTGCAGTGTGATTATGGCCATTTCAACTATTTTGATTCTTTCAGTTCATGCACATGGAATCTCTTTCCATTTCTTTGTGTCTTCTTCAATTTCTTTTAATAATGCCTTATAGTTTTTGGTGGATAGGTCCTTTACATCCTTTCTCAAGTTTATTCCTAGGTATTTTATTCTTTTTGTTGCAATTACAAAATAATTTTTTTCTTTTTTTAAATTTATTTTTCTGAAAGTTTATTGTTAATATACAGGAATGCAGTAGATTTTTGTACATTGATTTTGTATCCTGCAACTTTTCTGTATTTATTTATTGTTTCTAACAGTTTTGTTTGTTTGTTTGTTTGTTTGGTGGCATCTTTAGGGATTTCTATATAAAATAATAATGTAATCTGCTAAAAATCACATTTTTACTTCTTCCCAGTTTGGATGTCTTTTATTTTAGATTCAATGGATAAAAGATGAATTTATACCTTTTTAAAATATATTTTTATTGTTGAGAATATTACAGATGTCCCTCATTTTCCCCCCTTTGCCCCCTCCACCCAGCTTCTGCCCCACCCCAGGCCTTCACTTCACTGTTGTCTGTGTCCATGGGCTATGCATATATGAATATAAGTTCTTCGCTTAATTCCTTCCTGTCACCCCTCCCCCCTTCCTTCTGAGATCTGTCAGTCTGTTCCACGCTTTCATGACTATGGTCCTATTTTGTTCAATAGCTTATTTTGTTCATTAGATTCCACATATGAGTGAGATCGTATGATATTTGTCTTTCTCCAACTGGCTTATTTCACTTAACATAAAAATCTCCAGGTTCATCCATGCTATCACAAAGGGTAAGATTTCCTTCTTTTTTACAGTTGTATAGTAAATGTACCACAGCTCTTTTATTTAGTCATCTACTGCTGGGCACGTGGGCTGTTTCCAGATCTTAGCTATTGTGAATAATGCTGCTATGAACACAGGGGTGCATATATTCTTTCTGATTGATGCCTTTTATTTCTCTTGCCTGATTGCTCTGGCTAGGACTTCCAGTACTATACTGAATAACAGTGGTGAGTGGTAACCTTGTGTTGTTTCTGATCTTAGAGGAAAAGCTTTCAGTTTTTCACCATTGATTGTAATATTAACTAACGATTTGCCATATATGACCTTTATTATGTTGAGGTGCTTTTCTTCTATACCCATTTTATTGTTTTAATTATAAATGGATGTTGTATCTTGTCAAATGCTTCTTTTATTTATGTGGTATATCACATGGATTAATTTGTGTTCATATGTTGAACCATCCTTGTGTCCCTGGAATCAGCCTCACATGACCATGATGTATTTTATTTTCAATGTATTGCTGTATTTGTTTTACTAGTATTCTGTTTCAGATTTTTGCATTTGTATTCATCAGAGATATTGGTCTGTAATTGTGTGTGTGTGTGTGTGTGTGCGCGCTTTCCTTGCCAAGTTTGGTATCACAATAATGTTGGCCTCATGAAATGGGTTAGGAAATATTGACCCTTCCTCTATTTTTTGGAAGTGCTTGAGAATCATAGGTATTAAATCTTCTTTGAATATTTGGTAGAATTCACTAGTGAAGCCATCTGATCCTAGACTTGTTCTTTGGGGGAGGTTTTTTATTATTGTTTCAATTTCCTTACTGTTGAATGGTCTATTTAGATTTTCCAGTTCTTCATGATTCAATCTCAGAAGGTTATACATTTCTATGAACTTGACCATTTCTTCTAGGTTATTGAATTTGGGGGTGTATAGCCTTTCAACATATCTTATATGATCTTTTGTATGTCTGTGGTGTACGTCATGAATTCTACTCTTTCATTTCTGATTGTATTTGAGTGTTTTTCTTTTTTCCTTAGTGAGTTTAGTGAGAGGTTTGTCAATTTTATTAATCTTTTCAAAGAAACGGCTGTTTGTTGCATTAATTTATTGCCTTTTTGTTCTCTACTTAATTTAATTGTGCTGTAATTTTCATTATTTTTTTCTTCTGACTTTGAGGTGGTTTTGTTTCTTTTTTCTGAGTTCTTTAAGATGTAATGTTAGGTAGTTTATTTGGGATTCTTCTTGTTTCTTGAGATGGGCCTGTAATCACGTAAAAACTGCCCTGTTCTTATTGCTTTTGCTGCATCCCCAAAGTCTGATATGTTATATTGGCATTCTCATTTGTCTCCATGTATCTTTTTTATCTTTTTATTTAATTTATTGGGGAGACATGGGTTAACAATAGTATACAAGTTTCAGGTGCACAATTCCACAACACAGCATCTGTACACTGTATTGTGTGTTCGCCACCACCCTCCTTCCATCACTATTTACCACCCCCACCCCCACCCTCCTTCAACTCTCCCCTACCCCCTCCTCTGGAAATCACCACAGTGTTGTTCCTGTACATGACTTTTTTCTCCTTCTTTCTCCTTTTTTGCTCAATCTCTCTACCCTCCACCCCTACCCAGCAATCTGCCTGCTCTCTCTCTCTCTGTCTCTCTCTCTCTGTCTCTCTCTCTCTCCCTCTCCCCCACTCTCTCGCCTTTTATTTATTCTTTGACCCAGTCATTCTTTAGTAGCATGTTTTTTCATCTTTCCATATTTGTGGGGTTTTTTCCACTTTCTATTTGCAGTTGAATTTCCATTTTAAAACATTGTGATGGGAGAACACGCATGGTATGATTTCTTAAATTTGTTGAGACTAGTTTTGAGTCCCAACATATGGTCTATCCTTGAGAACGTTCCATGTGCAGTAGAGAAGAATGTATAATCTGTTGTTCTGGGATGAAAAGGTCTGTAACTATTCATTATGTCCTTTTAGTCTAATATGTCTTTTAAGGATGACATTTCCAAAGTGATTTTCTGTTTGGATGATCTATCCATGGCTGTCAATGGGGGTATTTAGGTCCCCTAATATGATTGTGTTTTGACAGTTTCTCCCTTTAGTTCTGTTTGTAGGTGCTTTATCTATTTCAGTGCTCCCTGATTAGGTACATATGTATTGATACGTATCATGTCTTCTTGATGTATTGTCCCCTGTATCATTATAAAATGTCCATCTTTGTCTCTTGTTACCTTTGTTATCTTGAAATCCATTTTTGTCAGATAGAAGTAAGGCAAAACTCTTTTTTTCCTGGATGCCATTTGCTTGGAGAATCATTTTCCACCCTTTCACTTCGAGTCTATATTTGTCCTTGCAGCTTAGATGTGTCTTCTGAAGGCAGCATATGGTTGGGTTTTGTTTTTTGATCCAGTCTGCTGCTCTGTGCTTTTTTATTGGTGTGTTCAGTCCATTTACATTTAGGGTTATTATTGATGTATGAAGATTTTAGATAACCATTTTATCTTTCTTTTCTGGTAGCTACTGGTCTCCATTATTTGTTTTCCCTTGTGTTTCTGTTTGCTGGTTTCGTTTAGTGGTATTCTATGATTTTCTCTCTGTTTCCTTTTTTTATATTATATGTCTCCGTTTTGGATTTGTGTGTGTGTTTGGGTCCCGTTAGGTTTATGCAAAGGAAACATTCATATATACAAGAGTCCTTTTTTTATGACTGCATTTTATCTCCATTCCCTTTTTCAAATTCAGACCTTTACATCATCCCTTTTTATGTTTTTGTTGTCACAAATCATCCTTATTTATCCTGTGAGTTCATTTCCAAATTGCAGTCGCTATTGTCTTCTTCCCTCTTTCTAAGATGCTTTTATCTTTTAACCTTTATGTTATTTTTAAGTGTATTTTACTCTGTGTTAAATAAGGGTTACACTTTCCTGCTTCTGTCTGTCTGTTAGTTGTCTTGCTGATAGTTTTGTATCCTTTTGTCTTTTTGTTTCAGGAATAATAACCCCCTTCAGTATTTCCTGTAATTCAGGCCTTGTGGTTTTAAATTCCCTCAGCTTCTGTATGTCTGGAAAAGTCTTTATTTCTCCTTCATATCTACAGGATAACTTTGCTGGGTATCTTAATATCCAGTAGCCGCCAGATCACTGCACTCTGTCTCTGTCCCAGTCACTGGATTCAGCCACAGTGTGTACTGACCACTCTGTCTCTCTGATGGATATAGCACCCTTTCAATAGTTTGAATATTTGATTCCACTCTCTCCTAGCTTGTATAGTTTCTAATGAAAAATCGAATGGGATTTCCTTTACAGATTACCATCTTCTTTTCCTCGTCTGCATTGGGAATTCTTTTTTGGCCATCAATTTTTGACGATTTTAATATAATGTGTTTTAGAGAAGGCCTTTGTTTATTGAAATAATTAGGTGTTCTGTTTGTTTCTTGTATTCGATGATCCAGCTCTTTCTGTAGGTATTTGTTTGATATTTCCTTATGGTTTGATTTGGGTTATGCTTTTTAGCTGGGATATAGAGAAAGTATGAGTTCCGTTCAGTTAGTATCAGGAAGCACATAAATTTGGTTTGTCCCATTATTGGTGATGATAAATTGGATCAATTAGGTGAGACATTGTCTGTTATATTTTATCACTGGCTTGAAAACCTGTATTTTGGATCAGTAGGTGAAGTAAACTACAACCACAGGCTTCCAATGCTTAGTTGCTCAACTGAAGAAAAATTTATTTTGGGAGCGCAGCAAAAAGTTGATCCCAATCTTATGACTTTCATATTTTTGGTATATGTGAATTCTTCTAATGAAAATGCAAATTGGACTATAGATTGATTGGCATAAAAAAAACCCCCTAGGATCAAATACTATTTACAAATATTTGTTTATCCAAAACCCAACGAACATTGTATTGAGGAATTATATTCCAACGAGAACAAATGAACCATCTGGTTAAAAGTCTTTTTTATGTTTGGAAGATTTCCAGAGACAGAATCTTAATAATCTGACTCTTTCGAAAATAAACAGATCTTAAGAGCTGGTGTATTGAGAATATAGTTGATAAGGTCTTTTGAGACAAGAAATATAAACTCCAAATCTGATTTGGTCCATACCTTCAGCATCTCACAAGTGCCTCTAACACCCGGTCTCATTTGGTCCAATGTCTAGCACTTCGGCAAGTCCTTCACATGACTTCACAATACAACATGCACTTCTGTGTTTATATTGCTACCCCATTCCATACACTTCCCTTTTCCTCACAGAACACCAGATATTTTTTTTAACTGTGACATTTTAAGAAATATATGATGTGCTAACCCCCAACATTCTTTTTCAAACCTGATCTTGAACTATCTGCCTTCTCCACTCAAGGCCCAGTACTGCTCCGGCACACTATAATTTCTCCTACTCTCAGACCATTCCATGGATACACTTTTATACCTCAGTCCTTTTCTCAATAAAGTGTCTCAGCCAAGAATGATCTTCTCATATACACTTCCAAAAATGTTCTCATGACTAAAAATCCAACTTCATTGATACCTCTTTGATGAACTTTTGTAACATCTTCATAATTGATATGAATCTATCCTCTGCTCTCAGTGTTCTATAATATTTTATATAGAAATATTTACCTTTGGCCTGATATAAGTTAGTTGCATGCAAGTATGTCTCGTTGATTAAATTACATGCTTCCCAAGACTACAAAATTTATCTTCAATGTCTAATCCTTTGATACATAGAAGATGCTTCAGATACCTTGACAAATCCAGAAAACTGGCTGGATAGAAGCACAATATGCAACATTATAGAAAATGAGCATTCATTCAATATTAAGCTAAGGACCGCAAGATTCAGTTTTGTTCATCTATTTACATTTATTCACTCATTTATTTGTGATTAACAGGTATGAGTTCCCTTATTATCTTGTAGTAATTGCACATCTATGTGTTTCAAAAAGATTGCTTTTGGCAAAGCAAGATGTTGTCCTGTTTATGTACTTGTTCTTTTTAAAAATTTTTTTTCTTTTTATTGATTTTAGAGAGAGAGGAAGGGAGAGGGAGAGAGAGGGAGAGAAACATCAATGAGCGAGAACATCGATTGGCTGCCTCCTGCATGCCCCCCACTGGGGATCGGGCCCACAACCTGGGCATGTGCCCTGACCAGGAATCGAACCAGCAACCTCTTGGTGCATGGGTTGACGCTCAACCACTGAGCCACACCGGCTGGGCTATGTACTTGTTCTTATTTGTACTGGAGATGGAGGCATCTGTATATTAGAGACTAAAACTCACTACCAGCAGACTCACTTTAAATGCAGGATCATCATAAATTTCCTTACTTTTTAAAATGCTCTTGATTTGATCATCACCACACGTTGCCCCAGAGTATCAGCTATCTACATCAATGCCTCCTGTCTTAGTCACTTTACATTTTACTTCCAAGTCTTGCTTGATCCCTAGGAGAGACATTGCACGATATCTTTATTTTGTTTTATAATTTCATGTTCATGTTTATGAAAATTAGAAAGCATTATGGGTGAGGAGTGAAAGAATTGCACTGTGTCATAACAGAAGAGTTTATCCTCAGTGTTCTTCTCTAACCTCCAAATAATCCTACCCCTCCACTCACTTAGTTGCTTGGATAGGAGGTTTTAAGACTAAAATTGTTTCCCAATAGAACAGAAAACCTACACTAAAATTTTATTCTGGAGCCTTAACCCTGAAGCTTCCTCAAAGCTGAATGAAGAACAACCGTGTCTTAATATGCATGCATGCTTTATTTTATCTAAGAATTCTCAAGGAAAGTAATCGGGTGATTATACCCAAAAACATCTTAGAGAAATTCCTCATTAAAGTAAATATTAACAACAACAATGACATCTTGTCCTGAATAAGATAACTGTGTTAAGAAGGTACTCTCACTAGCTATCTTTTGTGGATTTGTGTAGAGGATTACCAATAAGCAAATGTAGCATTTCTGTTCAAAATAGAATTTTGGAGCTTTTCCAGTAAGTGAATTCTGCTGAATACTTGGAGCAATTCCATAGCCATTTTAAATAGACTGTAGAGTCAGTAATGATTCACAATAACCATATATTGGATTTTTATAAGTGTGTATGTGTTTTAAGTGGATATATAAGTGTTGCATAAATATTGTTTTACATTAACTATTCTTTCAGGGTTTTATGGAAATATTTATGGACAAAAATTGCACACAGATGCTTCTTTTTGAAGAGATTTTTGGAATTTACTAGTGAGTTTTATTGGATTTGAAAGAATTCTCCATGGCTAAATATCTACAAAATCAACAAACACTGAAATTAATAGAAAAATGATCCATAATTATATTTTTCATCAACCACCATTTTTTAGAGATTCAGAGGAGTGGATAGAGAATATTTTAAATATTTTCCCCAAACCCTAATAATGTAATGTTACATTAGTTGCTACTTGAAGATTTGCTCTGAGAACTTCGATCAGACTATTCTCCCCCCCCCCCTTATTTATTTTACAGAGAGAGGAAGTGAGAGGGAGAGAGAGATAGAAACATCTATGAGAGAGAACATCGATTGGCTGCCTCCTGCATGCCCCCCACTGGGGATCAGGCCCACAACCTGGGCATGTGCCCTGACGGGGAATCGAACTGGCAACCTCCAGGGATGATGCTCAACCACTGAGCCACACCGGCCAGGAGCAGTTTCCTTTCTACAGAAGTTTTGTTAAGCTATTTTAAAGTCCTTAGAAGCCAGTAGGGGCAATTTAGTTCTCATACAATACATGCTGGTACAAATTAAAAGGCAGTAACATTGAGTTTCAGAGCACAGGCAGTGTTTGCTGTAGAACGTCAATGTTTTTCTTCTAAGCAAAAGAGTTCAATAACCTCCTGAGGGGTTGGTCATCACATATCAATGCAAGGCCAACTTATTTAAATCAGTATTTACTTGATTAGTGTTTGAATCATCTAGTTATGTCATTGACATGCAATTGGAATACTAACCTTGACATTGTACGATAAGTTTAAAATTCAGTTTTGTGGTATATGCAAATGAATGTCAGTATTGATTTCAGTTTTAATTTTATGAACATTACCACTTATCTTTTAATTGAATTAAAAGTTAACATAAATCTTTGATTAATTTCTTTTGCATCCTAACGATACAAAGGCATTAGCAAATATGAGGTATCTAACATTAACTCTTGAGTTAAAAAGATGAGAGACAGACAGGCCTTTCATTTAGCTCTTTCTTTTTTCTCACCAAATTACATATTTTGAATTTTGTTATTGAAATTATTGAGGTGACCTTGGTTCACAAAACCAAACAGGTTTCAAGTGTAAAACTCAACAAAACCATCTGCATACAACATCATGTGCCCATCACGCAAAGCAAAGTATCTTCTTGTCCCATTTATCTTCCCTTTGCTCACCCCCCACCCCACCCCCCTTTCCCTCTGGCTATCACCACACTGTTGTCTGTGTCTCTATATGTTTTCTTGATTAATCCCTTCACATTTTTTCATCCAGCTGACCAACCCACCTCCCCTCTAATAGCTGTCAGTCTGTTCTATGCATCCATGCCTCAGTTTCTATTTTGCTAGTTTATTTTGTTCATTACATTCCACATATAAGTGAGATCATAGAGTATTTGTTTTTTTTCTTATCCGATGTGTCATTGGCAAATATGTTCTCCCATTCATTGGTTTAACTTTTGACTTTTGATTATTTCTTTTGCTTAGTAAAAGCTTTTTGGTTTGAAATACTGCCATTTATTTATTTATTTATTTTTGTTTCCCTTGCCCAAGGAAATATATTAGCAAAAATATTGTTACAGGAAATGTCTGCAATTTTACTGCCTGTGTTTTTTCTAGGATTTTTATGGTTTTGTGACTTACATTTAAGTCTTTATTCCATTTTGAGTTTATTCTTTTTTATGGTGTAAGAAAGTGTTCTATTTTTATTTATTTTTTTGCTCTTATCTGTCCAATTTTTTCAAAACCATTTATTAAAGAGACTGTCTTTACCACATTGCATGTTCTTTTCTCCTTTGTCAAATAGCAATTGACCATGAAGACATTGATTTATTTTTTGGCTATTTTATTGCATTGATCTATAAGTCTCTTTTTGTGCCAGGATCATGCTGTTTGCTTACGATGGCCATGTACTATAGACTGATATCTGGTAGCATCATTCCTTCAACTTTGTTCTTCTTTCTCAACATTTCTGTGTCTATTCAGGGTTTTTTGTGGTTCTATACAAGTTTTTGAAATATTTGTTCTACTCTGTGAAATATGACATTGGTATCTTGGTTTTGGTAGTATATACATTTTAATCATGTTAATTCTTTCTATCAATGGACATGGTATATACTTCCACTTATTTGTATCTTCTTCAATTTCTTTCTTCAGTGTCTTACAACTTTTTGATTACGGATCTTTTACCCCCTTGGTTAAATTTATGCATACGTATTTTTAAATGCAATTGTAAATGGTATTGTTCTCTTAGTTTCCTTTTCTGATAGCTCATTTTTGGTATATAAAAATGCAAAGGATTCCTGAATATTTATTTTGTATCCTGCTATTATACTTAATTCATTTAATCAGTTCTAGTATAACCTTAGATCCCTGGAATAAATCCCACTTGATCATGGTGTATCACCTTCGATATATTGTTGGATCTGGTTTGGTAATAATTTTTTGACAATTTTTGCATCCATGTTCATCAGGGACATTGGCCTATAATTTTCTCTCTTTGTAGTATCTGTGTCTGATTTTGGAATTAGGATAATGGTGGCCTCATAAAATGAGCTTGAGAATCTTCCCTCCTCAGATTTTTTGGAATAGCTTGAGGAGAATAGGTGTTAATTCTTCTTTGAATGTTTAGTAAAATTCACCTGTGAAGCCATCTGGTCCAGGAGTTTTGTTTGCTGGGAGTTTTTTTTTTATTACTGCTTCAATTTCATTAATTGTAATTGGTCTATTCAGGTTTTCGGATTCTTCCTGATTTAGTTTTGGAAGATTGTATGCTTCTGGATGTGCCACTTGTGAAACTAATTGGATCCTGCTCTGATATTGTCTGAAGCTGGCCACTGGGTGTCTCTCTCTCTCTCTCTCTCTCTCTCTCTCTCTCTCTCTCTCTCTTTCTAAAATATGTTTTTACTGATTTTTAGACAGAGAGGAAGGGAGAGAGAGATAGAAACATTGATGTGAGAGAGAAACATCGATTGGCCCCCTGTATGCCCCCCACTTGAGATTGAGCCCACAATCTGGGCATGTGCCCTGATTGGGAATCAAACAAGGACCTCTCAGTCCATGGGACAACCTCAATCCTCAGCCACACCAGCCAGTTATGGGTGTGTCTCTTTTGGGACCTCTTGTGTGGGACTCCGGTTTAGGTCAATGTCAGATGCTGCCTGTGACTGGATCTGGATAACCTATTGGGAGCTACAAAGTGATCCACAGTTTGTGGCTGCCTCTGCTGGGCCTTGGTGTGCATGGGAAGAACCAAGCTGTACACCAAGGCTGGCTTCCACCAAAACCAAGACCTAGGGCAGGTCAGCAAAAGGCCCAAGGTACCTCAAAATACACCTTCACTGTCCTTTGCCTCCTGGCTGCCTGTTAGGCTCAGTCGGGGGAAGAGTCTCTGATGATACTTTAGTTCCATGTGGTAGGTTCTCAGTGAGTCACCAGATAAGGGGATAAGGGAGTGTAGTGTTCACCATATTGATACATGTTCAAACTTGGTGTCAGTGCTGGGTCTAAAGCCACACAACAAAAGTCCCAGGGTATACCAAGTCTAGCTTCCCCCTTCTGTGTACCCATAGAATTTTATGGTGTAGTGGTTTTTCAGGGAGTCATCTTGATGAGGCCAGCAGTGTTTTTCAGTCCCAAGCAGACCAAGATTAGATGGTATGAAGAGAAAAGTCTATGCTGGTTGGATGTGGAAGGGAAATATATCTCCTGTCCTAGAACCACACAACTCAGTCTGTCCCAGATTTTCCCAAGAGCCCGAGCTCAGCATGATTGGGCCTCTGTGAGTGAGGAGGGTGGACTAGTTGATGTCCTATAACGGAGAGGCACAGGTTTGGCTTATGGGAAGGTTGGAGTGTGGCTCCCACTCCAGAGCCACACAATTCGGTCTGTCTTGAATTCTTCCAACATCTCCTGGGCAGCTCTTGCTCCCCAGGGTGAAGCCACCAGTGTTTGGGAGAGTAGGGCTTCTGGGATCCCAAGGTTAGAGGTTGCTGATTTCCCATGAGGGTGAGGTGCCAGTGAGGTTTATGGGAAAGTGAGGAGAATGACCCCCATGCAAAAGCCACACAACTCATTCCTTGACATCCCAGCCCAAGCAGCTGACTCCTCAGTAGGGTGGGAGCTCCACCGGGTAGGGTAACAGGGATTCGAGAGGGTGGGGCTATTGCATTCACCCAGGCTGGTGTTATATGTAGGGTAGTGCTCTACCCAAGAAAGATGGCATCTGCTATATAAGAGAGGGAGTCACCATAGGGATCCTGGTGGCTGTCCCTTCAGCTCTCTCCCCAGAGCCAAAGTTCCAGTCTCTCCTCACACAGCTCTAGTCTGCTTCACCTTCCTTCTGCCAGAGCCCAGGGTGAGGGGCTGCAAATGAGATTTTGTGTGTTGCCCTTTTAGAGGGAGCCTGTTTCTTTAGCGGGTTCCCATCTTTCCCTGGTGGACAAAATTTCCTTTGATTTTTATAGCCAGTGTTATGTGGGTAACCTCTTCCCTGCCATGGTGCTCTGGGCTGGGAGACCCCACAGTCCTCAAGGGGAACTTTTGTAGCTGAGATATCTTTCCCAGAATCTCAGCTGCCACCCTTGGGAGTGGGACCTGCCCTTTCCCTGTCTTTGGCATTACCTCCCATTCTCTATGTGGCTTCTTCTGTAAATCCTTGGTTATAAAACTTCTGTTTAGCCCTGGCTGATTTTGCTCAGTGGTTAGTGCATCAGCCTACAGACCCAAGGACTGTGGGTTCAATTCCTGGTCAAGGGTATGTACCTGAGTTGTAGGTTTCATCCTTGGTCAAGGTCATGCTGCAGGAGGTAACCAATCGATATGTCTCTCTCACGTTGATGTTTCTGTGTGTGTGTGTGTGTGTGTGTGTGTGTGTCCCTCCCTTTCACTCTATCTAAAAAATATCAGTGGAAAAGTATCCTTGGGTGAGGATTAAAAACAACAAAAGACTTCTGTTTAGCTAGTCTTCAGTTGGTTATACAGATTGTTTTTTCTATATTTTAGTTGTAATTTCAGTTTGGTCCTGTGTGGAGGCGAGGGTAACTTGCACCTACTCTGCCACCATCTTGGATCCTCTCAATCATTTCTGATTATAGCATATGGTAGTACAAGAACATCCCACAAAAACTGGTAATGAGTTTTGATGCTGTCATTATTTATTTAAATTATATAATTTTTGTTTCGCATTTTTTAAACTTCCCTAAAGAAAATATTTTAAAATGCCAGTACCTTGTTCTTAGTAGTGATCAATTATTCCCAGACAATAAAGCAGGTCAATATTGCCAGGTTTTAGTGGATAAAAATATGCCCTGTAGATTGGAATTCTGTTTCCAGACATGACAGTCTAAGACTCTATTGGACAAACACCTATTACCACCCTCAAGAACACAACTGTACACAACACAGAAAGTAGCTACCTAACAATACTAGAGATTGAATAAAAACAGACAAGCTGTTAGAGGGTTCACATTCACTTAGAGAACCTGAGATGAATAGTTACACAAGCAATTGGCTCTCTCTGTAGCTTTTGCCCTGGACCTAAGTGAATTCCATTTTTGCATGAGATGGAGAGCTTGAGAAAAATTTCGCAATATTTCTTTCCTGGGTAATGAGAAAACTAAACCTTAAAAATAGTGAAGACTGAAGGAAATGAGGAATCTTAAATGGGTAAAAGCCAGAGAAGAGATTACCAAATCATCTACATGCATCTCTGACTCACATCTCAATGATGCACGCATAAGCAGGCTGAACAACCCAGCTTAAAAAAAAAAAAAAAAAAAAAAAAGATCTGAACATACCTGGGGTTACTGCACAGAAGCAGAGTTTACAATTCAAGTCAGACAAGAATTTAATCATTAAAATGAAAACAAAAAACAACACTTATTTGTGAAAAATAATATAATCCAGAATCTCCACAATTTAACATTGATAATGTCCTGGATACGATGCAAAACTGTCCATGTTAAGAATAAGGGAAATGGAATGCATTCTGAGATAAAAAGAGATGTTTCAACTAGTAGACAAGGATTTTTTTCTTCCTGGTACATTGATTCTTTTATCATGTAATGTACCCCTTTCTTTCTAGTAATTTTGTTTGTTTTAGATTGATGCTTTTCTTTCTTTTAATTTCAACCTACCTATATCTTTGCATTTGAAGTGAGTTTCTTATAGACAACATATATAGTTGGATCAAGGGTGTTGGTATTTTTTAATCCATTTTTGACATTTTTTGTTTTTGTTTTTAATATTTAGACCATTCACATTGAAGGTAATTACTGATATGTTAGAGCTTAAGTCTGAAATGTTATCTTCTTTTCTGTTTGTTTCCTCTGTTTCTCTTTCCTTTGTTTTTGTTTTATTGGTTTCCTGTTGGTTACTTGAATATATTTAAGATAACAGCTTGTTTAATTTATACTGTTTCTGAGTATATCACTTTGTATTTTCTTAGTAGTTACTCCTAGTATTAATATATATGTATATATCATATCAAAGATAATGATATTGACCTTTTATCACTTCCAATGAAGCATAAAATTTTACTTCTAATTAGGTTCATTTACAAATTATTATCTAAATAATATAAAATAAAATACAAGAGTATTTTTAAACAACACATTATATCAATGTGGATTTATCTTGAGAATAAGTGGTTGATTTCACATCCAAAAATCAATCAATGTAATACACTATGTTAATACAATTAAGGAGAAAAATCATACGACCATTTCAAACAATGAAGAAAAAGTCTTTGACAAAATTAATCCCCTTTCATGATCAAAATAAATAAATAACTCTCAGTCAACTTGGAATGTCAGAGAACTTCTTGATACTGGTTATAGATATCCATGAGAGATCTACAGAAAACTTCATACTCAATAGTGAAAGAAGTAATGCTTTCTAAGTCCAACAGTGTAGCAAGGATATCCTCTTCAATACTTTTATCTAATATTGCACTCATATCTTGGTAAGAGAAAGAAATAAAGAGTGTACTGATTGCATAGGAGATAATAAAACTGTACTTAATTGCACACAGTTTGATTATAAGGAATTCACAGAAATCTACTAGAACAAATACATTAATTTAGTCAGATTGTTGTGTAAAAAGTCAATATGAAAATTTAACTCTATATTTTTATGTTAACAATAAACAATTAGAAAAATGAAATACAATCCATTCAAAATAGCATAGAGATGAAATAGTTAAGAATATTTTAATGAAAAATGTCCACATAACCTCAACACATTGAAAAAGTAAATTAAAAAACACTTACACAACTCAAGAAAGATATCCGTGGATTGGAAAATTTAATATTTTTCAAATGTAAATCTTCCCCAAATTGATCTATAGAGACATTTTAATACCAATCAAAACCCTAATAGACTTTTTTTAAAAAGTTGACAAGCTGATATCTAAATGTATATGGTAAGGTAAATGACCAGGAATTGAACCAGTGATCTCTTGGTGCATGGGTCGATGTTCAACCACTGCACCACACCACCTAGGCAGTGGTGCTTTAAACATAGCTTACATATTACTTCCTCAGCTATCTCTTCCTGACCTTGTTAAATAGTAACTCTAATTGTGCACCTTGTACTTTTCAGAAACTCTTGTCACAGATGCAATTTTGCATGTATTTTATGACTGATGTCTATTTCCCCCATTATATAGTAAGCTCCTCTGGGAGAGTAAATGTTTTGCTTATCACCACTTATCTTAATGATTGGAAGAAAGTAGGTACTCAATCCTATGTACAGTTGAATAACATTGAACACATAATTTGATCAGAAGATAAAGAAGCGAGCCCTTTGGGAGACAAACCGGAAAAATGTAACAATCAAACGTTATTATCTTTACTAATCAGGGCCTAAAGATCACGAGCACTCAGTGGGCCATCGTAACCATGCACACACAGCTTTTATTTCGGATGCTTGACAACACATCTTACTTAGCTTTAGTGGTTTCACCAGAGACACACATGCACCTGATGTGATTTTGATAATAAGTATTTTCAAATAGATTAATGATATCTGCTATGATAGACACTTACCCAGTTTTCCCAAGACCATCTCAGTTTTAGTGCTTACAGACCCCCATCCTGGGAGACCTCTCCCAGGACAGCTGGTCATTCTCTTCGGACCATCCAAGATTACAAGCATTTTCTAGCATAGGAAGGTATATGTAACCATAAAATAAAATTGCAAAACCACTTTTTTTTATCAACAAAATATTTGGGGGATAATAAAAGAGCATACATGAATAAATGACAAAATAGAAACCTGGTACCACTTCTCTAAAATTTATAGGAAATGTTGGAGCTTTACTGGGAAGTGAACTTTAAAATTTTGGGTTATGATAGAAATAGGAAGTCAGCATAAAGCCAATTTGGTATTATACAAGTTGAAAGTGTTGACAGGTTAATTTGTTAATTAAAACAAAAAACAAGTGGAAGAAATGGCTTGTAACTATGTTGTTCATGAATGAATCAGCACTTGTATGCTTTCTAATCGTTTGATCTGTGTTGCTACACATATGAGAGCAACTATCACTGTTCCTCATTCAATTAACCATCTACCCTTTTTATTGATAACAAAATCCTATTACATGCATTGTTCTGCACAAGTAAGAAATTACAGGCAATAAAAGCAAGCCAGTGGGAAATATAAGGAGTGAACACATATTCAATTTACAAGGGTTTATTATGCTCTGCCTTTAAAATATTATGCATCTAGGGGAAAAACAAGTTTTCCTTATATACTGTTTCATGTAAAAAAAAAAAAAAAGGCAAAAATGATGAGATAAAAAATAATGTCCAAATGCATTATATTTCTTATTTTCTTTCTGTAGCATGCTAGAGAGCTTCTTTTCTGATGGATTTTCTTGGAAACTTTTAGAAGCATCTCATATAATCTGGGAAACTCGGATCCTTTTCTTCTCCATCTTCATATATACAGATTCTCACAAACAATTCTAACTTGATCTTCTCATCCGCCCTTGTTTAATAATGTCCTCTGTAACAACTCTCTCAAAGTCAGCCTATAATTTCAATTATTTTAATTAGGGGAATTAGTCTATTCTCTGAAACTAGATTCAATTTGACTCTGTCTAATATTAAAAATAATTGATTCTATTTAACATCCTACATGTATTGGAAAATCAATATTGATGGCGATAAAGGAAACTGATCACTTACCTTTTTTCATACAATGTTTAAAATTAAGGCCATTCATTCTGAAAACTAGAAAAAAAAGCTGAGCAATAACAATTAACAAAATAAATACAGCAGTATTTACTGAAATAATTTTATATTCAACTTATGCCAAGTTGTTAAAAGTAACTTTTATAACATAGTAAATTGCTACAAAATTATAAGATATGGGACTGGGGCAATATTTCCTGAACTGATGTTATTATTCATCCATATATAACAGTGAATTTTGTTGTTATTAACATGCACATAATATATCCTCTTAATATTTTAATATGATATGTAATTACAGTATAGTTATAAGATTAAAATGACATATTTAGATTACAAATAACTTAATCTGTTCCAGTATTTGTCTTGAGTGATGACTTACTGCGTTGTAACTTCCTAAAATATTGGAAATTTTAAAAGATTGCAGTTTTTAAAATGCATATCATATGTTTTGGTAACTACTGTGTTCTGTCACTATCTTAGTATCATGTACCCAGGCTACACAACCCTCTTGGGGAGTGGAAAAGTCCCTAAATTACCAATCTTATCAGACAACAAATACCTACCAAGAGTTTCACCTACTTGCAGGCAGTTCAAACTATCAAAAGAGGAGAATGAAACTTAGTTTCCAGCTATTAACAAAGAATAATAAAGAACCTCAGTGGTTATCAACATCGCCATTCTTTCTCAAAGCTCAGAGAACTGTTTGAGAGGCCTTATCTCATTTCGCATTAGGCTGCCAACTTTTATCTTATCTAAGCAGAAAATAACTTTCAAATGATCATATGGAAAATAATATTGCTTTAATATATGATAACCCTAAAAAGAATGAACAGTCAATGAACAGGAAATGTGGGCAACAATATGAGAAAAGAGATATCGGCATGAGAGTCTGCAAAATAACAAATTAAAACGTCACTCTCCACTATATTCTCCCTCCGTCACTACATTTCTCCTCTAAACTATGCTCATGAATTGTGCATGTTAATGGGAATTAAAGTGAATCACGGGGTAGGCTGCGATTCTGCCCCGACTACAGCCCTCACTTGGTTTATAAAGCACTTTCATATATATCGTCTCATCTCAGCCTCGCAACCTTCCTTTGAGGCAAATGATGTTACACTGAAAGGATATTACATTTTCAGTGTCATTTGTTATTATTGCGTAACTGTGTCCTATGTTATTGTATATTATTATTCTAAATTTACTGAGGAGGACGCTGGGGTTGATGATTCAAAACTCAATGCTTCCTTTAATGCAAATGTGTAATTGTTATTTGACACTAGAAATGTTCAATAAGTGTGTTCTAGAGGTTAAATGATAAAAACATCCATAGATAGAGCAGTCATTTCTATTGAAAAAATACAATAATAACAGGAATATGAATCTGCTAAATGAATATTAATTTAGGATTTCGAATTGTCTGGCGATCCCTTTAAGTCTTGAGATTCCACCCTGGCCAGTTTGGCTCAGCGGTTAGAGCGTCGGCCCGCGGACCAGAGAGTCCCAGGTTCGGTTCCCGCTAAGGGCACGGACCTCGGTTGCAGTTTGTCCCCGGCCCCGGTTGGGGTCGTGCGGGTGTCAGCCACTCGATGTGTCCCTTTCACGTCGATGTTTCTCTCTCTTTCTCTTCCTCTCTCTCCCTCCCATTCTATCTGAACAAAAAATGAAAAAATGTCCTCAGGTGAGGATAAAACAAAACAAAACAAAACAAAACAAGTCTTGAGATTCCATCAATATGCTGACCACTCACATAGAAACCTGATACCACGTCTCCAAAATGTACAAGAAATGACTAAGCTTGACTGTGAAGGGAACTTTGTATATCCTGCCAGGACTCATTCATAAGATCAATACTCATGTCTAAATGTCCTGCACAACTCCACTTGAACACCAAGAGTTATCTCGAACTTAATGGTCAAAAACAATCAACGCACTCCCTCCTCTACCCTGAAATCCCTGCTTTTTTACTTTTTAAAATTTTTTTCTTTATTGATTTTAGAGAGAGAGGAAGGGAGAGGGAGAGAGAGAGAGAAACATCGATGAGAGAGAACATTGATTGGCCACCTCCTGCATGCCCCCCACTGGGGATCGGGCCCACAACCTGGGCATGTGCCCTGACTGGGAATCGAACCAGCGACCTCTTCGATGCTCAACCACTGAGCCATACCAGCTGGACTCCCTGCTTTTTTTTCTCTTATATCCAGGGTAACCATACTACCCATCAATCAAACCTGGGTACTTTTGATAGTAATAGAAGGAAGGTTAATAACATCTCTGAGACCAGTATATGTAAACTAGGACTATCCTTACCAATTTATGTCAATAAATGGTGCTACTTGCATTCATTTCCAAAGCCTAAAACCTTGGCATTATTTTTATGAACTTTTAGTCTCACATCCTATATTCAATTTGTCTGCAAACACTGTCAATTCTGTTTAAGAATTCAAATACTGCTGCCCTGGCCGGTTTGGCTCAGCAGTTAGAGCATCGGCCCGTGGTCCAGAGAGTCCCGGGTTCGGTTCCCGCTAAGGGCACGTACCTCGGTTGCAGTTTGTCCCCGGCCCCGATTGGGGTCGGGTGGGTGGCAGCCAGTCGATGTGTCTCTCTCACGTCGATGTTTCTCTCTCTCTCTTCCTCCCTCTCTCCCTCCTGTTCTATCTGAAGATAAAAGCAAAAATGCCCTTGGGTGAGGATAAAAAAAAAAATCGAAGACTTCTCACTACCTCCAGAGCTACTCATGCTGTTCCATGATTTCTTATCTAGATGATAACATCAGCCTTCTAAATGATCTTTTTGCCTTCACCCTTGCCCTTCTAAAATCTATTGTCAATACAGCATCCGGCATAATCGTTTTAAAACATAAATCGTATCATGTCACTCAAAATACTTTGATGGCATCCCATAATATCCAGAATCTCAGCGGGTTTCAGAAAAATGAACAAGATCCTCCATGAGCTGCTCTGTTACCAGCACACTGTCTTTTTTACTTCAATTGTTGCTACTCTTTTATTTATTTATTTATTGCTACTCTTTTATTTGATCACACCACCTTAGCCACACTGCCTCCCTAATATTTAAAAAAAAATTTTTTTATCCTCACCTGAGGACATTTTTGCATTCATCTTCAGATAGAGCAGGAGGGAGAGAGGGAGGAAGAGAGAGAGAGAAACATTGATGTGAGAGAGACACATAGACTGGCTGCCACCCACACGACCCCAACTGGGGCCGGGGACAAACTGCAACCGAGGTACGTGCCCTTAGCGGGAACTGAACCCGGGACTCTCTGGTCCGCGGGCTGATGCTCTAACCGCTGAGCCAAACCGGCCAGGGCCCTAATATTTTTTGAACATTGCAGGCATATTCCTGCCTCAGATCCACTGCACTGTTTCCACTCTCTAGATCTTTCATCCTCCAGATATCCACAAGGATCATTCCCTCACCTCTTCAAATTTATGCACCAATGATACTTCGTAGGTGTTCATGGAGCTCCCTATTTAAGATTGCATTTATGGCCATCAGGCATACTGCATGTTTTACTCATTTATTGGTATATTATCTGCAATCAATTACTGCCATGGTAACTCCACAAAGATGTGAACCTTTGTCTGTTTGTTCTCCTGCCAGGACATAGAACAACACCTTCAATGGAAAAAAAAAAAATTAATTCGTTTTTACAGAATAAATGAATGAATGAAATAACAAGTCTTAGCATGAGATACAGATATCTGCATCAGCAGTTAGGTGTGGATATAAGATTATTGATACAGAGTTGAATTTTAGTATAATTTTATTTTAGTAAGGGGTGCTCCATGAACATAGTACTTACACTGTGTCATGTGACTGTTTTCTTCTGCTGCCTGGTAAAATGGAAATTTGTCCATTGTCAGTAACAAAATATTCATATACATGCAACTTTAAACTTAATTTTAACCATGAGCAAGTTCTATTATGTAAATGATATAAAATGCAAATATATATTTAATTAATATCTCTCTCATTTTTTATATCAAAAAAATACTCTATAGCCTGGTCAGTGTGGTTCAGTGGTTGAGCATCAACCCATGCACCAAGACGTCATTGGTTCGATTCCCGGTCAGGGCACATGTCCAAGTTGTGGGACCAATCCCCAGTGGGGGGCACACAGGAGGCGGCCAATCAATGTTCTCTCTCATTGATGTTTCTATCTCTTTCTCTCTCTCCCTTCCTCTCTCTCTTATCATCAATAAAGGAAAAAAAAATTTTTTTAACTATTAGAAAAAATAAACAAATATAGTAAAGATGCAGGATACAAAATCAATGTCAAAAATCCATTCTATTCTTAAACAAAAATTATTTTTGTGATTGCAACAAAAAACTAGAAATACCTGGAAATAAACTTAACAAAGAATGTGAAGGACCTATACACTGAAAACTTCAAAATATTATTAAAAGAAATTGATTTGCATTTTTAAAATAAAATGACATATTTAAAAATATATATATTCAACATAAACTTCACCCATGAATATTATAATGGCAATAATATTACTAGGAATCACTTTAATAGTGAATAGAGAAACATATAATAAAATTCACTGTTCCCAAAATAAATGTTATAAAATAGTGTTAAGTAATAAAAAAACAAAACTGAGGAGAGAATATAAAAGCTATACAATCTTCCTTATTTACTTCCCCAAATATTGTATACATATAAAGCACCTTAATAGTTAAAGTGAATCTCTTACAACTTTAGGAAAAGTTAATATTTTACCCACTTTGTGTTTGATAAAATCTTACCACATGTGGAATTTTCATTGATTTCTTATGAAGGGATCAGGGATCCAAACACAAAACAGAGAGCTTATTTTTGGAGAGAAAGATCTCAGAATTCATTTAGTTTTTATTGCCAAAGAGTTCAAGAAGTCATTTGTGTGGACAGAGTCTCATCTCTCCAGGATCAACCTGGGTTTGGTCTAAATGTACAGTTTAGTTGCCTTCTCAAGGTCACTTCCAGATTTATGAGCTTGTGAAATTCCTTAAAGCCATTTCTTTTCCAGGCTAACATAAACCTGATTCCACTTTCTTGACAGAAATGAAAAAAACACTTTGTTCAACCTGGAAGGAAAGCAGATCACTGAATAATACTATTTTTTGTTTTGTTTTTCCAGTGAAGTTGAACTATGCAGAACTATCTTGATTAATGCAAACGTGTTAATATTGGTCCCTTTTTTTTTCTTTATTGATTTTAGAGAGAGAGGAAGGGAGAGAGAGATAGAAACATCGATGAGAGAGAACATCGATTGGCCGCCTCCTGCATGCCCCCCACTGGGGATTGGGCCCACAACCTGGGCATGTGCCCTGACTGGGAATCGAACCAGCGACCTCTGGGTGCATGGGTCAACGCTCAACCACTGAGCCACACCGGCTGGACAGATCGGTCCTTTCCAATGTGTTACTCTGATATTCAAACCACGCCACGTGTTACTGAATGGTTCCTGCCTAAATGTTACAGGATGGGTTGAAACATGTTAAGGCAATTCTTTCCAGAAAAATTAGGGCCTACTGTGAGCCACACTGGCCGGGCTATACTATGCTCTTTATCATTATTTTAGAGTGTACTCTTTTGACTTATAAAAAATGAAGTTTTCTGTGAAACAGGATGCTTTGTTATGCCAGCAGCAGCCTCATACATCCAGTATTTACTGTGTCTCTTGATTGCATCATTTGTCTCTCGAGCTTTATTTAATCTCTTGTTGCTTTGCTCATCATGGCCGTTAAGCATACAAAATCCACTGCTAATGTTGCCAGGAAGAGACCACATCCAGAGCGATTAACCTGGAAATGAAATTGAAAGTGATTAAAGACTATGAAGGTGGAAAATCAGTGATAGTTATTACTCCCTGGTCAGGCGATCGTGAACAAGAACCTAAGGATATAAGCCATTCAACGATCTGCTTCATTGAAGGCAGCAATATTAACAAAAATTCTAGAAGGGCCTGTCTCAGACATGGAGAAACTTCTAATGACGTGGATTGAAGACCAGACACAGAGGCATATCCCTTTCAGCACCGCGATGATTACGGCCGAAGCAAAAATTTCTTCTGTGATGTTGTAAAAAAGACTAGATGTTGAGGTTACTGGTAGCTCTGGGTGTTTGTAACAATTTAATTGATTACATAATGTAGGAGTGCACAGTGAGTCTGCGAGTGTTGATTTGAAAGCAGCTGAAGAGTTTTGGGGAACTCTAGATAAGCTGACCAAGAAGAAGAATGACTTGCCAAAGGAAACATTTAATATGGATAAAAACTCTGTACTCTGGAAACAAATGCCTCAAAGGACTTCCATCCATAAGGAGGCCATCTCAATGTCAGATTTCAAGACTCTTAAGGACAGGATGACAGTTTTGCTTGGACACAATGTTGCAGGTTACAGAGTAAAAGCCTCTGTGATCTGGCATAATGAGAACCCCAAGAGCTTCAAGCATGTCAATAATCACACACTGTACTACAGGGACAATAAGAAGTCATGTATGACACAGCTGTTTCTCCCATATGTCCTCCTGAATTGCTATACCAGGGAAATGGAGAAGTACCACCGGAAAAATAACATACCTTTCAAGATTTTGATTGTTGTTGATAATGCTCCCGAACATCCCCCTTTTATTGATGATCTTCATCCCAATATCAAAGTGGTGTTTCCCCCACCAAACACCATCGAGTCAAGGCTTACTACCTGAGGGGGACCTTGTCCAAGCTATTACAGCAACCGAGGAAGACATTGATGTAATTATGGAAAAACTTCAGCACCTATGACTGCATCAAGAATAGTGCTTGGGCTTAGGGTGATGTCACTACAAAGTTTATGAGTGACATCTGCAAGAAAATACTCAAGAGCTTTGTCTATGACTTGAAAGGGTTTGCCAAGGATGAGGAGGTTACAAAAATCAACAGGGCAACAAGGCTGTGGTTGAGATGACAAACACCTTTAAACCGGATGTAGATGAGGATGACATTGAGGAGCTGTTGGAACCAAAGCAGGAACACTTACCTGAAGAAGAGGCAAGAGGAAAGGAACATGGAGGAGAAGAAAAAGACGAACACCCCAAGAAAATTCACACTAAAGGGTTTAGCAGAGTTTTTTGCATACCTTACTTAACAAGCTCCTTAAAAGTTTGAAAACATGGACCCCAACATCAAAAGGTTTTTATTAATAGAGAGGAATGTTTATAGTTCAATCTGCTTATCAGCATATCTATGATTGAGGCAGGATAGTGAGAAGCTAGGAAAATCCCTGGGCAAGTGGAAGGGGGAAACTGAGGCAAGAAAATTAAACAAGGCCTAACATTTTGAACTTTTTACAGCCAGCTAGTGAATCATAAGACTTTCTCTACCTTAACCAATGACACTTGAGAGCGAATGGTTCACACCTCCCCTCCCTAACCAGAGAACACATAACTTAAATCACCCTGGTCTTGGAAATAGAGAACAAAGACCCAGGTAATGCTATTTGTGCCAGCTACACCCAAGGACAGATAAAGTCGGGGAACAAATAACAAAAACCCCATTGAAAGCCAGACAGACCTAAGATAAAAGTCAAACAATAAAGCAGACCAAATGGTGCATCAGCATATTAAAAATTGCATCTGGAAGGCTGATGAATACTCTGCTGAAACCCTCTCCTAAGATTCTCACCAGCAGCAGAGAGATAAAATCCCCACAGCAGAGGATATTGGAGCGGGCTCAATAGAGCACACCCATGGCCCTTCCTGGGCATAAACTTTTTATTCCTTCCTAAACTCTAAGCATCCCCATGAGACATGAACCAGGGGACCAGTGGGCAGCAGCAAGCTCCACCTGGGCTCACCCTTTGATCCTGTCTCCCAGGCCCCTTTTGCTCTGACTTCCCAGTGAGCTCACAGCAGCCCGCATTGGCTCACTCCTTTCCTATCACATTTCTAAAGGGCCAAAGCAGAGCATGCCTAGCCTCCCCCCTGTTGTTTCTCTACCCTCAGTCCTTCCTTTGTTTCACTGTCCCCAGCTTTAATAAACATACTCTCAAACCCGTCTGGACTCACTTGTGAAATCTTTCCTACGCGAAGTCAAGGACCCACACACTACAGGCAGCCTGAGGCAGACCTGCTCCGGGCTGGTCCCTGTTCAGTAACATGATGGAAAAAGAAACAAACCAAGCAAACCACTATGGATATATTTCTGAAAAGAGTGACACGTCCTCTGGAAGAGCCTCAGGCAGGTGTTTCAGGAGGTAATCCAGAAGAAGGCATTGATGTCATAGGAGAGGACAGCTCCATGCCTGTTATTGTCCTGGAGACCTGTCAGCGGGACAGGATGCAGAGAGGGAAGACAGTGATATCGATGACCCTGACTGTATAGGCCTAGGCTAAAATGGGTGCTGTGTCTTCGTTTGTAACAACACAGTTTTTAAAAATATGTTTTTATTGATATTTTAGAGAGAGAGGAAGGGAGAGAGAGATAGAAACATCGACGTGAGAGAAAAACATCGATCGGCTGCCTCCTGCACACCCCCTACTGAGGATCGAGCCCACAACCCGGGCATGTGCCCTGACCGGGAATTGAACTGGGACCTCTCAGTCCAGGGGATGACGCTCAATCCACTGAGCCACACCGGCCAAGCTTAGCAAAAAACGTTTAAAAGTAATCAAAATCAAAATCTTAAAAATAGAAAAAAACTTATACAATAAGGATAAAATGAAAGAAAAATGTTTTTGTACAGCTGTATGACGTGTCTGTGTTATTAAGCTAAGTATTATTACAAAAGTATGAAAAAGTTAAAAAATTAAAAAGTTTAGCCTGGCTGGTGTGGCTCAGTGGTTGAGCGTCGACCCATGTACCAAGAGGTCGCCAGTTCGATTCCCGGTCAGGGCACATGCCCAGGTTGTGGGCCCGATCCCCAGTGGGGGGCATGCAGGAGGCGGCCAATCGATGTTCTCTCTCATCGATGTTTCTATCTCTCTCTCCCTCTCCCTTCCTCTCTCTCTAAAGATAAAGAAAGAAAATTTTTTTTAAAAATTAAAAAGTTTAGAAAGTAAGAAAAAGTGTGCCAGTAAGCTCAGGTAAAATTTATTCTTGAAGAAAGAAAAATATTTTTGTAAATTTAGTGTAACCTTAGTATACAGTGTTCATAAAGTCTCAGTAGTGGACAGTGATGCCCTTGACCTTCACATTCACCCACTACCCACTCACTGACTCACACAGAGCAACTTCCAGTATGATAACCTCCATTGATGCAAATGACCTAAACAGCTGTGCTATTTTTATCTTTTATACGGTATTTTTTTTTACCTTTTCTATGTTTAGATATGTCTAGATACACAAATACTTACGATTACGTTACAGTTGCCCGCAATATTAACTACGGTAACATGCTGTACAGGTTTGTAGCCCAGAAGCAGCAGGCTAACCCTTATAGTCTAGGTGTGTAGTAGGCTAGACCATCTTGGTTTGTGTAAGTACCACTGCACTGTGTTCTCACAAGGAGGAAATCAACTAAGAACACATTTCTCAAAACATGTCCCTGTGACTAAGAGACACATGACTGTACATAATAATAGCGAGGAAGGTGTGATAACATCATGAAAGGGACATTTTGTACTCAGAGAAATACAAGAATACATAATAAAACGTTCGACTGCTCCATCCAAGCTATTTCATAAATAATCAAAAAACTTCTTCTGTTCTTGTTAATGTCCTTGTTCTTCCTAAATGGTTTTAGAATGGCATAAGGTACAAAGTCATGTTTCTTAATGGGGAAGAAGGTCTCTCTGTACTTAGTGACAGGTGTGTGTTCCTTAACACTTCAGACGTGACTCAAGGAATTTACATAAAGCCATACTCTTCACAAAATTATTGTAGATTGCAAAAGAATGTGTATTTAAGGAATTTTTGTAATTTGCGAAAACCTTTTTTTTTTTTTTTTTTTTGCTTTAGGTTTCAAAGAGCTTCGTGGTTAAAACTGCCACTTAGTGTCAGGCGATCTGTTACCTCTGTTCCCAGTGAACACTGTTTTAGCATGTCATTTCTGTCATTTCTGCTGATTTCCATACTTGTCTGTGTCCCCAGGAAAACTGTCCAGATTCAAGGTCTATGAAGCCAATCATTTGGCTTATTTAAATCCCTATCTATCTATAACCTCTCTGTCCTTATCTAGGTTATTTTTAACCTGTGTCTCTTAATTGTATCTATGAAATTAAATTATAATAGATAGTGATTATGATACCTTGCAGAGCCTGTATGAAAACAAAGATCATAGCAGAACTGAAGGTTTACAGCTCTTCTGAAAGCAGTGTATTTTTATATTAGAAAGTCGCCTGGAAAAATGCACAAACAACAAAATCTCATCTGGCAATTATTTTCGTTCAAAAGAAAATTTGCCTTACATATATAAGCTTTTTTTTTTTTTTTTATCCTCACCCGAGGACATTTTTGCATTTATCTTCAGATAGAGCAGGAGGAAGAGAGGGAGGAAGAGAGAGAGAGAAACATCGATGTGAGAGAGACACACTGAGTGGCTGCCACCCACACAACCTCAACCGGGGCGGGGGACAAACTGCAACCGAGGTACGTGCCCTTAGCGGGAACCGAACCCAGGCATCTCTGGTCCGCAGGCCAAAGCTCTAACCACTGAACAAACCGGCCAGGGCCATATATAAACATTTTTTAAAAAATCATGATGACTCTTAATTGCATAGATAAGATTATCACATAGGCCTCTTCAGGACTTTCAAGAATTAAAAAAAAAAAAATTCCAATGCACTGTTTTAAAACAAATCTCCCTCTTTCTCTCTCTGTCCCTCCAATCCTCCCCACCCCCTCCACACACATACACACACACACCTTTGTGTGACTATACATTTATTCCACCTTTTAGACATCACTTGGTAGCCTAGAGCTACATATTAACTTGTCATAGAGACTTTGTTTTGCTAACTCATAATAGGCAGTGTTTTATTTCCTTTGAAAAGTTGCTATTAGTCATGACTTAGATATCAAGTAAATTGCATTTGGCTAAATCTCTCATTTTAATTTTGTTATAACAAAAATTCTGTCCACTGATCCAGACCACTCTGTCAACAAAGTACCTTTTCCTTTTAGATTTTATTAAATAAAAGGAAAAAAAAATGTGGAAAGAACATGTCCTTGATGATTAATCCATTTAAGTTAAAAATGATTTAGATTTCTTAAATATTCATCAACTATGGAATTTACCTAAGACATTACGGATGTAATATTTTTTCCTCAGGAACATGATGTGAGAAATAGAGTGTGGAAACATACAAAGAAGGACTGTTAAAATGTTACCTGTGACTGTAGACACATTTTATGGCATTGATCACTTGGCCACAAATCATTTTTTGGCTTTTTTAAAGAAAAATTTTTTTTCAATCCTCACCTGAGGATATTTTTACATTTATCTTCAGACAGAGTGGGAGGGAGAGGGAGAGAGAGAAACATCCATCTAAGAGAGACACATCAAGTGGTTGCCTCCCACACGACCCCAACGGATGCTGGGGATGAACTGCAACCTATGTATGTGCCCTTGGCTGGAATCGAACCCGGGACTCCTCAGGCCGATGCTCTAACCACTGAGTCAGGGCCACAGATCGTTTTTTTTTTTTTTTTGCACTTCATAGATTGTGTATGTGGATCTTCTAATCAATTACTTTTCCTTAGTTTCGTATAAAAATCTTATGAATTATAATTTTCTTACAGTGGAAATTGGATCTTACGTGTAACGTATGACAAGCAAAAAACTATTTCATTTATCTTTACTTGTGAGGAGGGTTGCAGACTACAAAAAAAGGGGGTGAGAAATTAAATGTTTTCCAACTCTCAAATGCATGATCTAAACAATGGTTTCTTGCCCAGCCGGTGTGGCTCAGTGGCTGAGCGTCGACCCAAGAGGTCGCCGGTTCGATTCCCAGTCAGGGCACATGCCCAGGTTGTGGGCCCGATCCCCAGTGGGGGGCATGCAAGAGACAGCCAATCCATGTTTCTCTTTCTCTCTCCTTCTTCTCTTCCTCTCTCTCTAAAATCAATAAAGAAAAAAAATAAATAAACAAGGATTTCTTCATTTCTCCCCCTAGGTTTTACTAGCTTTGGGATAGATAAGTAGTAAGTGAATTAAAAAATATCGCAGAAGAGGATATGCAATGTGACAAGAACACATTTCAACCTCCCCCACCGGCTCCTGTGGCATTCTAGCCACCTTCACAGGTTAACTATATGACCCTCGTTAAACACTGAAAAAGCATTCCCGAACTAAAGAGATCTGTTACAATGGCCATGAATATTCACATATTACCCACTCTTCTTATCTTAAAAAAATTTTTTCTTTATTGATTTTAGAGAGAGAGGAAGGGAAAGAGAGAGAGAGATAGAAACATCCAGGAGAGAGAACATCGATTGGCCACCTCCTGCATGCCCCCCACTGGGGATCAGGCCCACAACCTGGGCATGTGCCCTGACCGGGAATTGAACCAGTGACCTCTTGGTGCATGGGTCGACGCTCAACCACTGAGCCACACCAGCGGTGCCCCACTCTTCTTATCTAAGACATCAGAGGTTCAGGTTAGAGTGCCACTGTTATGTGACACCTCACACCCCCCAGACACCCCCGACCCCAGGATTCTAAGAGTAAGGGGAAGATAAAAGAGAAATGAGGAAGTAGACTTGGAGGCTGCTTAAGAAAATAGATGATGGTAGGTAACAGGCATAGGTGGGGAGGAGAAGGGAGGATAATGGAAGAACGTTTGAGAAGAAAAAGCAAGGAAGATAAGGAATACAAACAGTATCCTATTTCAAAATCGTACATAGGAATGGCTCATGTTTTTAGCGCAAGGCTCAAAACCCTCATTCATTGTCATTCTGTTATTTATAGATGTCAAACTTCTAGGATTTAATCAGGAAATTTTAGATTAAATCACATTCGAAAATAAAACGATGACTTAGTCGAAAGAGACTACTGTCAGAGGGGGAAAATACCTGAATTCAGGTGATTGGGGTTGGCCCCTACAGTGTTTAAAAAGTTTTCTAGAATTTGAATATCTTTACATGGTGTAGTTCCTCACCACTCCATAATGTTTCCTAAGCTGCCAGGTTTACTTATTTACCTGTCTTGATCGTGAAAGCATTTGTCTTCCTTATGGTGATTTATTGCTTCTTACCTGTGTTATTTTTCCAGTCCCAGAATGTGATACTCAGGAACAGAGAGAGAAAGGTATTAAATCTCTCCTCAGTGAGCCTGCTTTCTTCTGTCAAGGACTCTTGGAACTCTGAAGTCCTGTGAAGCACAATCAGAAAACAGGTTTCTATTTTTTTTCTTTAGCCTTCTCTCTGATCTCTCCATTGACTCAGTTTACACCGCTAATTAGGCATCTGGAAACACCTCAAACTGCATCCTGGGAAATGCGGATTTGAGAGGCTCGCGGAGTGTTGAACAAGTCACCCCTGCTTATCAAAGTTACAAAATGATGACTAATTCCAAATGCCTCAGTATCGGATGATCTTTACAATGACTTTTTTATTACTGCCCAGAAATCCCTGTTACGTATATGGCTCTGGGAACGGGGAATCAATCTAGCAATTTAAATTAACATGTGATCTATGACTTTTTTATTTTACTTTATTTTATTTTATTTTATTTTATTTTATTTTATTTTATTTTATTTTATTTTCCTTCATTGATTTTACAGAGAGAGGAAGGGAGAGGGAGAGAGAGATAGAAACATCAGTGAGAAAGAGTATCAATTGGCCGCCTCCTGCATGCCCCCCACTGAGGATTGGGCCCACAACCTGGGCATGTGCCCTGACCAGGAATCGAACCGGCGACCTCTTGGTGCATGGGTCAATGCTCAACCACTGAGCCACACCAGCCAGACCTATTATCATATTTTAAAATATTATCATTTAAATGTATTTTACACAGCAAGTATGACCTATAGTTTAATGAAAAGAATTCACATCAACCTATCAAAGGAAGTATTAATAATAGTTAATAATTAATGTTCTTTTTTATAATTTTTTTTTCCTTTATTGATTTCTAGAGAGAGAGAAAGGGAGAGGGAGAGAGAGATGGAAACATTGACAAGAGAGAACATCGATTGGCCGCCTCCTGCATGCCCCCCACTGGGAATCGGGCCCACAACCTGGGCATGTGCCCTGACCAGGAATCGAACTGGCGACCTCTTGGTTCATGGGTCGAAGCTCAACCACTGAGCCACACCAGCTGGGCAATAATTAATGAGTTTTTATGTTGTGCCTGATATTGTCCTTAGCCCTTTAAATTGACTGCCTTAATTTTCAGAAAAGCTCTCGGAGATGTTACCAATATTTAGATTCTATACAGGATGACATATGTAATGTGTAAGCTAGTATTTATAGAAGTAACTATATGATTGAAATAAATGCTTAAAAAGAGATATAGATCTATAAAAGAGCTATTTAAATGAAGTTTACTTGACCATGACAGAATGTGTTGATATAAAAAGGTTTTAAGTATACTATACAACATTTCAAAAATAAAAATGCAGATATATTCTTGTCATTATTGAAACCCAGTAGCAAATCTCTTCACAGCTTTCTCATTAAATGTGCAAATCTTTGTGATACAATAAATATTATCCCCACAGATGAGTAGACCGAGGTTCAAAAGGGTTAAGTGACTTGAACTAGTCAAAGAACTTCCTCCAAAGTTTTAAAATCCACTTTGAACACAGCCTCACGTTCCATTTTATTAGTCCATTATTTCTCTTCTATTCTAGCTCTAGTCAACCATTTAGAATCATAATTCAATCTTTCCCACCCATTTACTCTTCTGACCTCTCTGATGAATCTGTTCACTTATGAATCCCAGTTCAACACAATGCACCACTCACAGCACTTTTCATGGTACCTTTCTACCCACACACTGAGTTTGGAGGGCATATTAAATCCAAAATATTTTGTGCCCCAATGGGTAAGAAATGTAGGTCAGAACCCATAGTTTAGATATGCTGCTGTAACTTTTATCTATTCTCGGATGGGGAGAAAAACAATTAAATTTTATATACAATTCAATGATGTTCAAACACAACCTGAGAGCTAAAAAGTAAAAAGACTAATATTAAATTCCTGACAAGTGTGAAGCATCAGCATGCTATATATAAGCCTTTGGAGCATGAAATAAAGGAGCATGTTTAAAATGGGAAAAAAAAAGAAGTGTATCATACATAATATCATGATAAAGTTCTTTCCCATAGCATTTGAATATGGTTTGCTTTCTAGCTGTTTTAAAGGTTTTCGGTAGCTGTTTTTGTTTTGTTTTTTATCCTCACCGGAGAACATTTTTGCATTTATCTTCAGATGGAGCAGGAAGGAGAGAGGGAGGAAGAGAGAGAGAGAGACATCGACGTGAGAGAGACACATCGAGTGGTTGCCACCCACACGACCCCAACCGGGGCCGGGGACAAACTGCAACCGAGGTCCGTGCCCTTAGCGGGAGCCGAACCCGGGACTCTCTGGTCCGCAGGCCGACGCTCTAACCGCTGAGCCAAACCGGCCAGGGCTCAGCAGCTGTTTTAACTATCTCTGCAACTCAAACTAATGCTTGAACTGCATCAGAGTTATTTTAACTTAACACTGACTCTGCCTTTTAATGTTTGGTCTTAATTTGCTAAATCAATTGATTAAGCTTAAAGGAGATTTAATTAAAAAGGAAGGAGATCAAAATGAGAAAGAACTGGAGGAGACTCGCTGATGTACGGGTCCAGCTTATTTAAGCACATACACTTATACACTTAGGCTTGAATACTGGCCAAATGAAATTTTATGAACTCTAGAAAATAATAGCCAGTAACTCTCAGAATATTGTACTCACTAAATGCAGTCTTTAGATCAATGGTACCCTTGTGTCCAGTAAATGGGCCTGACTGTTTAAATATTGGCTCATAAGCTATATCATGTGTCACTAGATTATGAAACTAATTTCCTCGGTCAAGACTTCTCAAAATAGATAAAACTAATTTCCCACAAGGTTTAATATCTCCAGTGATTTTTGAAAATCCTTAAATGTACATAGTACCATTTAAATGAAAAGCTTTAAATACTTCTTAGGCATTATTTCATTTACCTTCACAATTTTCAAGGGATGAAATGGGAATTGCGTCGAACTGCTTAGTGGGACTGGAATGTTTACTGGTTCTGTGCTTGATTCCACTTATCGAGCCTATTAGAGAGCAAGGTCACATGAAATTGGGGTGTTAGATTTTGTTCATTAATGAATATATGCTTTCATTCCACAATTCATCCTGAAAGATGTATACAAGTCAGTGTGCATTGTATTGTGGCAGATACCAAAATTAATTAGATACAAATAAGACTATTTTTAAAAAATGTTTTTCTTTATTGATTTTTGAGAGAGGAAGGGAGAGGGAGAGAGAGAGAGAGAGAGAGAAACATCGCTGAGAGAAAACATTGACTGGCCGCCTCCTGCATGCCCCCCACTGGGGATCGGGCCCACAACCTGGGCAGGTGTCCTGACTGGGAATCGAACTGGTGACCTCTTGGTACATAGGTCGACGCTCAACCACTGAGCCACACTGGCCTGGCCAAATAAGACTATTTTTAAATGCTAATATGTTACAGAATATGCTAAGACAAAATTCAGAGGTGACCTAAAAAGCAGGGAGACAGCAAAATATAACAGAAAACCTAGGTTTAAACCTGGACTCTGCCACTTAATAACTGTGTGAACTTGGCTGTGTTTGTTAACTTCAACTTCTCTCATCTGCAGTTTTAAATCATGTAGAAAAGGAACAACAATGCTTCCCTAAATGATGTATGTGACTGTTGAAATAGGGAGTATATAAGCGTATCTAACACATGCACAGCACAGAGAAGGGGGCTAATAAATGCAGATGAATGTGAAATAGCCATCACATTTAGTAAATAAAATCAGCCTTTAGAAAAATATTATTTGATGGATAGGTAAGCTATATATATGTTTGAAATTTTTTTCCTTTATTGATTTTAGAGAGAGAGGAAGAGAGAGATAGAAACATCTATGAGAGAGAACATCGACTGGCTGCCTCCTGCATGCCCCCCACTGGGGATCAGGCCCACAACCTGGGCATGTGCCCTGACCGGGAATCGAACTGGTGACCTCTTGGTGCATGGGTCGATGCTCAACCCCAGTGGGGGGCATGCAGGAGGTGGCCAATCGATGTTCTCTCTCATCAGTGTCTGTCTGTCTCCCTCTCTCTCTAAAATCAATAAAGAAAAATGATTTAAAAAATAAAATAGAAAAGCTCTTTGAGCTAGCAATAATTATCTTTATCTAACAAGTAAAACCCAGGCAGACAGAGAATAAGGACCCAGAACTATGGGTCACATTTACAAAACAATGGCGCCCAAACAGTCAAGTTCAAGTGCTCTGGATCCAAAGCCTCTTTTGTTAACCACTGTAAAACACTCACTCTCCTACATGAAACAGTAAAACATGAAGACTCTAGGGAAGAGAAATTGGTCAAAGTCGAGTCTTGGTTAATAATTATAGTTAGAAGGCAGGATAACTAGACATCAAAAGGGAAATAATCAGTGATGTGGGAGGAGAGCCCAGCTATTACAGTGCAGTGGACCAAAGGAAATGCTTTGGAAAAAAATCAGTACCTGAAAGAGATTAACAGTGACACATAATAGTTATGAATTGATAAAGCAGGTCCTCAAGGACATGGAAAGGAAGAGGAACAAGAGCCGAATCAGCCCACTCGATGTAGAAAGCCAATTATTCTTCAAAGACAAGGAAGATAAAGTAGCATGTAGGGAAAATACACATACTGGAGCTTTTTAAAAAATGAAAAATACTTGGGAAAATCTCTGTGGGAACTGAATTTTAAAAAGGCCATAAAGCTGGTGACATATTAGAAAAACCATTTTGAAAATGATTAAACATCTTAATGGAACAGAAGGGCTGGATGGTACGAAAATCTAAGTTGTAGGTGCGCTGTCTCCGAAGTGAATGATAAGAGTAATTAGAACTTAGAGCACAAAAGAACTAGGTGGTAAAATGTTACAGGGGTAGTGAACATGACATTTTGGAGTTCCCAAGGATAATGGCTTGGAAAAGGGTAAAAGGAAGAAAATGAAAAGAGTTCTAAAGGTATTTAAGAAATAGAAGTGGAACTAGCAGCAGGTCGGTCAGTTATGATAACAAAATAAAGAGAAGGTAGCAGGAACGCATTTCGTAAGCTCTGAAATGCTTTGGCTCTGCGAACGAGATGTGCACGATGAGCTTGAAATACCTTCTCATTTTAGAAAGCACCGCATTTATCAAAAGCTACTATAATGATAGCCAAAAAGAATTTAACTTCACACTGTTTTCCACAGTGGCTGCCCCAGTCTGCATTCCCACCAGCAGTGTACTAGAGTCTCCTTTTCTCCACACCCTCGCCAACACTTGTTGATTGTTGATTTATCGATGGTAGCCTTTTTTGCACGTGTGGGGTGATACTTCCTTGTGGTTTTAATTTGCATCTCTCTGATGATTAGTGACGTTGAGTAATTTTTCATAGGTCTATTGGCCATCTGTACAGCTATCTGAGGGGAGGGGGGTTGGGTGAGTGGATGAAAGAAAGTGAAGGATCTAACCAAAAAACATAGATACATAACACATAGACACAGACAACAGTATGCTCATAGCCAGAGGGAGTGGGGGGTGGGGACTAGGTGGAGGTGGGCAAAGGGGAGGAAAATGGGGACAAAAAGGCCCTTTGCTTGGGGCAGTGGGCACACAATGCAGTGTACAGATGATGTTTTATTTATACACTTGAAACTAATATGGTTTTGCAAACCAATGTCACCCCAATAAATGCAATAAATAAAAGAACTTAAGAGCCAACCTGAAAAAGCTCTCACTGGGGCAAAGATAAGGAACTCTTTTAAGTATCAATAAGACTAATAACTTCAAGGGATTTGAATATGTCAAATATGTCTAGCTCATAATAATTACCTGTGAATGGTGTTAAGTATTAATTCATTATTTTGAAATTCTGGGTCCTGGTAAAAAAATAAGGAAAAAGAATCAAGTATGGATTCTGCCATTTCTGTGCATCCTGCATCTCTCAGTATTACCAAATACTAGTTGAGAAATACTTAATGTACATATATATATGTACATATACAATACTTTATGTACATAAAATGCCCTTCCGATGATGCCCAAAACTACATATGTGTGTGTATATGTGTGTGTGTGTGTGTGTGTGTGTGTGTGTGTGTGTGTAGTTCAGCTTCTAAAACTAATCTACTAATTTACAAGGAGTAGACTATAAAGAGAAACATATGAGACAATATTACAGGGAAATTAAATCCAGAAATTTGTAAACTCAACAGCTAAAACAACCTGGCTATTTTAGTAAAACAATAAAGAGAAAAAGAAAAAGGGATAGAGTATACATTGGAGCACGAGAGAGAGATGGAGAGAGAAGCTGAATATAATTACATAAAAGAAAACATAGGTATTAAACTTATAAACCTTGGTCTCAGAGAGGTTTTTATGAATTTGATCTCAGAGGCAAGGGAAGTAAAAGCAAAAATAAATGAATGGGACTCTATCAAACTAAAAAGCTTCTACACAGCAAAAGAAGATATCCACAAAACAAAAAAGCTACCAATCGAATGGCAGAAGATATTTGCAACACCTCCTTCCTATAAGGGGTTAATAACCAAAATATATAAAGAATTCATGGAACTCAACAACAACAACAACAAAACAATACAGTTAAAATATAGGCAGAGCACCTGAACAGACACTTCTCCCAAGAAGACATACAAATGGCCAATAGATATATGAAAAGATGCTCAACTTCACTAGCTATTAAGGAAATGCAAATCAAAACTAAAAGATAACACCTCACACTTGTTAGAATGGTTATTATCAACAAGACACGTAATAACAAGTGTTGCAGAGGTTGTGGAGAAAAAGGACCCCTCCTTCACTGCTGGTGTGAATATCAACTGGTGCAGCCACTATGGAAAACAGTATGGAGGCTTCTCAAAAAATTAAGAAGAGAATTTCCATATGACCCAGGAACTCCTCTTCTGAGTACCTACCTGAAAAATCTAAACACATTTATTTTCAAAGATATATGCACCCCTATGTTCATTGCAGCATTATTCATGGTGGCTGAGACATGGAAATAACCGAAATGTTATTAGATAAATATTTGAATTAAGAACACGTGGGAAATATATACCATGGAATACGGCTCAGCCGTAAGATGCAATATTGCCATTGGCAACAACATAGATGGATCTTGATAATAAAATACTAATCCAAAGAAGTCAGATGGAAAAAGTAAAAAACCATATGATTTCACTTACATGCAGCATATAATACTGAAATCAACAAAGGCAAACAAACAAAAACTCATAGACACAGACAACAGGATGATTGTTACTAGAGGGAAAGGAGGGTAGAGGGAGATAGTAATGGTTAAAAGGGGTCAAATATATGGTGATGGAAGGCAATTTGACTTTGAGTGGGAAACACACAATGCAATATACAGATGATGTATTATAAAATTGTGCACATCAAATATTAACCAGTCACCTCAATAAATTCTTTTAAAATCTTTTATATTTTCTTTTCTTTTTTCCAACACCATTTATCCCCTCCATGTCCTTTTCCACCTCCACCCACTCCCCTCTCACCGCCATCAGCACACCGTTGTCCATGTCTGTGAGTTCTTTCACTTTTTTCCTTTTTTGTTCAATCCCTCCACCTGCCCCCCAACAATGCCCCCCACCCCCACCCCCACCAGAGCTGTCTGCCTGCTCTCTATCTGTGAGTCTCTCTCTCTGTTTTGCTTGGTAGTTCAGTTTGTTCACTAAATTCCACATATGAGTGTGATTATATGGTACTTGTATTTCTCTGATTGGCTTATTTCACTTAGCATAATGTTCTTCAGGTCTATCCATGCTGTCGCAAAGGGTGCACTTTTCTTCCTTTTTACAGCTGCATAGTATTCCATTGTGTGAATGTACTACAACTTTTATCCACTCATCTACTGATGGACACTAGGGCTACTTCCAAATCTTGGCTATTGTAAATAACGCTGCAATAAACATAGGGGTGCATATATTCTTTGGAATTAGAGTTTCGGGTTTCTTTGGATAAATTCCCAGAAGTAGAATCACTGAGTCCTAGGTAGTTTCATTTTTAATTTTTTGAGGTAACTCCATACTGCTTTCCACAGTGTCTGCACCAATCAACATTCCTATCAATAATGCACAAGGGTTCCCTTTTCTCCACATCCTCGCCAACATTTGTTGTTTGTTGATTTATTGATGATAGCCATTCTGACAGGTGTGAGGTCATATCTCATTGTGGTTTACATTGCATGTCTCTGATGATTAGTGACACTGAGCATCCTTTCATATGTCTGTTGGCCATCTGTATGTCCTCTTTTGAGAAGTGTCTATTTGGGTCTTTTGCCCATTTTTTAATTGGATTGTTTTTGTTTGGTTTTGTTTGGTATTGAATTTTATAAGTTCTTTATAGATTTTGGATATTAACCCCTTATCAGATGTATCATTGAAAAATATGTATATTGGTGAAAAGATGGAGAGCAGGAAAATAGCTCTGGAGGGAAGGTAGAAGAATTGAGCAAAAGGAAAAAAGAGAGAGAAATCAGGTACATGGGCAACAGTGTGGTGATGATGGTGGGGAAGGAGGGGGTGGGTGGAGGTAGAAGAGAACATAGAGGGGATAAAGGGTGATGGAAAAAATCAAATCAAGTAAGTATTTCAGAACTATTAAAAACTTTAAAAATTAGGAAACTATAAAAGTTATATACAATAGAAAATAAGAAAGTGCTAGACTGCATGCTCTGTTCTCCATAAATAAATGAAATTAAGTATACTATTAACAATGTAAAAAATTAGAAGGAAAGGGGGATATAAGATATAACATAAGGCTGTATAGAACCTAAAACCCGCAGCCAAAATAAAATCCACAGCAGAAAGAGTTGAAGGTAAGAATCAGCACTTCAGAAAAGCAAAATGATGATGATGCTTACACTTCCAGGGCAAACTAGAGATATTTGCTCAGAATCCAGAGGAAAATAACAAAAATTATAAGAGATAATATGACAAAAAGCACAGGTCTTGTCTATGGCTAATTAGTGTCCTATATAAAACAAATATAGCCCTGGCCAGTTTGGCTCAGTGGTTAGAGCGTCAGCCCATGGACCAAGGAGTCCCGGGTTTGATTCCAGCCAAGAGCACGTACCTCAGTTGCAGTTCATCCCCGGCCCCGCTGGGGGTCGTGCGGGAGGCAACCAATCAATGTGTCCCTCTCACATGGATGTTTCTCTCTCTCTCTCTCCTTCCCACTCTGTCTGAAGATAAATGGAAAAATATCCTCAGGTGAGGAGTAAAAAATAAAATAAAAATAAAATAAAACAAATATAGCAGAAGCAATAAGCAAATATAATCTATATCTTTTTTTCTAACAATGCAAAATATTTGTAAACCGCAAGCTATGATACCATAAAGGTATCGTATAAATTTATAATCAGAATAATAACTATTTAGTTTTATAAAATCTGCTAAAATTGTCAGTTATACTTTATGTTAACTGATGTAAATGATGTGATTCAATGCTTCACATTTGTCAAATGCTAAGTCACGACGCCATTTGTAAGTAAATGATACAAATATACATTCGTTGCCTCCCTCATATGAGTTTTCAAAATAGCCATTAGTTGGTACCTCAGTAAATGACGGATCTCTAAACTTACAGGTTGGTTCCTGAGGTTTTTGGTGAAGTACATAGCTTGATCAGAATGTCTGCTTCTCCATTTTTGCCAAGTGAATTTTCTTTTTTAATTTTTTTGCTTTATTTATTTTTAGAGAAAGAGAAAGGGAGAGGGAAAGGGAGAGAGAGATAGAAACATCGATGAGAGAGAACATCGATTGGCCGCCTCCTGCATGCCCCCCACTGGGGATCGGGCCCACAACCTGGGCATGTGCCCTGACTGGGAATCGAACCGGCGACCTCTTGGTGCATGGGTCGATGCTCAACCCCTGAGCCACACCGGCCAGGTGCCAAGTGAATTTTCAATTGAACCTTGAGTCAATCAAAGAGCAATGCCTAATGAAAGTCTCTTAAAAGACACATTTCCCTGAAATAATCTATAACCAAGATTCTATGAGTCTCTCTCTGGGTTTCACTTTAGACTGTTTACCAAAAAAAAAAAATTTTTTTTTTTCTTGAGATAAAAAACTTCTAGTGTGTTTGGTACAAATTCAGAATCCATTAAAGTATTATGCTTCTTTCCTTTCACTGATTAGAGTTTTGTTGTTTGTTTCTCCTGAAAATTAGTTTTGGTATCAATGTCTGTTTTTTATTTTGTTTCTTCATTCTGGGAAATTACATATATTGGAATAACATCTGTGCCATAATGAGCAGGTCCCAATTTATACTACTGTGAATTGTAGCACTTTTTTGCAGCTCTTTATGTTTTAGTTTTAAAATGTGGTTAACAGAAACTTTCACGATTTAGTTAAACATTAACATTTTTGCTACATTTTTCCTTATTTGTTTATGTATTAAATTTACTTTTCAATTTTAGCAATGATAGCACCTAGATTGTGGTGTAAATGATTATGTCCTCATTCTTGATATTTGTTTTGATCTATAACAATGGCGATTTCTTTTCCAAAACCAAGTTGAACAATTTTTAAAAGCATGTATTAATCAGTGTGAGGTACACGCACTGTCTTAAGTTTCTGGTTCTTATTAATATGGAGTAGGCACACTCGACCGTGTAAGAGTATAACAAAAAACCTTGGTCAGAGGCCTGTAAAAATCATATAAGAATGAGCAGACTTGGTAGGAACATTAAATTTTGCAGGAACATAAAGGGTGTTTATCTGTGGGGTTTGGGGGTATGTTATATTTTTACTGTGCTCTCTTTGGGTTTTGCCTCTCATGGCTCCCAGCTTATACTACCACATCTGATGTTAACGTCAAATATGAAATGAAGACCAAATGTTTAAATCCCCTGAAACTGAATTTAGCCGATTTTGCAAAACAAGCAGAACAGAACTTGGGCTGCTGCTTGTAAATGCCTCTGAAAAGTGTAAACAAAACTGACATTGTGCCCTGGCCGGTCTGGCTCAGCGGTTAGAGTGTCGGCCCGCAGACCAGAGAGGCCCGGGTTCGGTTCCCGCTAAGGGCACGGACCTCGGTTGCAGTTTGTCCCCGGCCCCGGTTGGGGTCCCGTGGGTGGCAGCCAGTCGATGTGTCTCTCTCACGTCGATGTTTCTCTCTCTCTCTTCCTCCCTCTCTCCGTCCCGCTCTGTCTGAAGATAAATGCAAAAATGTCCTCGGGTGAGGATTAAAAACAAACAAAAACTGACATTGTTCACCAAATTGGCATGATGTGACCACATAAACAATTCTCCATCACTTGAATGCTAGAACCAATCATTGCAAAAAATAGCCTCTGCATTTTTCCTGTATAAGCTGTGTTATCACAGTGTCTTTCTGAGCCTCATTCTACTGTCGGTTTGACTACTCCCAGTTTGCCAACTGTTCTTAGAGGCCCAATAAACTCTTACTAAGTGCTATTTTGTTGACCTGGTGGTTTAAATTTTGCTATTTCCGGTTTTTTTGTGTGTTTTTAAAAAAATTTTTTCCCTTTATTGATTTTAGAGAGAGAGGAAAAAAGAGGGAGAGAGAGATAGAAACATCAATGAGAGAGAACATTGACTGGCCGCCTCCTGCATGCCCCCCACTGGGGATCGGGCCCACAACCTGGGCATGTGCCCTAACTGGGAATCGAACCGGCGACCTCTTGGTGCATGGATTGATGCTCAACCACTGAGCCACACTGGCTGGGCCCAGGAATCCTCTTTTTTTTTTTTTTTTTTTTTATCCTCACCCAAGGACATTTTTGCATTTATCTTCAGTGGTCACCACCCACACGACCCCAACCGGGGCCGGGGACAAACTGCAAACGAGGTACGTGCCCTTATCAGGAACCGAACCCGGGTCTCTCTGGTCCGCAGGCCGGCACTCTGACCACTGAGCCAAACTGGCCAGGGCCCAGGCATCCTCTTAAAGGGCCCAAGCACAGACTCACTTGCTCATGAACACTTGCCCTAAACTCCGGAGAAGGGATAGCAACTTGAAAGGTGACAGGAACACACAGAGGACTGCATTGTGTGGCTTCAGTGCGAGGGCTGGAGGGACAGTTCTTTCTGGTACATACAGACGCAGTTGTTCCTCTGTTAAGCCCTTGTCCTACTCAGCCCTTAGGTGCAGGTGGGCACCTTGTCTGAGTACCCACTAAACTGGCTAACACCACCCTCACGGAACCTGGTGATTCTCTGAGACCCCACCCCACCCAATTCACTTGCCCAGCCTGAACCTTTTTAAGAGGCTGGGGGGAGATAAGGAGAAACATCTGTAACAAAAATAAATTAACAAAAATTGGAAAAAAAAAATAGAGGCTAACCTACATGACAGGCCAGCCTGGGTCTCTGTTGTGAACTTTCCTTAAATCTCTCAAAAATCCACAAACACAAAACAAGCAGTGGCTGGACTCAGCAAGCCCTGTATCTCTTGCTAAGCAGTACGAACCTGGAATTCGTGGCTGCCAGCCTCAGCTCACAGCATAACCACTTGTAGTCACCTCCAAGACCAGCAGAGGTAGCTACTAAATGCCAGTCACTTGCTAGCTCCTACCAGGTGGTCACAGGCCAGACACAGCAGCAGCAGGTCTCAGAGTCTAAACTGGAGACCCTCCCAAGAAGCCACACAATCAATACACCAAGTGGCTGGCTTCAGACCACACCAGAGCATCACCCAATTAGTGCCATAAATGACACACCCAAAGGAAAAATAGGCAAATCCACAATTTTATACCTGGAGAGTTTAATAATCACTGCTTAGTAATCAATATTACTACTGTAAAATTAACAAGAATATAGAAGACCTGGACAGCCCAGTCTGTGTGGCTCAGTGGTTTAGTGTCAACCCATGCACCAAGAGGTTGCCAGTTCAATTCCCGGTCAGGACACATGCCCAGGTTGTGGGCCCGATCCCCAGTGGGGGACATGCAGGAGGTGGGCAGTCGATGTTCTCTCTCATTGATGTTTCTATCTCTCTCTCCCTCTCCCTTCCTCTCTCTCTAAAATCAATAAAGAAAAAAAAAAAGACCTGGTCTACACTGTCAATATAATCTAATTGATATTTATAGAACATTCTACTCAACATTTTTCAAGGACATATAGAACATCTACCAAGATGTACTACATTCTGAGTAACAGAACAAACCTTATGAAATTTAAAATCATTGAAATCATACTTAGTGTGTTCCCTGAAGACAATGGAATTAAATAAAATATCAATGAAAAAGTTATTTGGAAAGTATATGCACATATTTAGAAATTAAAAAATATATATCTAAATAAGTGGCCACACAAGAAGTCTCTTAACGGGTACAGAGTTTGATTTTGGAGTGATGAAAATGTTTTCAAACCAGATAGAGGTGGTAGTTGCACATCATTCTGATTATACTAAATGCCATTCGTTTGTTCACTTAAATTGTGAAAATTATACATTGCAATTTCACCTCAATTTTTGTTAATTTCAAATGATGTAAAAAAATCAGAAAATAATTTGAATTGTGTAAAAGTAAAAATGAAATTAACATAATTGCTTCTATAGAAAAGAACAAAGATCTCAAATCAATCATTTAAATTATCCACCTTAACAAACCAGAAACAGAAGAGCAAACTGAATCTAAACTAAGCAGATGGAAGGCAATAATAAGACAATAAACAGTATAAATCAATGGAATTGAAAATAGAAGAGCAATAAAGTTGCTAAAACTAAAGCTTGTTTTTTTAAAAAGATCTATAGATGAAAACCTCTCTCCAGACTGATGCAGAAGACCTAGTCAGGTAGTGCAGTTGGTTAGAGGACCATCCCAATATGCCAAGGTTGTGGGTTCGATCCCCAGTCAGGACACATACAAAGAGTCAACCAATAAGTATATGGATAAGTGGAATGATATATCAGTGCTTCTCTCTCTCTCTCTCTCTCTCTCTCTTTCTCTCTCTCTCTCTCTCTCCCCCTCCCGCCCCCCCCCTCTTTCTCTGAAATCAATAAATAAGAAAAGAGCCCAGCTGGTGTGGTTCAGTGGTTGAGCGTCAACCCATGCACCAAGAGGCCGCTGGTTCAATTCCCGGTCAGGACACATGCCCAGGTTGTGGGCCCGATCCCCAGTGGGGGGCATGCAGGAGGCGGCCAATCGATGTTCTCTCTCACCAATGTTTCTATCTCTCTCTCCCTCTCCTTTCCTCTCTCTCTAAAATCAATAAAGAAAAAAAAAATTAATAAATAAATAAGAAAAGAAATTTTAAAATGACTAAAGAAAGTAGCACAATATAAAAATATTGAAAATGAAAGAAGGAATATCACTACAGATTATTAAAATAATAAGGAATGTTATAAACAACTTTATGAACAAAAATTCTAAGACTTTTATAAAAGGGAACAATTTCTTAAAACGCACAAACTGCCAAAGCTCATTCATGGAAAATTAGATCAAGTGTGTAACAGTTAATCTATTAAAGAAATCAGATTCATACTTAGATACCTTCTACAACAGTTCACTCCAGGCCAGATGGTTTCACAGGAAATTCTACCAAATATTTAAGATAGAAATACCATGTGTACTAGACAGTCTCTTCTAGAAGCTAGATGAGGGAATACTTCCAAACTCATTTTAGGAGACCAGAATTATCTTTATTGCATATCCAGAAAAAGACATTGCAAGAAAAGAAAATGCAGAGCAATAAACCTCCTGCAATCCTAAAAAATAAAATAGTGTATCAAATCTTGAAAAAAAAGGAAATCAAATCCAGCAATATAAAGAGTGAATAATGCACCAAGTCAAAATAGGATTTATCTCAGGAATATAAGGCTTGTTCAACATTTGGCTATCAATCAGTGTAGTACACAATATCAATGGGCCAAAGAACAAAAAATGTGTAATGATGTCAACTGATATAGAAGAAGCACTTAATAAAATGCGGCACCCATGCATGATAAAAACTCAGCAAACCAGCAACACAATGGGACATCTTCCATCTGATTCAGTCTTCAAAAACTGTGCATTATGCTTCAGGTGAAAGGCTTATTGCTTTCTCACTAAGATTGAGAACAAGGCAAGGGTGTCCACTTTCATAACTCCTATTCAACAGCCCTGAAAGCCCTGCAAATGGCAAAAAAAAGACACACAAAAGGCTTTCATCTTGGAAATGAAGAAGTAAAACTTCTATTCAAAGATTACATGATTGTCTACATAAAAACCCTATGAAATATACAAATGCTTCTAAAACCTATAGGTGCATTTAATAAGATCGCAGAACACAAGGTCAATGTACAAAAATCAATATAATAGCGAAGAAAATTAAATACCTAAATTGGTAAAACAGGGTAGTTTATAATCATGCCACAAAAATGAAATACTTTACCGTAAATTTAACAAAATGTGTAAAATCTGTAAGCTTAAAATTATGAAATGATGATAAAATAAATAAAAGAATACCTAAATAAATAGACATGTCATACTAATGGAACAAACACTCAATAAGTGCCTGGCCGGTGTGGCTCAGTGATTGAGCGTTGACCCATACACCAAGAGGTCGCCGGTTCGATTCCTGGTCAGGGCACATGCCCAGGTTCTGGGCCCGATCCCCAGTGGGGGGCATGCAGGAGGCGGCCAATCAATCTTCTGTCTCATCAATGTTTCTATCTCTCTCTCCCTTCCTCTCTCTCTAAAATCAATAAAGGGAAAAAAATTATTTTAAAGCACTCAGTAAGTATAAGGTATATTATTCCCTAACTGATTTATAAATTTACTAATATCTTACTCAAAATTGTAGCAAGGATGTTTGGTAGATACAGAGAATCTAATTCTCAAATTTACATGGAAAGGCAATGGAAATATAATAGAATTGGACACAGATGTAAATGCTAAAAAGAAATAAAAAATCAGAAGATTCATAGTACCTGACTTAAGACAAACTATAACGCTACAATAAACAAGATAGTGTTACTTGGCCACAAGGTGGGAAAACAGATCAACGGGACAGGAAAGAGACCCCGAAAATAGACCCACACAAATATGGTCAATTGAGTTTGAGAAAGGTGCAAAGACAGTTCAGTGAAACAAGAGTATCCTTTTTAAAAAATAGTTTTGGAACAATTAAACATCTATATGAAAAAGTATACCTAGATGCATAACTCACCCTTCATAGAAATATTATCTAAAAATTAATTTCAGACTTAAATGGAAAGCATTAAATTATTCAAATCATAGCAGGAAACAGAGAAAAAAAGTCTTGATTGAGTTAGGCAAATATTACTTAGATATGACACCAAAATGCAGTCTATTAAAAAAATCATAACCTAGACCTCATCAAAATTAAAAACTTGTTCTGCAAAAGACAGTTAAGAGAGTGAAAAGACAAACCTTAGACTGGAGAGTGTTTTCAAATCACATAACCTTCAAAGTACTGTTGTTCCGAATACTTCTAAAATTCTCAAAACTCAACAATAAGAAAACAACCCAAATAAAAATGGGCCAAATATCTGAGCAGACACTTACCCGAAAAGAAATACAGATGGTAGCCCGGCCGGTGTGATTGGTTGAGTGGTTGGCTCAGTGGTTGAGCGTCGACCCATGCACCAAGAGGTCGCTGGTTCAATTCCTGGTCAGGGCACATGCCCAGGTTGTGGGCCCAATCCCCAGTGGGGGGCATGCAGGAGGCGGCCAATCGATGTTCTCTCTCATCGATGTTTCTATCTCTCTCCCTCTCCCTTCCTCTCTCTCTAAAATCAATAAAGAAAAAAAATTAAAAAAAAAGAAATACAGATGGTAAATAAATCTATAAAAAGATGTTCAGTGGTATGCCGTTAGAGAATTACAAATTAAAACCATAATGAACTGTCACTACACAACTATTAGAGTAGCTAAAATTAAAAAATAATAATAAAAATAAACTAACAACAAGTACCAGCAAAGATGCAAAGCAACAGAAACCCATGCTTTGCTGGTCAGAATACAAATGGTAAAGCTGCTCTTATTACCTGAACCCCAATGTTTTGTTTTTACAATTGCATACAAGGTGCAAAGTTTCTGTTTATTTGTTTTATTTTTTAAATATTTTTTTATTGATTTTAGAGAGAGGAAAGGAAAGAGATAAAAACATCGATGAGAGAGAACATCAATTGGCCACCTCCTGCATGCCCTCCACTGGGGATCAGGCCCACAACCTGGGTATGTGCCCTGACCGGGAATCGAACCGGCGACCCCCTGGCACATGGGTCAACGCTCAACCACTGAGCCACACCAGTGGGCTTGTTTTGTTTTTTATTGTCCATCTACTTGCATGCACTTGCCCAAAGAAATGCACGAGGAAGAGTTTGCAGTATAGAAGGGAAAAAAAAAATGTTTTAATATTGAATTGGCCAATACGGAGGCGGGGAGCTCATGCTGTGAAGATCCGACTGCCCTCTGGCGTGTAGTTTACAGATTATACGAATAAATATCAAGACACCATGTGTTAGGGGGTTCAAGGCCATGCTGGGAGCTGATTGGTCAGAGGTGAGGTAAGGGTAATAAATCATTTCTTCAGGTCTCCAGGACAGTTCTGCGGTCTCCTCCAGCATCCCTCTGTCTGGTGTCATGAGAAAGTAGCCAGAGGGTCATTCCACCTTAGGGCTCAGAAGCTGAAACATAACTGAAGTCCAGATGTGATCTCTACCCTGCCAGAGGTCTGGACTTGTGTCCACGAGTCAGGTCTGGGCTACTGTCTTCTGCTGTCTCGGGGGTTGTTGATTATCCAAGTAAAAGAATAGGTCTCTGAGGGGTTTATATATACAGAGAGAGAGAGAGAGAGAGAGAGAGAGAGAGAGATCATTTCTAGAGTTAAATTTTAAAACTAAATTTAATCAAAATCATAAGGAGCCCTGACCAGTTTGGCTCAGCAGTTAGAGCATCAGCCCACGGACCAGAGAGTCACAAGTTCGATTCCGGTCAAGGACATGTACCTCAGTTGCCATTTGTCCCCCAACGGCCCTGATCAGAGTCGTGTGGGAGGCAACCAGTCAATGTGTCTCTCTCACATCGATGTTTCTCTCTTTCTCCCTGTCTCTCTCCCTCTCCCCTCCTCCCTCCCACTCGATCTGATAATAAATAGAAAAATATCCGGGAGTGAAGATTAAAAAAAGAAATCATAGGGAAAGGGAGGGGGCGGAAAGGATTAACCAAAGAATTTATATGCATATATGCATAACCCCTAGACACAGACAATAGTGTGCACAAGGCCTGGGGGGGGCAGGAGCAGGGTGAAGGGGACAATGGGGAAAAAGGGGGGGACATCTATAATATTTTCCACAATAAAGATAAATTTTTAAAAATCAGAGGGATGCTCTCACTCTGATAAGCAGTTTGGAAATTTCATATATATATAATGATACATTTACCATATAACTAAGAAATCTCACTTCTAGGTACTTACCCTAGAAAAATAAAAATGGATGTTCTTACAAATGCCTGTACATGAACGTTTGTGTCAGAATTATTCATAATTGCCCCAAACTGGAAACGACCTTAATGCCATATCCATTAATGTGCATACCACTTTTACTCACAACTGTTAAGAATTGAAAACAGCCAGAAAGTCCTTCAGCAGTGAAATGCATGAACAAATGGTGGTACATCCATGCAATGGGATACCACAGAGCAATGAGAAGAGGAATTGTTGATACATTCAATGACATGGAAGAATTGTGCATGACAGTAAATGGAAAAAGCCCGTCTCAAAATATTATATCATATATGATTCTATTGCTGTGGCATTCTGGAAAAAAATTAAACTACAGAGATGAAGAACAGAACACCGTTTGTCGGATGTTAGGAATGGGGGCTGGGCTTGATCACAGTGGTACAGCCTGGTGAGATTCTTTTTTGGTGACTAGAATTGTTCCGTATCATTTCATGATTACACAAGTGTATATGTGCATTTAAACTCATGGGACTTTACACCAAAATCATACACTTGATTATATGTAAATGCTTTATAAAATTAAAAAATTCTAAGTTTAATAATAACCTTCACTCTACACTGTATTCAACCCTATTGTTATTGACTGTCTAAGAATTTTGGACCGAACATTCAACCATGAACAACTAAAAATCTTGAACAGAATATAACAACTGCCACTTAAAAGCACTGAAACCCAAATAAGGTAGTGAAAAGTTACAGTAACAAAATCTGGAAGAAAAATAAAAACACAAAGTGAAATGAGTCTTTTATTTTTCATTGATTTTTTTAGATAAAGAAGAGGGAGAGAGAGAGAGAACATCAATTGGCCGCCTCCTGCATGCCCCACATTGGGGATCGAGCCCACAACCCAGGCATGTGCCCTGACCAGAAATCGAACCGGGACCTCTCAGTCCATGGGATGACCCTCAATCCACTGAGCCACTCCAGCCAAGCTGAAATCAGTTTTTGAAACCTGTTTTTACCTAAGATTAACTGCTGATTCCTAAGAGCCTATTAAGAAACTGAAAAGCTGACCAGCACTTCTGAAAGCTTTACACTGATTTAGACTGAGACCCTGAGGAGCTAAGTTGTATGAGAAGAGTAATCTGGAAGTTGATTATGTATCTATGACATTTAGGCTCATTTGTGAAGCATTTTCATCCCTATAATTGTGTTAATATTATCTTGGCTTGCTAGTGTCCCTAGCCTCTTGCAATAAATTATAATGGGTCATATGTAAAGAGAAGACAACATGACCCAAAACGAAATGAACTAATTAGTAAAAACAGTCACACAGGGAATCTAGGTAATGAAGTTATCAGACAGGGAGTTTAAAATGATTATACTCAATATGCACTAATAAATTAAAAACAAATTTGAAATTTTGGCAAAAACCAGCCGAAGAAATTAGGAAAATGGAAATTTTAGAACTAAAAATAATTTTTCAAAGTAAAATAAAATAATCAGTGTATGGCCCTGGCCGGTTTGGCTCAGCGGTTAGAGCGTCGGCCTGCGGTCCAGAGAGACTCGGGTTCGGTTCCCGCTAAGGGCACGTACCTCGGTTGCAGTTTGTCCCCGGCCCCTGGTTGGTCGTGCGGGAGGCAGCCACTCGATGTGTCCCTTTCACGTCGATGTTTCTCTTTCTCTCTCTTCCTCTCTCTCCCTCCCACTCTATCTGAACAGAAAATGAAAAAATATCCTCAGGTGAGGATGAAAAAAAAATAATAATAATCAGTGTATGTGTTTTAAAAGCAAATCAGGCTGAAAGAGAATAACTACCAGCTTAGAATATAAATCCATATAATATCTACTTCAAAAATATCCCTTAAAAATAAAGGTAAAAATAAAATCTCTCAATCAAAACCTGAAGGAATTCTTCATCCACAGATCTGAATGACAGAAAATAATAAGAGCTGTTCATGTTTATCAGAGAGAAGAAACATTATTACAGATAAAAGCTTAGAAATACAATGAGAATAACTAGAGACGAACAAGTTAATGAGTGTGTAAATCTAAAATCAATTGTATAAAACAACCGTAATGACATAGGAGATTTAAAATTTACCCTTCGTTAAAATAAAACAAGGTCATATGAAATCAGTATCTCGAAGAGATATCTGTACTCATGTTCATTGCAGCATTATTCACAATGGCCAAGAGATGGAAACACCCTCTGTCCCTTGACAAATGAATGGATAAATAAGATGTGGTATATCTACGAAGAAGTATTATTCAGCCATAAAAAAGAAAACCTTACAATTTATGACAACATGGATGAAACCAGAGAGCATTCTGTTATGTGAAATAAACCAGTAAATGAGAAATAATATATGTTTTCATCTGTATGTGGAACCTTCAAAAAAAGAAAAAGGAGCTGATGTCATAGAAAGAAAGAATAGAATAGTGGTTACCAGGGGCTGGAGAAAATGTAGAATGAGGAGATGTAAGTCAAAGGGTACAAATTTTTAATGCTAAGATTGATAAGTTCTGAGCATCTAATGTAGAGCATGGTGACTGTATTTAATAATATGGTATTATATACTTAAAATTTACTGTGGATAGATCTTAAGTGTTCTTACTACACACAAAAAGGGAGTTAACCATGAGAGATGATGAATATGTTAATTATCTTGACCTTAGTAATCATCTCACAATGCGTATGGATTTCAAATACATTACACACTTTAAAAAAAAATATGTTTCTATTGATTTTTTTAGAGAGAGGGGAAAGGAGAGAGAGACAGAAACATCAATGCAAGAAACATCAGTCGGCTGCCTCCTGTGCGCCCCCTACTGGGGATCGAGCCCACAACCCAGGCATGTGCCCTGACCTGGAATTGAACCGGGACCTCTCAGTCCATGGGACGGTGCTCAAACCACTGAACCACACCGGCCAGGCACATTGCACACTTTAAATGTATATATTTTTATCTGTCAATTATCTGCTATAAAGCTGTGGGCCAGGAGAAGGGAATAAAAAAGGAAATGTGTGTTATGTCTTTTTTTATTTTTAACAGCAATAAAATACACTCTTATTTACTTTGTTGACTCTGAAGGTTGTGTCTTAACTGGTACAGTTTCAATAATTTCTCTGTGGAACGCCACTGCTTCTGAGTCTAACACAAGTCAGCAATGGCCTGTGTTTGGTAGGCATCAAAATGCTGCGTCTGTTGAGTTCCTCAAATGGCCCTGCAGTCTGAGTGAGAAGTGAATTACTTCTAAGTAACACCTTGACATTTAGCAAAGGCTATTGATAAAGTAACTTTCTATTTCTTTCTCCTTTTCTTATTTTTCTTTTTTAATTTTTTTTCTTTATTGATTTTAGAGAGAGTGGAAGGGAGAGTGGGAGAGAGATAGAAACATCGATGAGAGAGAACATCGATTGGCTCCCTCCTGCATGTCCCCCACTGGGGATCGGGCCCACAACCTGGGCATGTGCCCTGATCAGAAATCGAACCAGCGACCTCTTGGTGCATGGGTCAACGCTCAACCACTGAGCCACACCAGCCAGGTCTGTAGATCCTTCTTTATAGGACTTATACTCAGCTAGTCTTTAGTTGGTTGTTCTACAGTTTAGTTGTCATTTTGATGTGAATCGTGGGAGGATGTGAGCAGAGTTTATATACACCAGCATCTTGACTGGTACTCACTGGAACTTCACCCATTAGTTCTTAATTAATTTTGCTTATCATATTTTTCAGTTCTATAATTTTATTTAGTTCTTTTTTTCCAATTTCTGTCATTTTAAAGTTTCAGTTTACTGTTAACATTGTCAAGCTTTCATTTTATTTATTAAATCATAATAAGCAAAACTATTCTATATATCCTTTGTCCCTGATGTTTCTAATATCTGACATCATTATAGGTCTATATCTTTTTTTAAAAATTTTTTTCTTTGTTGATTTTAGAGAGAGAAGGGAGAGGGAGAGGGAGATAGAAACATCGATGAGAGAGAACATCGATTGGCTGCCTCCTGCATGTCCCCCACTGGGGATCGGGCCCACAACCTGGGCATGTGTCTTGATCGGGAATCAAACCAGCGGCCTCTTGGTGCATGGGTCGACGCTCAACCACTGAGCCACACCGGCCGGGCTAGGTATATATCTTATGTCTACTGTTCCCATTGGTTCTTGCTCATGGTTCTCATTTCCTGATTATCTTTAATCATGTGCCTCACATTGTATTTGAAATTTATTTGTAGTGATATATTGAAGTCTAGGATGATATATATTTTTCAGATACAATTTTTTTTCGATTCTTCCAGTCATCAAATTAAGAATACATGAATCATAATTCAACCCTGAAAGTTCCCTAGAACACTCAAATGATGCAAAGCTGACTGCAATTTGTTTGAGGGCTCTTTTATTTCCAAGTCACCCTTACTATTAGCATAGAGCCACTGCAATTGTAGCTTAAATAGGGAATGGTTTATCAGAGTCCATAACTTCAGTGGGCTCTGCACTCGACTTTTCCCCCAGCCACATGAGGATTCCCAAAGCACCCATCTATTTCACATCTGATTTTCCTAGCTTAACTATGCTCTCAGGGATTGTATGTCTATATTTTCCTCTTCTCATTAATTTTGGCTTGGTGATTTGTTATTACTTTGTTATATTTAGTTGGAAGATAATTTTTTAAATATGCATTTTATCCCTTCTTTTAGGTGTCCTCACTGGGAAGATTGATCTGAATTACTTAGTATGTCATTGCTAGATTTAAAAGTCTCAATAGTATGTGACAAAATGCAATTATATAATATTAGACAGAGTCACAGACATAAAGCTAGAAACTGACCCCCATCTCCAGATTATATCTACCACCACCCATGTGCTACCACCTGTAATGAACAACATTATAGCAGTAATTATATAGTATGGTGTATGTATCATAGACTGTGAAGTGTATCCCAGCAAGGGAAATATTTAAACTATGTATAATTTATATGAATACATTGTACAAGACACATAGAATACTCAATACATGCATACAAGACTGTTTTTTTTTCTTTTCTTCTTTATTGATTCTAGAGGGAGGAAGGGAGAGGGAGAGAGAGAGAAACATCGATGAGAGAAAACATCGATTGGCCGCCTCCTGCATGCCCCCCACTGGGGATCGGGCCCACAACCTGGGCATGTGCCCTGACCGGGAATCGAACTGGTGACCTCTTGGTTCATGGGTCCATGCTCAACCACTGAGCCACACCGGCCAGGCTGGATTGTTAATAGTAATCACCAAGTAAAATTTCTAGAGTATGAATCACTATTTCACTACTGACTTAGAGCTTAGACATCCTTTTGTGTCCTCTTTTTTAATCTTGATCATTTCTCTTTAGGGAAACAATAATTCATATCTTCTTTTCTCATAGTAATTTAGTCAAATTTACATTTAATATTGTCATGCAAAACAAATGAAAAAGGCCATTATATTTCCCATTTTCCAGAAGATACAATTTAATGTTTCTGTTACTGATGTTTTTGAGGATGCCCAAATGGTATTTATAATAATTTCATTTAAGATATTTTTAAAAACCCAGCATTTTGAGGGAAGTGCTGTAGCCAAAATTATATATATATAATTTCTTGATTCCTCCAGAGTGGAATAAATGATTGTAATACTGCTACCTTCTCATTTCTTTATTTTATGGGTCTCTTTGTGTGTAATTTAAAATGCATATTCTGAGTTTCAATAGCATGAAAGTGCCTTAAAAGAAATACATATTTCTGAATTATATGCTTGAATACTGTAATATTTTTAAATTTGTATTTCATTTCCTTGTTATATAGACAAAATGGAAAATTACCCTCAAAGACATTTATAGAGTTAATTATTTTATTATTGACTAAGTATCAGCTAAATAAGCTAGTTTCAAATGTATATTTGTAGAAATAGATGTTTAATATGTCCACAATTAACTACATTTTACCAAAGTATTAGAAGATAATAATGCAGTCCGGCCGGTGTGGCTCAGTGGTTGAGTGTTGACCCATGCACCAAGAGGTCACTGGTTCGATTCCTGGTCAGGGCACATGCCCAGGTTGTGGGCCCGATCCCCAGTGGGGGGCATGCAGGAGGCGGCCAATTGATGTTCTCTCTCATTGATGTTTCCATCTCTCTCCCTCTCCCTTCCTCTCTCTCTAAAATCAATAAAGAAAAAAAAATTTTTTTAAAAAAAAGATAATAATGCAGAAACATGTGGATTCAACTGATGGAGACTGATAATTCAGCTGCTACATTTCAAACCTGTCACTTCACAAATCAAATCGCCCACGGAAGATTTTTTTTAATGTTCTGATTCTATGAAAGTCTCTTGTGTGGAGTCAAATTTCCTATACTCCCTGAAAAGTCTTTTGGAGACTCATTCATTTTGAATTTGTGTTCTGGGCTGAAACAGTTCACTGCCTACCAGCACATGCTTTATTTATTTATTTTTTTTTTAGAAAAGTATGATTTTTCGTGTAGAAAAAGTTGTACTAAACCTAGGTGTAACAAATAGGATTTCAAGATTATGTATGGATGTTTTGGACTGGTTAAAAGAAAAAGAAAATAGCCCTGGCTGGTTTGGTTCAGTGGATAGTGTGTCGGCACGCGGATCAGAGAGTCCCGGTTCAGTTCCCACTAAGGGCACGTACTTCAGTTGCAGTTTGTCCCCAGCCCCAGTTGGGGTCGTGTGGGTGGTAACCAGTCGATGTGTCTCTCTTCACACTGATGTTTCTCTCTCTCTCTCTTCCCCCTCTCTCCCTCCCTGTCTATCTGAAGATAAATGCAAAAGAAAAAGAAAATATAATGTCTGCACTAAATAAAAAAAATATGTTTAGGTGGGTGACAAGTGGTGGCCGAAACAAGGGGACATCAAGGGTCGATCAGGCAGGGACCACGGTGGATGGCAGCTGGGAGCGAGCTTATGGGCTGGGCACATCGTCATGACTGGGGTACATCAGCACCTTCCCGAGTGCGAGAAGCTGGCCAAGGAAGGAAAACTTCAAAAGAAAAAAAAAAATTTTTAAGAAAAAAGGAAATAAAAATCATACAAAGTGTAAAGGAAGAAACAAAACTGCCTCTGTTTGCTGAGGATATTGTAGTTAATACAGAAAATGGACAAAAAATGTTTAAGGACTCCCAAGTGAATTTATCCAGGTCAGAGGATACAAAGTAAATATATAAAAGGCAATTATAACACTATTATATAATAATATATGTAGTATTATATATATATGGAATTTGAAAAAAAATGATACCTTATATTATACAATACCACCAAAAACATGAAGTACTTTTTGATAATAAGTGCAGAATCCTTATGCTGAAAATTACAAAGTACTGGTAAAAGAAATCAAACATAGAAATAAGTGGAGATAGAGTGATATTTCATGATCACAGATTAGAAAATACAATATAACTATATCTCTCATTTGATACATGCATTTAATGCAATCCCAGTCATAATCTCAGCAAGTTTTCATTCAGATATTTAGAAGCTGACTCTAAAATATATATGGTAAAACAATGAACTAGAAAAACCAAAACAATCTTAAAATGAAGAAAAAAATTAAAAGACTTACATTACCTAGTTTTAGGACTTACTCCAAATCTATAGTACTCAAAACAGCATGGTGCAGAAAAAAAGATAAATGTACTCATCAATGGAACAGAATAGAATTGAGAAAAGGCTTGTATAAATATAGTTTATTGCTATTTTTACAAAGACAAAACAATTCAATAGAGAAAGAATTGTTGTTCCAAGAAATATTGCTAGATCAATTAGAAGTCCATCTGCAAAAATAGATTTCAAAATATAGCTGATACATATATATTCAAAAATTAACCCAAAATATATTACACAACCAAAATGTAAAATAAAACACTAAAAACACTTTTAGAAGAAAACAAAACCAATTTTCATTATCTTGAGTTTAGCAAAGAGATTTAAACATGAAATTCACCCCAAATAGACAAATGGGACTTCATCAAATGAAAACAATTCTGTACAGCAAAGGAAATCATTAACAGAGTGAAGAAACAATCTATAGAATGGGAGAAAATATTTGTAAGCCCTACATGTGATAAGGAGTTAATATCCAAAACACAGAAGTTGCTCAAACCACTCAGCAGCAAACAAGCAAAGAACCAGATTTAAAAAATGGACAAAGGACTTGAATAAAGATTTCTCAAAAGAAGACAAACAAATAGCCCAAGGTAAATTCAAAGGTACTTAACTTCACTGATTTTCAGGGAACTGAATCAAAACCATAAGGTGATATCACCACACACATTAGAAAGGCTATCATTGCTCAGCCGGTGTGGCTCAGTGGTTGAGCATCAACCCATGCACCAAGAGGTCGCTGGTTCAATTCCCGGTCAGGGCACATGCCCAGGTTGTGGGCCTGATCCCAGTGGGGGGCATGCAAGAGGCGGCCAATCGATGTTCTCTCTCATCGATGTTTCTATCTCTCTCTCCCTCTCCCTTCCTCTCTCTCTAAAATCAATAAAGAAAAAAAATTAAAAAAATAAGAAATGCTATCATTAAAAAGACAAGAGATAACAAGTATTGATGAGGATGTGAGCAAAAGGGAACCCTTGTGTGACAAACCCTAATTGTCTAAAGTTTAGACTGTAACCTGCCATTTAGTATGAAATCTAGGTCAAACCTCATTCTTTGTAATAAATATAAAATATTATAGAATACTTCATCTCAAGTATTATGGTTTTGAAAGGACTTACGAGAATCCAGTACTTAATATCTTCTTACTAGATAGAAGATTACATATAATCTCCATTGTATGTACATATATAGCTATTTCTAATAAAAGCCATCCCCAAAACATAGAAAGCTAACAACAGTCTTTGTAGTGACCTTCTCATACTACAATGAATGAGAAATAAAACACAAATTATTGAGGTGATTCCAGATGTGCATTTAATATAGGTGTCCAAGGCTTTATAGCTAGACCTGGATAAATTATGCTGGGCAAACTCCCACTTTAGTTCCTTAAAATGAATACCCATTTAACTTCTTCTCATCTTTTCAAGCTCCTGGAGGTCAGATTGAATAACCTGCTCTGAGAAAGTTATTTTGAAATTCAATAGACCCTCCAGGGAATTTTGTCAGTAGGGTCTGGCCAAATTTACATAGAAATACCAAACATATTCTTTCAACTTGATAACATTCCATTTCAGACCTCTAGGTTGCAGTCAAGGGTTAGGGGCAGTATAATTTAATTCTATGTCACTGCCTTGACATCAAGTTGCCACTTGAAATAAGCAAGAAGAATCCTTGAATCCTCATGTGATCTCTTCAAAATAATCTTATTTTCCAAATGACCAATAACCCTTCTTCTGGGTATCTACTTTAAAATTTTGAAAACATTTATTCCCAAAGATATATGCTACCTTGTATCTCTATGTATCTTTTGATCTCTCTTTTTTTTTATTATTTCATCTTTGACCCAGTCATTTTTCAGTCCCATGTTGTTGAACCTTCACATATTTGTGGAGTGTTTTGCTTTCTTTGTGCAGTTGATTTCTAATTTCAGAGCATTGTGGTTGTAGAATATGCTTGGTATGATTTCGAGCTTCTTAAATTTGTTGAAGCTAATTTTATGCCCAACATACTGTCTATCCTTGAGAATGTTCCATGTGCCCTAGAGAAGAATGTATAATCTAGAGTTCTGAGATAGAAGACTGTAAATGTCAATGATGTCAATGGGTTCTAATGTGTCATTTAAGGCTTTCCTAATTCATTTTCTGTTTGCATGATCTATCCATAACTGTCAAAAGGGTATTTAGGTCCCCTGCTATATTTGTGTTTTTGCAATTTCTCCCTTTAGATCCATTAGTAGTTGTTTAATTTATTTTGGTGCTCCCTGATTGGGTTCATATATATGGAGAAATGTTTTGTCTGCTTGATGTATTATCACCTTTATCATTATAAAACGCCCATCTCTGTCTCCTATTGCTTTTTTCTCTTCTTGAAATTTTTTTGTCAGTTATTAGTATGGCTACACCTGTTTTCCTCCGATGCCACTTGGTTGGTGAATTATTTTCCACCCTTTCACTTTAAGTCTATATTTATCCTTGCAGCTGAGATGTGTCTCCTGAAAGCAGCAGATGGTTGGGTTTTGTTTTTTATCTAATCTACTACTCTGTGCCTTTTTATTGTTTATTGATGAAGTCAGTTCATTTACATTTCAGATGATTATTGACATAGGAGGATTTCCTAGAGCCATTTTTTTTTTTTTAATGGTGGTTCTGTGTCTCCTTGGGTTTTTTTCTATTGTTATCGTTTGGTGGTATTCTGATTTTTCTCTGTTTCCTCCTTTTTTTTTTTAAATTATAGGTCTCAGTTTTAGATTTTTTTGTGTGTGCTTACCACATGCAAAGGAAAGTGTCTTATACACAGTATCCCCTTGTCTTCTGAATCCATGTTATCTCCCTTCCCCTTTGCAAATTCAGACCTTTATTCCATGCCCTTTTATGTTTTTGTTGACATAAATCATCCCTATTTATGTTTTTACTTCATTTATGAATTGCAGTAGCTACTGTCCTTTATTTCTTCTTCTCTTTTTTAAATGTTTTTTTTTTACCTCCTTTATACTTTATGTTACAGTTAAGTGTATAATAAACTATTCTGGAACAGAGTTCCAATATCCTGCTTTTGTCTGTATGTGGGTAATCTTACTCATAGTTTTGTATCCTTCTGTCTGCTGAATATATCACCCCTTCAATAGTTTCGATAATTGATTCCACTCTCTCCTAGCTTGTGTAGTTTCCGCTGAGAAATTTGATGATAACCTAATGGTCCTTCCTTTATACTTAACCTTTTCTTTTCCCTGGCTACCTTGAGAATTCTTTTTTGTCATTCATCTTTGACAGTTTTAATACAATGTGCCTTGGAGAAGGCCTTTTCGAATTGAGATAATTGGGTGTCCTTTTAGCTTCTTCGATTTGAGGATCCAGCTTTTTCCATAGGTTTGGGAGTTTTCATTGACTATTTATTTGAAAAGGCTCTGTGTTCCTTCTTTTTCTCCCTCTTTTCCTTCTGGTATACCCATCATTCTTTTTTTTTTTTTTCCTTTATTGATTTTAGAGAGAGAGGGAGAGAGAGATAGAAACATCGACGAGAGAGAACATCGATTGGCCGCCTCCTGCATGCCCCCCACTGGGGATCGGGCCCACAACCTGGGCATGTGTGCTGACCGGGAATCGAACTGGCGACCTCTTGGTGCATGGGTCGAGGCTCAACCACTGAGCCACACCAGCCAGACCCCATTATTCCTATATTGCTCTGTCTGGTAGAGTCACATAGTTCCCGTAGAATTCTTTATTTATTTTTTTACTCTCAAGTCTGTCTCTTCTTCCATCTGCATCATTTCTAGATTTCTGTCTTTAATATCATTAATTATTTCCTCCATCTGGTTAGCTCTATTCCCTAAGCTTGCTAGTTCATTCTTCATCTCTTTTATTGATTTCTTCAGTTCCAGAATTTTTATTTAGTTCTTTTGTGAAGTTTCAATCTCTTTGGTGAAGTACTCATGTTGTTCATTGAATTTCTTTCTGAGTTTATTAAACTGCCTATCTGTGTTTTCTTGGCTCTCATTGAATTTTTTCAGAACTTCAATCTTGAATTCTCTGTCACTTAAATCACATATTCCCATATCCTTAAGTTTATTTTCTGGAGATTTTTCATTTTCTTTCCTATCTGTCTCATGACCTTGGTTATTCATGGTATTTGATGGATTCCTTCTCTGTCTAGGCACCTATGGAAATCAGATTTTTTTTTAAGAGTGGCACTACTCTATTATGTTGATAAAAAGAAGTCTTTTTTTCCAGTTGGTGGTGCTGAAGCACAAGTTTTTTGGTGTGTCCTGCATTGCTGTGGCTCTCGGATCCCTGTGGGGCAGTGGAAAGTGCCCTGCATTCCCTAGGGAGGTGGGTGTCTCCTCTGTAACCAGGTCTCTTCAGAGTCCCACCTCCAGGGTAGTATGGTGGGTGATGGGCTTCCAAATCTGTGAAATCCCAACCCTGCCCCCTTTCAGCCAGTTGCTGACAGCAGTGCAGCTGTGATGTGTGAGGCCAGGCTGAGCCTGGAGAAGCTGGCCAGTGCTTTAGTGGCTTTGTCTCCTCCCAGGAATGGTGACTGCCAGACCTCAGCTGCCTCACTCCTGTGTATCTACACCTGTCATTCAGATTACAGGCAGGTGCCTCTGCCCTCAGGGGAAAAAAAATGCTTCTGTTGCTGCAATTCGCAAAGTTGCAGATAATGTGCTCTGAAGCCTGGCACTTACTGATACAGCTTCTTCTGAGACCTGCTGCTGACTTTGAGAGTGTGAGGGGTGGGAGAGCTCTGGGAGGGTGAGGAGAGGTAACCAGGTTCTGTGGCTTTGTTCTTCTGCCTGGCAATGGCAGCTGCACCTCTGTACTCCATCTCCTCCCTGGTCACTAGGCTCAGCCGCTGTGCATACTGACAACTCCAGGACGGCTCACATTACTCTTTGCCCTTCAGGTCTCAGGGAGTGCAGGCAGCAACTGGATCCCTCCCCTCTCCCAAGAACTGCTGGGAGCTCTGGGCTTTGTTCATCCATGGTGCCTGTCTCTGTTCTTCAGCCTTCCTTCCTGCCTGGCTTCCTCCCACGTGCCCACCTTCAGATGATTTACTGTTCGGATCTCTCAGACTTGTCTGTGTGCTAAGCAGGGAATCCTTGGTTGAATTATAGCTGTTCAAATTGTTGTAACTTCAAGGGGAAAGACCAGGGGAACATCTCATGACACCATTATGCTGCCATCACTCTCCTCTCGTGACTTTTATAAGACATTAATCCATCATGAGCCATCCATATGCCCTCATCTAAGCTTAATTACCTCCAAAAATCCCCCTTTTAATACTATCACATCGGGAGGTAGGCTTTCACTGTATGAATTTGGAGGGACATAACACACATTTCATTGAATTTTTGTGCATTTTAAAAGTGATAATCTATGTTCATAGCTTAATGCAGTGTCTGGCACATAAAAGGTGTTGAATAAGTATAGATGTTAATATCATTATCATCATCACTACTGAAAGAGGGTGAAATATTTGTGAAAGAGAGAAAACTTAGCAAATACAACATGATTCATTGGATAAGTCTTCCAAGTCAGAAGGGCATGTAAATAGGGAAAAAAATGCTGAAACATTGTTAAAATGGAAATAAATGGAAATCAAAAGTGAGTAAACAATATGTAAGTAATTTATAAGAGAAAAAGAAGCAAAGAAATTGTAATGTCTGCAATAAGAATTTTGGATACTGTTATCAGGGTTTAGCATGAGAGACTTGAGCAAATTGCTTTCTCTCTCCAACTCCTCAGTCTTCTCATTTTTTAAATAAAAGGGATAAATAATTTCTCCTCTGACCCTAAGATCTAAATTAAATCCGATGCAAGGATTGATGGCAAGCTAGTTGAGAAAATGAGGAAAATATTTCAAACAGTTTATAGAAATAAGAAGAAATTTAGACTGAAGAACATGTGAGGTGAAACAGAACTGTTGACAGTGTTTTCATGGTTTATAGCAGCAATTTTTCATCTTTTTCATCTCATGGTATTACCGGAGTGATGAGTGGGCAGATCTCTACAACACCTGTGGGAGTGGGGTTGTTAGGGTACCACTGAAGTAAGCATTTTCAGAAGCCCCCATGGGAGAATGAATGGTTTTGATTGGCATGGAGTTACACTTCTGGGGTTGTAATACCCCAGTTCCCTTAACCCAGTCTTGAAAAAGGGGCAGCTGTGGGTTCAGGAGAACTAGAAACAGGGCCAGTGTCAAGAGTATCTGTTCTGTGATGAAACTGGGTCCAGATCAGCATCAGTCTAGATTCAGTCCATTAATCCACTGTGTGGCCATGTGGCAAACTCAGGGGAAAGCTCTCCCTGCAACAGGAGTCCCAAGAGGGCAGGGGGGCCCAGTGCCGAGAGAGAGAGAGAGAGAGAGAGAGAGAGAGAGAGAGAGAGAGAGAGAGAGATCGCTTTCCTTTGTCTAGGAGATTAAATATTCAGTTTTCATGCATTGCAACGTCCATGCCTATTCTGGCCACTGTTTCACTGTCTGGTGTGATGGATATAGGTAGGCACCTTCCCACAATACTCAGACCTTACTGGGCATGTGTCTAAACTGCTTTTGTCCAGTCCCTTTCCCCATCAATCAGTGGGGAACAGATCTAGAGTGTTAAATTAGCTAGTTTCACCCAGCCAGTGTGGCTCAGTGGTTGAGCATCAACCCATGCACCAAGAGGTCACCGGTTCGATTCCCGGTCAGGGCACATGCCCAGGTTGTGGGCCTGATCCCCAGTGGGGGCCATGCAGGAGGCGGCCAATCGATGTTCTCTCTCATTGATGTTTCTATCTCTCTCTCCCTCTCCCTTCCTCTCTTTCTAAAAACAATAAAGAAAAATATATATATATTTTTAAATTAGCTAGTTTCCCCTTTACTCCTTTCCTGTTCAATAATAACCAGATTATTACAATGGCATCAATGGCACACAAAAACTAATTATGAAAATTCTGTGGCACACCAAAAAACATATTGTATTTTTTGCCAATCTGAGCAAAAAATAGTTATAATTTCGATTCATTCACACAGGATGGCTATTGATGTGTTGCCTTTGTCATTTTTTTATTTGACAGTCTAAGGGAAAAGAGGTCAGTGTCCCTGACTAAATAGTCAGGTTTTGCATGTTTTAAAAATTCTTGTGGCACACCAGTTGAAAAATCACTGGTTCATAGGAATAATCAGATCAAGAATGAACTTTGAGACTGGAAATGACCTTGGGGGGGGGGGGAATGTCTTTAACGTATGTGTATTAATAGATATAGATGTGAAAGAAATACCAAAGAAAAAGTAGGAAGTGACCATATATTACTTTTGTTTAAAAAACAATTTGAATGAAGAAATCTTCTGTGACTACAAGCTCCTTTCAAGGACAGTTTTTGCACGTAGCTATATGCCCAGCAACAATTAGAAAAGTTTCTAGCATAGGAATGGCATTTAGTAACTGATGATAATAAGCCAGAAATACAGGTTGGTGTCACCCCCAAAACTCTGCCTCTCCTCTTTTACTTCATATTTTCTGATTTTCTATCTGTTCCATCTCTCCATCCCTACTATTTCTTTCCTCAGACAATCTTTCATCATCTCTTGCAGCAACCTGCAAAGTAATAGCCTTTTCAGACACGTATTTCCTCCAATCTGTCTTTGACAAAGAAGCCAGAATCATCTTTTTGATACCCATATCTAATCATGTCACTTTAAAAATTGTTGTTTTCAAGATGAAGCCCACATTACTTATTATGGTGTCACAATCTATTGTGAAACCTTTATTCAGACCTACCTTACAATTTTCCTCCTTCCCTACACCTTTCTCACACATCCTAGTTGCTGCCCATATAGTCTTTTCTAATGCCCTGAACCCAGTAGACAAAGTAGATGCTCAATTAATTTTTCTTAAAAGTAATTAACTTCAACTATGCATCTATGTTGTAAAGATCTCAAATTTTTGGCAAGCATTGCACAGGTAAATATCATGGATACTTCTCCATATTTTCTTATTAAAAAGAACCAACCATTGGCTCATAGAAAACACACATCTATCATTGCCTCGCCTAACATTAAAAAGCTTTGAATTTGCTCATCTTATATTGACATTACATTTTAAAATTTTTATTTAAAACCTTAGTTTAAAAGGCAAAAATACTGAATTATTTAATAAAAATCAGGATACTTTCCTAGTACTTTATTGAGCAAGATTTCTAATTAAGGTGTTGTAATCTAATTGGAGAATGTCCTAGAAAAACAATTAATGATGGTTCTTTACTTATAAACAAAAACAACATTATTTTAACTGAATTCATTAGTGTGACATTAATTAATAAAATTATATAAGTTTCAGGTATATAATTCTACAATACACCATCTGTATACTGTATTGTGTGTTCACCACACCAAGTCAAGGGTCCTTGAGTCACAATTTATCCCCCATTTACCCTCTTCTACTTCCCCCTATTATTGAACAAATGCATGAATAGAATTTCTCCATTGCTAATGAGAGTGGGGTTCTTGGGGTACTGCTGGAATAAGAATTTATAGAGGTCCCCATGAGAGTGTTCAGTGTGGTAAAAAGCTTTATTTGTATGAAATTACATCCCTTGGTTTCTAAAATCCCATTTCCTTTCATCTAGTCCTGGAAAATGTGCAACTGGAGATTCAACAGAGCTAGAAGCAAAGCCAGTGTCCAGAGTTTCCATTCCATGGCAAAGCACAGCATTAGACTAGTCACAGTCCATCAGTCCATTGTGTGGGGTCCACATTGCCATGACCCATGTGGGCCAATGCAGGGGAATATGCCCCCTGCAACAAGACAGCCAGGAGCCCAGCACGAAAGAGAGCAAGAGAGAGAACTTCTTTGTTTAGGAGCTTATGTATCTCAAATCTTCTTGTGCTTGCAGTGGCCACACCTACTCTGGCCAATGACCTGTTCCCAGGTGTGACTGACAGGCAAGTACCTTCCCTATTTCACTCAGACTTTACTGGGCATGCGTATACATTGCTTCCTCTTGGCAAAGCTGTACAAATGGCATGCCCATGAAATCTGGCCTTCCCTTGGCTCCTTTCCAGTTAATTGATAACTAGGTTTATTTCAAAGGTATCACCCTCACCACCTTTACTTCTTGTAATCACCATACTGTTGTCTGGGTCTATACATTTTCTTTTTCTTTGTTTAATCCCCTCACCATTTCACCCAGCCTCCAAAACCCTTCCACTCTGACAACTGTCAGTCTGTTCTCTTTATATATGTCTGTTTCTACTTTGTTTGTTAGCTTATTTTATTCAATAGATTCCACATACAAGTAAAATAATATGGTAATTGTCTTTCTCTGACTGGCTTATTTCACTCAGCATAATACTCTCCAGGCCATCCATTCTGTCACAAATGGTAATATCTCTTTGTTTTATAACATTGAGTAGTATTCCATTGTGTAAATGTACTACGTTTTTATTTTTTAAACATACATTTTATTTATTTATTTATTTATTTATTTATATATTTATTTATTTATTTTTGTTCATCCTCACCCGAGGATATTTTTCCATTGATTTTTAGATAGAGTGGAAAGGAAGGAGGTAGAGACAGAGAGAGAGGGAGAGAGAGAGAGAGAGAGAAAGACATGAATGTGAGAGAGACACATCGATTGGTTGCCTCCCACCTCCCACAGAACCCCGACAGGGCCAGGGATCGAACCTGCAACTCAGGTATGTGCCCTTGACCAGGAATCAAACCTGGACCCTTCAATCCATAGGCCGATGCTCTAACCATTGAGCCACACTGGCCAAGGCTACCACAGATTTTTATCCACTCATCTACTGATGGGCATTTGGGCTGCTTTCAAATCTTGGCTATTGTAAATAAGGCTGTAGTGAACATAGAGGTGCATATACTCTTTTGAATTGGTGTTTTGGCTTTCTTCAGATATATTCACATAATTGGAATCGCTGGTTCATAAGGCAGTTTCATCTTTAAGTTTTTGCAGAGACACTATACTGTTTTCCACAGTGACTGCACCAATCTTCATTCCACCAACAGTGCATGAGGGTTCCCTTTTCTCCACATCCTTGTTAACACTTATTGTTTGTTGATTTATTGACTGTAGCCATTCTGAGACGTGTGAGGTGATATCTCATTGTGGTGTTCATTAATATTTCTCTGATGTTTAGACATGTTGAACATCTTTTCCTGTGTCTATTGGCCATCTGTATGTCCTCTATAGAGAAGTGCCTACTCAGGTCTGTTTTGCTGATTTCTTAATTGGATTGTTTAGGGGTTTTTTTTTTTGGTGTTGAGTTTTATAATTTCATTATAAATTTTGGATATTAAGCTCTTATCTGATATATCATGGAGAATATGTTTTCCCATTCAGTGGGTTGTCTTTTTATTTTGTTGATGGTTTCCTGTGCTGTGTAAAACTTTTTAGTTTGATGTAGTCCCATCTGGTTATTTTTCTTGTCTTTCCCTTGCTCAAGGATATATATCAGAAAAAATATAGCGACGAGAATTTTCTAAGATTTTACTACCTGTTTTCCTCTAGGATTTTTATGTTTTTGAATCTAAACATGTAAGTATTTAATCCATTTTGAGTTTATTCTTGTGTATTGTGTAAGAAGGTGGTCTACTTTCATTTTATTGCATGCATCTGTCCAATTTTCCCATCATCATATATTAAATAGACCATTTTTATGTCATTGTATGTTTTTGCCTCCTTTGTCAAATATTAGTTGTCTATAAAATCATGGATTTATTTCTGGGCTTTCTATTCTATTCCATTGATCTGCATGTTTGTTTTTATGCCAGCACCATGCTGTTTTGATTACTGTGGCTTTGTACTATAATTTGATACCAGGTAGTACAATTTCTCCAACATTTTTCTTCTTTCTCGAGATTGCTCTGGCTATTCAGGGTCTATTGTGATTCAATATAAAATTTTGGAATGTTTGTTCTAGTTCTGTGAAATATGCCAGTGATATCTTAATCAGAATTTCATTGACTCTACAGATTGTTTTGTGTAGTATGGACATTTTGATGATGTTAATTTTTCCTCTCCACAAGCATGGTATGTGCTTCCATTATTTGTATCTTCTTCAATTTCTTTCTTCAGTGTCTTATAATTTTCCAAGTACAGGTCTTTTACATTCTTAGTTAAATATATTTCTAGGTATTTTATCTTTTTTGAAGTGATTTTGAATGGGATTTTTTAAAATTCCCTTTATGATAGTTCATTATTGGTGTATAAAAACGCAACTAATCTTTGGATATTTATTTTGTATCCTGCTACTTTACTGAATTCATTTAGCAGTTACAGTAGTTTCTTTGTGGAATCTTTAGGGTTCTCCATATACATTACCATGTAATCTGTGAATAATGACAGTTTTACTTTCTCCTTTCCAATTTGAATGTCTTTTATTTCTTTTTCTTCTCTGCTTGCCTTGGCTAGGACTCCCAGTACTATGTTGAGTAAGAGTGGTGAATGCAGACATCCCTGCCTTGTTCCCAATCTTAAGGGGAACGCTTTTCGTTTTTCCATTGAGTATGATGTTGACTGTGGATTTTCATATATGGCTTTTATTATTTTGAGGTATGTTCTCCAGATTCCCATTTTGCTAACTTTTTTTTTTTTTTTTTAATCATAAATGCGTTCTGGATTTTATCAAATGTTTTTTCTGCATTTATTACTTTTATCATGTGTTTTTTTTACTTTATTGATTTTTAGAGAGAATGATTCCCATCCCAAAGTCAGACAACTCACTCACTGACAGCCCCTGAGTCTGCCCAGACCTGTACACTCTGAACCAGGCAGCTGACTCCTCAGCAGGGTGCAAACTCTGCAGTGTTGGGCTACAGGGCTTCCAGAGTATGAGGCTATTGTATTCCTCCAGTCTGATGCCACACAGGATCGGAGTACTCCACTCAAAAATTATAGTGTCTCCAGTATGAAAGAATGGCTCAGCACAGGGATCCTGGCGAATGTCCCTGCAGCTCTCTCTTCAGGACCACAAACCCCAGACTTTCCTCAGGCAACTCTAGCCCATTCTTCCCTCCCCCCAGCCAGAGTCCAGGATCAGTGGCTGCAAACAAAGTTTTATGCATTGGCCCTTTAAGAGTGTGCTTGTATTTCTAGTGGACTCCCATCTCTTTCTGGTAAACAGAAACCCTGCTGATTTTCACAGCCAGATGTGATGTGGGTGCCTCTTCCCACCTCTGGTCCTTTGGGCTGGGGAGCCCGGGTTGGGGTTTAGGCCCCACATTTCTCAAGGGGAATTCCCCATAGCTCGGACATCCCTTTGGAACCTCAGCCAGCCCTTTTCATGTCTCCTCCCTTCCTACCAGTCTTGATGTAGCTTCTGTAAATTCTTGGTTCTAAGACTCCTCTTCAGCTAGCCTTCAGTTAGTTATTCAGGATGATTGTTTTGTTTTGTTTTTAATTTTTTTTCTTTATTTACTTTTAGAGAGGGAGCAAGGGAGAGGGAGAGAGAGAGAGAAACATCGATGAGAGAGAACATCGATTGGCCGCCTCCTGCATGCCCCCCACTGGGGATCGGGCCCACGACCTGGGCATGTGCCCTGACTGGGAATCGAACTGGCGACCTCTTGGTGCATGGGTCGACACTCAACCACTGAGCCACACTGGCCAGGCCAGGATGATTGTTCCTTACTTTACTTGTAATTCCAGTTTGGTGCTGGGAGGAGGTGAATGTAGCTCCCATCTACACTACCGCCATCCTGAAATTCTCAACAAAACAACTTTAAAATGACAAATGAAAATATTAGCCATGGAAGCTGTGTCCAAAAACATCCAAAACAATTCATGAAGAAGTAGTAAACATTTTCCCAAGAAAGAAATGCTCAAAAGATTCAAATCAAAGTTTCAGTTGTTGTTTTTCTGTGATAGATATTTTCCTGACACCTCCAAACAGTAATCATAGGGACTCATTCCTATAAAAAGAAAAGAGAAATGAGTTGAAAGCCTAAATTGCAGGTGTGTGTTAACCATTGTTAGCCACCATTTCCTCACTTTTGAAAGTTCACTATTTTGAACAAAAATTCTCTTGGCTTTACTTATCTAGAACCATTTTTTTTTCTAAGTATTTTTAACTGCACATTAAGGTAAACAAAAGGAAATGCATAAGTGATGAAAACAACTAGAAAAAACATTTTATGAAGCTAAGTCTAATGCCAAAAGATTTTTGTAAAAAGTTGCCTTTTTATATTTTTGAAATGTTAATGAAAGCAAATATTAATTGCTTCAGGTCCAGAATTTTATTGTCAACTTTGTAATATGTGTAAGTGAGCACTGGGTGATGGATCAGCTACCTTCTGGGCAATGTATCCTTTTATGAAATCCATGCAAATTAAAATAATATAAAATCCTTAAAGTCTTTCCTGATCAAATTCAAATCTTAACAAAAATACGACAGTTCGGTCTTTACAAATTAGATTTAATGTTATGTGTTTTCCTTTAGAAATATAAAATGTGACTTGAAAGTCTTTAACAAGCCTAGTTGGAGAAGCAATCCAATTTAGAAAAACACAGAGTAAAAAAAAAAAAAAACGTGTCTGATACTTTCATAACCATGAATATCTGAAAAAGTATGTTACCATTGTTCATCTCTTTTTTTTCTTTATTGATTTTAGAGAGAGAGGAAGGGAGAGGGAGAGAGAGATAAGAACATCGACGAGAGAGAACATCGATTGGCCGCCCCTGCATGCCCCCCACTGGGGATCGGGCCCACAACCTGGGCATGTGCCCTGACCGGGAATCAAATTGGCGACCTCTTGGTGCATGGGTTGATGCTCAACCACTGAGCCACACCAGCTGGACATTCATATCTCTTTTGATGCAAAAACACATCCTTCCTTGTTTTTGCAGAGCATGTTAATCAACATCATAATCTTTCCATTTTGTAATTTAACCTAAAAAATTTCTAAATAATTTTCAAAGTATTCTTCGTTTTTTGTGTGTGCTCTATATGAGTTAACTACATGTTTAGTAGGTATTGCTATTTGTCTTTACTGTATTTTTTGTTCCAATTTATTTGTCCAGATTTCTAACAAAATAATGCTTCATTTTTGGCGTTCATGTATAATATAAAGTATCCTTGTGCAGGCAAGGTTGAGTTAATAACTGTAAAGTCAAGCCCAATATGTCTGTGTCTCTGGGCATGCAGAGGGTACTGTTAACATGAACTCAGGAATTGGTAGGGAGGCTTACAATGACCTATATTATTTAGTATATAATAACTAAAGTGCTGTGAAAGTTGCGTTTAATTCCAAAGATAGCAAAGAATGAATGATTAGGAATGAATGAATGGCAGGCAATTTTGGGGTAGCAATAAAAATGTCTCCTTGGTGTTATCATCCTACTTGCAACTAATCTACCAAGACAAAAATCCATTTGCTAACACCTTCTCTCTGTCAAAAGTTAGATCAGCTCCAATTGCGACAGAACATTTTCCCCTCCCTACTCTCTGCCCCCAAATCACTTACGAACAAATGTTTCCACCCCTGACCTGGGCTCTAACATATACCAAGCTAGAATAATAGAAGTGAGATTTTCATGGTGTAACCAAAGATGAAGAAAAAGGAAGATTCTTTTTTTTTTAAAAAAAAAAAGAACACCCAAGATTTATGCTAAGTGGTGTCCCATTATGTCGTTTGTAGCAACTATTCTTCAAAAACAGTCTCCCAAGTAAACATGAAAAACAGCATCTGGTTATTCGAGAGCTCACATAATCCTCTTTACCATGGAAACCGGGCTGGCTGTGGAAAATGTAATGGAAGTAATGCTGAGTAACCTCAGCGCTAAGGTCGTAATAAAACTTGTGGCTTCTGTTTTGGTCTTTGGAAACAGACTGCCTGACAGAAGTCGGCCACCATGTAGGACCTTCAAACACCATGACATCTCCATGCAGTGACAGTGCCCAAGCTAGCCAAGCAAATGAGCCATGTTGAAAGAAAGTGAGATGCTCAGCCAAGTCTCACCTCTTCTAGATACATCAACTAAGATATTAGCCACGTCAAGAAACCATCTGGACGTGCGGTCCAGTCTCACTTTCAGATGATTCCTGCCCCAGTTAACATGTGACTGCAACTTCAGGAGAGACTGGTAACAAGGATCACCCAGCTGAACCCAATAAAATGTGAAATATAATAGAAATTGTGATGTTAAAGCACTCATTTTTGTGGTAGTAGTTTATGCAGCAATAGATAACTGAAATATTGCCCAATCAGTGTGGCTCAGTGGTTGAGCATCGACCCATGCACCAAGAGGTCACCAGTTTGATTCCCGGTCAGGGCACATGCCCAGGTTGTGGGCCCGATCCCCAGTGGGGGGCATGCAGGAGGCGGCCAATCGATGTTCTCTCTCATCGAAGTTTCTATCTCTCCCTTCCTCTCTCTAAAAATCAATAAAGAAAAAACAAGAAAAGAAATATTAATTCTTGACCGTGAAGGTGAACCTTTTAAAACAGCTTTCATTCATCCCTTTCTTCACCATAGTATCTGAAGCTTTTCTAGCGGTGTCTAGAGTAAAACAAGATGTAATTAAAGTATTAGAAACCCTAATAAAGGGAAAAGGAACATTAAGGAGGGACTTGAGGGAGCTAGAAGAGAAGGGCATGATGGCATCCACGGAGAAGAGGGGTCAAGAGGAGGGAAGTCCTCAAGGGGTGATTTCCTAACAGATGCAGATAAGCACAGTCATATAATCAGAATCTAGAAAGAGGCCAAACAGGTCTTTAAGAAGTGAGTGAGACCGCTGGAATTTCCCACTCCAGCTTGACTTTGTATTGCTTGCAAGAAACGACAAGTGTTTCAGGAAAAGAAGTACTGTCATCATTTGTGGAAGTCCATGTTGATCAAAAACAGATTCATTTTCAGTAAGGAACAATATTGTCCTTTTTTTTTTTTTTTGTCTGATAGTAATAGCAGAGTAAAAGCAGTTAGGCCAAATGCCAAGAAAAGTCTCTGTTACAGGGAATAATCTCTCGTGCTATTTGCAGTCTCTCAATTCCTGGCAAAGCAGCCCTACCACGCATACATACTAAGAAGGAAACAATAGATGAACTGAAAACATTTACCATTGTATTCCAGTTGTATGTCGAGCTTTAGGGAAAGGAATTTCAAGGAGAAACTGAGTTGCCCATCTCTTGGGTAATTTTGGTTTGGGAAAATGTTTTGTTTCTACAGATTCACAACAGGTATGTGGGTTTTTTGTTGTTTACTTAAAAAGAAAAAAAGCATGATATATAATTTATCTATGAGACAATGGAGAGTAAGTATACTGCAGGATTAAAAATTTTTCAGTAAAAAAATGACTCTTTAAAAAAAAAAACATTTAGATAGGAAATAGATCACAAAAAAATGAATGTTTACTGGAAAAGCAGGATGTGTCCAAAAATAAAAGATTGTCATGTACAAAACTTTCTTGAAATGGATAATAATTTTAAACTCTATTATTGTAAAAAGTGAAGGAAAAAAACACATGATTTGGTTTCTATTTCTGAACAAGATGTTTACAGTGGCAGGTCAATATTCAACTGGAAAAAGCCTAATACATTACAAAAAAAATCATATTGTAAAGGAAGGAATCAGAGAGAGATGTGGAAGCAAAGATGAGTAAGTGAACAAAAAAATCTGTGTAAGGCGAGAAGTTTTCTAAGGTGGGTTGATAATTTCCAGCTATTACTTCCCCAAGGTGCATTTGTTCATTCTCTGTGTTATCAATGTAGCCGACTTTCCCAGATTTCAAACTTCCCCAAGCTAGGTACCCTTGCTGGGGGAAAGAAAAATCAGCACAGCTTTCAGTGGTTGTTTGCAGCTGGCTTGGATGACAAATTGAGCAATTAAAGAAACTGGGCCCAGCCGACATGGCTCAGTGGTTGAGCATCGACCCATGCACCAAGAGGTTGCCTGTTCGATTCCCGGTCAGGGCACATGCCCAGGTTGTGGGCCCGATCCCCAGTGGGGGGCATGCAGGAGGCAGCCAATCAATGTTCTCTCTCATCGATGTTTCTATCTTTCTCTCCCTCTCCCTTCCTCTCTTAAAATCAATAAAGAGAAAAATAAAAGAAGAAACGGAACACATGACCAGTTTTCAAACAGAAGACGTTTCACTAATTTTGGTGCAGTACAGGAGTTTAAGAAGCTAGACAGAAAGTCTCTAAAAGGAAGATAAAAATTCTTCCAAATTTTGCTGGGCTTAGGATCCAAAGACTTTCTTCAAGTACATGGCCACTCTCTCCTCAAGGCATTTGCCAGAATTTGAAGCAATCAGAGGTAGAAGGCTAACAAACTAAGCTAAACTATGTGAAGGGCAGAACTAGAATTTCTAAAGAACCTAGGAGACAGATACCCACCCAAGTCTCAGTTAGAGACCCAGACAGGACATTCCTATGATTAAGAAGAAACGAGGTAAACTGAGTCTCAAAAACTGCAGCCTAGCTTCAACCAACACAATTCTGGATTGAAGTTATCGGTTATCTCATATTGCTGTGAGAAATGTCCAAGATTGTATTGCCTATTTTTTCTTTTAAGATATTTATGGTTTTGAATCTAACATTAAAATCTTGAATCCATTTTGAGTTTATTTTTGTGTATGGTGTAAGAAGGTGGTCTAAGTTTCTTTCTTTTTTTTTTTTGCACGTATCTCTCCAATTTTTCCAACACCCTTTATTGAATAAACTCTGTTTACCCCATTGGATGTTTACTTCCTTTGGCAACCACAAAGACACCCTCATAGCCACAGCAATCTTGAGAAAGCAGAACAAAGATGGAGGAATCATGTTACTTGATATCAGATTCTACCACAAGGCCGTAGTAATCAAAACAGTATGGTACTGGCATAAAAGCAGACATACAGATCAAGAGAACAGAATAGAGAGCCCAGAAAAAAATCCATGCCTTTATGGTCAATTAATATTTAAAATGTATGTTCTTAACCCAGCCACATTACTCCAAAACACATAAATAAAAAATTTGAAGACTTAAAAAAAGAAATAAATTATGATTAATATTTTCATATAAAGAAACTAGAATAATAAGAGCAAAACAAACTTAAGAAACATGGCAGAAAAGAAATAAGACATATAACAGTAAAAAATTATATAGGAAAGAAAAATGAAATTCAGTATATCTACAGATATACCAGTTAATTCTTTTTAAATATTAATAAAATTGACAACTTTGTGTGATTTGTTAAAATAAAAAGATATAACAAGTTTCTTGTATTTCAGACATGAAAATAATGAATGCAATTACAGATTCATTAGCCATCAGAAAAATAAGATATTATAAACATAATTATACTAGTAACTCTAACAGTTGGATGAAATAAATGTTTCTCAAATTTACAACTTACAAAAGCTAGTAGAAAAAGACACAAATATGAACAATCAAATATCTATTAAAGAAATTCAATCCTCTATTAGAAAATTTTTCCACAAAGAAAACCACAGACCCAGAGGACTTTGCTGGTAAATATTTCTAAATATTTAATGAAAAAGTAACAGCAATGTGGACAAAACCCTCCAGAGAATAGGAAAGAAGGGAATCATTCAGAACCTTTATTTAATGAGGAAGCATAATTTTGATTCCAAAAACTGATAAAGATTCGTAAGGATAAAAATTTTAAACTATTCTCTATCATGTAAATAGATGCAAAAATCCATAACAAAATATTACCAAATTAATATAGTGATATATAAAAAGGTAATAGATCACAACCAAATAGAGTTTCTCTCATTTAGTCAAGGCTGCTTTGACATTCGATAATGAGTTGATTCACTACATATTCCCCCAAATAAGAGAAAACCATATGATCATATCAATAAGCACAAAAATGTATGATCATCTCAACAGATTGTAAAAATAAGAACATTTGAAAATTTCAATACCAATTTATGATTATATTTTTAAAAATGTATTATGGTAAGAACATCAATAAGAAATCTATAGCAAATATCATATTTAATGTAGAAACACTGAAAACCTACCCCCAAGATCAAGAACATAATATAGACATAGAGGAAGCACCAGACTTCTTTTCTTTCCATACCTAGTCTCTACTTTCTCCAGAGGGCCATATATCCAAGCTTTAGAAAATCAAATATGTTCAGAGGCTACATGATATCATGACGCAGAAATAAATCTAAACGGACTCTACCTCAGTATCTAAGAGATAATAGGTTATGAAGAAGACTGGTAAATAAAACCAATGCCCCTTCTTAGAAAGCAGGCTCTTTTTTTTTTTTTTTTTTGCTCAAGTCAAGTATTGATATGAGGGAATGAAAATCAGCTCATTAAATATTTTAGCCCTGGCCAGTTTGGCTCAGCGGTAGAGCATCGGCCCTTGGACCAATGAGTCACAGGTTCGATTCTGGCCAAGGGCACGTACCTTGGTTGCCGTTCGTCCCCGGCCCTGGTCAGAGTGGTGTGGGAGGCAACCAGTCCATGTGTCCCTCTCACATTAATGTTTCTCTCTCTCTCTCTCCTCTCTCTCCCTCCTACTCTATCTGAAGATAAACAGAAAAATATCCTCAGATGAGGATTAAAAATATATATATATATATATTATTTTAGAAGCTAGAAATCTGGACTTTTATTTAAAATGTCAATAAATGATTCCAGTTTTCTAAACACTGTGTAAACCAAATTTAATACATCTTATGGATAGATTTGGTCCATCCGACAGCAGTTTGTGATCTCTGCTTCGGAAGATAGAGTAGTTACAATATTTAACCATAGTTGAAAAACCCAGAATAGATAAGGAGATAGTTGCCAATTTAGAATACATAGGTATTTCATCAAATATCTAGTGAATTAATGAAGTTTTAGTTGAGTATGCTTTTGTTTTATTAACATTATTTCTCAGCATTGGCTACACAGTAGATTCACCTGCTGAATTCTTAGGACTATAGATGCTCCAGCCCTGGCCGGTTTGGCTCAGCGGTTAGAGCGTCGGACTGCGGTCCAGAGAGACCTGGGTTCGGTTCCCACTAAGGGCACGTACCTCGGTTGCAGTTTGTCCCTGGCCCTAGTTGGTCGTGCGGGTGGCAGCCACTCGATGTGTCCCTTTAACGTCGATGTTTCTCTCTCTCTCTCTCTCTCTCCCTCCCACTCTATCTGAACAGAAAATGAAAAAATGTCCTCGGGTGAGGATAAAAAAAAAAAAAAAGACTATACATGCTCCAATGCCAAATACTGTTTTAATTTGTTCAGAGTTGATCTTGAGCATAAGTATATTTTATTTTATTATTTTTTTCCTTTATTGATTTTAGAGAGAAAAGAAGGGAGAGGGAGAGAGATAGAAACATCGATGAGAGAGAACATAGATTGGCTGCCTCCTGCATGCCCCCCATTGGGGATCGGGCCCACAACCTGGGCATGTGCCCTGACCGGGAATCAAACTGGCGACCTCTTGGTGCATGGGTCGACACTCTACCGCTGAGCCACACTGGCTAGGCGAGCATAAGTATACTTTAGAGGTCCCCAGGGATTCTCTTTGTGCAACCAGAATTGAGAACCACTGTGCTAGAAAAAGTGATGTAATATTTGTAATGAGGTGCCTTTACAGGACATAATTTCTTTCTCTCTCTGTTTTTGTTTTGTTTGGTTTGGTTTGGTTTTGTTTTTTAGAAACATAACATTTTAATAGATGAAACAAATAGTCCAATATATGCAAGGTAAAAACTTTACATTGGGGGGGATCACTCTAGTATAAATTAGGAAATAAAACATACACTCACAGTAGCTTTTGCCCCCACTTGCCAATCACATGGCAAGGTCAGACTCTTTCTACACCAAGTATACACTTAAAAATAACAACATACAAAAAAGGTAGCAACATCCATGTCTAAGGAGTGAAAACTGAGCTCATCTTTCTTTTAATTAGAAAAAAGAAAGACCAAAAAAGAAATGAACCCATGACCTCCTTCTTGCCCAATTAATAAAGTTTAAGTGAGGGATTCCTGAGGAGGAACTGGGGTGGGATGGGGGTAATCTCACAATAGGACATATTTTCTACTTTTCATTTTTTAAAAATATTTTTTCATTGATTTTTTTTAAAGAGGGAGAGAAACATTGATATGAAAGAGACCAGTTGCCTCCCGACCAGTGATTGAACCCACAACCTGGGTCGGTTCCCTGATGGGAATCGAACTAGCGACTTTTTAGTGCAAAGGACGATGCTCAACCAACTGAGCCACACCAGCCAGGGCTACTCCTCATTTTTATTATACATTTTTCACAGAGTTATAAAGTTTTCATCAAAAACACAAATTTCATTTTATAATGTCATTGAGAAAGGAAAGCATGTAGGAAAATTATAGAGACAAAAATACCCACATATTTTTCAATATTATTGTGGTTATTCAAGAAAATCTGAAACCATAATTTTTCTCAGGTATTGGACTACTTAATTGGTACCAGACAGATCATAAGTATGACTCAAAATCTTATTCAGCATTGAAGAGGGTTTATGAAATCGCCAAGCCTCAGATTTTTTTTATTGATATTTAGAGGGAAGGGGAGAGAGAGAGAGTAACATTGATTACTTGTTTCACTTATCCATGCATCCATTGGTCGATTCTTGTATGAGCCCTGACCGGGGATTGAACCTGCAACCTTGGAGTGTCAGGACGACACTAACCAACTGAGCTAGGCTCAGATATTTTCAGCCATCCTGATATCCCTCGTAGGTGTCAATGATAATACATTTGACTTCTTATGCCAGAATATTAATTCTTCTGATTGTTCTTTCTTCCATTTTATTAATATTCTCTTACCTCATAATCCTATTTTTAATTCACAAAGCCGATTCTTTCAAAGTCATTTGAAGCATAAAAGCACAGTTAATCACAACAGTAAAACTTACTTAATTCAAGTCTACTAATCCAGAGGTTTTTGTTTTGTTTGGGTTTGGTTTTTTTAATCATTATTAATGTATTTCAAACCAAGAAGGGAAAAAGATCGATTAGTCAAAGAATATTGGGAACCAAATATCAAAACTGTTGAGAACCTGAAATTTCAAATATTTCAAGGGAAGCAATTATATAAAATCAGAATTTACAACTGAAATAAATATTAGAGTTCATTTTATCATTTCATTTGAACCATTTAGTTATAGCAGAGAGATGAGCAGAGAGATGAGATTTTTAAAAAATGATCCAAAGTCACAGAGAAAGTTGATGACAGAGATTCAACTACATCCTGCTTCCAGGTTTCTTCCACTGGCAGTTGGGATGTTCATTATATAATATTCTTCTGTATCTAATATAGTGTTACTGAAGGAATTCTAACTAATATAATTTATTTTTATTTATTTTTTTAAAGATTAAAACATTTTTTTTCCTTTATTAATTTTAGAGAGAGAAGAAGGGAGAGGGAGAGAGAGAGAGAGAAACATCGATGAGAGAGAACATCGATCGGCCACCTCCTGCATGCCCCCTACTGGGGATTGGGCCCACAACCTGGGCATGTGCCCTGACCGGGAATCGAACCAGCGACCTCTTGGTGCATGGGTCGACGCTCAACCACTGAGCCACACCGGCCGGACTTACTAATACAATTTAAATAATATAACCCATCTCCATATATATGTGTTCAATTTTTTTACAAAACAGAAATACTGGCTAAGTTTTTAAATAAAATAAAGTGGGATATCCCAGTAGTCCAACATTTTACAAGGAGTATTTTTTCATGTAGTTTAAATGTTTTTTCTTTAAAATGCAATATTTTCAATACTGAGTTCCAAAATATGTGCACATTTCTATTCATTTTCAGAATATGCTTTTGGGGGAGTGCTGGAGGCTGCTAGAGCCACAGAGAATCAAAGGAGTATAATAACAACAGAGAACGGCATCCTGTAACCCTGATATTCTAAAGATCCCATGTAAATATTAAGCATGCTAAAAGAGCACTGGAAAAGGGCATTCTTTTCCAGATGTTGTGTCTCTGCAGTGCATTAGCTTACTAGAGCCAGCATAACGAGGTGGCACAGACTGGTGGGCTTGAACAACACACATTTATTTTCTCACAGTTCTGGGTGCTAGATGTCCAAGATCTAGGTGTCAGCAGGGCTGGTTTCTTCTGAGGCCTCTTTCCTTGGCTTGTAGAATGCCATTACCTCCTTGGGTCCTCACGTGGACCTTTCTGTGCCTGTCTGTGTCTTAATCTCCTTTGCTTATAAGGATGCCGGTCATAATGCTTTAGGTCTCACCCATATGACCACACTACCTCTTTTTTTTTTTTTTTTTCATGTCCCCCTCCTTCAGCACCAACCACTGTCCCAGGCCTGCCCTCCTCACTGGCCCGAACACCACATTGCTCACCACGCCTCGCGGAGTGGGCGCTGACTGGGAGGCCTCCGAGAAAGGGTCAGGGGTCCTAGTAAGTGGATCGATGGGACCCTCCAGGTTTAGAACTTGAACTTGGGACAGGGTTAGAAATGGGGGGTGTTGGTGGGAGGGAGTGAGCTGACTCCATCATTCTCTAAGTGAGCTGTGAGCCACTGTCCCCTCCCCCCGCTTTTAACACCTCGTGATATAAAGAGCAGAATTTTGAAAAGAAAGCCAAAGACGACAGTTGTGGGGTAAAAAAAAAAGGTGCGGAAATATGTGAGGAACAGAAGGCTGGGGACTGCACTGTCAGTAACTCCTAGGTGTCCTCGCAGAAACCACACGCGGGGTGCGGCTGGGGAGACAGAGCCGGGACTGGGACCTGGGAAATGGGTCAGCGTCTGATGATCTTGGCATGGTCCCTCCTGCCCACCCAGCGGAGGAAGAGGCTGGCCCCAGCGTCACGGGGCATCCCACGCCGGGGCTGCCTGGCTTTTGTGCCCAGATTGCCTTCTCCGGTCTCCCTCTGGCATGGACATCACAGGCTGCGACGGTGATGCTGTCAGCAAAGTACCCTGCACTTGTAAAAGCAGCCTTCAGGGAAATCATCCGGACACCTGAACTGGGAGGCAGATCGTGCTGGCTGTTCAGCGTTTCCCTGAAGAAAGAGGTGAGCATGACAAGCAGAGTTCTGTCTTCTGAACCAGGACATCCTGTTGTCATCAGGTAAACCCGTACTGAGACCCTGACGGGAAGCCAGGACAGTCCTTCTGCAGCGACGAAAGCTATGAAAGATGAACAGTTATTTCTGGAGATGAAGATGGGCTTGGAAGTCCAAGGCAGCATTATCCAGTGAAGGAAATATCCCATCATTGACTTTATAGGTTCTTGTGGCCACGTTCAGCAAGTGGCTGGACCACGCTACCTCTTTAAAGACCCTTAAATACTTCTTTTTTTTTAATCCTCACCCGCGGACACTTTTTGCATTCACAGAGTGAGAGGGAGAGAGGGAGGAAGAGAGAGAGAGAAACATTGATGTGAGAGACACACATCGACTGGTTGCCACCCACACAACCCCAGCGGGGCCGGGGACAAACTGCAACCGCGGTCCGTGCCCTTAGCGGGAACCAAACCCTGGTCTTTCCAGACCGCAGGCCAAGGCTCTAACCACTGAGCCAAACCAGCCAGGGCTAAATACTTCTTTAAAGGTCCTATCTCCAAATGCAGTCACATTCTGAGGGACTGGGGAATAGGAAATCAACATATAAATTTAGGGGGACATAGTTCTGCCCATTAAAGACTGTTTCTCAGATTTTATAAGCATTTGCTTCTGAATTTTTCTCTCTCAATGGTATCAGAAATTCCCCAAAGGATAAAATCTAGAAGGAGGTTGGAGCATTGTAAAAAGCATCTACTTATTAGCCCAGCCGGTATGGCTCAGTGGTTGAGCATCGACCCATGCACCAAGAGGTCATTGGTTCAATTCCGGGTAGGGGCACATGCCCAGGTTGTGGGCCCGATCCCCATTGGGGGCATGCAGGAGGCGGCCAATCCATGTTCTCTCTCATCGATGTTTCTATCTCTCCCTCTCTCTTCCTCTCTCTCTAAAATCAATAAAGAAAAAAAAAATAAAAATAAAAAGCATCTACTTATTAAATGATCATATCTTTGTTTTCTAAGTCTATACATATTAAAGAAAAGGAATAAATAAATTAATTAAAATTATCTACTATAAAATAAACTTTTTAGTAATTTTATATACATTGCATGACATTGGTTCTATTGAGATTCATATCACAGACTTACGATTGAAGTTATATCGTTAGCATTTGGATTTTATGCTGAGAATTTCCAAAAGGAATTTTGAGACCTCCTGAGAGTAAAAACTAATATGTGTGTGTGTGTGTGTGTGTGTGTGTGTGTGCATATAGTTTTTGCCTGTAATAAAATTAGAACATCCGTTAAAGATTACCAGCTTCTGGGCTTCTGTCCAAAAGAATGCAAGATTACTGTTTGGCTCAGCGGTTAGAGCGTTAGCCAGTGGACCAATGAGTCACGGGTTCGATTCCAGCCAAGGGCATGTACCTCGGTTGCGATTCGTCCCCGGCCCTGGTTGGGGTCGTGTGGGTGGCAGCCAGTCGATGTGTCCCTTTCACATAGATGTTTCTCTCTCTCTCTCTCTCTCTCTCTCTCTCTCTCATCCTCTCTCTCCCTCTCACTCTGTCTGAACAAAAACGGAAAAAAATAAAAATAAAATTAGTAATTTTTCCCACGACATTCACTCAGAATGTGTGTAACCAGTACTTGCTTTCTCATCACCAAGCATAGCTCTTTGCGCCGCTTTGCTATTGTGGCCCTTCAAATCTCAGCTCTTAAATTGTTTCTTTAAAGAATCCTTTCCTGGGTCCCCTCCCATGCTAATTCAACTTATGATTAAAATATAACATACCTTTCAGCACTTATTATAAATATTAAATTGTGACTAAATGTATTTAGTGATTATCTAATTCTGTTACCAGAGGAAATAGGTTATTCAGTGATGTTACGGGAAAAGAATTTCAGGGACACTCACGTAGGAGGATTTGAAGTGATAGTGGTGAGATTTTTATTACAGGGAAAAGCAATAGCACGCAGTCAGAGAGGCAGACAGCAGACAGGCTAGAGGTCAGCAGCTGCCCTGAGGCCCTTGCTAAGCTTCCAGATATTTCCATGGGTTTGGAAAGAGCAGGCTTTCTTTCAAACTATCTAATCTCTTCCCTGGCTTTCCCCGGGTTTGTATTGTGCCCTCCCCCATGCACTCTCTTTTTCCCAAATACAGGAAAACCCTGGATTTTTCGGACCTCGATTTAACAAACTTTGGATTTAATGGACAAAATTTCCGGTCCATATGTCATATGGAAAAGTTAATATACTCAGAAATCATTTATTTTAATATATCCCTATGGCAATTTTTTAAATTATAAACATTTTTCATTTGAGAATATTATTACATTTACAGAAAAGTTGCAAATACCCTTTATCCAACTTCCATTAACATTAACATATGCATAACCTTGAGTTACTTGTCAAAACTAAGAAATTAACATTGCTACATAGTTAACATTACTGTTAACTAACCCCTGGACTCTATTCACGTTTCATAAGCTTTCCCACAAATGTACTTTTCTATTCCAGGATCTCATCCAGGGCATAAAACTGTATGTAGTTAGCATGTCTCTTTAACCTCCTCCAATCCTTAACAGTTTCTCAGCCTTCCCTTGTGTTTTTGTGACCTTGACAGTTTTGAGGAGTACTGGTCATTTTTTGTTGTTGTTGTTGTAGAATGGCCCTCAATTTGGATTTGTCTGATTTTTTTTCCTTATTATTATTAGGCTGAAGTTATGGGTTTTTCTTGGAGGAAAATCGCAGGAACCAAGTGTCCTTCTCATCACATCATACCAGGGACACATGATAGCAGTATAATTTAGCCTGGTGATAATAATCTTGGTCACTTGGTCAAGGTGGTGTCTACAAGGTTTCACCACTATTATTACAATATTAATCTTTTTTTAAATCATTTTTCTTTATTGATTTTAGAGAGAGAGGAAGGGAGGAGAGAGAGATAGAAACATTGATAAGAGAGAACATCGATTGGCCGCCTCCTGCATGCCCCCCACTGGGGATCAGGCCCACAACCTGGGCATGTGCCCTGACTGGGAATTGAACTGGTGACCTCTTGGTGCATGGGTCGACGCTCAACCACTGAGCCACACCAGCCGGGCAATATTAATCTCTTTTTCAACTCTATTCTTTGAAAGCAAGTCGCTATACCCAGCACATTATACCCCTCACAATTAAGGGAGCGAGGAAAATTAACCTCCATATCCTGGGGAGAGGCGTAGCTGCATATATTATTTGGAATTCTGTAAGGAAGATTTGCCCCTTCTCTTCCATTTATTACCAGTAGCAGACATTTAACACAGAGGAAACAGAAATCTGTTTGTCTGATTCATCATTTCCTTCTAAGGATAAGCTGTACTTCTACTTTACTTTCAGTACGCATTTAAAAACTCAGTCTTTTCTCTTCTAAATTATGCATATTCCGAATTTTTCCTTTCCATTCTCATGAGTTATATTTGCTGCATGCTTGTTTTTTTGGTTTTGGGTTTTCATCAAAAGCAAATGAAATGACAGATTTTCTGGTACTGAAAGTTATATATGCTGTACAGAGATATTTATTTCACTGAGTGTGAAGTCAAATACAATATCTTAATACAAAGAAATAAACTAAGGGAATACGAAAAATGTGTTTTCTGAAACTTATATCTGGGCATTTGGCACATTTCATTTTATTATGGCAAAACTGACTTCAGTTTCAACAAGTTATTTTAAATGCTAAAATGAGTACCGAAGTTGGTTGAGGCTATAGGTCTACCCACACAATAAATTAATTAATTAACCCTAAATTATAGAGTGTTCTGTTATAATATTTTTGGTAAACAATTTGTACACACCACATGTCTGACACTTCTGTGTGTGTCAATTAATTCTCAATTCAATATTGACTGAGTTGATAATTGAGAATATTATAAAATAATCAAAAGTACAACATAAAGAAAAAATTGAGTCTGGCCGGTGTGGCTCAGTGGTTGAGCATCGACCCATGCACCAAGAGGTCGCAGGTTCGATTCCTGGTCAGGGCACATGCCCAGGTTGTGGGTCCGAGCCCCAGTGGGGAGCATGCAGGAGGCAGCCAATCGATGTTCTCTCTCATCGATGGTTCTATCTCTCTCCCTCTCTCTTCCTCTCTCTGAAATCAATAAAGGAAAAACAAAATTTTTTTAAGAAAAAAATTGAGAATTACAATTTTGGAAAATTATTAGAATAAACTAATTTGTGTCTTATTTACCACTACAAAGAATTTTCTTTGCACCCTAAGTTTCCCACACCCATCTTGTCCCACATGCTAACTGTGCCTATCGGACATTTATTTCAGAGCTAACTGAAGAATCTTCCTTTAGAAATATGCATGATGGATTTTTAATATGATAAAGTTATACTATTAATCACTTCAAATGACAATAAAAAGAAAGCATGTTTCTTTTTTTTATTGTTGAAAGTCTTACAGATGCCCCCCCTTTTTCCCCATTGACCCCCCCTTTCCGCTCCCACCCCCTTCCTGCCTTCCTCAGCCTAGTGTCCCAGTCAATTGGTTGTACATATATGCATATAAGTAGAAAGCGTGTTTCTTAAAAAAAAATTCTAATTTTAAAAACAAATGGAATTTATGTCTTCCCATCCATTTTGAAGCCTGTCTTGCTCCCAACTCTTTATATATATTTTTTCTTTTTCATTTTCAACCTCAATGAATAATTTTGCAAAAAGATATCATCTTGAACACAAGGCTCATGTACTACCGTCTGACCATCTGACTTGTACCATCCTTTTACCAGTGGACAAAAGGGGACATTCTTGGAAGTCATTTAATTTACAAGTAAATTTTCCCTAACAACTCTGTGTATGTGTACTTTACACATACAACTTTATCTATGTGTACTTCCCTGTGTATTACTGTACATCTGTGTGTTTCATTAGGTTGCTAAGTAGGCCAATAACATTTTGAGAATCAAATGATTCAACTGCACTGTGAAAGATTGTGCAATGATAGACGTAAAAGAAGTATTACATTGACCCAAGCCAGGTTATTATAAATATTGGTTATATCCTGAAAGATATGTAAGTATAGCAATTTTCAGTTTTATTATAAATATCAATTGGACTATTGGGAATACGTTCTTTGATTTTAAAAGTGAAGTTTTCAATTTAATTAACAGAGAAAATTTACCTAGCATTAGATTGCATTCTGTGGGTACAGTTCTAGGTGTTTATTATTTTAAAGTTCAAAATTAGAACCCAGCTCAGTAGTGAATATCCAATCGTGCTGATCAAAGAGAAAAGGTTGCTTCAAAATACTCAAGTGACTTCAATGTTGGCACATGATAGCTAAAGCATGTCATTGAAATTGAGATAAAATGATATCTCACAATCAAATATTAAATATAATACTTTTAATTACATGTGTAGTTTAGTAAAATTTTAAAAAATGAAAAGTTCAGCAGCAATATATTTTTCTATTAATATGATGTAGTATTCAAATGAGATGATGTATGTCAAAACTAATTGGAAACTGTATCTATAAGTTATAAAAGCTTTCAGCCCCAAATTCAAACTATAAAATCTTATAACCTCAAGGATTTGGGGATAAAATATTTTCAATTATTGAAATTGGCAATCTAGGATTTTTAAAAAAATCCAGAAATGATATCCATAGGTTTACCTTTGATGACATCTCTTTAATGGAAAATAAAACCATAATCAGGAGAGAAAGCTTCTGATTACAAATAGAACATTAATGTTGTTGGAAATAAACTGTAACAACAACAAAAGAACATTAATGTTGTTAAATTTGTTGTGCTTTGGAGATTTTCCCAAGTCTCAAGTTTAAAGACTTGATAAGCTTAAAGGCTTAAAAATTAATTCAAAATTCTCACTAGATAGATTCCTAACCTTTCATGATTCAAATTAATGCTTATAGGTGAAGAGAGACAACAGGATATTTTCTAAACAATTGATTTACTTTATCTCTTAATGCCTTGCGTTTCGATTCCTTGAGCGATAGTGTAAATGGTTTCATATTAGTAGACCTTTCTCTCCCTTTAGTCCTTGGGAGGAACTGAATGTCTGTGCTTTTTCTACTGCAGGCTTGCTTTTAATGAAACAGTCAGGAATACATTAGTATTCTATAACCTGCAAAATTTGAAAAGCTTCAACCAAGTCCATATACTTCCATATTTTTATATTGGAAGTTCAGCACTTCTATGCCTAAAGTTCTATATTTAAAGGTACATTACTGGATTTTCAAAACCAAAGTCTATCATAACGTTTTATAGTAGACTAACACTATAGTCCAAATCAGACAGTGAAAATATTTTAAATTTTCAGGGAAGCATCAGCCACGAATTTCAAAGGTACTCTTGATATTTCAATATCAGAAAGACATAATTATTACATTATGTAATCCGTGTGTTAATTTAACTATACCAAAGACTCTATTACCTCCATGTTTTGTGGCTTTATAATTGTACCTTGCCTTCCTAACATTAACAGAAAAAAATGAATAATACTTTTTGTGTGACATTTGGGTCATGCAATTTCATAAAGCTAAAATGCATTTGTCTTCATTTACACAAGCATGATACCATTGCAAATACGTGCATATTTACCCCAGAGTTTACTTAGAGGAAAGTCTCTTGTAATTTGCATAAGATTTTTTTTTAAGCCAGAAAATAATTTCTCAGGCACAGAAATCAAAACAAGCTGTGTTTTGAACTGAAGGTAATTTTGATGATTAAGGTTGTAGATTAAGAGAAAATCGAGCTTGTACAGAGCTTGCTTATATTCAAGTTTCAGTGAAAGCACCAAGCAAACAATCCTTCCAGGGTATTTTAGTAAATATACCTAATTAAATTGGCTGTCTTTCAAAGGTCTCATTTTCATTGCTTACAAAATGCAAGACAACAGATCTTTTATGAGGAAATTGGGCAAAGAACGACTCACAAACATGTCATTTTCTGAGAGAGATCAGGTTGTGGTAGAACAAAACAAGGACTGCTCTGATCCTTTTGCTTGAAGACAATCCTGTTTATAGTCATTATCCTTAAAGGTATTAACATTTATACTCTAACATGCAATAAACTCAGAAAAATGTGTTTATGATTAAAATTCTACCAATTGAAATTTATTTTGCCATTAATAGACGGATTTAGACATCAGGATGGAAATAACCTTTACACATAACAATGATAATTTAACATAATGCTAATGTGGATTTACTACATTAAAAGTTTATGTGCAAGGCCCTGGCTGGTTTGGCTCAGTGGATAGAGCATCGGCCCTAGGACCAATGAGTCTCGGGTTTGATTCCGGTCAAGGGCACGTACCTCAGTTGCAATTCATCCCCGGCCCTGGTCGGGGTCCTGCAGGAGGCAACCAGTCGATGTGTCTCTATCACATTGATGTTTCTCTCTGTCTCTTTCTCTCCCACTCTATCTGATGATAAACAGAAAAGTATCCTTGAGTGAGGAATAAAAAAAAATAAAAAAGTGTATCTGCAAGATCTAATTTACTAGTTCTACAATAACGATACGAGGTAGGTAATGTAATTATTTCTATTTAAAGATAAAGAAATTGGTCCAGCCGGTGTGGCTCAGTGCTCGAGCATCGACCCATGCACCAAGAAGTCACTGGTTCGATTCTGGGTCAGGGCACATGCCCAGGTTGTGGGCCCGATCCCCAGTGGGGGGCATGCAGGAGGCGGCCAATCGATGTTCTCTCTCATCAACGTTTCTATCTCTCTCTCCCTCCCACTTCCTCTCTCTCTAAAATCAATAAAGGAAAAAAAATTTTTTTTAAGATAAAGAAATTGAGGTACAGGTGGAAAAGTAACCTCCCTAAGTTATACAACAAATAAGTTCCAGGGGTAAGAATTTCAGAATAGAAGACTGAATTTTCCCTTCCATAAAAGGAACAAAGCATTCTTTCCAAATTCATGATTTGCTACTTCATCAAAGGAATAAAGCACTATTGCCAAAATTAAAATGTTCAGAAAATGATCAGAGGCTTGAAAAAATATAAGAAGCATTTATTCAAGAAAAACTGCTGAACTTACTTTGACAGGAAAAGCAGGATTTGAGACGCTGTAACTTGACCCCAAATGTCATTTCCCCAAAGCCTGTAGACTCACACACATGAAAGGCAGCAGACGTTTGGGGCGCCACACAAAAGTCCCCCCCACCCCTGAGCATTGTCATTCCTTTTTTTTCATTTATTGATTTTAGAGAGAAAAGAAGTGAGAGGGAGAGAGAGAGAAACATCGATGAGAGAGAACATCAACTGGCCGCCTCCTGCATGCCCCCCACTGGGGATCAGGCCCACAACCTGGGCATGTGCCCTGACCGGGAATCGAACCAGTGACCTCTTGGTGCATGGGTCGATGCTCAACTGCTGAACCACACCAGCTGGACAGCATTGTCATTCTTTAACCTGTCTTGTGTCTCCGTAGAAGAGATCCATGCCCAGAATGTCTTGGTTGTTTGACCTGATTAGAGCTTGCCTCCAGAAGTGTATCAAAAATAACCAATGGCCTGAGACATACAGGAGCCTTGTCCAAAAAAATCTTTTCGTTTTCTTTTTTAAAGATCAGAGGAAGAAGATGTCTATGGGGGGCTGCTATAGACTGGATGATTGTATTCCCTGCCCTCCCCCCCTATAAAACCAAACCTCATATGTTAAATCCTAACACTCAATATGGTGGTATTTGGAGGTGGGGCATTTAGGGGGTGATTAGCAACCCGAAGGGACCAAGACAGAAAATTTGTACCAAGGAGTGGGGTACTACACTAACAAACGCTTAAAAATGTGGAAGTTGCCTTGGAACTAGGTACTAGGTAGAAGCTGTAAGAGTTTTGAGGTGCATGCTAGAAAAAAACCCACATTTGCATGAACAGACCTTTAAGGATAATTCTTGTGAGGACAAGGAAAGAAAAGAGAAGAGCTTTCAAGAAAGCCTCAAACTTCTTAGAGAAAACCTAAGTAATCTGAAACAGAATGTTGATAGAAATATGGACAGTAAAGGCCATTCTGATAAGGTCTCAGATGCAATGAGGAATGCATGATTGGAAACTGGAGGAAAGAGGATCCTTGTTATAAGGTGGCCAAGACTTGGCTGACTTATTTATTTTTTGCTTATTCACCTTTTTTTTTTAATTAATTTATTTTTGATATAGATGGTTCTCCTTGTTCCCCCATTGACACCCTCCTCCCAATCCCACCCCCCAGCATAGTTGTCTATGTCCATTGGTTATGCATACATGCACATAAGTTCTGTGGTTTATCTCATCCCTCCCCCCAACCCTCTCTTCTGAGGTTTGTCAGTCTGTACCCCACATCCATGTCTCTGGGTCCATTCTGTTCATCAGTTTGTTTTGTTCATGACATTCCACAAATAAGTGAGATCATGTGATATTTATCTTTCTCTGATTGGCTTGTTTCACTTAGCATAATACTCTTCAGGTCCCTCCATGTCATCTCAAAGGATAAGAGATCTCTCTTTCTTATAGTTGCATAGTATTCCATTGAGTATATGAACCACAGCTTTTTTATCCACTCATCTATTGATGGACACTTGGCTGACTTATTTTCATGTCTCGTGAAAGGTAGAATTTGTGAATAATGAACTTAGATATTTAACTGAAGCAATTTCTAAGCAAAGTGTTGAAGGAGCAGCTTGGGTCCTCCTGACTGCTTATGATAAAATGTGAGAAGAGCCCTGGCTGGTTTCACTCAGCAGTTAGAGCATCAGCCTGCACACAGAAGGGTCATGGGTTCAATTCCCCATCAAGGGCACGTACCTGTGTTGCAGTTTCTATCCCCAGCCCCGGTCAGGGTCGTGTGGGAGACAACCAATCAATGTGTCTCTCTCACATCGATGTTTCTCTCTCTCTCTCTCTCTCTCTCTCTCTCTCTCTCTCTCTCTCTCTCTCTCTCTCTCTCCCCCTCCCTCCCTTCCACTCTGTCTAAAAATCAATGGGAAAATATCCTTGGCTGAGGATTAACAAAAAAAAAAAAAAGTGAGAAGACAGAAATGGCTTAAAGATGATTTGCGTATTTAAAAGGAAGCAGAACTTGCCCAGCCGGTGTGGTTCAGTGGTTGAGCATCGACCCATGCACCAAGAGGTCACTGGTTTAATTCCCGGTCAGGGCACATGCCCAGGTTGTGGGCCCTATCCCCAGTGGGGGGCATGCAGGAGGCGGCCAATCGATGTTCTCTCTCATCGATGTTTCTATCTCTCTCTCCCTCTCCCTTCCTCTGTCTCTAAAATCAATAAAGAAAAAAAAATTTTTTAAAGGAAGCAGATCTTAACGATTTGGAAAATTATAAGTCAATCTATATTATAAAAAATGAGAAAGCATGTTTGGGAAAGAACCTAAGGGTGTGACAAGAAGACCATTATACAAGGAGATTGGTCAGCGACCTCAACAGAAGCTAGGAGCCCTTGTTCAGAGCCCTGGAAGAGTGCAGGGGAGGGACCTCCTCAGCATGCCATGTCCAACACTGTCTCTCACAGGGTGGGCTCCACTTCCCATTCTCCAGGGACACCTTCCTTGGCTGCTACAGCGCTGCTCAGAGGATGCCAGACACCGACTTTGGCAGCATCCTTGTGGTGCCATCTCAGTCAGCAAACAGTGCAGAAATCCTGGGGGTATGGCTGCTCCCACCTTTCAAAGTATTCCAGGCAGAGCCCTAAACATGAGACCCCGCACTAGGAAATTTGTGGGCAAGGTCCAGGCACAAAGCAAGGGCAGTGTCACCCAAAGCCATGAGGGCAGGACTGCCCAGAACTTTGAAGGTCCAAACCCTGACTGTTAAAGCTGTGGGGACAGAGATACTGCCCCCCCCCTGAGTCTGGAAGTTGGGACCTTTGCCTCAGTGTATCCAGACGCTGGGATCTCCACATCAGTGGGCTTGGAGGGCAAAGCACTGAGTCAAAGAGGATTATTCTCAAGCCTTAAGAGCTCATGAAATTTGCCCCCATTTGCTTTTGGATGTATGTGGGAATTGCTACTCCTTTCTTCTTTCTTATTTTTACCTTTTAGAATAAGGATGTCTATCCTATGCCTGTCCCAACATGGTGTTTTGGAAGCACATAACATGTTGATTAAATGAGTTTACAGCTGGAAAGCAACTTGCCTCAGGATAAGTAATACCTTGAGTCTCACCCATATCTAATTTAAATGATATTTAGACAAGACTTTTGATTATAGGCTTTAGGGTTGATGCTGAAACAAGTTAAGACTTTCAAGCTATTGGCACAAAATAAATGTATTTTGTATGGGAGAAGGACTTGAATTTTGTGGAGCCAAGTGAGGAATGTTATAGACTGGTTATTGCATCCCCCACTCCTCCAAAGTTTGTATGTTAAATCCTACTGTCCAAAGGAACAGTTTTTGGAGGTGAGACCTTTGCAAAGTGATTGTGCCATGAGGGGGAAGTCCTCATGAATGGAATTAGCACCTTTATTTATAAAATACAACAACAGAGAGCTCCCTCATCTTCTTCCAACATGTGAGATGGTGATAGTGAGAAAGTAGCCATCAATAACCCAGGAACCAGGCCCTCAGCAGACACTGAATCTGTTGGCATCTTGATATTGGACTTCCAGTTGGCAGAACTGCTAGGGGTAAATTTCTGTTGCTTATAAGCCATCCGGTTTGTGGTATTTTGTTAGAGCAACCCAAGTGGACAAAGACAGGAGCTTTGAAAACTCTGACATGTTTCTGGGTATCTAGAACCCCTCATATATGTGCAGGGCAGTAGCATGCCCAGGAGAGACCCAAAAGAGCCCTACATGTTCACCACTGGCTGACATTGAGGTTTTCACTAGAAGGAAAAGAAGGCTAAGGAAGAATTGTAAACAGCCCAATGCACACACATACATACACGAAGCTCTCATAACAAGAAAGTCTCATTGGATGAAGACATTTAATTAAAACTTTTTCAATCAGTAGCTGAACACTAAGCCAACAGCACAGACTTCAGTATCACGTACAAGGAATGCAGACATTGCCAAAATAGTTCAGGAAAGTTACTAGACAGACAAACACCAACAATTATAACAACAGTGATACATTTTTAAAAGCAATAAGAACAAACCCTGAGGGGTGGTTTCCAGAGTTGCCAAATTATATTATTTAAAATGTCCAGTTTTTAACAAAAGTTATGAAGCATAAAAAAATGTATGATAAATTTACAGCCCAGCAAGCAGTGAATAAAAACTGTCCTTAAGGAAGCCCTGAGTTGAACTTATTAGAATAAAGGATAGAAAAGATGGCATTCATAAAGATGTTCAGAGTAACAAAGGAAACCATGTCCTAAGAATTCAAGGGAAAGTATGAGAATGAAAGTATGATAATGATTTCTCATCAAAATGATATCAATATTGAGAATATCAATATAGAAACAGAAATTATTTTCAAAAATAAAATGAAATCTTGGTGTTAAAAAGTACAATAACTAAAATGAAAAAGTTGACAAAGGGGCTCTATAACAGATGTGAGTTGGCAGAAGAAAAGAGCAGTACATCTGAAGATAGATCAATTGAGATATGTGATCTGAGAAAGAGAAATAAATGAAGAAAAATAAAGTGAACCTAAATGACCTACAGGACACCACTAAGCATCCTAAAATTAGCCTAACAGGAGTTCCAGAATAATAGCAGAGAAGGAAACAGAAAGAATATTTAAAGAATTAATGGGTGAAAAATCCCCAAATTTAATTAAAAACCTTATTCTACCCATACAAGCTCAAAAACAATGCAAGTAAGATAAACTCAAAGAGATCTATACCTAGACACACCATAGTCTAATGTTGAAACTCAAAGACAAAGATAGAATTTTGAAAATATCAAGAGAAAAAATGACTCACCATGTATAGATTATCCTCAAGAGTAGAAGTTGATATCATATCAGAAACTATGAGTCTAGACGGCATTGGATAACATATTTAAATGCTAAAAAATAAATGGTCACGAGTCACATTTAAGTCTTTTATCCATTTTGAGTTTATTCTCATGTATGGTGTAAGTTGGTGTGTACCCCTATGTTCATAGCAGCACTATTTACAATAGCTAAGATCTGGAAACAGCCCAAGTGTCCATCAGTGGATGAATGGATAAAAAAGCTGTGGCACATTTACACAATGGAGTACTATGCAGCTGTCAGAAAGAAACATCTCTTATCCTTTGAGACGACATGGAGGGACCTGGAGAGTATTATGCTAAGCGAAATAAGCCAAGTAGAGAAAGACAAATATCACATGATCTCACTTATTTGTGGAATATAATGAACATAACAGTCTGAAGAACAGGGTAGACCCAGAGATGTGGAAGTGGGGTACAGACTGACAACCCTCAGAAGAGGGGGTGGGGGGAGGGAAGAGATAAACCACAGAACTTATATGCATGTACGCATAACTGATGGACATGGACAACAAAGCTGAGGATGGGGCGGGGGGGATGGGGAGGAGGGTATCAATGGGAGAAAAAGGAGAAACAACTGTAACAAAAACAAATTAATAAAAATAAAATAAAAATAAAAATAAATGGTCAACCAAGAATATTATATACAACAAAAACTTTAGTTCAAAAATGAAGGAGAAATTAAGACATTACCAGATAATCATCACTAATAACCTGTCCACAATAAATACTAAATACTCCTTCCAGTTACAATGAAAGGACACTAAAGAGTAACTTGAATCCACAAAAATTTTAAAAAAACAATTAGTAAGGGTAAATATATAGGTAAGTATAAAAAATGGTGTAAATATAATTTGTAACACTTTCTTCTCTCTGCTTTAGAAAATGATTACATGTAATGTTGATGGGCTAATAATATATAAGATACACTTTGTGTGACAATAATAGTACAAAAGAGGTAGGGTGGAATTGGAATATATTGGAATAAAATTTCTCTATAGTATTGAAATTACATTAGAAAGCCATTGTTTTAACTAAAGATGCGAATTGTAGAAGTGACATCAGCAAAATGGAAGACTAGGAAGCTCCAAACTCTTAGTCCCCACAGAAGCATAAAATAAATAAATAAATAACAGAAACCAGATAAAATAACTTTATAGGAGTTGTGGGAAATAGGTCAAGTCCTACTGCAACAAAGTGACACCCAATCAAAAGAAAGCCAGATTCCAAACTTTGGAAATTTCATGACATTTTTACTCACACGTATCCCACCTTTTCCTGAGCCTGATGCAGTTAGTTCCAAAGGAGACAGTAACCCAGGTCCAAATTCTCTCCTTTAAACCAAAGGGAACAGAGTGGATATCATTTGCAACACTCTAACTTTTTTTTGTTTTTAATTTTTTTCTTTATTGATTTTAGAGAAGAAGGGAGAGGGAGAGAGAGATAGAAACATCGATGAGACAGAACATCAATCACTGGGGATCGGGCCCACAACCTGGGCATGTGTCCTGACTGGGAATCAAACCGGTGACCTCTTGGTGCACGGGTCGACACTCAACCACTGATACACACCAGCTGTGCTCAACAGTCTAACTTTTGAGGGGCTGCCTGAAGGAATAGTCTCTATCTTGTCTGACACACATCTTAGGTGGAAAATTATAGACCCTGCTCATGAAAGCGTAAGGGGTACTAGATACTCACATGGGCCTAGGGTAAGAGATTACAATGTAGAAACACACGGAAGCAAATCTAAGCCCAAAGGAGAAGATGGAGTGAGATTCCTTGGGAAATTAGTACATTTAAAAGGAGCCATGGTCCGGTCGATATGGCTCAGTGGTTGAGCATCGACCCATGCACCAGGAGGTCGCTGGTTTGATTCCCGGTCAGGGCACATGCCCAGGTTGTGGGCCCGATCCCCAGTGGGGGGCATGCAGGAGGCAGCCAATTGATGTTCTCTCATTGATGTTTTTCTCTCTCCCTCTCACTTCCTCTCTCTCTCAAATCAATAAGGAAAAAAAAATTTTTTTTAAATAAAAGGAGCCATGTATGGGAGAAATTGAAAGACTGAGACATAGACCCAGTCAAGTATTCTCAGAAAATACCTGAGACAATCTTCAACTTTCACCTTTCATTGTTCAGTAGACTCAGAGCAATATCAGGTAATCAGTGAAAGACTTCCCGGGCATAGACCCAATTTGCATAGACTGGGAGGGTTGGCTTTTTTCCCCCCACAAATATCTGCTTTTCAACAAAAAATGAAGAATCATAGAAAGAAACATGAGCCTGGCCCGTGTGGCTCAGTGGATTGATAAAAGAAAAAAATAGGAGGAACGACTGTACTTAATATTAAAACTTACAGTATAGCTACAGTAATCACCAGAGTTGTGTGTTGGGTCCATGGAACAGAGTAGAGAGCTCATACACGGGCCCGCACAACTAGGCATAACTGACTGTTCACGAAGTTGGCAAAGCAGTTCAGTGTGAGATAAAGTGCGTTACTAACAAATGCTAATCAAGCAATTAGACATCTAAAATAAAATTTAAAAAATGAACCTAGTCCTAAGTTAAACACCTTATACAAAAATTAATTTAAAATGGGTCATGTCCTTAAACCTAAAGCATAAAACTATAACAGCTTTAGAATAAATGGGTGAAAAACTTTTCAGCCAGCCTTTGCTAAACAGTCCTCACACTTGTCATCAAAAGCATGAGCAATGAAGGAAAACATTGATGAACTGAACTTTATCACAATCAATAGGTTTACTCCGCAAAAGTCACTGTGAAGAGAACGAAAAATGAATGAGTTACAGAGTGAAAGAAAATATTTATAAACGGCATATCTGCAAAAGACGAGTCAAGAATATATTTTTAAAACTTTCAAAATCAACAGTGAAGAAAAAGAAACAATCCAAATTAGAAATGGCAAAACACATGGAAAGCTATTTCAAAGAAGAGGATATACAGATGGTAAATAAGGCCATGAAAAGATGTTCAACATCTCTAGCAATTAGGGAAATGCAAATAAGAGCACAATGAGGTATTGCCATACAATTATTAGAATGGCTAAAATAAAAAAAAAATTGTGACAATATCAAATGCTAGCGGAGATGAACAGATTCTCTCTCTCTTATATCACTGTGGGGATGCAAATAGTACAGCTTTAATAGTTTAGTGGGTTCTTTAAAAACTGAATATAAACTTAATATATGACCTAGCAATCACTTTCCTGTGAATTTATTCCAGATAAATGAAAACTTATATCCACAGAAAATCTGTACACAATTGTTCATTGAGCTTTATTGTTATTCACCAAAACTGAAAAAGAAAAAACACACACACACACACACAAAAACAAAGTGTCAAAAAATAGGTGAAGGCTACATTTATACCATAGAATACTACTTAGCAATAAAAAGGTAAAAAAAAAAGAAAAACGCTATTGATATATGCAACAACTTTGCTAGATTCAAAAGGTTATTATGCAGAGGAAGTAAAATCTGACAAGGTCACACACTGTGTGACTTCATTTATATAAAATCCTCCAAATGACAAAATGATGGAGATGGAGAGCAGATTGCAAGGTGTAGAGAGAGTTTGGGAACGGGGAGTGAGTGTTGCTATAAAGAAATAGATTGGCTTTCTCTGCTTCGCTTGTTTCGCTTAGCATAATACTCTCCAGGTCCCTCCATGTCCTCTCAAAGGATAAGAGATCTTTCTTTCTTACAGCTGCATAGTATTCTATTGTGTATATGTACCACAGCTCTTTTATCCATTCATCTACTGATGGACACTTGGGCTGTTTCCAGATCTTAGCTATTGTAAATAGTATCACATGATCTCACTTATTTGTGGAATATAATGAACGAAACAAACTGATGAACAAAATAGACCCAGAGACATAGAAGTAGGGTACAGACTGACAAACCTCAGAAGAGGGGGTGGGGGAGAAGAAAGAGATAAACCACAGAACTTATATGCATGTATGCGTAACCAATGGACATAGACAACAAAGCTGGGGACGGGGCCGGGGGAGGGGGGATGGAGAGGAGAGTGTCAATGGGGGAAAAAGGAGAAACATCTGTAACAAAAATAAATTAATAAAAATAATTTTTTTAAAAAGAACTAGATTGAGGGAGATATTTGTGGTGATGGAACAGTATGGTGTCTTGATTTTGGTGGTGGTTACATGACTCTATATGTAGGAAGAGATAGAATATAACTATACATACACATTTTACCAATGTAAAATTTGTGGTTTTGATATTATATAATTATAAAATAAGATGAGCCCATTGGCAAAAACTGGACAAAAGGTACAGAGGATCAATCTCTTGTCACTTTAGAACTTCACGTGATTCTAAATTATTTCAATACAAAAAAGCTAAAAGCAAACAAAATATAGTATTCCCCCCTTATCCACAGGAAATATATGTTCCAGGACCACCAGTGGATGCCTGAAATCACAAATAGTATTGTATACCCTATGATTTTTTTCTGCACATATATACCTATGATAAAGCTTCATTTATAAATTAGGCTCATTGAGAGATTAATAAGAATAGCCAATAATGAAATAGAACAATTATGACAATATATTGTAATAAAAGTGTAAATGTGGTCAGTCTCATTCTTTATCTATCTATCTATCTATCTATCTATCTATCATCTATCTATCTTTCTATCCATCTATCTATCATCTATCTATTCATCTATCTATCTATCTATCACTCTCTCAGAATATCTTATTGTACTGTACACTATTTTTCACTTAAAGAAAACACTTCACAGCTTCTCTTTGGCATATCTAAATAGGGAGAATCACAATTCTTGCCTTGTGGACCATTAATAAATAAAATATGGGTTAATTGAAGAAAAGCACTGTGATACCTGGACAACTGATCTGATAACCCTGACAGCTGCTAAGTGACCAAGGGGCAGGGAGCATATACAGCATGGGTGGGATTTGGCATGATAGTAAGAAATTTCATTGCACTACTCAGAAGGACACAATTTAAAACATCAATTGTTGCCCTGGCCTGTGTGGCTCAGTGGTTAGAGCATCAGCCTGCACACTGAAGGGTCACGAGTTCAATTCACAATCAGGAGCACAGGTTCAATCCCTGGCCCTGGTCAGGGTATGTGTCTCTCTCATATCTCTCTCTCTCTCTCTCTCTCTCTCTCTCTCTCCCCTTCCTTCCTTCCACTCTCTCTAAAAAATTAATGGAGCCCGGCCGGTGTGGCTCAGTGGTTGAGCGTCGACCCATGCACCAAGAGGTCGCAGGTTCGATTCCTGGTCAGGGCACATGCCCAGGTTGTGGGCCCGATCCCCAGTTGGGGGCATGCAGGAGGTGGCCAATTGGTGTTCTTTCTCATCAATGTTTCTATCTCTCTCTCCCTCTGCTTTCTTCTCTCTCTCTCTAAAATCAATAAAGAAAAAAATTTTTTTTTAAATTAATGGAGACCAGCTGGTGTGGCTCAGTGGTTGAGCATCGACCCATGCACCAAGAGATCGCTGGTTCGATTCCTGGTCAGGGCACATGCCCAGGTTGTGGGCCCGATCCCCAGTGGGGAGCATGCAGGAGGTGGCCAATTGGTGTTCTCTCTCATCAATGTTTCTATCTCTCTCTCCCTCTCCCTTCCTCTCTCTCTAAAAAAAAAAAAAATCAATAAAGAGAAAAAAATAACAAACTAAAAAAAAAAAATTTAATGGAAAACATATCCTCAGGTGAGGATTAGCAAAAAAAAAAACTTATGAACTGTTTATTTCTGGAGTTTTCTATTTAATAGGTTCAGACCACAGTTGACCTCAGGTAACTAAAGTTGCAAAGTGAAACAGGCCAGGGGGAACTACTGTCCACATCACAACCAAGTAGAATTTGTTCCAGCTATTTAAGGGTGGCTGAAAATTGAGAGCCATCAACGTAATTCACACTATTAACAGAAAAAGGAAGAAAGAGAATTCAGGCCAGTCTTTTGTCCTTCCCCAGCCAAAAGAATCCCCCCACCCCTCCCAGCTTCTTTCAGCCCTGGCACCAGCAATCCCATGCCCTTAACCAGAGATTTATGAAATGGCCCACAGCTCAACGCAACTCCAAGCCAAGAGCCCGCTCAGACCCTGGCCCTGCGAGTTCCCCAGCCATTGCCCGGCTGGGACTTCATGGCTGTTCACTGGGGGCACAGATACAGGCACCGACTAAAACTGCAGTCAGCTGAAGCTGCTGTTGCAAGCAGAGTTTCACCCCCTCAAAGCTCCCCAGCCAAAGCACCCTCTGACCTCATAGCTGTGAGCTGGGGGAGAGCAGGAGGGGCACCAATTAGGTCCTTGATCTGAAATGAATTTCCCTGGCAAATGGGTACTGCTGGCTGCGATGGCCCCGCCCTCTCTGTTTGTTGCTAAAGGGCAGAAAGCACAATGATCATCTTGCTTGGGACAAAGGTTGTAACCAGGCAACAGGACTTAAAAAAAATCTCCAGCTTCTTTGACTGATACTGTGTTTCTATTACAAACATCACTGCTGTCTTTTCATTCATACAAATGTGACTGCTTGTCAATTAATGTTTTTTCTACAAATATAGCTAATAGAAGAAAACCTCAAATATACAGGTGGTCAGAGAAATAAAAGGTTTTTATTACCTAGTGTTAGAAATTGACTGGAAATAGAATTAAACCCAGGGCCCAGGGCATTAAATTCTATCCAGTCAAATTAACAGGGAATGCTTGTTCTTTTCTTAAGGGAAGCTGTCTCATGATACGAAGCCTCTTAAGGAACTGGCTGTAGAAAAATATGAGACAGCAACATATTTAACTTGTGGTTACTAGCCACAAGTTAAAAGAGCAAGAATTTTTCTACCCAAGACAGACACAGGGATGAAGGCCTCCAGTAAGATCAGAGGTCATCAAAATTCTCTGTGTGGAGTTAACTAAGTCCAACTAAAAAATGCCTGATCAACACTGACATGGGTAAACTTCCACACATGGGCAAAATTGTATTGCCACTTTGGGAAGGTCTTTGCCCCAGTGCAAAAGGGGCAAGACATGAGTCTCTGGATGCAGCAACTGGCAGTGGGAGTCGTATGCAAATCCTAGGCCCTGGCAACATGATAGGAAAGCTAAGATAAATTGGGGATGCTCGTACTTTTCCTTGGCTATTAATCTCCCTCGCCAGGAGAAGATTTTTCTCTCCCCCAAATCAACAATAATACAATTTCCATTCCTCAAAGGTGCCCACTCTGGCATGGAATTTTATTCTAGGTTGTTCAAAAGGAACTGTCTGCCTTTATAGTGCAATACCTGGTTTCCAAGAAATCTTGTCTGAGTCATCTATTAGAATGCAGATTCTGAGAAACAGATCTTATCTGAGCCCAAGCTATCTAAGCCAATCAGTTCAATTCAGTTCACCTGTGATTACTAAGTCAGTGAGTTAAAGTAGATCTTATCCTAGCCTAACCTACCTAAGCCAATCAGTTAATTCACTTCACCTGTGATGGCTAAATCAGTGAGTTTTTCTATATACCTGTCTCCATGTGAATATCTCTCCTAAAGTGTTAGTGTGTTTGCCAGTAAAGAAGTCTATGTTTTTAAAAGTTATGGAATGTGTTTGCCAATCTAGGAAATGCTAATTGCTCAGTTTTAGGTTTTGGTTTTTTGTGTGTTATTTTTGTTTGTTTGTTTTGTTTTTTTGTGTGTTTTTTTGTTTTTTTTTTTGGCCCTACCTGATTCCTCCAGAATTTGGCACTTCTTAATGAGTGATTCATAGCAATACATTTCTTTGCACAATTCCAATAAGACCAGTTCCAAACTGTATGATCTTATTGACTAAAACTGACTGGAATGCCACATTTAAGAGGGACATTCCTGGCCCAGCTGGTGTGGCTCAGTGGATTGAGTGTCATCCCATGGACTGAGACTGAGATGTTCTCGGTCAGGGCACGTGCCCAGGTTGTGGGCTCAGTCCTCAGTAGGAGTGTGCAGGAGGCAGTCGATTGATGGATCTCTCTCACATCGATGTTTCTCTCTCACTAAAAAATCAATAAGAACACACACACACACACACACACACACACACATACACACACACACACATATATATATATGAGGGACATTCCTGGATTCTGGATGTCTCCAGAAAGCCTTAAGGAATTGAGATTGACTCTCAAAAACTAATTGAAGCTGATCAAAAGTCACTTGCATAAATGGCCTCATATCTTGTTTGGTCACGTGGTTCATGGCAATCTTTCTAGGTAAGGAATGAATGTTGCTTTCCTGAAAGATGGCAAGAAATGAATCTCAAGACACTTTGGGGACCTCAAGGACTTGAAGACATGACCCAAACCCACAGGTATTCTGGGCACAGACTGATCGCAGCTATGGCCTTGGCTCCTCCACCCTGAGGGGCTGACTGCTCACTAAAGCTGAATCTGAAGATTCCTGTGAGTGAGATTCCAACAAAGTAAATTTGAGAAATCCTATGTAATCAATTTAATCAATTGCTACTCTTGTTATATTTATGCAAATAATCAAGCCAAACTAAAACTGGACTAAATACAGTCTCTTTGAACATAAGGGTAATCTTAGGGAGAAAAATTGTGTTTCAATCGAAACCACATTGCCCAATTGTATGTATTGAATTCTAGTGCAGTTAACTGTCTTCAAAGCTTCATTTTTAAGGCTGTGTCTTTGTGTGCCACACAGACCTCAGCGCCTGATGACATCACCAGAAGTATTCTAACTGCAATCTATTAGATTGCCACTGCTTGCTTTCATTCCAGCAAAAGCCTTGCATTTGAAAATTTTCACAACAGGTCCTTAATTTGTTGTATGCATTAATCTTTGTATTTTATTGCTTATGTTTTCATAGAATGTATGCTTATTACCTGATTGTTTGCTCATGCATTATAGGCCTCACTTTAGAAGCCATCTGCATAACTGTTTTCTAAAATGAGACTCAGTGTCGGTTTGGACTTTTGGTTGAGTCAATGAAACATGGATGGTTTATTGGCTTCACTTGAAACTGCTTTCCCTTTTCTGCCCAAAGAGGTCAGACAGAAAAGGCCCACAGTTCTCATGGGGGAACTCTCAGAATATTTCCCTTAGCTTAATTTACATTAACTATGGTGGACAAAAGGGCTTCAGACAGGTGTCATACACCTACCTCCAGAGAAGCCATTCTTCCAACCTAATCAGGGACACTATAAGTTAATCTTTCCCTTTATTGCATAGGTTTTTACCTCTCACTAGAACTTTAGGTGTTATATGTCTCCCCAATTTTGAATTATGCCTGATAACCTTCTTGCCAAGTTTATCATTTCTAGAATACAACAAGGATGCCAGCTTGTCCAACACATCATCCTCCTTGACATTGTCCATGTCAGTTCTCAGGGACACCAGACTTACCTGGACTTTGCAGAATTCCTCTTCCTTGCATAAGGATTCCTTTCCCCTTTTGCTTCCCCCTTCCTCTGTCAGACAGGGAGAACCTCTAAGCCTTGGGATAGGCAGAATTATGCCCCTTGACAGCAGGAAGCAATTATAAGAAAATGGAGACCTTCATCTACTTCTCCTTTGTAAGATTACAAGGTTTCTTGGTTTCTCATGGGGGAATGATATCATTGTAAATAACCTGGTTATCAATAAGAGGAAAGGAGCAAAGGGAAGGTCAAATATGTGCATGTCATTTTTTCAGCTTTGCCAGAAAGCTACAGTGTTTAGATGCATGCCCAATAGTGTCTGAGTGAAACAGGGAAGGTATTTGTCTGTCCGTCACACCTGGGAACAGGTCATTGGCCAGAGTAACCATGGCCACTGCACGCATGGTAAGATGAGATATTTAATCTCCTAAACAAAGGAGTTCTCTCTCTTGCATGCTGGGCTCCTGGCTCTCTTATTACATGGATGATGTTCAACAACTGAGCCACACCAGCCAGGGCACAAATAATTTTTATTCTCCTAGTTTAATTTATGAATACAAGAGGTAAAAATCAATCATCTATTGTACTATTTTTTATTGATTAATTTTAGAGAGAGAGAGGAAGGAAGAGAGAGAGATCGATTTGTTTTTCCACTTATTTATACATTTATTGGTTGCTTCTTGTACGTGCCCTGACTGAAGATCATACCCACAACCTTGGTGTACTGGGAGGATGCTCTAAACAAATGAGCTTCCCAGCCAGGGTCTATCACACAATTTTTTAAATGCATGAACATAATGACCTATATTACAAAACAGATATCTATCTCAATTTTGTCTATACTCTTAAGTACACTCAATATGAAATGCCAGTTTTATTAGAAAATGAAAGCTAAAATATTTTTATGTAAAGAATGGATTATTTCTGTTTTTAATAATGTAGGCCTTTATCCATGCTCACATGTCAAATATTTGAGAATATTTTTTAAAATCTCAAGCCAGGTCTCATTCACTTTCAGTATTTGAGATAGCAATATATTGCTTCTTTGGATAGCAATATATCCAGTACTTTGATGACTAGCAGTAAACACGTTGTGTGGCATTGGATCAGTCTTGACACAACCACAGATGAATCCCTAAATCAGTGTAATTTTGCAGAGAAAACAGATGAAACACTAAATTGGTAAAATTAAATGGAGTTTAATAAGGAGACCATTTATAAATGTATGAAAACAATACTGTATTATAAACACACTAAAGTTTAAAAAAAAAAAAAACAGCAGGAAAAATATTGTCACTTCCAGTACTGAAGGGTTAAAGTTAAAAAGCACTTACCAGGACTTGGTGAGAACTCAAGCTCAGGATGTAGGAGGGGATCAGCCAATAAGAGCTGTAGTCTTTCATAGTGGTACAGAGCTCATGCCAATCTATAGTCTGATAGGAAAGGATCCAAAGTAATTGCTACCCTAACATTGTCCTCTACCCACTTTCTGAGCATCTGACAATATCTTCTATTGGCCATGCCTAACCTGAAGCCAGAAGATAAGGAAGCCTGGTTCATGTATTTCACAAAGCTCAATTTCCTGGAGCACAGAGCAAGGAATATAGAATTAAGATTAAATCTGGAGAGACAGAGAATGTCCATGACAAACACAAACATAGGGGGAAACTCAGTAAAATAGTCTTATTTAAAACTAAATACTTCAGTGATGCAACACTTCCACAATGCAAAACTAGAAAAAGAGAACCTGTATGATCCTATTAACATGTAACACCAATAAATTCAATAAAAAAACACAAACAAAAATTAATACAAAAATTTTTAATGTATTTTGTGTATATTACTGAAATGTTTAATAAAAAAAGATGTATTTTTTTCTTAAAAATGCACACTTATGTTCACCCAAAGACATTTACAATAATGTTCATAGCAGCAGGATTCTAGTAGCCTAGAACTAAATACAACCCAAATAGTAATTAACAGTAGAATACAAAAATTTAATTGTGGTTTATCAACTAAGGGAAATTCTATACATGAATGTGAATAGACCATAACTATATTTAACAATGCTGATGAATTTCATCACTTATAATGTTCATTAAGAGACTCTCAGTGTGTTGTGTATTTATATCAAATTTAAACTTAGACAAAATTAATATATGCAGAGAGAAGTCAGCGTAGTGGGCACCTTTGTTGGGCAGCAGAAGGAAGGATAGTAATTGTAATGGAGCAGGAGACAAGTCCTTGGTGCTGCTAATGTTCCATTTTTGGTCTAGGTGGTGGTTACATGGGAAATTTTCCTTTCTGAAAATTTACTCAGCTACGCACAATGGTTTGTTCATTTTTTTAGATACATATAATATTTCATTTAAAAATTAGCAACAAAAAGAGAGAAAATAACATAAATACCTCAAAACATGTATCACTAAAATATTATTTTTCCCATGTCATATTTAATAGATGCTTTAAAGAAAAATATGGCCCGGCCGGTGTGGCTCAGTGGTTGAGCATCGACCCATGCACCGGGAGGTTGCCAGTTCGATTCCAGGTCAGGACACATGCCCAGGATGGGGGCCTGATCCCCAGTGGGGGGCATGCAGGAGGTGGCCCATCGATGTTCTCTCTCATCGATGTTTCCGTCTCTCTCTCCCTCTCCCTTCCTCTGTCTCTCCAATATATCAATAAAGAAAAAAAAATTTTTTTAAAAGAAAAGAAAAATATGATTATTTTCAGTGTCCAATTTCCATAGCTTTGGGTTTCTTTTTCTGAATAGTTAAATATGCATTTTAACTAAATGCTGATTATAATTAACTTTGTCGGTACTTCTAAAGGTTCACATTTTGCATAATATCTTTCAAAAATGACTTCTTTATTATCTCTTGTGGATCAATATAACTTGATAGTTTAATGTATTATGTTAAATTATAATGCATTATCTGGATATGAGACCACTATTTCGAATAGGTAACTATATATGATGATCATCTCAATACATGTGTCTATATGTGTGCATCCTGAATGAATGACCTCTTCAAATTGTTTTATGATGCAGAATAGTCATAGTCTGTGGTTCTTAATTTCTGGTCATTTGGCAGATAAGAAAATGTTCTGTTTCAAAGCATGACTCAATAACATTCCTTTGAAGCCAGAATAAGCTATCATTTTGATGAATAGATATTGGTGCAATTTGAACACTGAAATTTGGAATGGTAATCAGACGAAATCAGGCCTTCCTTTCTACATATTATTAGCCAAGGGAATATCTAATGTAAAATGTATTGGTCTGGTTTCAGATGGGATTTAATATATCTAATCATTACACGGATTTTACATATTTCACACTCCTTTATCTTGCAAATTTTCTCTCCTTAAAGATCTCTGCATGCACTGCAGGGAAAAGAAAGGCCACTGACAAAATTCTACAAAATGTAAAGGTAGAAGTTAATGAAATGTCTCATTCCACTGCACATGCTGAAATCCCAGAATTCAGATACTAGCATAGCTCAAAGGAAATGGTCTACTCACCTCCAGCTGCTGCTCTTCTCGAGAAAGTATAGTGCTAAATCACTCAAGGGAATGAGACCAAATTATGGCCTCACATGTTTTTTTTTGTTTGTTTGTTTTTTTTGTTTTTTTTAAGTTGGAAAATATTTTTGATGGATTTTTAAAGAGAAAAATACTTGAGTTAATCTAAGTAGAAAAATAAAAGGGCAATGAACATGGGGTTGCATATGTTCTTTCAAATCAGTGTTTCGAGTTTCTACAGATAAATTCCCAGAAGTGAATCTCTGCGTCATAAGTGTGGTGATTGCTGGAGGGAGGTGGGGAAGGGGAGGTGGAGGAGGGTATAGGAGGGATCAATGGTGATGGAAGGAGACTTGACTTGGGGTGGTGAACACACAATACAGTGTACAGATGATGTGTTGTGGAATTGTGCACCTGAAACCCATATCATTTTGTTAACCAGTGTTACCCCAATAAATTCAATAAAAACAAAAAAAAAAGAAAAAATTAAAAACTTCATAAATAAATAACAATTTAGAAAAAGAACCTAGCTGGAAATGAGACCAGCACAAAACCATATATGTAATAAGGGGTCAATAACAATAAACAATAAATGTCTGAATTCATAATGTAATTGATCCAAATATTTTTAAAAAGAAAAGTTAATATAGATAACAAACACTTGAGTAAATGTTAAGCTTGTGGATCATTGGGGTTTGTTTTCCTTGGTATGAATTTCGAGTTTCAACAACTGTTACGAAACACATTTATACTTTGCTGCTATAAAAACTCTTAACCTTTTGCATACATTAATTCTATTAAGAAGTACTTTGAACATTCTTTCCTCACATTATATGAACTATACTTAATACATAATTTTAAACAATTGTCTATCTCATTTTCACTGTTTTGGTAGCTAATGCCTAAAGCATGCTGTAAATAAAACCCAATGGTAATTTTGTATAATGTTTCAGAATTTGAAAGTCTTAATATGAACAACATTTTTTAACTGGGTACCAGACCTTCCTATTGTTAGTACCCCAGAATAAAATGCAAACCAGGATAAATGATACACCCACAAGACTAAAAAAAGCAGAACTCAAAATAGTACACAATTAAGTTGTATTGATAACTCCTAAACTCATAATATACAATGATAAATAGAGAAGGGAGTTAAGCCAAGGAGATGCAAAGGTTACAAGTCCTCAAACTCCAGTTAAGGAAAGATAGCTACTAACAAACAGAAAGTAGCAGAAGGAGTTTTCCTATATTATATGACTCTTCAGCAGATCAGATCCTTCCTTTTGTGGTTAAAGGAGAATAAGCATTTCTCGTATCAGGTGTCAGTACATGTACTCAGTATATATCATGCAGTGTCCCCAAAAGATGGACATTAGGCCCTCTCTTCTATGGAGTCGGCTGGGTTACAGTGCTTATCACTTTTACTTGAGTGTTAGGCATTTAGGTCCTGGCTGTTGTAGCGACTCTGTATTTATATACCTTACAATGTGATCATCACAATATATCTAGTAACCATCTGTTGCTATACAAAGTCATTATGATATTGTTGACTATGTTACCTGTGACTTCTTTATTTTATAACTAGAAGTTCATATCTCTTACTCACTTATACCTTTTTCACCCATCCCCTTACCCTCTTCCCCTCTGGCAACCATAAGTTTGTTTCCTGTATCTGTGAATCTGTTTCTGTTCTGTTGCATTTGCTCATGAATTTTGGAGGGACATAATTTAGCCCATAACACTTACTCAAAATGTCTACATTTCTATTTTTCTAACACTATGTGGAGAAATCAGGATGTTTTGAGATCTGCCCAAGCCAGGCTCCCAGGAACCAGAGTTGGGTATGGCAGATGAGGATTTTTTTTTTTTTTTTTTTTTTTTTTTTTTTGCTGTGTCAGTGATGACCACACATTTAACAGTTTAAAACAACAACCACTTACTATGTCGAAGTCTGGGCAATGTGAGAGACTAGGTTCTTTGCTCAGGGCTTCACAAGGCTGCAATCAAGGTGTCATCCAGGCTGCACTTCTTTATGGTGCTTGGAGTTCTCTTCCAAGTTTACTTGGTTATTGGCAAAATTAAGTTACTTGGAACTGTTGGACTGAAATCTCTAGTTTCTTGCTGGCTCTCATCTGGGGCCACTCTTACCTCCTACCTGTTATGTGGCTCTCTCTAGAACATGGTAGTCTGCTTCTTCTGGGCCAAAATTGGGGTTTAAAACCTCTTTCACTTCTGCCTTTTCTGACTTCTAGACTCTCTTTTAAAAGGGCTTCCTTGGCCCAGCCGGTGTGGCTCAGTGGTTGAGCATCGACCCATGCACCAAGAGGTCGCTGGTTCGATTCCCGGTCAGGACACATGCCCAGGTTGTGGGCCCGATCCCCAGTGGGGGGCGTGCAGGAGGCGGCCAATCGATGTTCTCTCTCATCGATGTTTCTATCTCTCTCCCTCTCCATTCCTCTCTCTGTAAAATCAATAAAGAAAAAAATTTAAAAAATAAATAAACAAAAAAAATTATAAAATAAAAGGAGTGGTTACCATGAGGTCATCTTACAATTCTGCTTACCACAGAGGGATTATTCATGGAGCTTCAAAAGACAACTGAGAAATATTAATAACCTCGTAGAAAGGAATAGACACATTCAAGAACCAGCTTCAAAAGGAAGTGTGGCAAGAAAGAAAGTAAACTACTGCAGAGTTGGAAACCTTTAGTCTTTCAGAAGCAACAGGACAGTCGGAGGAGAACCAGGTTCCTGACATCAAATTCACTGGAGGGGGGAAAGCTGTTATTTGTTTTGGACTGATCCAGAAAATATCTAGTCACTTATTATCTTCACTATATTTATTTGCCCGTGAATTTTGCAAACCAAACTCTTCATGAAAATTGTGGCAGTGTCATTTATTTTACCTTGTCACTATATGTCATCAGTGTCTAGAATATAGCCTGGAACATAGTATGTTCTCCGAAAATGTCTTTTGAAGTAATGAAATATTGCCTGACCACGCTGAGAATCCTTGGAAAGTTGTGCCTCATGGCATGAGACTCTTGGCCTTGTGCCATGTAATAATTTTCTTTCATTTTTAAAATGAATGACCTTGATATTCTGTTAGTTGGAGATTCTAGAACAGCAAATCTTATGCTGGGTCATTTTCAAGCGATCATTTATATGTGGTAATAAAAAGAAAACATGGCATGAGATATGCTGCAAAGTCTTTGTGTCTTGCCCTATGTCATGGGTATTGTTCAGACGTATAATATTTCCACTAAATAATGCAGATCAACTGTCAGTGTTGTGATTGGATGTCATCGTGTTAATAATCTCAAATATGAAAAAAGGGAGACTTGATTTGCCCCTTAGGAAGCAGTGACCAGGTTTCATGTATGAAGTTTGATAGTAGACAAATCTCTTGTTAATCTATTCTCTCTTAGTAAATGTATTCTTCACTGTTTGTAGGTATGATCTAAGTATCAAAGAAACCAGGGCTAGTCCTAATCAATTTTTTTTTAATTTTTTTTCTTTATTGATTTTAGAGAGAGGAAGGGAGAGGGAGAGAGAGATAGAAACATCGGTGAGAGAGAACATCGATTGGCCGCCTCCTGCATGCCCCCCACTGGGGATCAGGCCCACAACCTGGGCATGTGTCCTGACCAGGAATCGAACCAGTGACCTCTTGGTGCATGGGTCAATGCTCAACCACTGAACCACACCGGCCAGGCCCTAGTCAATTTTTTAAAATAAGGCACCAGAAAGTGACCTCTTTGGGGAAAAAAAAAATCTGAAAAAAATCCTGAAGTATTTTGTGACTATAACTTTTATATTTTATTTAAAATAACATTAAGTAACAATTGCTTAAGATTCATCATCGTTTCTTGGCCGCTTTCTGATGAGGTTTTATCATTGCATTCTGTCAAATCTGCATCATGAAATCATCTATTAATTCATTTAAAGCCTGGAAAAGAAACGGGACACTCCAGTTACCTTTGGTCAGAAGCTTCCAATGAAACATCCGTGTGTCAGTTACTCAAACTCTTACTGAGATCGATAATACATGTAGATCTCCCTTTATGTTAATCACATAGTAGACACTCATTTCACTTTTGTCTAATTGAATGTAATTTAAAAGCTGGTGAAATTTTGGCAGATGGGAATCAGAGTAAAATCACATGCTAAAGAAAGAAAACCATTGAATCAGAAACTGACTCAGTGATTGTTTAATAAATTTATTCTCTTGATTAATAGCTTTCCTCATCTTCCACAGGTTTTCTGGGCTGTGTTTAACTTTATTCTTCCTGTAAACTATAAATATGTGATTATTTCTTGGTAGGTTATATTAATCAGCTTTATTTCCTAGGCCATGTAATTTTGCATTTGATAAAATTTAATAATGAATATAGAATTTTAATTGGTGATAAATTTGAAGCAATCACTTTTATGCAATAATGTAAAGTATATAAAATATAATCATGTTTCAGCATAATAAATGGAAACCAAAGTAATGTAGTTATAATATTAAGTAATATTTAGGGAAAAGCTTAAATGAAATAGCCACAAAACTCCAACAAACTTAAAAGCATTGTCATTAAAGAACCTTTAAAATGTTAGAAAATAGACATAGTAAAGCTGAAGAACAAAAACTCATGTAAAGTAAATTTCCATTAAGTTTGAAAATAAGTATTTTAAGAGGGCTTAAAAATAGCACTAATGCTTTTAGCTTACTATAATTTAGTTGATGAGAATTAAGAGTTCCCATGTATATTAAAATGTTATAATGATTAAGAAAGTAAGATTGTTTTAAGATTCTACTTTTCCATATTTTAGTGTATAACCATCTTATTGTTTAATTTGTGAAACTATAATCTTTTGAAGATTACCTGAAGCATTAGAGTGTGAAGAATAATAAAAAAAAAATAACATAAAACTTAACCTGGACTAAAATGAACCAAAAAAAACAGAATTTTAAAAGATAATCTTCAGGCCCATCTGGTGTGGCTCAGTGGTTGAGCATCGACCCATGCACCAAGAGGTCACCGGTTCAATTCCCGGTCAGGGCACATGTCCAGGTTGTGGGCCCGATCCCCAGTGGGGGGCATGCAGGAGGCGGCCAGTCGATGTTCTCTCTAGTCGATGTTGCTATCTCTCTCCATCTTCCTTCCTCTCTCTCTAAAATCAGTAAAGAAAAAAACAGTTGAAAAAATCAGAGACACAAATCTACATGGTTTGTATTCATTTATATCTATATACTTTTAACCAGGAAAAAGTTTTGTCCACAGCTACCTATAGCTAATATAATTCTCTGAAAGAAAATCCATCAATAAGTAAAAGTAGTTTGTTGAGGGGTATGGGCTATATAGTGCAAATACACAGATTGATCCTTTGTATGTTTTATATATAGAGAGAATACATATATATGTAGCAATATATATAGAGAGAGAAAGAAAAACATGTGAATGTTTTATATCATAATTTAGAATACATCTGGCTATATATAATCCATGAAACATTTTTGCCAGTCACTTTTCCTTACCTTGCAATGTTTCTGAAACAGGAAAAGGAAGCTATTTTAGAAGCAAAGATTTATTCTGTCACAGTATTCTACATACTGGATAATGTTTTCATCTTTGACCTCACAGTAATAAATACCAGCAACACTGCTCATTGTAACAAGTAAACATGCCCTCAGAGATTTGCAAATGCACTTAAGAGAACAATCCTAGGTTGAGAGCCATTGATGGTATATTTTGAAAATAATATGTTAATTTCCTTATTTCCAAACTTGCTAAACTACCTCTTTTTGTTATGCCAACAATCATAAAATTATTTGAGTTCTATTCTTTCAAAAACAGGTAGAATTAAGTTGGGTTTCTTTAAACATTTTATATACTAAAGTATAGCACACTAGAATATAAATATAAAAATCCAAAATATTCAGTCAAATGATTTAGCACAAAGCAAAACTCATGTAATACTCAGGTCAAGAAATAGGACAATGCTAACAACCCGGAAGTCCATTCTGCCTCCTCCAAATCACTACACTCAACTTCTCAACCAATGTAAACAACTATACTGAGTTAAATGATAATCGCCCTTTAATTTTCTTTATGGCTTTCTCTCTTAAAATGCAATCCATTAACACTATCTTTGAGTTTTCTTGTTTACTTTCTACGGATATATGAATGGAAAAATATATACTTTTTCTCTTGTACACTTTCACTCAAACAGGTTTATGAGATCCATTCATATTAATGAATAGAAAACAATTCAAAAAGAGTAGGGGACATCAGTACCCCATTTTTAACAATTGATAAATCATCCAGATAGAGGAAGAATATGTAAATGTTTGACATGACCATACTTTAAGCCAATTAACCTAACACACATATATAGAGCATTCCATTCAATACATATTCTTCTCAAGCACACATGGAACATTCTTCAGGACAGATCATATGATAAGCCACAAAACAAGTACTAGAAAATTTAAAAGATTAAAATCTTATCAGGTATCTTTTCTGACTGAAATGATATGAAACTAGAAATAAACAAGAGGAAAGCCGGAAAACTGACAAACGTGAAAACTAAAAACACACTCTCGAACAACCAATGAATCAAAGCAGATGTCAAAAAGAAAATGTTTTTAGAACTCACAAAACAAATTAAAATGAAAACGCAATGCACCCAAACCAATGGGGATGCTACAAAAGCAGTTCTTAGAGGTATGTGTATACTGACAAATGCGTATATTCAGGAAAAAAATCTCAAATGCACAGCCTAGCTTTACGTCTCAAGAATTAAAAGAACAGACAAAGCACAAAGTTACCAGAAAAAAGGAAATAATAATAGAGTGGAAATAATGAAAGAGAAACCAGAAAAACAACAGGAAAGATCAACAAAACTAATAATTTATTTTTTGCAAAAATAGACATTTACAAACCTTTATCTACAGTAACAAAAAGAGAGAAGACTGAAATAAATAAGATCAGAAATGGAAGAAGAAACATTACATCTGATACCTCCGAAATACATAGGTACATAAGAGAGAACTATAAATAATTACATGCCAACCAATTATCAGGGAGAACACTATGCAAAGTATATGACTGTCTAACCAATATGCTGTAAACCTGAAACTAATACAAAATAATAGTTAATGTAAACTGTAATTGAATTTTTTAATTAAAAAATAAAATAAAGTCTACATAGGGAAAGATAAAAATGCCGACAAATTGGATAAACAGCAAGAAGTAAATTCCTAAAATATACAATGTACTAAGACTGAATTATGGCCCTGGCCGGTTTGGCTCAGCGGTTGGAGAGTCGGCTTGTGGACCAGAGAGTCCCAGGTTCAGTTCCCACTAGGGGCACGTACCAAAAAAAAAAAAAAAAAAAAAAAAAAAAGACTGAATTATGAAATATGGAAAATATGAATAGATTTATAACTAGTAAAGAGATTGAATCAATAAACAAAAACTTCCAACACAGAACAAACAGCCCAAGACCAAATGATTCTACTGTTGAATTCGACCAAACATTTAAAGAATTAACAAGAATCCTTCTCAAATTCTTTTAAAAAATTAAAGAAAACACGCCAAAACTCATTTTACAAGGGCATAATTACCAGATACCAAAGCCAGATACAGACACTATAAGGAAAGAAAACTATATACCAACATCTCGGATGAATATAGACACAAAAATTCTCAACAAAATATTAGCAAGCTGAATTCAACAACACATTAAAAGGATTATACACAATGATCAAATTGGATTATCCCTAAGATGCAAAGGTCATTCAACATAAAACATCAATAAATGTGGTTAACCGCCTTAATAGAATGGAAGAAGAAAGAAATATGATCATTTCAATTGATGCAGAGAAAAGCTTTTTACAAAATTTAACATCCTGTCATGATAATAACCTTCAACAAATTAGGCATAGAAAAAGATACCTCAACATAATAAAGACCATATACAACACAACCAGGGTTAACATCATACTCAACAGTGAAAGGTTGAAAGCTTTCTCTCTAAGATCAGGAACAAGACAAGGGTGCTCACTTCTCAACACTCTTATTAAACATGATAAGTCTTCGACAGAGCCATCTGGCAAGATAAAAAGATAAAAGTCATCAAATGAGAAGAGAAGAAGTAAAATTGTCATCATTTTTACAGATGTTATATTCTTACATAAAGGAAATTCTAAAGAATCAACCAATAATACTGTTGGAACTAATCAACAAATTCACTAAAGTTGCAGTATATAAAATCAACACAGAGAAATGAATTGCATTTCTATACACTAACAAAGAAATAAATGGAAAAATAAATTTAAAAAAAATCCCCATTCACAATAACATCAAAAACAATAAAATACTTAAAAATGAATTAACCAAGGAATTGCAAGATGTGTCCAACGAAAACTATAGGCCCTTGTGAAAAAAAGAAAACACAAATAAATGGAAAGCTATCCCATGTTCATGTATGTGAGGACTTAATATTATTAAAAGTCCATACTCCACATTGCCATCTATAGATTCAATGAAATCCCTATTAAAATTCCAATGGTGCCCGGCTGGTGTAGCTCAGTGGTTGAGCATCGACTCACGCGCGAAGAGTTCGCCGGTTTGATTCCCTGTCAGGACACATGCCCAGGTTGTGGGCCCGATCCCCAGTGGGGGGCATGCAGGAGGCGGCCAATCGATGTTCTCTCTCATCGATGTTTCTAGCTCTCTTCCTCTCCCTTCCTCTCTCTCTAAAAAATCAATAAAGAAAAAAAAATTTTTTTTAATTCCAATGACTTTCTTCACAGAAATAGAAAAAACAGTCCTAAAATCTGAATGAAATTACAAAGGATTCTGAATAGCCAAAGAAATCCTTAAAAAAAAGAAAAATGAATAAAGCTGGAGGCATCAGATTTCCTGTATTTAAACTACACTACAAAGCTATAGCAATTAAATCATTATGGTACTGACATAAAAGCAAACACATGACCAATAATAACACAGAGTAGAGAACCTACCAACTGCATATACAGTCAACTAATATTTTTTTCAGCTGAGCTAAACTTTTTTTTTACTTTCTTTTTATTGTTGACACTATGACAGATGTCCCCATCCCCCACCTTTGCCCACTTCTACCCAGCCTCAGCCCCCCTTCCCTCTGGCTATCAGCACACTGTTGTCTGTGTCCATAGGTTATGCATATATGTTCTTTGGCTAATCCCTTCATCTTCTTTCATCTAGTCCCAACTCCTCCCTCCACTCTGACAGCTGTCAGTCTGTTCCATGTATCCATGCCTCTGTTTCTATTTTGTTTATTTTGTTCATTAGATTCCACATACTAGGGAGATCATATGGTATTTGTCTTTTTCTGATTGGTTTATTTCACTTAGCATAATAGTCTCCAGGTCTATCCACGCTGTCACAATAGGTAAGATATCCTTTTTTTATAGCCGCATAGTATTCCATTGTGTAAATGTATGACAAGTTTATTATCCATTCATCTACTGATGGACACTTAGGCTATTTCCAGATTTTGGCTATTGTAAATAATGATGCTATGAGCACGGGGTAAGATATTTCTTCAAATTTTGTTTTGGAATTCTTAGGATAATTTCCCAGAAGTAGGATCGCTGAGTCAACTACTATTTTGACAATGGATCCAAGAATACTCAGTGGGGAAATAATAGTTTTTTCAATAAAGGGTGTTGGGAAAACTTTATAAGCTCATGCGGAAGAGTAAAATCAGTCTCCTATCTTATAAAACTCACAAAAATTAACTGGAAATGGATTAATACTTAAACATAAGACCTGAAACTAAAATTTACAGAGGAAAATACAGGGGGGAAAAAAAACTCACCGATATTGATCTTGGCAATGATTCTTTGGATATAACGCCAAAAACACAAGCAGCAAAAGCATAAAGCAATAAGTGTGATGACATCCAACTGAAAAGCTTCTCCACAACAATCAACAAAATGAAAAGGTAGCCTACAGATTGTGAGAAAATATTTGTAAGTCATATATCAAAAATGGGGTCAATATCCAATATGTATAAAGAACTCATAAAAATCAATAACAAAAATTAGAAAAAAAATTTGATTAAAAAATAGGCAGAGGAACTGATAGACATTTTTCCAAAGAAATGATCTAAATCACCAACAGATACATGAAATTCACATCACTTATCATCAGGGAAATGCAAATCAAAACCACAATGAGATCTCACCTCACACCTGTAAGAGTAGCTACTATGAAATAGACAAGAGAAAACAAAGCTGTCAAGGATATGGAGGAAAATGAAGCCTCATTCACTCTTGGAGGGACTGTAAGCTGGTATAGACATTATAGAAAACAGTATGCAGGGTCCTCAAAAAATAAAAAACAGAAATACTGGCCCTGACCAGTTTGGCTCAGCGGTTAGAGCGTCGGCCCGCGGACCAGAGAGTCCCGGGTTCGGTTCCCGCTAAGGGCACGGACCTCGGTTGCAGTTTGTCCTCGGCCCCGGTTGGGGTCGTGTGGGTGGCAACCAGTCGATGTGTCTCTCTCTCTCTTCCTCCTTCTCTCCCTCCTGCTCTATCTGAAGATAAATGCAAAAATGTCCTCAGGTGAGGATAAATATATATATATATATATGTTATTTTATAGAAAGGGGATTGATCCACATTTTCAGAGTGAAATCTGCTACCTTGGAGTATCTGAAACACTGTATTTTGGGGGGGGAGAAGATAATTAGAGTGACAATCAAAGCATCTTGAGAGAGGTGATGCAACCTCTAATGCTTTGAGACAAATTAATACATTGCACTAAATTCATGAGGATAATAAAATTCAAGTACTCGGTTTGATGTTTTTCTGGACATTTAAAGTGCGTAAGATTATAGACAGAGCTTTCTTCCTGAAACTTACTCTTCCTCCACTAGTTTCCATTATAGTAAATGGCAAGATGATTCATCTAGTCACTCAGTCCAAAAACCTAGTAATCTCGTTTGACTCCCTCTTTCCCGTGTACTCTACATTAGCATTTCCTGTCGAGTCTACCTGGAAAATATACATTATATCCGAACACTTCTCACGATATCTATCATCATCTCTTCTCTGGACTACTATGATACCCTCCTTTGCTGGACTCATTTCTTTCTCTTTTAATCTTGTGCCCTTTAAACCACATAGTATCCACTTGGGCTGTTGATGGACCAAGTGTCCGTCAATAGATGAATGGATAGAAAAGCTGTGGTACATATACACAATGGAATACTATGCAGCTGTAAGAAAGAAAGATCTCTTATCCTTTGAGATGACATGGAGGGACCTGGAGAGTATTATGCTAAGCAAAACAAGCCAATCAGAGAAAGACAAATATTACATGATCTCACTCATTTGTGGATTATAATGAACAAAATAAGCTGAGGGACAAAATAGACCCAGAGACATGGAAGTGGGGTGCCAACTGACAAACCTCAGAAGAGGTGGATGTGGGGGGAGGGAAGAGATAAACCACAGAACTTTTATGCACGTATGTGTAAACAAGGACATAGACAATAATGCTGGGGATGGGGAGGAGATTGGGAGGTGGGTGTCAATGGGGGAAAAAAGAGAAACATCTGTAACAAAAATATATTAATTAATTACTTTTAAAAAATAAACCACATAGGATCCAGAATGATTTTTAAAAATATATAATTTAGGTTAAACAATCCTTAACGTTCACCATCTACCACTGACTCATTCTGCTCTAAGCACAATGTTCTCCTTCCAGTTCCTCTGACACACTCAGCTTGTCCCCACCTCCAGAAATGTGTTTCTGTAGGTCACTCTGTCTACAAAGCCCTTCTTCCAGATTCTTGTGTGGTTCACACCCTCCCTTCTTTCAGGTTTCTGCTCAAAGTCATTTCCTTAGCAGGGATTTCCTTTGATCACTAAGATTAACATTGCACTCATCAGCAACTATTTCTTACCCTAATTTATTTGCTTTATTTTTCTTCATAGAAGTTAACATAGTTGCTCGGCCGGTGTGGCTCAGTGGTTGAGCGTTGTCCCATGCACCAAGAGGTCACCAGTTCCATTCCCAGTCAGGGCACATGCCCAGGTTGTGGGCCCGATCCCCAGTGGGGGGCATGCAGGAGGCGGCCAATCGATGTGATCTCTCATCGATGTTTCTATCTCTCTCTCCCTCTCCCGTCCTCTCTCTCTCAAATCAATAAAGAAAAAATATTTTTTTAAAAAGTTAAAATTGTTAAAATTAGTATTTAGACCTAGCTCATAGATATTTATATTACATATATAATATTAATATGTGTTATGTATAAACCTTATTGAACATCACCCTATATCAGTAAATGTTCAGACAAGACAAAGATGGAACACTCGAAAGAAGTAATTTGAGATTTTAATAATGGGATTAGTCACAGAGAGTGACCATGGTTCAGAGAAACTGACAAGGAATGACGCAATATCTCAAGGATATCAACAATGGGGAGAAATTGCCCCCCTTGGCCTGCAGGGACAAAGGGACAGAGTGATTACAAAAACCTGGATTGGAAAGCTACGTGGAGAGTGTCACCTTAATTGAATTATAAACTGCATGATACTTGATAGAAGGACACAGCTTACCTGTAGGTGAAATGACAGGGAGAGAACTGGGGAAATAGAGTCATCAAGTTCATTTCCCAACTGTGATCCTTTGCATATCAACCCACACCCCACTGGCAAAAACTAATCAGAGGACAAAGAGTAACAAAGTTTGTTACTTTGACCATAGAATAAGCCTTCTGGAACACAGAACATGGTGAAAAATAGAGTGTGGATCTGGAAAAGAAAGAGAAAATATCCATCATGCTCCTCCATTGTAATATATACTCTATCAAGGCAGGCATTGTGTAAGGTGTTCACCAAACTATGTGTATCCCCAGCTCCTAGACTACTGCCTAGAAATGAGTAGATTTTCAATATTTTTTTTCTTTATTGATTTTCAAGAGAGGAAGGGAGAGGGAGAGAGAGAGAGAAACATCGATGAGAGAGAATATCGACTGGCTGCCTCCTGCATGCCCCCCACTGGGGATCGGGCCCACAACCTGGGCATGTGCCCTGACCGGGAATCGAACCAGCGACTTCTTGGTGCATGGGTCAGTGCTCAACCACTGAGCCACACCGGCCGGGCTCAATAATTATCTTAAAATAAATTTGGGTAGCATAGTTGAAGCACTTGAGTGCAATACATTTTAAAAGACCTGCAAAAGACACCTACTTAAAGCATGTATCTATCTATATTCTTTTGCTAGTAAAGAGAGAAAATTTCAGCAAATATCAAGGCAAACTTCCCAAGGTTTAAGTGATATTGTTCACTTACAAAAAGAAATGGCCAAACAAAGCCTATGGCTTCCACTCAAATAATTAAGTGAAAAGTCTATTTTACATAAGCTTTGCCGGTGCTGATGATCTTCCAAGAATCTAAGGTAAACTATTCTAAGTAAATAGTCTAATTCTAATGAATTCCATTATTCTGCTATTCAATGATTATAACAATTGGTTACATCAACTTTTATTGGTATAATTTTATATCCATCAATTTTATTTGTCAGTAGATTTGAAAACAGCTTTCTAAATTCTGCTTTCATAAAAACTCACTGGCATGGATAGAAATGAACAATTTTCAATGTTTTTAAATTCCTAAGACTGTTGCTGAACAGATAATAAATAGCTTTCTACCTCATTAGAAAGTAAAAGCTTAGTTTTATTCATCTCTAGAGTGGCTTAAGGCAGAACAGCATAGCACGTTAACTGTTAGATGAGTTTTAAAAAATGCTCATAGCTAACTCATTGTTCTCCTGGAGTATAAAATACATTGTCATTTCAATTTGGTACTTGATCCCAGTCCAATGCCTAGCTGTAAGTTTTCCTTTTTGATGATAGTACAGAACATCTCACTTTTAAAATAAATTTTAAGTGATATTATTAATCCTAGTCCTGTTTGATATGATTCCTTATTGTTTAGTTAATGATTATTTTACAAATAAAAATAGCAAGTAAAATAACCAAATTTGATGTTCCTTAAGCACCAATTCATCTACTGCATTGGTTTATATATTTACTTTATACGTATATCATGGTCAGGGTTTCCTAAGACAATTTCTAACTGAAGATTCACAGATAAACAGGAATTTTATTTATAATGTAAAGATATGTCTTATTGCCCAGCCGGTGTGGCTCAGTGGTTGAGCGTCGACCCATGCACTAAGAGGTGGCCGGTTCGATTCCCAGTCAGGGCACATGCCCAGGTTGTGGGCCCGATCCCCAGTGGGGGGCATGCAGGAGGCAGCCGATTCGTATTTCTCTCCCATCGATATTCTCTATCTCTCTCCCTCTCCCTTCTTCTCTCTCTAAAATCAATAAAGAAAAAATATTTTTAAAAAATTAGGAGAGAATGACTGGATTATGTCAAAGGTAAAGATGGTAAGAATGAAAAAGCTATCGGTTTGAAATATTACTAGAGATATTATATATAATCAATAGCATTTATTTAAACACTAGATATGGGAAGAAATAAAGGAATCAAAGATATTCTAGTTTGTTACAAAAGGATCATTATTTCATTTACATGAGTAGTACAAGAAGAATAGAAGGATTCTAGGAAAAGAAAGCAATTTCGTTTTGGACATTGAATTTAAAGATGTCTGTGGAACTACATCCAGTACATTCATTGTCTATTTTGTCTTTATCATTGACCATGTCCAGGTACCTGAATAAGATCTTTGTTAATCATTGAACTGTTCATACTCTTAGGAAAAATACCTTCTTTTTGAAAATCTTGTCTTTATTTCATTACTTCGAATCTAAAAATGCCTCGAGCATGATAGAAAAACATCACAAAAAGTAGCTTATGTTTCTGCTTTTATTTATTTATTTATTTATTTTTGCATTTATCTTCAGATAAAGTGGGAGGGAGAGAGGGAGGAAGAGAGAGAGAGAGAGAAAAATCGATGTGAGAGAGACACATTGAGTGGTTGCCACCCACAGGACCACAACCGGGGCCGGGGACAAACTGCAAGTGAGGTACGTGCCCTTAGCGGGAACCGAACCCGGGACTCTCTTGTTCACAGTCCGATGTTTTAACAGCTGAGCCAAACCGGCCAGGGCAAGTAGCTTATGTTTTGCAACAAGAACCGGGGCAGTTTCCTATACTTCATATCAATTTCTGGAATCTTAATAATGTCTATAGCATTTTTAGCTTGATTCATATGCATTAATCTTTATGTTGCTTTAACACTTTTTGTAGCATATTTTATGCCTTCATTACTGAGAGACACTATTGATTTCAATGATGTAAGAATATGAACCATAGGGACACATTTTTATTAGTTGTCTGTATAAACATTCCTTCGGTAAACACAAAATTCTCAGAGAAAATAATCAGAAGAGGGATTGGGAAAGCCAAGTAGGTGATTGAAACACATATTATACATCTCTACCCCATAATTAAATAGTGCCTAAATATTCATACAATATTAAATATACAAATTTTAATTAAAAATGACTAAAGAATGTATCATTTTTAAGTAGCTTTATATTTTCTTCTGCTGATAAATTGTTATTTGAGGTAGAGTCCATTATAATGGAGGATATGCATAATAGTAATATATATATAATATTCATACTAGTATATAATTTTCAACTTAAATTGCGATGTTTACAACTTAACTAAATAGATATATGTCAGTCACTGCTAAAAGTCATACTCTCACAAGAATCAACTCTTAATTATATATACAAATAAATTGGAATAGAATCCAAAAATTATGTATAAACCCAATTGCTAATTTCCTCATCACTATTGTTTGCTTAGGCTTCAATGCACAGAACACATAACACGTAACTGCTTCAGTGAGATGAAGATACTTTGGGAGTTTAATTGTCCTTCCAGTTTAACTGTATCTAGAGTCTAAATATAAAAACATATAGCTTAAATACATATTCTATTACTAAAAATTATATAAAATGAATCGGGTGATGGTCCATTAAGGACTCTTGTAATTTTTTTTTTCACTTTAGTGCATATATAATTGGTCCTTCTATTGAATCATGTCAAGCAATTCACAAACATTATCTCAATATTTTAAACTATTAGATACAAATATGTTGTTATATTTAGTTGGGAATACTGAATCCCTCTACATAGGTTTCAAAATTAATTAAAAATATAAGATGAAGAACTAGTTTTTGAAAAGGTTAGTAACGTTTTAAAGGGTAAAGGTAAAAGCTTGCAAAAGGCAGAAACTGTGAAAAATTGTGTTGCTTGCATAACCTTTCCTCAGCCTTCTATTGAGTGAGGATAAGGATTATCTGAATTATCCGCAAGACAGTGAATCACGCAGCAGATACAGGACGAGATACTAGACCAGTCCAACTGCAAAGTGGACAATGGGCCAGGCAGAGTACGTCAGCAGGAACTGCCGGAAGCTAGAAGCAGAGTATATAACCTACACCCAACTGTTATTCGAGGCTGAGCCCTTTTCGGGCTCAGCCCATCTGCACCCAGGCGCATGTAATAAAATCATTTTGCTCTACACTGGCCTTGCGTTGTGGATGTGATCTCCTGCTGGCTCAAAACTTTTAGTTTTCCAACCTTCATATTGTATCTCTTAGCACATGGTTAAATTGTCTGCATGACTGACTGTGTTAGAAATACCAAGAAGAACTTGTCATGTTAACATGCTATAGAGAAACGGAAGGATTTTGGAAATTTTTGTTTCAGAAAACAGTGGACAAAGCTAATGTGGATAGTGCTGCCTTCCCAAAATGTGTATAAATGTTACATTCCACATGACCAAAATATTTAAATATATATCTGTGCACAAAAAGAAGAAAGGGAAATCCCAAGGGGCCAAAACAATCATCTAAGCTCAGACAGACAAGTTTAGCTGACTTGGGTGATCTAGAGTCTACTGAGTATAAATAAACCTAGGGAGTGGACGTTAATATCCATATAGGGATAAGAGGTCTGATCTTTGGTCAAGGTAATGTGAGAAATTATATTTATTTATTTATTTATTTATTTATTTATTTATTTATTTATTTATTTTCATTTGGATCAACTGGGGGTGGAAGTCCAGTTTTTTGGTTTTTTTTAGTTCTATTAATTTATTTTTGTTACAGATGTTTCTCCTTTTTTCCCCATTGACACCCTCCTCCCCTCCCCCCCACCCTGTCCCCAGCTTTGTTGTCCATGTCCATCAGTTATGCGTACATGCATATAAGTTCTGTGGTTTATCTCTTCCCTCCTCCCCCACCCCCTCTTCTGAGTGTTGTCAGTCTGTACCCTACTTCCACGTCTCTGGGTCTACCCTGCTCCTCAGACTGTTATGTTCATTATATTCCACAAATAAGTAAGATCATGTGATATTTGTCTTTCTCTGCTTGGCTTGTTTCGCTTAGGATAATACTCTCCAGGTCCCTCCATGTCATCTCAAAGGGATGAAAGAGCTCTTTCTTTCTTACAGCTGCATAGTACTCCATTATGTATATGTACCACGGCTTTTTTATCCATTCATCCACTGATGGACACTTGGGCTGTTTCCAGAAGAAATTATACTTTAAATAGCATAAGAAACTGAAGGGAAAGGCTATCCCTTCAATGAAAGGAAATTGGAAAGATTCTCCCCACTGGCTTACGGAAGCTATAAGAAATGTGTTTCTTGCCTAGTATTTCTAGATGAAAAAAATATTCCATAAAAAAGTGATGTCTAGTCCAGCTGGTGTGGCTCAGTGATTGAGCGTTGACCCATGCACCAGGAGGTTGCCGGTTTGATTCCTGGTCAAGGCACATGCCCAGGTTGTGGGCCCAATCCCCAGCGGGGGGCATGCAGGAGGCGGCCAATCAATGTTCTCTCTCATTGATGTTTCTATCTCTCTCTCCCTCTCACTTCCTCTCTCTCTAAAATCAATAAAGAAAAAAAAAAGTGATGTGTAAGGCACCCAGTGGATATGTGAATTCAAATGTACATCACTTATCTGGTGCAGGAATCCTGAGGTCAATAAATGCATGTGAAACTCCTGAGGGCACACCCACCAGAAGCAAATGCAAAACTCTCTAGTAACTGTTGAATGGCTTGATGGGCTACCCATATCCCTCTGAAAAATGAAAAACTGATTTTCCCAGCAGTGTGGACAGAGACCTGGAAGATAGCCTTTAGCTGTCACCCTCTGTGGAGTCAGTGGTTTGCAGTGTGCGGGCATGCTAAATAGCAATCTCAGACAGTGAATCAAGAAAATATGGGTTTGTCCAGCCAGTGTGGCTCAGTGGTTGCGCGTGGACCCATGCACCAAGAGGTCCACGTTTGATTCCTGGTCAGGGCACATGCCCAGGTTGTGGGCCCAATCCCTAGTGGGGGGCATGCAGGAGGTGGCCAATCGATGTCCTCTCTCATGGATGTTTCTATCTCTCTCTCCCTCTCCTTTCCTCTCTCTCTAAAATCAATAAAGGAAAAAAAATTTTTTTAAAATATAAGTTTATTTAAAGAAAAGGGGCTGGGGGATGGGGATATCCAAAGGGAAGGGCTACACATCACCGAGCCATGGGGTATTGGGTAGATGATGGCAGCTCATAGGAGCTGGAGTTTCATCCTTATAGGCATCCACTGGCGGGAAGCTTTTGTCCTCGGTGGGTTTCATGGTCTGGGTTGGTGGGTTTGGGCAGGGCTTGGGTCTACAGGAATTACAGGAATGTGCATGTGCAGTGGGTGCTTCTTTGGTTCCTGGTGTCCTACAGCATTTCTTGTTCTTCCAGTTCTCCTGTGGTGGAGAGTTTGGTCTTTGTTCTCCTGGGGGCGGGGCATAAGTCTTGTAAAATGGCCATTAGGAATTCTATTGCCCTGTAAATCCTAACAATTACCTCCCATGAAAAGTGTCAACTTGCCCAGAGGCACATTCTCTTGTCCTGGCAGTCTGCCTCCAAAGACTTGGCAAGGTGATAGTACAAAGACCACACTCTTTTCTTGTAATAGAACAATCTTCAACACTCCTTTTAGGGGCTGATTCATCCATCCAAACTGCTGCAGTGGTGTAGATTCTGACAGCATGCCCAAGGAGACAATCCTATATGCAAACTTCTATTTCACATTCCACTTCCCGGGAAAACAACCCGCAACAGCAACATTTGTACATTGCAGAGAACACAGGACTGCCACAGAAAAAGCCATGCATTTGTTGCTGAAGACAAGCTTACTATAAAAATACTCAAAAGTCCAGAGGATATGATCTACAACTGTTGTAACGTGTCCTAGAGATAAGCAGAGACGCACAGCCGAATTGTAAAGGAGCACTTCATTACGCCGGCGGGCTGGGGGGGTACAGCTGCCCCAGATCCTCAGCCCAGATTCTTCTTGGTCCTCCGATTTTAAAGACAGAAGCCCTCTCCTCCTTTTTGCCCACCCCTTCAGGGGACCGGTACAATATTATGAGTGACAGCGATTACAGAAGTCAAAATTAGCATTATTCATCGGCATACAAGTACCTGCAAATGCCGCAAATACTGATACTCAGGAAACTGCAAATGCCTCCCAACACGTGGGGCAACTGTAATCTTAGGCAAAATTCCTTTGCTTCTAGGGGTAATTAACCTATTATTGGAAGAATATCGAGGAAGTCTATTGATGATAAAAATGGAGTCATTTAGTCGCCTTAGCCAAGGGGCCCAGATCACAATGACTAAACTGACAGACACTACAAAGAAAATGAATAGCATCAAAGGATTTGAACTAATAAAATAAACTGAAAGACACTTTAAAAAAAGTAATTTTACTGGTTGAAAAAAATCATAAAGATAAAAGAAAAAAGAAGGCAGATTTTGGAGGAAAAAGAGAAATGTTTGGAGAGGTAATAGCATATTGTGTTATACTTTAATGTAATTGGAAGTCATTATCTAGTCTACCTTTCCTGCAGATCCTGGAAAGTGAAAACATACGTATCTAAGACTCCCTTAAACTAGGTCCTTGGATGTGATTTAGATTCAACCAAATAAATGCACTGATGTAAGATTTGGATTTAGACATAAGTAACAGGTTTTGCTTCTTCTGATGTTGCTGTTTCTGCTGGCCAGCAGAGTCAAGTAGGCTGAACAGAGATCTCCAAGTCTAGTCATTGATTTTATAGCAGGGCCATGATTAGAAGGAGACCTCTAGCACAAACTTTAAGAGGATACCAAGATTTTCAGTAGACAAGATAAATAATAGTGAATGCAATAGTTTAGAAGGCAAAATTAATGTAAAAAATCCACATTGAACAAAATATAAAAGTTGTAGAAAGAATCAGCTGTGTACAGATTTTGCCTCAGGCTCTAATATGGCTTTCTGACCAGCACTGTAACTGATCCTGTCTTTATTTAAAATATTTTTTATTAACTCTGGTGTAATTACAGTATCAACATATTTGTATGTTTACCATCTTATTCTGTGCAGTTTGTTTTGTCTATTCAATGTGTATGTTTTTCTTTTCTTTCTGAGTTTCTTTTGGATTGTTTGATTTTTTTTTCTTTGTTTTTTTAGTGGAAAAAGCCTTTTTATTTTATTTTTTTTATAATTTATTTTATTATTAATTTGTTTTGTTACAGATGTTTTCCCTTTTTTTCCCCCATTGACACCCTCCTCCCCCTCCCCTTCTCCTCCTCCCCATCCCTGTTGTCCATGTCCATTGGTTATGCACCCATGCACATAGGCTCTGTGATTTATCTCTTTCCCCCGCCTCCCCCCCTCCTCTGAGGCCCGTCATCCCGTACTCCACCCTCCATGTCTCTGGGTCAATTTCGTTGTTCAGTTTGCTCAGTTCTCCTGTGTGTTGCCGGCTTCCTCCATTGGTGGGGGGGGTCACCCGGCTCCCCCGCTCCGCCTGAGCTCCCCTGCGGTGGGGGCGTGTTTGATTATTTTTAATATTTCATTTGCTTTCTTCACCTAGTGTAGGTATGTTCATATTCTATTTCTATTCTCTTAGTGATTACCTAGAAATGTAAACGTGCAGCATCAACTAATATAATTAGTAAATATCTATTCCCTCCTCTGAGATTATACAAGGAATTTAGGGCACTTTAACTTCATTTACTTCCTGCTGTAGGTTATAGTTCCATTTCAATTTCACTGTTTTTGCAACTCCACAATATATTAATTTTAATATAATTAGTGTATTTTTCATTCTATCCACATATTCACATTATTTACTCTTAAATCCTTCTCAAATGTCAGATCCTCAATCTGGGATTGCTTTTCTTATGCCTGAAATATATTCTTTGCAATTTTCTATAATTAAGAGTGGCTAAAATGAACTTACTCAGTTCTTGTTTGCCTGAAAATTACGTTTTTCAGATAATGAAAAATGGCCTACCACTGTCATTGGCTTCCATTGTTGATGAATAATTGGTAGATAAAACAAATATTGTTCCCCTGAAGATAATTAATCTGGCTACTATTACATCTTTTTATCTTTGATGTTCTACACTTTTTACCATGTTGTGTAAGTGTGAATTCATTGGGCTGTAGAATATGTGGGTGAGATTCTTTTCACAGATTTGGAAAAAGACAGCTATATTCATGCAAATATAATCTTTTTTCCATTTTTTCTCTTCTCTTTAGAACTCTGATTAGATTTAAATGAAATCTGCTTATTATTCATGTCCCTTTTATTTTCTTTTATATTTCTCATCTTTTTTACTCTCCGCTGTATTTTTTTTCTAACCCATGTTTCAGTGCATTAATTAGATTTCTCTAGAGAAAATAGGTCATATAGATAGATAGATGATAGATAGATAGATAATAGATAGATAGATAGATAGATAGATAGATAGATAGATAGATAGATAGGAGAGAGAGAGATTATAAGTAATTGGCTCACGTGATTATGGAAACTGACAAGTCCCAATATCTGCAGTCAGCAAGCTGAGACACAGGACACAAGGTGGTGTACTTCCAGTATGACTGCAGCTCTAAGAACTAAGACAACTGATGGTATGATTCTAGTCTGAAGGCTGGTAGGCTCGGGATTAAGGAAGAGCCAATCTTTCATTCAGTTCAAGTCTGAAGGCAGGAGTAAACCAACCCTGAAGGCAATCAGACAGAAGGAGTTCCCTCTTACCTGCAGAAAGTGGGGCCTTTTGTTCTATTCAGACCTTCGAGGGATTGCATGGGGCCTACCTCATTAGGCAGGACAATCTTCTTTACACAGTCTACAAAATCAAATGTTAATATCATCCCAAATGCCTTCACAGACTCATCCAGAATAATATTTGACCAAATATCTGAGTACTCCATGACCCAGTCAAGTTGATACATAAAATTAACTCCATCTAGTTCATTAATAATAATATTGAAAGGGTTAATAATGTTTTAACAAAATTAAACTCTATTCTGACCCTCAGTTACTGCACGTACGCACCCTGGCAGTTTCTTTTTTGTAAACATAAGGGCCTTGAGAAACCCAAAGATAAGGGGTTAATGAAAGCCTTGAGAAACTCAGAGGAACCATGAGAAGAAAGAGATTAATGATGGCCCTGACCTCTGCCGGAGCAGACTCCTTACCTCTGAGACAACTCGTACCAACCCAGACACCAATTACATGGTGCCAAGAGAATGTGGGTTTTTTTTAATGTAGTTTTTTTTTTTTTCTGTAGTTTGTGCCTATATAAGCAAAGAACAAAGGAGGCTTGGGGCTGAGGATTTGGGGAAGCTGTACCCCCCCAGCCCGCCGGTGTAACAGCCCACTGGTGTAATAAAATGCTCCTTTCTCTACACTGGCCTTACGCTGAGGATGTGATCTCCCGCCAGCTCAGACCTTTTAAATATGGTGGGGTTTTTTTTGTATTTTCAATACATTGTAGTTTTAGATCAGTTTTTTCTTTTTTTTAATCTTTATTGTTGAAAGCATTTCAGAGGTTCCCCCTTTTTTCTCCCATTGATCCCCTCCTCCCAGCTCCCACCCCCCTCCTGCCTTCCCCACACTGTTGTCTGTGTCCATTGGTTGTACATATATGCATATAAGTTCTTTGGTTTATCTCTTTCCACCACTCCATCCCCCTTCCCTCTGAGGTTTGTCAGTCTGTTCCCTACCTTCCATGTCTATTTTTATCATCAGCTTATTCTGTTCACTATATTCCATAAATAAGTGATGTACAACATAGTACACAGAATTGCTATATAACCCATAACCCAAATCCCCTATTCTTATTTATTTATTTATGTTTTTTTCTTTTTTTAATTTTTTTTTTCAATTACAGTTTACATTCAATATTATTTTGCATTAGTTTCAAGTGTACAGCATGGTGGTTAGACAATCATGTATCTTACAAAGTGTTCCCCTGATATTTCCAGTACCCACCTGGTAACATATACAGTTATTACAATATATTGATTGTATTTCCTATGCTGTACTTTACATCCCCGTGACTATTTTATAACTATCAATCTATACTTGTCAATCCCTTCACCTTTTTCACCCCATCCCCACCCCCCTCCCTTCTGGCAGCCATCAGTCTGTTCTCTGTATCTATGTGTCTATTTCTGTTTTGTTTGTTCCATTATTTCATTCTTTAGGTTCCACATATACATGAAATAATATGGTACTTGTCTTTCACTATCTGACTTATTTCACTTAGCATAATACCCTAGCCCCATCCATGCTGTTGCAAATGGTAAGATTTCATTCTTTCTTATGGCTGAGTAATTCTGGTAAAACATGTATAACATAAAATTTACCATTTCAACAATTTTTCAGTGTATAATTCTCTGGCATTATGCACATACACATTGTTGTGCAAACATCACCACTAGCCTTTTCCAGAACGTTTTCATCTTGCAAAACTGAAACTCTGTACCCAAAACAAGAACGCCTCATTCCGCACTGCCTCCAGCTCCAGAAAAGCTCCATTTTACCTTCTGTCTCTGTGAATTTGACTCTTCTAGGAATCTCATGTAAGAGGAATCATATAACATTTGTCCTTTTGTGATTGGTTTCTTTCACTTAGCGTAATGTCTTAAAGGTTCATCCATATTTTAACATGTCTCAGAATTTTCTATCTATTTTAGGCCGAATAATATTTCAATGTGTGTGTGTTTGTGTGTATCACATTTCGTTTATACTTTTATCTATCAGTGTATACTTGGGATGCTTCCACACTTTGGCTCTTGTAAATAATGCTGCTATGTACAAGCAAAGATCGGTATCTATTTGAGACCTTGATTTTAATTCATGTATATCTATACGGAATTGCTAGATCATATGGTAATTCTATCTTTTGTTGTTTATGAGAAATCACCTGACAGCAGCTGAACCATTTTACATCAGCAATGTATAAATGTTCCACTTTCTCCACATTCTTGCCAAACTTGGTTATTTTCTGTGTTTTTTATAATAGCCATCCTAATGAGTGTGAAGTAGTATACATTGTGGTTTTTGATTTGTATTTCCCTCATCACTAATGATAGTGAGCATCTTTTTCACGTTTTATTGGCCATTTGTATATCTTATTTGGTGAAATATCTATTCAAGTCCTTTTGCACATTTAAAAAAATCAAGATTGTTATTTTTGAGTTAACATCCTTTGTGTATTCTGGATATCAATTTTTTTTATCAGATATATGATTTGCAATTTTTTTTCTCCCATCTATGAATGACATTTTTACTTTGTTAATGGCATTCTTTGATGCCTGGAGGTTCTTAATTTTGCAGTCTTATTTTATTTCTTTTTTATGCCATTGCTTGTGTTTTTGGTGTTATATCTAAGAAACCATTGCCAAATCCAATGTCACGAAGATTTTCTCTGATATCTACTTTCAATATTTTTATAGTTTCAGCTCTTGTGTTTACATCATTAATCTATTTTGTGTTAACTTTTGTTTATAGTATAAGGTCAAAGTCTATCTTCATTTTCTCTTGTGGATATTTCGTTTACCTAGCAGAAATGATTAAACATACTGTTCTTTCCCCTGTTGAATGATATTGACAAAACTTGTCAAAAATTAGTTCCCATATATGCAAGGGATTATTACCAGCCTCTCTATTCTATTCCTTTGATGTACATGTCTGTCTCTACGTCAATACCAAACTCTTTTGATTGCTGTAGTGTTGTGTTAAGTTTAGAAATCAGGAGGCGAGATGCCTTCAACTCAATTCTTTTTCAAGATTGTTTCTGCTATTCATAGTCCCTTAATATTTTATATAAATTTTAGGATAGATTTTTCTACTTCTGCAAAAAAAAAAATGTTGTGAGTTTTACTGTGATAGCACTGAATACATAGATGGCTTTGGGTAGTATTGACATAATAATATTTTGTGTTCTGATCCAAGAACATAGGTATGGGATATCTTTTCATTTGGTTTTGTGTTCTTTAATTTCTTCAGCAATGTTTTGTAATTTACATTGTAAAGTCTTTTAACAATCTTGTTAAGTTTATTCTTAAAAAGTTATTCTTTTTGATACTATTAGAAATAACATTGTTTTCTTGATTTCCTTTGTAAATTATTCATTGGTAAGATATGGAAATGTAACTGAATTTTTGTGTTGATTTTGTATCCTTCAACTTTACAGAATTTATTTGGTAGTTCTGTGCATGTGTGTGCGTGTGTAATTTTAGGATTTTCTACATACAAAATCATGTGGTCTGCAAACAGATAATTTTTCTTCTTCCTTTCCAATTTGGATGCTTCTTATTTCTTTTGATTAGTGGATATTTGGTCCTCATCCAAATATCCACATACATTTGGTCCATGTCAAAATGTCCTTGAAATTTGGTCCTATTCAAAACATCCACAAAGATATTTGGTCCATAGTTAATATAAATTTTGCTCTGTGACAAGATTTGAATCCAGACCTACTTACCTAACTCCATGTTTCATGACCAGCTAGTCTACCAGGGCAAGAAGAGTTATTATTGGCAATACAACCACAACACAATTATTGGACCAAATAAAACATAAGAGTACTTTTTATTATTTAAATTTTTTTTCTTTATTGATTTTAGAGAGAGAGGAAGGGAGAGGGAGAGAGAGAAACATCGATGAGAGAGCACATCGATTGGCCGCCTCCTGCATGCCCCCCACTGGGGATCGGGCCCACAACCTGGGCATGTGTCCTGACCAAGAATCGAACCAGCAACCTCTTGGTGCATGGGTCGATGCTCAACCACTGAGCCACACCGGCAGGGCCACCCCTGATCTCTTTTGGTTACCATTTGCATCTAATATAGCTTTTCATCTCTTCACTTTCAGTCTTTGTGTATCCTTAAATCTAGAGTGAGTCTCTTTTATGTAACACACTGTTGCATCTTTTTCTTTTAATAATCTATTAAGCCACTCTGCATATTTTAATTGGGGAACTTAACCATTTTCTTGTAAAGTAGTTACTTATAGGTTAAAGTCTTACTTTTGTTCATTATTTTCTGTCTGTCGTATATGTATTTGTCCCTTTGTTCCTCTTTTTCTGTCTTCCTTTGTGACATTGATTTTTGTGTAGTGATCTGCTTTGATTGCTTTCTCTTTTTCTTTTGTGCATGTTCTGTATTTTTTTTATGGTTACCATGAGGCTTGCATGGAATATCTTACAGTTATAGCAGTCTATTTTAAACTGATAACAACTTAACTTTGATCACATTAAAAATTCTACAATTTACTTCTCCCCAAACATCCTTTATGTTGTTGATGTCACGATTTACCTCTTTTTATATTATGTATCCATTGATGCATTTTTAAAGTGTTTGTTATTCTTAATACTTTGTCTTTAAAATGTTTTTTTCTTTCTTGACTTTAGAGAGAGAGGAAGGGAGAGGGAGAGAGAGACAGAAACATTGATGAGAGAGAACATCGATTGGCCACCTCCTGCGTGCCCCCCACTGGGTATGGGGCCCACAACCTGGGCATGTGCCCTGACTGAGAATCGAACCAGCGACCTCTTGGTGCTTGGGTCGACGCTCAACCACTGAGCCACACTGCCGGGCTTGTCTTCTAAATTTCATAGTAGAATTAAAAATGATTGAAACACCACTCTTACAGTATTACATTATTCCGTATTTGTCTATATGTTTACTATTACTAGTGAGTGTTATATTATAGTTTAATATACTTCCATATTGCTGACTTTTCTACCATGCACCAGGATGTTGGAGATACACTCCACTTCTCCTTCTGATTCTTTGTGGAGTGCTGCACCTGTTCTCAGCCTCACCGAGCTGTGCTGGCTGCAGCAAGCCCCTGCCTCTTGTCCCTGTCCTTTAGCTCTGTCAGGTGTCTGCACTATGATGGTTCCATCAGCTGTGTATAGAGGAGACAAAAGCCAGCCTTCCAGGCAGCATCCTGAAAGCTCAGAAACATGGACCCCTCGCCCCCTTCTCCCTCCCTCCTCAAGGTGTTACACTTTCTCTCCGCTTGGCAGAGCTTTGCTAGTGGGAGCAGGGATCCACAGCTTGCCTTTGTTTTTAACTACCCTCAGGTGCATAAATGTGCTGGTTTCATTGGCATTTCATGAGGTGAGACTGGAACTGACCCCTCTGGCCATGCACTGAAAGTCCAGGACATTAGAGGAACTCTCCGTTCTCTCTCTCACCTGCCAAGTCACGGTCAGAGGTGTTCTCTTCTTACCCTTAAAAAAAATACATCTATTTTTCTCTGCTTGGCTTGTTTTGCTTAGCATAATACTCTCCAGGTCCCTCCATGTCATCTCAAAGAATAAAATATCACATGGTCTCACTTATTTGTGGAATATAATGAACTAAACAAACTGATGAACAAAACTGACCCAGAGACATAGAAGTAGGGTACAGACTGACAAACCTCAGAAGAGGGGGTGTTTTGGGGGAAGAGATTAACCACAGAACGTATATGCATGTATGTGTAACCAATGGACATACACAACAAAGCTGGAGACGGGGCGTGGGGATGGGGAGGAGGGTGTCAATGGGGGAAAAAGGAGAAACATCTGTAACAAAAACAAATTAATAAAAATAATTAAAAAAAATAAAACTACAATTAAAAAAATACATTTATTGCGGTAACCTTGATGAACAATATTGCATAATTTTCAGGTGTGCAGCATTATAGTTCTTCCTCTGTATACTCTGTTCCATGCTGACCACCCGAAGTCCAGTTTCCTTCCATTACCATATTTTGATCCCCTTTACCCACTTCTCCCTCCATCCCCTTTCCCCTCTGGTAACCACCATGCTGTTTGTATTTATGAGTTTGTTTTTTTAATTTGCTTGTTACTTTTTGTTTTATATCCCACATGTGTGTGAAATCATACAGTTTTTGTCCTTTTTCTTCTGACTTCATTTAGTATAATACTCTCAAGATTTATCCATGTTGCAAATGGCAATATTTCATCTTTTTTTATGACTGAGTAGTGTTCTATTGGAGATATATAGATATAGATGATAGACATAGCTATAGGTATAGACAGATAGTTGTTTATTTCATGTTTCCATGGGGAAACAAGGTCCTGGAGCTTTCTAGTCTGCCATCCTACTGACATTAGCATCTAATCCGTTATTTTATATTATTTTACTTTTCATTTTTCTAAGTTATATTTTATGCTTTTTCAAATCTGCTATATCATTTTTTATAGTTTCTAGTTCTTTGTAGATATGTTTTTAAAATTTTTTTTACTTTATTGATTTTAGAGAGAGAAGAAGGGAGGAGAGAGAGAGAGAGAAACATCGATGAGAGAGAACATCGATTGGCCGCCTCCTGCATGCCCCCCACTGGGGATCGGGCCCACAACCTGGGCATGTGCCCTGACTGAGGATCGAACCAGCAACCTCTTGGTGCATGGGTCGACGCTCAACCACTGAGCCACACTGGCCAGGCATCCTTGTAGATATTTTCATACTTGTAATATATTTTCTAAATATTGTAACTAAGGCTATTTAAAAATTTGCATTGGATAATTCAAGCTAATGAAGTCTTTGTGGATCTATTTCTGCTGATTTTTTAATATCTCATACATGGTGCCCTGTTTTGTTTTTCATTTTGTGTGAATTTGTTTTTAGCTGTGAACTACTAAATTCCTTTAAAAACTCTGAAACTTAAAATAAAGGTTCAATCCTTCAGATAAGGTTTGCATTTACTCTTACCAGATGCATTGGGGCAACACCAGCAAGAGTTTGCTATGTACCAATGGAAAGTTTGAATTTTCAAGTATTTTCTGGATAGTATGAATTTGGGATGAAAATACTTTAAGAACTGGTTTGTGTTTCTGAGTGTATTTAGGTGTACTTTACTTCATCCTGCACTGCTCAGTGCCTTTGAAACTTTCCCTTTACTGGGGGTGACAGACAGGAGATAGGAGGACATACATGCAGGTCATTTCTCATTGAATCCTACCCTGATGATAAAGGTCCTTAGGTCCCACTTTTTTGGGGAAGGTGTCTCCTATTTGACATCCCATTTTGGGAATTCCCTGGGTCTTGCTTGCAGTTCCCCAAACCCTTCAAGATCATAAAAATCTATGATAAATGTTTTCAGATTTAGGAGAAAAAAAAAAGAACATTAGGCCAAATTTATTTTTTTTTAATTTTTTTTTCTTTATTGATTTTTAGAGAGAGAGGAAGTGAGAGGGAGAGAGAGATAGAAACATCGATGAGAGAGAACATCGATTGGCCGTCTCCTGCATGCCCCCCACTGGGGATAGGGCCCATAACCTGGGCATGTGCCCTGACTGGGAATCAAACCAGCGACCTCTTGGTGCATGGGTCGATGCTCAGCCACTGAGCCACACCGGCCGGGCCATTAGACCAAATTTAGCTCAGTGCTTTTATTATCATCTTTGGTTGTTCATTCACCTGATATTTCCTTATTATTGTGTTCATTCTTCCATGTGTCTAAAGATTTTAAAAAGTATTCCATCCAACATCTTTGGCTACTTTTAGTAGGAATGTTAATCTGGATACAAAGCTAGCTGTATTACTGGAAATTAAAGCCCAGTATTTGTTTTTCATTATCACAGGTTTTAGTTAAAACAGGCTACGGTTTTAAATCAGGAGTCAGTAGATGAAATGAAAGAAAAATAACACATTAAAATTATATGCACAGTTAAGTTTTTCTGATATATCTCAAAATGTGTTCTATAAATCACTTTCTTTTCAATCACCCCAGTAGATTGTCAAAATAAAGATTTCTGAGTCCCACACAAGACATACTGAGTAAAGATGTCTAGGACTTGAGCCCAAGAATCTATATTCATGTCAGCCACACTAGTTAATTCATAAGCACACAAAATTTTAAGGCCCATCAATTTAGAACTAAAGTTAAAATAGTTACTTTCCCTTGTAGTTTTACATTAAAATACTTCCACTGGAACAAGAGAGAATAAAGAGAACCTATGATGAAAATGATAGCTCAGATGCCTAAATGATGGTTATAGACTTGACAACAAGGAAAAATGGGAGTAGATTTTACACTTTAATAAAAGTTAATTTGCAGTCCTGGCCGGTTTGGCTCAGCGGTTAGAGCATGGGCCGCAGACCAGAGAGTCCCGGGTTCGGTTCCCGCTAAGGGCACGGACCTCGGTTGCAGTTTGTCCCAGGCCCAGGTTGGGGTCGTGTGGGTGGCAACCACTCAATGTGTCTCTCTCACATTGATGTTTCTCTCTCTCTCTTCCCTCCTCTTTCCCTCCCACTCTATCTGAAGATAAATGCAAAAATGTCTTCGGGTGAGGATAAAAAAAAAAAAGTTAATTTCCAAATAATTAGAGAAGTACAATTCATAATTGGAGGGTAAGTTTATTAATATAACCAATAAATACCATTTCCATATTCAAAGGCAACAAAGAATTTTATCCTTTTTTAAAAAAATTTTTTTCTTTATTGATTTTAGAGAGAGGAAGGGAGAGGGAGAGAGAGATAGAAACATCGATGAGAGAGAACATCATCGATTGGCCGCCTCCTGCATGCCCCCCACTGGGGATCGGGCCCACAACCTGGGCATGTGTCCTGACCGGGAATCGAACCGGTGACCTCTTGGTGCATGGGTCGACGCTCAACCACTGAGCCACACCGGCCGGGCAGAATTTTATTCTTCACTGATATTTGTCATGAGAGGTCGAAAAATCCATTTCAAACCATGCAGTTGACAGCAGCGCATGGTGCGGTCATTCAGTTGGCATGCGAAGAACAAACATCTTTAAACTTTGTGAAGAGGGTGTCAGCAGCGTGACACGGCGCATCTCAAGCTGCTGTCTCTCTCCCTACAAACGAATGGCTGTCGCTGTGTTGTCTGTCCATGCCCTTTTCACTTGCTGTGCTTCTGTGACTGCCCTTGCTCTGGCCATTTCAGGAGGCAGCTTCTCTGTAAACGGAATACGATCTCTATTTCAGGGACCCTTCCACGTAGGTTTCCTGTTTCTAAAATCTAAATGACTGTTCTGAATGAAGATCTTTATTTTAGATCTTGGTAGGCAACAGTGATAAGCATGAGAGGAAACATCTTTTTTTTTTTGAGAATGAAAAACAGGTTATGCCAGATCATTCTAATCAGATGGGTGTCAGTGAATTCAGTTTCTTTCCATGAATAATTTATGAACCTTGACTTAATGATAATTTTGTAATCGAAATGTGGGAAAAGTAACCATATTTAGAAATTGTCTTTTAAGAAAATGGAGGGCCTCTGTAAATCATGTGTTAGCTGTCATCACGCCTGTTTTAGACATTGGGGGCGTCTGATTTTACTCTCGGCACATATACGATCCGTTGTAACCTTTACGATGTTAAAGACTAGACTATGCGCCCTGGCCCGTTTGGCTCAGCAGTTAGAGCATCCGCTCAACCACGAACCACACCGGCTAGGCAAAAAAAATGGTATACTTGAAATTAAACAAGTAAATAGGATCAAAATCAGAAATTATGAAACATTCTTTTTCACCTCTGTGATGGTTAATTTTATGCCAACTTGGCTAGGCCCCAGTACCCATATATTTGGTCAAACACTAGTCTAGATGTTGTTGTGAGAGTATATATATATATATATATTTTTTATCCTCACCCAAGGAGATTTTTGCATTTATCCTCAGATAGAGCGGGAGGGAGAGAGGGAGAAAGAGAAAGAGAGAAACATCGATGTGAGAGAGACACATCGACTGGTTGCCACCCACAGGACCCCAACCGGGGCCGGGGACAAACTGCAACCGAGGTCCGTGCCCTTAGTGGGAACTGAACCAGGGACTCTCTGGCCTGCGGGCCGACGCTCTAACCGCTGAGCCAAACCAGCCAGGGCTGAGAGTATATTTTAGATGAGATTACTATTTATATTGGTAGACATTTAGTAAGACAGATTTCTTTTTATAATGTTCGTGGGCCTCATTCAGTTGAAGACCTTCGGGGAAAAAACTGAGATTTTCCAGGGAAAAGAGAATTCTGCCTCCAGACTCTTTGGACTTGAGTTGCATAATAAACAGCTCCTCCCTGAGTCTCCAGCGTGCCCTGCAGATTTCAGAATTTCCAGCTTCCACGTGTGTGGGAGCCAATTCCTTAGAAATACACAACTTCTTAAAAATTAAACTCCTACCATGTGCCAAGTGTTCTTTGACAGAATCATTTTATTCCTCTCTGATCTTTTTCAGACTTTCTTTTTTCTCTCTACAACATCTCTTATTAGATGTTACCATCACCTTTTATTTTAATTTCAGCATCTTTATGCTGAAAATTCCCAGAACTCTCCTCTACACTTGACACCTAATCGTCGGGCTTCGTACTTAACAATTCTGCTTAGATGTCTCACAGACACTCTCATTTAATATATCCCAAACTAAACTCAACGTTTTTCATCTCAAATCCACTTTTCTTACAGCAAATGGCATTACCAAACACTCAACTGCTAAGTTTCGATCTCCACATCCCCAGCCTGCTAATTACCTGTGGAAGCCAATTACTTCTCTTCACTTCCACTAACTGCTATCCTAGTTCAGATAGTTATTATTTTTAATTTTGACTACTAAAAGAACCTCATCAATATCTTTCCATATATTCATTTCTCCAATCCAGTTTTAGCAGAGGTCTAACTTAAACACCCATCTGGTCATTAGACTCCCTATTTTTTTAAAATATTTTTTTTCTGTATTGATTTTAGAGAGAGAGAAAGAGAGAAGGAGAGAGAGATAGAAATATCGATGACAGAGAACATCAACTGGCCGCCTCCTGCATGCCCCCCACTGGGGATCGGGCCCACAACCTGGGCATGTGCCCTGACCGGGAATCGAACCGGTGACCTCTTGGTGCATGGGTCGACGCTCAACCACTGAGCCACACCACCTGGGCCTAGACTCCCTGTTTCTGAGTCTCTTGAATATGTTATGTACTTTTTTATCTTTCAGCATTTTCACAAGGTGTTTCTTAAACCAGGAACATTTTAAACTCTCAACTGCAACTAGCTTAGCTTAGCTAACTCTTCCCCTTCCGTGTCTCAGATTAAATAATATCTCTTCATGCAAGCCTCTTCTGACATGCCAAATTTTGATCATCCTGTAACACACTTTCACAATGCTTCTTCATAAATCTTGCAAATACTTGCTCAATGTCTATCTTCTCTGCCATTCAGTCATTTCTAGGAAGGTATCGACTATTTCTATCTTATTGCAATAGCAATACTAGTACAATACACATCACTTAGGAGGAACTCAGTACATATTTGAGAAATGAATGAAGGGAAGGATGAATGTGTAGAGAGATGAATGGATGAATGAATCCAATGTTTGAAAAATCCTACAAATGGGCAAGAGACATATGAAAAAATGCTCAACATCACTAATCATCAGAGAGATGCAAATTAAAACGACTATGAGGAATCACCTCACACCTGTCAGAATGGCTGCCATCAACAAATCATCAAACAACAAGTGCTGGCGAGAATGTGAGGAAAAGGGGACTCTAGTACACTGCTGGTGGGAATGCAGACTGGTGCAGCCACTATGGAAAACAATATGGTGTTACTTCAAAAAATTAAAAATGGAACTGCCATTTGACCCAGTCATCCCACTTCTAGGAATATATTCTAAGAAGCCTGAAACACCAATCAGAAAGAATATATGTACTCCCATGTTCATAGCAGCACTATTTACAATAGCTAAGATCTGGAAACAGCCCAAGTGTCCATCAGTAGATGAGTGGATAAAAAAGCAGTGGTACATATACACAATGGAATACTATGCAGCTGTAAGAAAGAAAGATCTCTTATCCTTTGAGACGACATGGAGGGACCTGCAGAGTATTATCCTAAGTGAAACAAGCCAAGCAAAGAAAGACAAATATCACATGATCTCACTTATTTGTGGAATATAATGAACAAAACAAGATGAGGAACAAAATAGACCCAGAGACATAGAAGTAGGATACAGACTGACAAACCTCAGAAGAGGTGGACGGGAGGCGGGAAGGGAAGAGATAAACCACAGAACTTATATGCATGTATGCATAACTGATGGACATAGACAACAAAGCTAGGGTGGGCGGGCGGGATAGGGAGGAGGGTGTCAATGGGGGACAAAAGGAGAAACATCTGTAACAGAAATACATAAATTAAATAAATAAATAAAAATAATAAATCCTACTGTAACAATTTATGATAATATTCAAAAGAAAATGTTTCTGTCATTCATGACATGACTAATAAGATTATCCACACTGATAGGTGTGGCAGAGCTAAACAAGAGTTAATATTTAAAATGAATGCATACTTTTTGTCTGTAATACTATTCTGTAAATCATTTAACGCTTGACTACTCACCAAGATTATTTCACATGTGTCTAGTTCAAAAATTAACCAGAGGGCGGGGAAAAAATAGTTGAAAGAAACTATTTGTCAAGAGTTTGGGGCATGCATAGTACAAATATATGTATCATATATAAAAATGTATTTAGGTATTTATAGTTCACGTTCAGTCTAAAACAATATTTAAAAAGAAATTTCATTTTAAATGTAGACTCTGGTTAAAGCATTCATTTTGTGATTATGGGATACATTTAGTAGCTTTAATCACCTGCTGGGTGAAACACTGCTATTTGCTTTTTTCTTACAAACGGAAGTATTTTTAGGATAGCCAAAAAGCTTACTTATCTACTACTCAGCTTTCTTTGCATTTAGGAGTGATCATGGAAGGAAATGTATGCAGAAGTATTTTGAGAATTTAGGAGAATTTTTGATATTTCGTATAGTAGCTCAACACTTATTTTTTATAATTATTTTTCTTTTTATTGATTTGAGAGAGAGAGGAAATGAGATGGAGAGAGAGATAGAAACATCGATGAGAGAGAATATCAATTGGCCGCCTCCTGCATGCCCCCCACTGGGGATCGGGCCCACAACCTGGGCATGTGCCCTGACCAGGAATCAAACCAGCGACCTCTTGGTGCATGGGTCCATGTTCAACCACTGAGCACACCAGCTGGACAATTTTTATAATTTTTAATTTTACCCCTGTGGAATATAGATGACATGACTAAAACTACAGCCACTAAGTTCCTCTGAAGAATGATTGCACAGAGAACTAGGAGACTGGTGACATCTTAGAGAAACTGCAGAATGTCTACACCTGAAAAAAATCCCTGGGCTTCTTGATGCTTGAGAAAGTAATACTTCATTGGATAAATCTTGGTAATTAGGATTTTCTTTGACACATCTGAAAGTCATTCTTACTTGATCTTGCTATCAACTGTGGCAATCTTGACTTTTTAGTAATAAATAATAATGAAGTTATCTTTTTGGTACACATTTTATTGGAGCAAAATACACAAATTGTGACTATTCAGCGCTAAAAAAAATCTCATAAAGTGAGCACGAAGATATAAGCATCGCCAAGATCAAGAAACAGTAACACCAGAGAAATCTCCATTGCTCTGTCCCTACTGGAACTCAAAGCCTGTACCCTCATTTCCTTTGTATATTTTTTAACTTTATATGAATGGAATAATACATATGTACACTTGCTTCTTCTGTTCAACATTTTGATCCTGAAAAGTCATCCATGTTGCTGCTTGTTTCATGACCTAGTTTATGGTCTATCCTGAAGAATATTCCATGTGCACTTGAGAACAAGTGTATTTTGTAGTTGGGGACACTGTTTTACTGAAGTTTGTTAGATTTAGTTGTCTTATATTCTTATAAAGTCTTCTGTTTCCTTGTTGATATTCAGATGACTTGTTCTATTCATTACTGAGAGTTGGGTACTGGGGTGTCCATATGTGTTTTTAAATTATGTTTTTCCTTTCCTGAATTCTGTCGGCATTTGCTTTTACTATTTTAGGGCTATGTTATTAGGTACGTATATGTTTATAATCATTATATCATTCTGATGCATCTTTTGCCATTATACAATGTCCCTGTTTATCTCTAGTTTCATTTATTTTTTGTGTTTGTTCCTTTATTTGTTAATAAAGTTTATTTTTAGATGAATTTTAGATCGACAGAAACTTCAACAGACAGTGTAGGAGTTTTCATATACCACATACTCTCACAATTTCCTTATTATTAAAATCTCAAATCAGTGTGACACATGTATTACAATTGATGAACTGATATTGATACAATGTTATTAACTCAAATTCATGGTTTGCATTAGGGCTCATTATTTTTGTTGCAGAATTCTATGGATTTTGACAAATGAAAAATGTCATGTATCCACCATTAAAGTATCATTACAAAATAGCTTTACTGCATGGCCAGTGTGGCTCAGTGGTTGAGTGTCGACCCATGCACCAAGAGGTTGCTGGTTCGATTCCCAGTCAGGACACATGCCCAGGTTGTGGGCCCCATCCCCAGTGGGGGGCATGTAGGAGGCGGCCAATCGATGTTTCTCTCATCAATGTTTCTATCTCTCTCTCCTTCTCTCTTCCTCTTTCTCTAAAATCAATAAAGAAAAAAATATTTAAAAAATAGTTTTGCTGCCTTGAATATCTCCTGTGCTGTACCTATTCATCACTGCCTCCCTTTCTCTGAACCACTGGCAATCCCTGACCTTTTCACTGTCTCTTACATTTTGTCTTTTCCAAAATGTCATATTGATGAAATTATATGGTATGTAACCTTTTAAGATTGGCTTTTCTAACTAAGCAGTGAGCATATAAGCTTCAGCTATGTCTTTGAAGCTTGGTAATTTCTATTCTTTTTTAAAATTACTGAATAATATGCCCTTGCATAAATGTACCAGAGTCTGTTTATTACTTTGTCTTTTAAACAACATTTTGGTTGTTTTAATTTTGGTCAATTATAAATAAAGCTGCTGTAGCTATTTGTGTGTAGGTGTTTCTGGGGATAAGTTGGGGAAATGTGTAAAAGCACAGCTCTTGGATAACTTAGCTTTGTAAAAAAAAAAAAAAAAAAAACTTGCCAAATTATCTTCTCAAGTGGTTGCAGAATTGTGTATAGCCCCAGCAATGAGTAGGAGTTCTTGTTCCAAATCTTCATCACCATTTGGTATTGTCAAATTTTGGATCTTAGGTATTCAAAAATGTATGTGGTGGTAGAGTATTTTTTTTTTAATTTGCAATTTCTAAATGGCAAGTGTTATAGAGCATAATAATTATATTATTATGTAGAGCATATAAATGGCAAGTTATGTAAAGCATATGTGTATTTGCCATCTGTATATCTTCAGATGATGTCTGTTCAGATCTTGTGCCCATTTTTAATTGCATTATTTCCTTATGTTGGGTTTTAAGATGTCTTTGTATATTTAGAAAGCAAGTTCTTTACCAGTTATGTGTTTTACAAATACTTTCTCCCAGTCTGTGGTTTGCTTTGATCTCTTAACAATTCCTTTATCAGAGGAAACAGTTTTATTTTAATGAAGTGCAAATTACCACAGTTTTTTTTACAAAAATCATGTGTTTCATGTTTTACTTAAAAAGTCATCAACAAATCCAAGTCACCAATACTTTCTCCTGTTATCTCCTAGAAGTTCTATAGTTTTGTATTTCACATTCAGATCAATGATCATTTTGTAGTTAATTTTTATTAAAAATATACAAACCGTATCTAGATTCACTTTTTTGCATACGAATGTCCAGTACTTCCAGCACCGTTTGTTGTAAGTTTCATACTTTTACCATTGAATTGCCTTTTTCCTTTGTCAAATAATCTGTGAACTATATTTGTGACTCTACTTCTGGGCTCTTCACTCTATTCCTTTGATCTATTCATCCATTATTTCACCAATATCAAATTGTTTGATTATTATACATTTATAGTAAGTCCTTGAGTCAGGTACTGATCATCCAACTTTGTTCATTTTCAGTATTGTGTTGGCTATTCTAGATGTTTCTCTCTTTCCTTAGATGTTTCCTGAGATTCTGAATGGGACTGCATTGAATCCATAAATCAAGTAAGGAAGAACTAGATTCTCAACAATATTGGGTCTTCTTATTCATAAATATGAAATATCTCTTCATTCATCATATATTTGATTTCTTTCGTAGCTTTCTGGTTTCACTCATCTAGACCTTATACATGTTTTGTTATACTTATTCCTAAGTACTTTATTTTATAGTACTAATTTAAATATTGTGTTTTTATTTTATTTAAAAAAATTTTTTTCTTTATTGATTTTAGAGACAGAGGAAGGGAGAGGGACAGAGAGATAGAAACATCAATGAGAGAGAACATCGATTGGCCGCCTCCTGCATGCCCCCCACTGGGGATCGGGCCCACAACCTGGGCATGTGTCCTGACTGGGAATCGAACTGGTGACCTCTTGGTGCATGGGTTGATGCTCAACCACTGAGCCACACCGGCCGGGCTGTAGATGTTTCTTTTTAATGTGAAATTTCTTTCCTCCTATAGAGTTATCTTCCTTCCTTGTGACATTTCTTTAGACATCTGTAGATAGAAACAAAATATTATGTGTTACGTTTACAGTCAATGGATTTTGTTATGTTATGATTCTTTCAAAGTCTGTCCTTTTGTGCATTATGATATACTACAGTATCGTATTTTGTTGATAATCAGAAATCATCTTAAATCAGAGATAACAACCAAAGGAAGAATAAAATGTGGTAGCAGAAAATATTACAGAAACTAAATAATAGAGTAAGTAAACAAAATTAAAAGACAATCAAAAAAGTGTTATATTAAGTATCACAAGGATGGCAGAAAGATGACTTCCTGTAAAACACATTTCTTTGCCAACTGTTTTAAATCCATTCATGAACTCTCATTTAAAATACATTTCTTCCAAGCTTTTTGAAGTTCTGAATGTTGGGTGATCGACTCCTCCTGACTTTCCTGAGACATTTCCTGTGTTAGCACCGAAAGTCCAGAGTCCCATTTTGCCCCTCCGTTTCAGCCAGATTGGAATGGATAATCACCCTCTCCAAAACACTTCAGAAAAGGAAAATAATATTATTCCATGCCATGCATTTACACTTATAAATTCATTTGCATGTTTTGTTATTAAGCACCTAGTCACACTATTCATTCCAACACAAAATAAAATATTTTAATTAGTATAACTTGAATCCATTTGCTGAATTAAAGTAAGTAGGTCCTTGCCCTGGCCTGGTAGCTCAGTTGGTTGGAGCATCGTCCTGTACACCACAAGGGTTGCAGGTTCAATTCCCAGTGAGGAACATACCTAGGTTGCGGGTTTGATCCCTAGTTGGGGCAGGTAAGTGAGGCAAGCAATTGTATTTTTCTCTCTCTCTCTCCCTTCTTCTCTCTGAAATAAATAAAAACATATCCTTGGGTGAGAATTAAAAAATAAATCAATAACTATGTCCTTTAGTTTCAAAATAAGCTTTCAAGTAGTTTATTATCCTGAATGAGATTTGAAAAGAATTAGATGATCCCATGAAATTCACAGCTATGCTTTTCATTGCAACAAACTATTCTATCGTGAGATTGAATAAAAACAGATTGTTACATTTGTGTTTCATTATGTCACCCACATATTATTCTTCTGTCGTTATAAATTTCACAAGTGATGTCAGTTTAAACTGACATTTCATGAGAATCATAAAGTTAAGACAGTTCTCTTCTTCATATATCACAGAAATTTTACGAGTAATTTGTGACAATTAAAAATTCAATAAATTATACCAGCAAAGTTTTCAATTGTGGGAATGGGGTTCTAATTTGCATATTAAAAGGTGAAATTCAATATCAAAATGTTACATTTCAGGTAAATATGAACTGTTGTCTTTTTGATAAGGCTTTTTATTTAAATAAACAATGCTGCAAACACTATTCTCATTTTCTGATTCAGAAAACAGATATAAGCATCTTGGATATTCTTATTTCTTTCATTTTTTCAAAATTTTTTTTCTTTTATTGATTTTAGAGAGAGAGGAAGGAAGAGGGAGAGAGAGATAAAAACATCAATGGGAGAGAACATCGATTGGCTGCCTCCTGCGTGCCCCCCAGTGGGGATCGGGCCCACAACCTGGGCATGTGCCCTGACCAGGAATCAAACCAGCGACCTCTTGGTGCATGGGTCGACGCTCAACCACTGAGCCACACTGGCCGGATGGATATTCTTATTTCTAGTGATTGTATTTAGTTCTCCATTGGGATTTGAACTTGTAAATTAATTAGGGTCAATAGGATCTGAGAAGAAATCTGTTGGGCTAGGGTGTGACTTCTGAGAAAGTTCTTGTTTTTCACCATGATTGAAAGCAATGAACTAGAAGGATATCCTGCCTGTGTTTCCTGCTTCAAATATAGGTTGTGAGTTCCCTGGCCGGTTTGGCTCAGCAGTTAGAGCATCAGCCCGCGGACCAGAGAGTCCCGGGTTCGGTTCCCGCTAAGGGCACGTACCTCGGTTGCAGTTTGTCCCCGGCCCCGGTTGGGGTCGTGTGGGTGGCAACCAATCGATGTGTCTCTCTCACATCGATGTTTCTCTCTCTCTCTTCCCCCCTCTCTCTCTTCCTCCCTCTCTCCCTCCCGCTCTGTCTGAAGATAAATGCAAAAATGTCCTCAAGTGAAGATAAAAAAAAATTAAAAAATCAACAGCTAACATGATACTCAATGATGGGCTTCCCCACCAATTCCAGGAAAAAGGCAAGAATGCCCCATATCTCCACTACTACTATTCATTATTTTACTGAAAGCCTTAGCTAATGTTAAAAAAATAGGAAATACAATGTATCCAAATTGAGAAGGAAGAAATTAAACTGTGTATGTTCATAGATGACATAATTGTAAATGTAGAAAATCCCAAGGAATTGTCCACAAAAGCTTCTGGATCTAATAAGCAATTACAGCAAGATTCAAGGATACAAAGTTAACATACAAAAGTCAGTTGTTTCCCTATATACAAGGAATTAACAATTAGAATTCAAAATAAAAATCACAGTGCCATTTACATCCTCACCAAACAAATGAAATACATAGGTGTAAATCTGACAAACTACGTATAAGATTTATATAAGAAAGTCTACAAAACTCTAATGACAGTAATCAGATAACTAAGTAAATCGAGAGATAGTCCTTGTTCATAAACTAGAAGATTCAATATTGTAAGATGTTGGTTTTTTGCAACTTATCATATATAGTTTCAACTCAATCTTAATAAAAATCTCAGCATGTTATTTTGTGGATATCGACAAATGGATTCTAAAGTTTGTATGGAGAGGCAAAGACCCAATATTTCTAACATATTGAAAGAGATGAGCAGTTAGAGTACTAACAATATCCAGATCTCAAAACTTACATTAAAGCTATAGGAATCACAAAAATGTGATATTGGCAAAAGAATAGACAAATAGATCAATGGAACAGAATACAGAACCCAGACCTAGATCCACACAGATACATGACTCTTTGACAAAGAGCAGACAATTCAATAGAAAATAATAGTTTTTCAACAAACCATTCTGTAAAAACTGGAAATTTTTATTAAAAAATTAATCTAGACACAGACTTTACACCCTAAAGAAAAATTAATTCATAGTGGATCATAGACATGAATATAAAATGCAAAACTATAAAACTCCTAAAGATAACATAGAAGAATATCTAGATAACCTTGATTTTGGTCATGACAAAGATGTCATTCTTTTTTTTTAAAAAAATGGGAAGTTGGAATTCATTCAAGTTACAAAATCTTCTCTCCAAATGACATTGTGAAGAGAATGAAAAGACAATTTACAGACTGGGAGAAATATTGATAAAAGATGTATTTGCTAGCCCTGGCCGGTTTGGCTCAGCAGTTAGAGCGTCGGCCCTGGACCAGAGAGTCCTGGGTTCGGTTCCCGCTAAGGGCACGGACCTCGGTTGCAGTTTGTTCCTGGCCCCGGTTGGGGTCGTGTGGGTGGCAGCCAGTCGATGTGTCTCTCTCACATCGATGTTTCTCTCTCTCTCTTCCTCCCGCTCTATCTGAAGATAAATTCAAAAATCTCCTCGGGTGAGGATAAAAAAAAAAAAAGGATGTATTTGATAAAGAACTATTATACAAAGAATGCTTAAAACCCAACTATTAAAAAAATGAACAACCCAATTAAAATGGGGGAAAGTTTTGATTATTTTGAATATTTATGCAGTAGTGGATTACTGGATCATATAATAGTTCTATTTTTAACTTTTTGAGGAAACTCCATACTGTTTTACATTTTGCATTCCCACTAGCAGTGTGCAATTTTCCGATTTCTACACGTCTTTGTCAATACCTGCTTTTTCTGTTTTTTATAATAGCCATTCTGACAAGTATGAGACGTTATCTCCTAATGGTGTTGATATGCATTTCACTAATGATTAGTGATGTTGAGCACTTTTTAATAAACCTTTTGGCCATTTGTATGTCATGTTCAGAAAAATATCTATTCAAGCCCTTTGCATATTTTTAAAAATAAGTTTTTATTGATTTTTTAGAGACAGAGGAAGGGAGAGAGAGAGAGAAACATCCATGTGAGAGAGAAACATCCATGTGAGAGAGAAACATCTGTGTGAAAGAGAAACATTGATCAGCTGCCACCTGCACGCCCCCTACTGGGGATCGAGCCTGCAACCCGGGCATGTGTCCTGACTGGGAATCAAACCGGGACCTCTCAGTCCATGGGACGATGCTCAATCCACTGAGCCACACCGGCCAGGCATTTTGCACATTTTTAATTGAATTATTAGTTTTATTTTTACTTTTGAGTTTCAGGATTTCCTTACATATTTTGGAGATTAATCCCTTATCAGGTATATGGATTGCAAATGTACCCTGATCTCTCATCTGGAAGAGATATCATCACTCCCATGGCCACTGTGGCGTTATTCACAGGGAACAAGATGTATGAAAACCTTGTCCATCAACACGAGTAGACAAAGAAAATGCAGTTTATGCGTACAGTGGAATACTATCCATCCTTAAAAAAGACAATTTGCAATATGTGACAACATGAATGAACCTGAAAGACATTATGCTAAGTAAAATAAGGCAATCATAGAAATGTAAATACTGCATGATTCTACTTTTATGAGGTATCCAAACATAATTTTACAATGTTAAAGAGTAAAATAATGGTTTTCAGGGGTTTGGGGTAAGGGAGAAATGGAGAGTTACTGATTACTAGGCATAAGGTTTTTAGTCTAGCAAGATGAATAAGCAATAAGTTCTTATATAACAGTGTACCTATAAACAATAATAATAAACACTTAAAATTTGTTAAGAAGGTAAATCTCATATTAAGTGTAGTTTCTTGCCCGGCTGGTGTGGCTCAGTGGTTGAGCGTCAACCCATGCACCAAGACGTCGCTGGTTCGATTCCCGGTCAGGGCACATGCCCAGGTTGTGGGCCCGATCCCCAGTGGGGGGCATGCAGGAGGCGGCCAATCGATGTTCTCTCTCATTGACTTTTCTATCTCTCTCTCCCTCTCCCTTCCTCTCTCTCTAAAATCAATAAAGGAAAAAAATTATTTAAAAAAATTATTTAAAAAAATTATTTAAAACTACAACAAAAAAACCCAACAAAATGAAATACATTCCTAGCAGAGAATCCAACAATCGTGCTCCCTGGCATGTACCCAAATGAAGTGAAAACTTACATCCATACAAAAACGTGCACACTGATGTTTGTAGCAGTTTTATTCATAATTTCCCAAACTTGAAACAACCAAGATGTCCTTCAGTAGTAAGTGGATATGTAAACTGTGATACAACTAGACAATGAAATATTAGCATCAGCGCTGTGAAAGAAATGAGCGATCAAAACCTGAATAGACGTGGGAAAAGTTTAAACGTATATTACTAAGTCAAAGACCACTATCAGACACAGCTACATACTGTAGGATTCCAACTGACATTATGGAAAAGACGGAAATATGGAGACAATAGAAAGATCAGTGATTATCGGGGTATAGGGAAGAGAAATGAATCAATAGGCAAAGCACCGAGGATTTTGAGAACAATGAAACTATTTTGTATGATTTTGGAGTGGTAGATACATGACATGACACATTTGCCAAAACTACACAGTGTACATCATCAAGGATGAGCCCTAATGTAAACGATAGACTTCGTTGGATAATGATGTGTCAACGCTGATTCATCAGTTGTTACAAATGTACCATCTGGTGCAGGATACTGATGGTGGAGAGCTGTGCTTGGGGTTAGCTAGCGTGTATGTGGGCATTCTTTGAATTTTCCCCTCACTTTTTCTGTCTTAAAACCATTCTAAAAAAGTCTTCTAAATTTTTTTAAAAGTTCATAAAGTTAACTAGCTGCTATCTTCTGCCTTGATGGATTGCCAAGGCGACAAGCAAGTTTCAGTACAGATTCATGTTTTTATCAAGTCCCTGGGAGTCAGGGAAACAGCAAAGCTAGGTCGTGGGGAAGTGTCTCATGTCAGCTATGATGGGGGGAGAGTATAATTTATCGTTGGCCACTAAAATAAACTTTTCTTACTTCATAATTTCCTTACAAGCACACAAAATATTTGTTTGCTGGAAACCTACTTTAGGATGCCATTCAATGTTGGGGTACATTGTATAAGTTGATAAAAGTAAAATATTTTAGTTTTAATTTTAAGGCGTATTTTCATTAATAACGTGGTGCACATAACCTGTCATTACAAAGAGAAATGGGTGTATGTTTTCTTTACAGAAAGCAAAAAGTGTTACGTTTGTATCTTCAACCAAAGCAATATATGTCTCTCTTTTTTTTTCTTTAGTGATTTTAGAGAGACAGGAAGGGAGAGGGAGAGAGAGATAGAAACATCGATGAGAGAGGACATCAATTGGCCGCCTCCTGCATGCCCCCCACTGGGGATCGGGCCCACAACCTGGGCATGTGCCCTGACTGGGAATTGAACCGGTGACCTCTTGGTGCATGGGTCGACACTCAACCACTGAGCCACACCAGCCAGGCCTATAATGATTCTTGATTTTTGCATTATATCAGGTGCAAAACTTTCTTTGGGGTCAGGAAAGGATGGGTAGGGTTCTTGTTTCTTAACAGTAGTGTGGCAAGAGCTGAAAATGATTGCTTCTTTAAAAACATACTACTTTTTAATTCTACACTAAAGTAGGAAATAATGAATAACTCAATAAATAATAACTCAAAGTACCTGCATCCCAAAATGGCTTTATCTCGCATGCCAAACAGAATCATTAGTGGTCGCTGCCTGTGGCATTTTGCTTATAAATATAATGCAACCAGAGACAGGCTAAGTGGCATGATTAATTAGTTTTGTCTCTCTTTTATTTTTTTATCCTCACTCAAGGACATTTTTGCATTTATCTTCAGATGGAACGGGAGGGAGAGAGGGAGGGAGAGAGAGAAACATCGACATGAGAGAGACACCTCGAGTGGCTGCCACCCACATGACCCCAACCTGGGCCGGGGACAAACTGCAACCGAGGTCCGTGCCCTTAGTGGGAACCGAACCCGGGACTCTCTGGTCCGCGGGCTGACGCTCTAACCACTGAGCAAACCGGCCAGGGTAGTTTTGTCTCCCTTGGATGTGAGAAGGCATGCAAACTAAATATGTGTTGACCGTGCATAAAAGTTCTCCATTCAGCTCACTTTAGTTCTCTTCAATTCAATTCCAATGCACAAGAACGTAGACAAGTGACTTTTTTCACAATATAAAATTTAAAATCCATCCCCTGCTATCTTCATCCCAAAAAGAAGGCCAAGGACCCAGAAAAAGTAAAAGAAGGAAGATATTTCAATGGAGTAGGCTTTCTTGAAAGAATTTAATTAAGCCTGGCCTTGAAGAACAGTTTTCTAATGCAGAAAGAAAAAGGAAGTAAGTATAAAGAAATGGATAATGAATAATAAGTATTAAATGGGATTTTATTTTCAGACCTTTCTTAGGCTGCCTACGTAGAGAAAAAATTAAGTTCAAAAGTGAATAATTTTCATTCAGAGTTTTCTTTTTTTGTTTCGTTTTGTTGCTTTTGGGTTTTGGTTTTTACATTTCAAGTGATCTTTCCAAATGTAGTAATTATAAAGTACTTACCATTAAAGTAGATATAGTTACTCAGTAGTTCAAAGAAACATAGTGGGCACCTTTACCTTTATGCCTTTATAGCCTCCATTAGGAATTACCACTCTATATGACCAAAGCAAAAAATAAAAAATAAAAAAAACAAAGAGAGGGATAAAAAGAGGGGGGGAAAGGGGGTCCTATAAAAAATATATTTTTAAAAATTCAAAAATGATAAATGGATTGCGAAGTACTGATTGGTACACCCCGGCTGGATTGGTCCAGCGGTAGAGCATCAGCCCCCGGAACAAAGAGTCGTGAGTTCGATTCCGGTCAAGGGCACGTATCTCGGTTGGGGTTTGCCCCCAGCCCTGGTCGGGGTAGGGCGGGAGGCAACCAATCGATGTCTCTCTCTCACGTCGATGTTTCTCTCTCCCTCCCACTCTATCTGAAGATAAAGAGAAAAACATCCTCGGGTGAGGATTAAAAAGAAAGTACTGATTGGTAGTTATAAAGTAGTCATTGGGACGTAAGGTACAGCATAGGAAATAGAGTCAACATTAGTGTAACAACTCTCTATTGTGCCAGGTGGGCACTTGAATTATCATAGGGACCACATTGCAATCTGTAAGAACACCTATCTGCCATGTTATACAACCGAAACTGTTACAAAACGTGTTGAATGCAAACTGTAATTAAAAATACAATTTAAATAAGAGCATCTATGAATATGACTAAGTAGACATAAAGTTTATTTTAAACATTTTTATTTCTCTTTCCTTGTGGCCATTTTTCATAGGATTATTATTTGCTTTTACTTTCTCGACAACATTTTCAAGGACTCGGTTTGTAGACAAGCCTAGTGAAGGTACCATATTTAATGTTTGATCTATAATTTCCAAGGCCAGTAGACTACACTAAGAACATAATCAATTTTAAACACATAGTTTTCAATATGACCACATCCTTTCTCCCTCAGCTGCTATTCTGGGAAGCTGAAATTACTTATTATCTGGATCCTATAGATCTCATTCGATGAAATAATTTCTTGTTACATCTAACAACATAAATTCTATTTAAATATTTTATAAATTTGTAAAATGTATGCACAGTTGAGAACGTTTACTAAGGCTCCTTTCATTTTAAGACAGGCTGTCCTGGTCTGTGATCCACTATTAACTGGTACCACATCACTTCATCTATTTCCTATATAGATCTTGTCACAAATTGGAATTAATTTATTTAGTTTGTGTATTTATTATTTGTCTACAGTATTCTCTCCTCTATAATATAAGAACTATTACATATACCAGGGACCATGTCAATCTTGTTTAACATTCTGTCCCCAGAGCCAAGGAAAGTGCTTGACACATAAGGGACCCTCAACAAATACATTTTATTTAAGTAAATGAAATACAAATGGACTTTAAAATGTATCTCAATACCATCAGATATCAAATCTCATTAAAGTTTGATATCATCTTGAAACAGGTATGCAAAAAAAAAGTCATGGTAGAGAAGGGAGAGAGTTGAAGCAAATACAAAATGCCTTGCAGTCAAATTGAAACAGAGAGCTCATTCAAGTTGATGAATAATGTATGCAAACATTCTAAAGGTCATTTCAATATTATTAGAGTCACAAATATGTAAATAAATTAGCCAAGAGAAATGTCCCCTTATTATTAGTGAATGATTTTTAGTCTTAGTAGAAGATCACTTTCAAGAATGTTTCAGTAGCCAAAGTCTAGTATAAAGACTTAAATACATTATGAAAAAAAGTAAGGGAAAATAATTGGAGTAATAGTAGAATTTCTTATATCCTTTGAAATTTTGTGGTAGATTTATCCCTTCACTCTAAATTTAAATATTCAAAAGTGGACTGTATTTCTGATGGAAATGTGCTAGAGCTTAGGTATATCTCCAAGCTAATAAATAAATATTTTGGTTATACTATAATTCAAAAAGTAAGCATTACTGATGATTCATTAAAGAAAAATTAAAGTGCCCGGCCAGAGTGGCTCAGTGGTTGAGCATCGACCCATGCACCAAGAGGTCGCCGGTTCGATTTCCTGTCAGGGCACATGCCCAGGTTGTAGGCCCGATCCCCAGTGGGGGGCATGCAGGAGGCGGCCAATTGATGTTCTCTCTCATCAATGTTTCTATCTCTCTCTCCCTCTCCCTTCTTCTCTCTCTAAAATCAATAAAGAGAAAAAAAAGAAAAGATAAACAAAATTGATAAACCTTTAGCCAAACTCATAAAGGAAAATAAAGGGCCCAAATAAATAAAATCAGAAATGAAAGAGATGTTACACTGACACCACAGAAATACAAGGAATCATAAGAGAACACAAAGAAAAATTATACACAAACAAATTGGATAACCAAGAAGAAATGAAAAAATCCTAGAAACATATAACTTTCTAAATTGATCCAGTAAGAAATGGATACTCTGAATAGACTTATTACTAGTAAAGAAATTGAAGCAGTAGTAAAAGAAAAAAAAAAAAACAAAAAACCAAACTTCCAAAAAACAAAAGTCCAGGATCAGATGGCTTCAATGATAAAGAAAATGTAATACCTATTTTTCTCAAACTATTCCAAAAATGAAGAAGAAGGAATGCTGTCTAACACATTCTACAGGGCCAGCATTACCCTGATACCAAAACCAGACAAAGACTCTACAAAAAAATAAATAAATGAATGAAATGCCAATATTCCTGATGAACATAGATGCCAAAATTCTCATGGAATATTAGCAAATCAAATTCAACAATATATTAAAAGGATTGTACACCATGATCAAGAGTGATTTATTCCAGGTATGCATAGATGGTTCATTACCTGAAAATCAATCAATGTGATACAAAACATTAAAAAAAACCCACAAAAATAAAAATCATATGATCGTCTCAATAGATGCAGAAAAAGCATTTGGAGAATTCAATATCCATTTATGATTTTTTTTAAAACTCTCAATAAAGGGGTTATAAGGAGAACAAACATACCTCAACACAATAAAGGCTATATATAAGAAACCAGCAGTTAACATCATACTCATGAGAAAGCTGAAATCTTTTCCTCTAAGACCAGGGACAAGACAAGGATCCCCAGTTTCACCATTGTTTTCAACATGGTATTGTAAATCCTAGCCACAGGAATCAGACAAGAAAAAAATAAAAATAAAAGGCATCCAGATTGGAAAGAAATAAAGCTGTCACTATTTGCAAGTGACATACTATGTATAGAAAACACTAAGGACTCCATCCAAAAACTATTAGAACTAATAAATGGATTTAGTAAAGTTGAAGGATTTAAATTAATATGCAGAAACTGATCATATTTTATATATTAATAACAAATGATCAGAAGGGGAAATTTTGTAAAAATCCCATTTGCAATAGCATCATAAAGAATAAAATACCTAGGAATAAATTTATTTAAGGAGGTGAAAAACCTACAATCTAAAACCATGAGACTGACAAATCTCAGATGGAAGGAGGGTATGGGGTGGGAAGAGATAAACGAAAGAATTTATATGCAAATATGTACAACCAATGGACACAGACAACAGTGTGGTGAAGTTGTGGGTGGGAGTGGGGAGGAGGGTGTCAACGGGGGAAAAAAGGAGGGACATCTGTAATACTTTCAACAATAAAGATAAATTAAAAAAAACTATAAGACATTGATAAAAGATATTGAAGATGTCACAAATAAATGAAAAGATATACCATGCTCATGGATTAGAAGGATTAATGTCATTAAAATATCCATAGTACCCAAAGCAATCTGAAGGTTCAAAGCAATCTCTATCAAAATACCAATGGCATTCTTCTCAGACTTAGAAAAAATAATCCTGAAATTTATATACAACCACGAAAGACCCTGAATTGCCAAACACTGCTGAGGAAGAACAAAGCTGCAAGTACCATGCTCTGATGGGGGGACAGGATGAAAGAAAGAACGTGAAGAGATAAGCCAAAGAACATATATGCATAGCCCTGATTTCAAAATATACTACAAATCTATAGTAATGAAAACAGTATGATACTAGCACAAAAACAGACATATAGATAAATAAAACAGAACAGAGAAGCCAGCACTGTGGTCAAGTAATCTACAAAGAAGAGGCAAGGATGTACAATGGGGAAATGACAGTCTTTTCAATAAGTGGTACTGGGAACACTTGACAGATAAATGTGAAAAAATGAAAGTGGACCACTCTCTTACACCATTTACAAAAATGAACTCAAAATGGTTTAAAGACTTAAATATGAGGCCTGAAACATTAAAACTACTCCTAGAAGAAAATATAGGTCACCTATTCTTTGACATCAGTCTTAGCAGTATGCTATTTGTTTGTCCGTTTTTGTTAATCCTCACTCGAGGATACTTTTCCATTACTTTTTAGATACAGAAGAAGGGTGGGAGGGAGAGAGAAAGAAACATCGATTATGTGAAAGAGACATATCAATCGGTTGCTTCCCGCATGACCCCAACAGGGGCCAGGGATCACACCTGCAACCAAGGTCCATGGCCTTGACCAGGAATTGAATCTGTGACCCTTCAGTCCGTGTACGATGCTCTAACCACTGAGTCAAACTGGGCAGGGCAGAAATATGTTTTTGGATATGTCTTTTTAGCCAAAAGCAGCAAAAGCAAAGAGAACAAATGGTATTACATCACACAAAAATGTCTCTGCAAAGCAAAAGAAACCATCAACAAAATGAAAACACAACTTCCTGAATGGAAGAAAATATTTCCAAATGATATATCTGATAAGGTTTTAATATCCGACATTATGTATAAAGAACTCATACAACTCAACATCAAAGATAGCAAACAATCCAATTAAAAATGGACAGAGAAACTTAATAGACATTTCTCCAAAGAGCATATGCACACAGTCAAGAGACATCTGAAAAGATGCACATCTAAGTGTCGAGGTAATGCAAATCAAAGCCATGATGAGATACCACCTCCACCTGGAAGAATGACTTTATCAAAAAGACAAAGTGAAGATGTGGAGAAAAGGGAACCCTCAGGCACTGTTAGTAGGCTTACAAATTGGTGCCACCACTATGGAAACAGTATGTAGTGTCCTCCAACATTTTAAAAAGAGAACTCCCATATGTACCAACAATTTCACTTCTGATTATTTATCTTATGAAAACAGAAACACTAAATCAGAAATATATATGCACCCCTATGTCCATTGTAGCATTATTTACAATAGAAAAGATGTCCAGCCCAGCCGGTGTGGCTCAGTGGTTGAGCGTCGACCCATGCACCAAGAGGTCACCGGTTCGATTCCTGGTCAGGGCACATGCCCAGGTTGTGGGCCCGATCCCCAGTGGGGGGCATGCAGGAGGCGGCCAATCAATGTTCTCTCTTATTGATGTTTCTATCTCTCTCTCTCTTTCCCTTCCTCTCTCTCTAAAAATCAATAAAGAAAAAAAAATTAAGAAAAGATGTCCATCTATAGACAAATGGATAAAGAAGTGATACACACACACACACGCACGCACACATACACACACACATACAATGGAATATTCAGCAACAAAAAAAATAAAATCTTACCATTTGTGATATGGATGGACCTAGAGGATATTAAACTAAGTGAAATAAGTCAGAGAAAAACAAATACCATATGACTTCACTTACTTGTGGAATCTAAATAAACAAATGAACAACAAAAAAAGAAAACAGAAACAGACTCATAGATACAGAGAACAAACGTATGCTTGCCAGAGGGAGTGAGGTGAAGGAGTTGGTGTACAAGGTAAAGGAGAATAATAGGTACAAGCTTCCAGTTACTGAATAAATAAGCCATGGTGATGTAATGCACAGCACGGGAAATACAGTCAATAACATCATACATTTGTAAGGTGACAGATGTTTACTGGACTTACTGTGACGATCACGTGGTAAGCTATATACATGACAAATCACTATGTTGTACACCTGAACCTAATAGAATATTGCATGCCAACTGTAACAAAAAATATATATAAAGAAATAAACAAATGAATTAAATTGTGTCAAAGGAGAAGTACTAAGGAATTAAAAGACCAAATGGAAAATGCAGGTGTTACACCCTGTAAGTCTAATGTCCACTTAATATAACTACTGCTACATGGATCAATGCATAAAGATAATAATTTCCAAATAAATGGGAACACAGTTCCTGTTACCTATCATGAGGGTTCATATGAATATCCAAGAAATACACAAGAGGAGTTCCAACAGCTTTCACAGGAATTGTCTGGATACTTAGTGTGCCGTTAGCCACAAGGTGGGGATTTGGGGAGATGAGATGTTTGGAGAGAAAATAACTCTATGGTCCTCTTGTTGATACAGATGAAACAATACGTATTGTTTTACATTTAAACTGCTATGTCAGGAAAGACAAGCTGAGAATTTCCCTTAATTATCTGCTTATTGAAAAGTTACGTTTTTCCTATCTGTCGAGAACTATCCTCTATGTTTTATATTTTTGAACCAAGAGTCCAGAAGGACGTCAACAAGAGGGTCCTAGAACAAAGTAAGCCTGAAACCCCACTGGAGGCAAAAATGACAAAATTGAAGCTAGCCAACTGGGAGTTCATCATGAGAAGGCAGGATTCTTTGGCCAAGATGAGAAAGAAGCCATGGGCATGAGTCTACAGGGCTGTCAGCAGCAGGGCACTGTGGGCAGTACCCACGCGTACAAGCACCAGGGGTTGCAGCCAGCTCAAAGGCATGTGACACACACAGTCCAGAAGGAAAGAAAAAAGTGCAAGACGTGAAGGTCGATATCTGGAATACGCTGCATTTGCTGTGACATTGCAGACCAGACGTCTTTAATGATGTCCCCTTAACATGCCCCCTTCTAAATCCTTATTATGTGACCCATAACCTTGCTCCAGCTTCTGCCTATTCGCACACCTACATGTGCACACAGCTGAGTCAATATACTTCCACGTTCCATAAGTAGATGGACTGACCATCCATTTCTTCTTGTTTGAAAAGGTGAGCCTGGCTTATGAGAATTTTCCTTCGGAGATCATTTTATAAACGTGACTTAGGGAGTCTTTTATGTTTGAAGATAGTTTGAATATCATTAGCCCTACGTGTATTTTTTAAGGATTATATAATAGTACTCAATTATAAAAATGACCTGTCTTTTTTTAATAGCATAGGTGTAATCACTCTCGAATCGGTTCTATGGCAATTATTCTTCCACTTTGCCTTCTCATCAATGTTGGTAGTTCCTATTTTGCTAGGAATGATCTATTTCCTCTAAATTCTCATGTTGGTAAAATAAGTAGATTGCTGAAGCATTTTGGAAATAAGTCTGACTGTATATATTAACATTTAACAATACACATATGATTTAAGTACTCAATCTACACTTCTGAAAATCTAGCTAATAGAAATAAGAGCAACAATATATAAAAGTAGGCAAATTAGGGTGTTTATGATAGTATTGTGTGTCCTGAAGACAACTAAAAGCAGCCTAATGCCCAACAATAAAGAAATGGTTTAAGCCCTGGTCGGTTTGGCTCAGTTGTAAGAGCGTCGGCCTGCGGACCAAAGAGTTCTGGGTTCGATTCCAGCAAAGGGCATGTACTTTGGTTGTGGTTCGACCTCGGCCCTGGTTGGGGTCGTGCAGGTGGCAACGACTTGATGTCTCTCTCACATCGATGCTTTTCTCTCTCTCTCTCTCCCTTCCCACTCTGTCTGAAGATAAATGTAAAAATATCCTCAGGTGAGGATTAAAAAAAAAAGGGAAAAAAGAAATTGCTTAACATATTTTGTGTCCTCTGAAAGCATACATGTATTCATGGGTAGAGAGTTTCAGTTTGGTGAGATGCAAGGAATTCTGGAGATACATAATGACACTGGTGGCACAACAAAGTAAATGTACTTGATGCTGCTGAATTTTCACTTCAAAATCATTAAAAAGGTCAATTCTATGTATATTTTAACTACAATAAAAAATTTTAAGATAAAATCAAAGCACAAAGTTTTCATTTAAAAAAATTACTCGATTTTTTTGTTCCAGGTCAAGTGAATTGACTATAACAAGATTTTTCATCAGACAATGTGGTGTGTGTTTGGTGTGTGTGTGTGTGTGTGTGTGTGTGTGTGTACGTGCACGTGAGCATTTTTCCTATATGAGACATATGTTCAGTAAACAGGCTTTAGTAAGAAAAAAATTTGTCTGAGACTATCTGCCAAGGAGGTGATACTACTGTCTTATCTCAATGCATTACAGCAGGAAATACTTTTCTTCTACATCACAGATGCCGTATAACACTCTAAATAGACTGGGTTGTGAATGCATAGCAATTGCATAAATTAACGTGTAGCAGTCTATGGATTTATGTTAAACTATTAGGATCTGATTCAAGGGTACCCTAAGGAGACACCTAACTAAACCTAAATACAGGGTGTCCAAAAAAGTATATATAATTTAACAGCTGATAACTGACTTGATTTTCACTCCTTTCCAGGTTCAATTGATTTGAAATAATGGGTGAAGCCAGACTCAGCTTTGAACAAAGAAAATGTATCCACTAGGCTTTTTCATGGGGATACATAAAAAAATAAAGTTTAAGGAACAAAACTGGCAACAGTTGACGAATTGAGGGCAGCTATTGAAAGAGAATGTGCACAGACACTGAATGAAATGATTCTTGATGTTTGCTAGTCCATTGCTTCCCGTTATCAGCAATGCCTGGGCCAGAACGGTCATCAGTTTGAAAACAGGCGTTGACAAAAAAAAAATATTCACTTCTGCAGATTCTTTTACATTTTGAAAATGAACTGTATGTTAATATACATGACTTTACAATCATTCAAATTGTGTATACATTTTTGTGAACACCCTGTATATAAAGTTGTCATCGTACTTTATTGTTTTTAATACTCAGATTTCTTCATAGTTGAAAGCATGACTTTTTAATTCAACACAGATTTAGTACATGAGATCAATTAAAAAAAAGTCAAACTGTTTTTATAAAAGCATTTTTCTTAATTTCTAATTAATCCTGTAGGGTTGTAATGTATGAATTATAGCTACAGACTTGAATAACAAAGCATGTATATTACCTCACCCCCCAAATTTTAAAAGAATATTTGTTACTCTTTAAAAAATAACAATACTAAAATTTTGGTTAAATATTGAAAAATGAGTTATTTTGGTTTATTAACAATTTAGCATAAATCCCACGTCACTGTAAACTCTATTGAAACTTTTCCAGTTTCGGTTACTTTGTCATTTTAGAAGGTGCATTCTAATAAACATTATTGGATTTTTCTTTGATAACTAATCTTATCATAGTGCCTTCAGGATGATCACCCAGAGCATAAGGGCTCATGGCTCCAGATACAATTTTTGGAAATTGAGGAAAAGAATTGCTACAGTCTCCAAAACTTACTGTAGAAATGCCTGTTCATACTACATTCTTAATGTCAAATTGTTTTCTTGCAAGTTTCCTTTCTTTGTCTAAAAAAATTGCCAATGATACATCAGATAAGGGGTTAATCTCCAAAATATATAGAGTGCTCATACAACTCAACAAAAGGAAGACAAAGAACCCAATTAAAAAATGGGCAGAGGAACTAAATAGACACCTCTCCAAACAGGACATACAAATGGCTAAGAGATATATGAAGAAATGCTCAACATCACTAATCATCAGAGAGATGCAAATTAAAACAACAGTGAGGTATCACCTCACACCTGTCAGAATGGCCGCCATCAACAAATCATCAAACAACAAGTGTTGGCGAGGGTGTGGAGAAAAGGGGACTCTAGTACACTACTGGTGGGAATGCAGACTGGTGCAGCCACTATGGAAAACACTATGGTGTTACCTCAAAAAATTAAAAATTGATTTGCCATTTGACCCAGTGATCCCACTTCTAGGAATATACCCTAAGAATCCTGAAACACCAATCAGAAAGAATATATGTACCCCTATGTTCATAGCAGCACTATTTACAATAGCTAAGATCTGGAAACAGCCCAAGTGTCCATCAGTGGATGAATGGATAAAAAAGCTGTGGTACATATACACAATGGAACACTATGCAGCTGTAAGAAAGAAAGATCTCTTATCCTTTGAGACGACATGGAGGGACCTGGAGAGTATTATCCTAAGCGAAACAAGCCAAGCAGAGAGAGACAAATATCACATGATCTCACTTATTTGTGGAATATAATAAATATAACATTCTGAGGAACAGGGTAGACCCAGAGATGTGGAAGTAGGGTACAGACTGACAACCCTCAGAAGAGGGGGTGGGGAGGGAAGAGATAAACCACAGAACTTATATGCATGTATGCATAACTGATGGACATGGACAACAAAGCTGGGGACGGGGTGGGGGGATGGGGAGGAGGGTGTCAATGGGGAAAAAAGGAGAAACATCTGTAACAAAAATAAATTAATAAAAAAAAGAAAAGAAACAACAAAAGAAATAAAAATAAAAAATGTGAGCCAAGCTCTAGGTAATAAAGTTTTTACTTTATAATATTTTGTTCTGCCATCTCAGACTTCATTCAAGAAAGCAGGAAATTGTACAGCTGAGACTCTTAATTGGAAACACAGGATCAAGTGCCTATTAAGAGAAAGCTGCAAAATAAATTCCCAACTCTCCTCTTGTTCCACTAAAGCTGATACATTACTATCAACTGTAAATAACAATGTGTGATGGGATACACTTAGAATGCCAGTTGTCCATGGTTCTTTCCTCATGCAAAATATTTCTCAGATTTAGAAAGACCCAAGATATGCTTCAAGCAACTGCCTCAGGAATCTGGGTGGGGATTTTTGATGGATTTAATGCTACATAGACCATAAAATTGCCTTTAATATACACTAAAAATGACAAAAGAAATATTCTATATCTGATTTTATTCCAGAGATTCTTCTCAATCTTAATATTAAAATGATTAAACAAAAACCAGGTGAAAATATTTTCCTTTTTCCCATAAATTTCTGCTTAGCAGAGGGAATACTACTAAAATTAATTGATTTCAAAGCAATTCTATTTTTAAAATTTTTGATATAATAATTAGATTAATATAGTTTAAGATGCTTCTGCTACAATGACCCTCAAATGGCTAATAAGTGTAGAGAGCAGGTTGTTTTGAAAATAATTACTTTTAACAACCCAATTCTATTTATAATCTTAGAGAAAAAATGTACAAATGAATTGGAACATGAACAACATTTAAATTTGGTTCAGTAAAAATACTGTGGAAATTATTATGTTGTATTTGTGTAGTTTTATAATATAGCATTTTCAGGAAAGTAAGATTTTAAAATGAGAAAAATAAAAATGGTCAAAAGCTAATTAAAAAGCCCCTTGTTAATTAAGCTGATCAGGAAAGATGTTTATAAAAGCTGTGTTCAAGCCCAGCCAGTGTGGCTCAGTGGACTGAGAGTCGTCCCATGGACTGAGAGGTCCCAGTTCGATTCCCGGTTGGGGAGCATGCCTGGGTTGTGGGCTGGATCCCCAGTGGGGGGCGTGCAGGAGGCAATTGATTGATGTATCTCTCTCACATCAATGTTTCTATCTCTCTCTCTAAAGAATCAATTTTAAAAAATTATGTTCAAAATACAATAAACCAAGCAGATGTTTGCAAGTGTTTCTACATGTTGGTCGTTATGCTCATATTGTAAGACCAGTTTTTATTAGTCTCTCTCCATAATGTTTTTGATTTGTGTTTGTGATTTCTCAAATAGTTTCCATGTTCTAGGTAACCAAAACCCAATTAAAATAGCTCAGTTTGCCCTGGCCAGGTGGATCAGCTGGTTGGAGTGTTGTCCCGAACACCAAAAAGTGTTTGATTCCCAGTCGGGGCACCTACCTAGGTTTCGGGTTCAGGGCCCATACAAGAGGCAAACAATAGATGTTTCTCTCTCACACTGATGTTTCTCTCTCTCCCTTCCTCTCTCTCTAAAATCAATAAAAACATATCCTCAAGTGAGGACTAAAAAGAAGAGCCCTGCCCTGGCCGGTTTGGCTCAGCGGTTAGAGCGTGGGCCTGCGGTCCAGAGAGACACGGGTTCGGTTCCCGCTAAGGGCACGTACCTCGGTTGCAGTTTGTCCCGGACCCAGTTGGGGTTGTGTGGGTGGCAGCCACTCGATGTGTCCCTTTCATGTCGATGTTTCTCTCTCTCTCTCTTCCTCTCTCTCCCTCCCACTCTATCTGAACAAAAAATGAAAAAATGTCCTCGGGTGAGGATAAAAAAATAATAATAATAATAATAAAAATAAATAAAAAGAAGAGCCCTGGCCAATGTGGCTCAGTGGTTGAGCATCCTCCATGCACCAAAAGGTCGTGGGTTTGATTCCCGGTCTAGGCACATGCCCAGGTGGCAGGCTCCATCCCCATTAGGGAGCTTACAGGAGGCGGCCCATGATTCTCTCTCCTATCAATGTTTCCTTCTCTTTCTCTAAAAAAAAAAAAAAAAAAAAAAAAAAAAAAAAAAAAGCTCAATTTAAAAAAATACTAAATATTTGAGTAAATAATGAGAGTAAATTGTCATCTTCAATTAACAATACAGTCTAACTGAAAATGTAAAATATAAAAAATAAAGAAGCACATGAATTTAGCTGTTATTCTAAGAATTTTTTTCTTAAGACAACGCCCTTTGGGATGATGTCCTCTTGGTTTTTTTTTTTGTTTTTTTTGTGTGTGTGTCAGGATGTTTTCTAGCGTAATATAACTGACACGTATATTGCCTGGATTTTCTTTTTTCAGCGGAGGGGGCTGTAAAGGGGCTGCATAAGGGGTCGTGTGTTACAGACATTGCGATTTTCCCAAAACAGGGCAACATTCCTGTCCCAGTTTCTCACCCACTGTGAAAAGATCTTCTTGAAGAAACCTCTGAGTTGATACCCATCTTATAGCACGATTCCCCGCAATGGTTTAAGGTTGACAACTCATGTTGAAATCAGTAATTAATTATGTAACATGCCTATATCTTTATGTGTTTGCTTCATCTGTGAACATTAATTATATATTTTAGATCGATTCTGCAGCTTTTATCTCTTTAACTAAGATTTTATAATTTGTGATCATGGAGGCAGCGCATCTTTAATGTTTTGTGGCACTAAGTACCATTAAAAGCCATTTTATGGCTCTGCGATCATTAAAACCTTAGTCTTGCTGGAGCAGAGAAAAGGACTCTGCCTGCTACCTGGGGATAATGGTACCATTATGCTGCTGTTTAATGGAGTAAGGATAAAGGCCAAACACAACATGGCCCGTGTTTTCCTGGACCCTGTGACCATCTAGCGCTGGACGGGAGTCCAGTCCAGCTGTCAATCCTGACTTTCCAATGCACTCAGGAAAGTAGGCACCCTGTACCCTGTTTCCCAAGCAGAAATGATCCCGTTTTTTTTTTTTTGTTTTTTTTTTTAAATGTATGGCAGTTCTTTCCACCTCAGTCGTTATCTCCTCTGATTTCCGGATTAGCAGCCTAAAGATCATCTTTTAAAATAAGAAAGAAATAAAATCCCCCGAAGAAGAAAAGAAATCGGAAAACCATTTTCATGTCTTTTTTTTTTTTTTTTCTTTTCTCCTTTTTCTCTGTCTTTCTTTACAATGTTGGCACCGAGAAGTGGGAAGTTACTCAGCAGGGTTCCGGGTTTTCTCGCGCCCCGCCCTACCACCGCCACAGGCTTTTCGTCCCCGGGTCGGTCTGTCCTGCGGGGAGCAATCCCTGTCCATCGGTCCGCGCTCTGCCCGCCCGCCGCGCATCTGCCCTTCTCTCCTGACTCCGCCCCGCATCTGTCCGGAACCGCCTCGCGTCGGAGCTGACCCAGTGCGCTCCTGCCACTCAGTCCCTCCGGACCTGCCGCGAGTCCCAGCCTGCCGAAATCACCGCGCGTCACTCGGTCCGTACCCAGTGGGCATCTTGGGGATCTGGGCGGTCTCCGGTCCCCCGCGCGTGTGTCTGTCTGTCTGTCTTTCTGTCCGATCCGCCGCCTGCAGCCTGCCTGCCGGCCCAGCGCACCAAGTGCCCACTCTGCCCTGTCGCTGTCGCTGAGTGTGTGCAGCGGCCTTAGCTAGCTGGGAGCCCGCCCGAGCCCGGCCAGGCGGCCGGCGGAGGAATCCACGCTCGGCCCCTGCCGTTGTTGATGTAATTTTAAGCCAACAGGAGCTCAAGGCCTATATTTCTGCAGAAAACGGGTGGCGAGGCCTCGATCTGCAATGCTAGATGTGGGGAGCCGGCCAGCTGCTTGATGATTTCTTACAATTGAACAGGGAAAGGGAAATTTCTTTCCTGCGGCTGGCTTTGGAAACTGATCTGAAAGCTGAAAGGGTGGAAATTAGAAGTCCCTTAGGTAGAACAGACTCCTTCCTGGGATGCCTTTTTGTCTGCTGCGTTTTGTGCTGAGCCTGCTGACCAGGTGTTTCTGAACTTCATTTCCTCAGCCTCGACAGGGTCACTGAGTCTGCTTTTAGTTCCTTCGCCTTGGCTTTTTCTGTTCCTGAACAGCTGTTTGGCCCATAGCTTAGAGAAAACAGCCTTCTTTTCTCTCCCAAGAGAGCCTCCTCCCTGTGTTCAGAGAAATGGGGAGTGGGGAGCCTAATCCTGCTGGCAAGAAAAAGAAGTACCTCAAGGCTGCCCTGTACGTGGGTGACTTGGACCCAGATGTCACGGAGGACATGCTTTATAAAAAGTTCAGGCCCGCTGGCCCTCTGCGCTTCACCAGAATCTGTCGTGACCCAGAGACTCGCAGCCCCCTGGGCTACGGCTACGTTAATTTCCGCTTCCCTGCAGATGCTGAGTGGGCCCTCAACACCATGAATTTTGATTTGATTAATGGCAAACCATTCCGCCTCATGTGGTCCCAGCCAGACGACCGCTTGAGAAAGTCTGGAGTTGGAAATATATTCATCAAAAACCTGGACAAATCCATAGACAACAGGGCCCTCTTCTATCTGTTCTCTGCTTTCGGGAACATCCTCTCCTGCAAAGTGGTGTGCGACGACAACGGCTCGAAGGGTTATGCCTACGTGCACTTTGACAGCCTGGCAGCTGCCAACAGGGCCATCTGGCACATGAATGGCGTGCGGCTCAACAACCGCCAGGTGTACGTGGGCAGGTTCAAGTTCCCCGAGGAGCGGGCCGCCGAGGTCAGGACCAGGGACAGAACGACGTTCACCAACGTGTTCGTTAAAAACTTCGGAGAGGAAATAGATGACGACAAACTGAAGGACATTTTCAGTGAATACGGGCCCACCGAGAGCGTGAAGGTCATCAGAGATGCCAGTGGCAAATCCAAAGGCTTTGGGTTTGTCAGATACGAGACGCACGAGGCTGCGCAAAAGGCCGTGTTGGACCTGCACGGCAAGGCCCTCGACGGCAAGGTCCTGTACGTGGGCCGAGCCCAGAAGAAGATCGAAAGGCTGGCTGAGTTACGGCGAAGATTTGAAAGGCTGAAAGTCAAAGAGAAAAGTCGGCCTCCGGGGGTGCCTGTCTATATCAAGAACCTGGATGAGAGCATCGATGATGAGAAACTGAAGGAGGAGTTTTCTTCCTTCGGATCAATTAGCCGAGCCAAAGTGATGGTGGAAGTGGGGCAAGGCAAAGGCTTCGGTGTCATCTGCTTCTCCTCTTTTGAAGAGGCCGCCAAAGCAGTGGATGAGATGAATGGTCGCATGGTGGGCTCCAAGCCGCTGCATGTCACCCTGGGCCAAGCCAGGCGCAGGTGGTGAGAATGAGAATGCTCCATTTGTTTCAGCCTTAAGCTGGTGCCTACTTAGTTTGGGCAACTTTGTGATAAGAGGTTATTTTATGCCAATTCACAGGTTCTTTTGTGTGTGTGTGCGTATGTGTGTGCGTGTGCGTGTGTGTGTGTGTGTGTGTTTCTTTTTAAGTGAAGATTTTCTTTTGGGGGAAAAAAAGTGAAACTAGAAAATCTTGTTCATTTTAGCAAAGAACATAATTTCTAATTGTAAAGCTGTCATTTTGTACTATTTTTTGATGTAATAATTCTTAGGAATATGGAGAATAAAGTTTATTCCTCCACACACTTGTTTTCCTAAACGAGTCAAGGTGAGGTCATCGATTGAGTCTATTTTCTTCCTTATTTCAATAATACTACTAAATTTGATTTCTTCGATGAAAATGTTCTCAAAATGGTCTGTACTTCTGATTCGATGACAGTGCAAACTCCTAACTTGCTTTTTGAGAAATCAATAGCACAGGGGAAAATACTAGTTATCATTTGTGCATAATTTCACTTTAAATTATTACTTAATATGAATATTCTCTGAAAAATGTGAGCTTTTTTCTTTATTTATTCATATTATTTTTCAGTTTTAAATATATTTTGGGCATACCACAAACTTAATAGTGACTGTGACTAAGTGTCGGGAGTTTTCTTTATTAACTTCATACTCAGAGAAGTAAGTATATCGGTGTGTTCTCAATCAGTACTTTAGGAGATTAATATTTTAGGCATTAATTATTTAATTATGAGTTTCATCTTAAAAACATTTCCTGAGGGATTTGAAATCTGACAATAGTCTGAGCATTCTTACCACTCACTTTTCTAAACTCCTTTATATGTATACTTAGATAATGTTAAATTAACAAGATTAATAACTGCACTGAATTGCCTTTACATATAGATAAAATTTAAGATTTTAACTTCAGCTCTTATTATCAGTATAAAAGGTAAACAATCCATATAATGATGTTGACAAACTACTTTGAAGAACATGTATCAAACTTGTCATTCTCTCTTGTAACTGTTGAATATATCCGTGTGAAAATATTCACAGATGTTTGAAATGAAGGAAAAGGTTGTTACTCTTGATTAAATCACATGCCTTCAGCTATACGAAAGCTATTAATCCACTATGCTTCTCTTTCTGTCTTGTTGCTTGAAAGTTGTTACACAATGTTCTGATCTTTGTTAAAGTTTCATTATTTAGCCTGTAATTTCTAGGTTACCCGTTTTGTGTATTTCACTTGTAGTTGTCTCTTCCCACCCATCTACCTTCCATCCAGATTACACATACATTTCTGTTTCCTTTGGACTGTCTTTCTTTTAATATATGCTACTTGAAATCCATTTTGGAAGTAGAGAAATAAATGCCTAATTTATGTAAAATTTAAATAGTTGCTTTAGAAAATATGATTCACTGAAACCACAGATCCAACCACAACAAAATGTTTGGTTTCTATTCTCAGTTGGTTTTTATTTCTCTACATAAAATCGTTGGTTTCATACATAATTCAACATAAATATATAATTTATTAACACTTTTGTTAGCAATGTGCCCACAAAATAATCAGAATAAGCTGTTTCTATGTAATTATCTACGAATTATGTGTATATTCATGATCAAATATTTTCAAATGGAACTCACTTTTTAAAATTTTGAACATAATACATGCTGATTGTAAAAAATGTACACAATGCAAAAATTTATAGAGAAGGAAGTAAAATTCCCATAGTTCAGAGATGTGCATTTCCTTCCATGTCTTTTTTCCTATTTATACATACACTGTGTTGCAAACAAAAAAGAAAACATACTACATGCACTGTTTTTAAGCATAATCATCTTTTCATGTCAATAAATATCGATCTGTATCATAAATTTAGTGACTGCATAGTATTCCATTATGTGGATGTACTATAACTTAATCTGAGTAGTTCATTATTGAATATGATTTATATGCTTTTCAATGTATTCTACATTTGTAAACAATGCTGTGAAGAACATCCTCGCTTAAAAATATTTTTGAGTTATATGAGCTTGAAAAAATATCTATAGCATGTAAAAGCTTAAATCTAGAAAAATAAAAATGTACATCATATTGATATATGCATCATAATTCTGAAAAATGTTCAAGACATAGTCTTCATTTAAATTGACAAAAGAAAAACTAAGATAATGTGATACAATTTTTCACAGTTTATGAGCCTACTTGCTCTATATCATTGTAATCATTAAAATTTGTGAAAATGATGCAACTCCAAATATAATTTAAAATAGTTACAGTGGTAATGATTTACCATATGTACTCTCTAATCTTTTTTACCCATTACCAGTTTTCATTTCCATTTATAGACCTGAAATCTTATTGTTAATCTAAAACCTTTACATGCATTGATTCAATATAAATCTGAAAATTTCTAGAAAGTAAACATCTTCAAGTATAAGCATTTAATACATTTGAGAAATTAATTTAATACATTTTGGGAAATTAATGTAATACATTTTGGGAAATTTAAATTGTTGCTATTTTCAAAAAGTTAGCCAGTATAAAGAAACAGAGTAATTAAAATATAACTAAGTACAGATAAAATATACATTAGGACCCTGCAAAACAATCAAAATCACTGTAAATTCAGCTGGTGAAAAGCAGGACGAAAATATAAAGGAAAGACCATCTCTGTTTGAGCAGAAACACCTGGGAAGCTTTTCCAACTCGCATTTTTCATTTTTAGCTACATTTAATAGACTCCTACTAATTAAAGCTTCCAGAAGGGAACAAAACTACTGAAAAGCTTAAATCAGTGCCAAAGCATTAAAAATAAGTTATTGCTCATTTCCTTGCACAAGGTAATTAGTAAAAATTAGTAAAACTAAACTATCAATGATCAACTTAAGAATGAACTATTCAATGCACAGGGTTTTGTTTGTTTATTTGTTTGGTTTGGTTTTTGTTTATCATCCCTTTTTTATTTTTTTATTTTTTTTGCTTTTCAAAACAATCACTTGTACAAATTTCAAATGTGCCCAGGGAGAAGAAAATTAAAAACATTGCTTTGTTATTACCAGCCATCATATTAAATGTTACTTTGGGGAGGCTTTTCTGTCCAGGGAGTTTTATACATACTGGTGCCTTTCAGATTGTATTTATGGTTAAGGGAGAAAATAAAATGTTACATGTGTATGTGATATTTTTAGCCCAATGAAAAAAAGTAAGAATACTTATTTTTAAAGGAGTATTTAGGAATAGAGTGAATACCATCTTACTTATAAATAAATGGCTTAATTTAAAGGACTAGTTAGAAATGTATTAATAAATGACTGAATATAGATGATAACAAATGTTCCCAGCACCATGACAATATCTGGAATACAGTTAGCATTCCATGATCACTTGCTGAATTCCTGAATGAATGATCTATAGATCATGTACTTCCATTTATTAGCTTTCCAATTCTCTTCTCAGTGTTTGACAAGAGAAGTGAGTTATTACAGAACAAGCCATTTTCATTCAATCTCATCCTATGCAGAAATAATTGAAAAGTGATTGGTTACATAGACTGTTGCTTCTAACATAGTGTTACTGGTGACCTACACTCATGCTTATACTGTTAAGTTCTTATCAGTGCTTTCACGTTTCTCACACTCTTTTTATTTCATTATTTTTAAACACTTGATTGATGGGCCTGTCTTAGACAATTGACATAAATAAAAGTCTATTTGTAGAGTAACTTTTCAAAATAAATTAATAGGGTGTTTCTTCAAGACCAAGACGATTCCACAAGATTTTGATCCTACATTGAACTAAGTGATCACAGTAATCCCTGAGACACTAGTGCTTGTGAACTGAATCAATCCTTACATATACCAGAGGGTTGTTTACAAATGGTTTCTTGGAGCCTCCAGAGAGTTAATGTATCTCACTTGACTCCAGGGGATTATGGTCACTAGTTATAAATAATCAAGTTACCATTGGAAATCTAAGGGAAGGGCCAAACGAATTTAAACATGCACATATTGAAGATATAATTCCTATGGAAATTTCAAAAACAAACACCAAGTATTTTAGCCCTCACAAATCAACATCAGTTTTAAAAGGTCTCCCATTTGGCACAAAAAAGGATCAGAGTTCTCACTAAATTTTTCATCAAAGTTTGGACCTTCGTAGTTTACATTTTGAAAAGATATTTAATTCTTTAGAGAGACTGCAAGAAAAAGGTTGAGTGCTGATATGGTATGAGCAGACTGTCTCAATCATCAGAGCGAATTAGTTTATGTGTTTTAGAACTAATAAGTGAAACACCAGATGTTGGCAACTTTTGTATAAAAAATAAGCCTTCTATTATATAGAATAAATAACTTTACATCTTTTTGAAATTGAATTCAAACTTTCAAAAGAGTAAATTATGCTTTTGAAAAATCAAAGACTTTTTAAATCAACATTTGGGGGCATTTAAAAAGTAATGTTAAGCTAATTTAACAGAATGGCAAACAACTCTTTTTTAAGTCACGTTTCTGAGAATTTAGGGCAGAGTGAATCCTTGCATAGAATAAATATTAAATAAATATTGAGAGGAATTTCTAAGCTTTTCTTTTTCAGTGATTCAGGAAATCCAAAATGTATCCCTAATTGGTTTTCTTGCACAAAAATCTATTCTACATTAATGTCCTTAAATAAAGAAGCAAATATTTTACTGTTTTGTGATGACATGAAACTTTATTCCATGATGGTAACCAAGGTAACAAAACAATGCAAGTCAAGAGGAAGAATGACTTTCCCTGTTCATTAAAGAATTTTGAAGAATAGTATTTGTGAACTAACTCAAGAATAATTGAAAGAATGGGTGTAGAGAAATAAAGAGTAATTTAAATATTATAGATGTAAATGAATACTGTGAAGACAGTAAAATTCTGCCTTGTTCGATATCTGCTTTAAGGTGAAGCATTATGAATAGTTTTCATTCACTTTGTCTGGTTATTCTTAACTGATTTGACTACTGCAGTAACACTAAACCTCAGGAACATTTCATTTGTAAGTGAATTTCTTAACTAATTATTGGTGCTAATCTGCTCCTCTCTGCTTCTTACCTCCATGACCTAATCTCAACTCCATTCTTGCAGAACATTCAAGTTGATGAAAAGTGTTTCTGCTTTATGTATGTTGTCTAAACATCAGCTCAAAATTTTCGGTTAGATGTGCATGTATGTGATATTGTAGCATTTTGTTGAGATAAAATTTCAGGACTTGCATGTTAAGCCACAGTAAATGGTGGGACACATCTACTGTTTATATATGGATGAATGTATCTAGCTGAAGAGATTCTTTTTCAAAATGTGAATATCAGAGTGATGCCAATTAAACCAACAACAAAGCCATGGGGTCTGTTTGGAATTGTGGTTTCATAATGTATACATGGGCTAGTCCACATGGACACCAAAGACTGGGTACAATATATACAACTAGAAATATATATTGCTAATGTGGGACAAATTTTGAGATACGAAAACAACATATCAAGAATAACAAGAGATAATACTAAGAGAAACTGCACAACTTAATACCTATATGCAGTCATTGTTTTATTTTTATTTTTTATGATAAATGCTTTTTATTACATAATATTTAGAGACATGCTCAATCAGCAGGGTCAACAGAAACTTGTAAATATTCGGCTAAACGACACACTATAAATACATATTTTTTCAGTGCAGTCACATTAAAATAATCCTTCTTTCCTTTAGTCATATAATTTGGCAAACTGAGGACTAAATGAAAATACAAACACCCAAGAACTTCTTTTCTTAAGCAGGTGAAAACAGGTTAACATTATATTTATTGATAAGCCAAAGATGGACCCTAATTCCAGTAACACCAAACTCAAAGTAGATCTTGGTCAGAAGAGTGCAGGAGAAAAGGCATGAATGTGATTGCCTGTGGGTTCCTAGTGGTCTATTTGAGATCATTTTTTAAAACCTGCTAAACTTGCCCGGCCAGTGTGGCTCAGTGGTTGAGCATCGACCCATGCACCAAGAGGTCGCTGGTTCGATTCCCAGTCAGGGCACATGCCCAGGTTGTGGGCCGGATCCCCAGTGGGGGACATGTAGGAGGCAGCCAATCAATGTTTTCTCTCATCGATGTTTCCATCTCTCTCTCCCTCTCCCTTCCTCTGTCTCTAAAATCAATAATAATAATAAAACTGCTAAACTGTATTATTAACTCATAATAAAAAGTAAGTAGTCACAATTTAAAGCATTCTGATCAAAATGGGTCTACACATGCCTTTCCAATCCTTGCTGGTCATAGGCAGGAGGGAAGTGCTTGCTGCGCATTGGGCACGCCCTCCAATGACTTTCAACATGCTCTTAGAACTTGCTCTGATCAGAGTTGGAAGGGAACGTGAATTCACAGAGGGGACACTTCTTGCGAACACCAAAGCTGGATCAAAGCAGAAGCCTGTTCCATGCCCATGTAAATGTTTACTTGGACAATCAGGAGCAGTGGGCACATTCTCATCCTCTTTACCATCCTCAAGGTCTTCTAAGCCAGCAGGCTGAGTAAGGTCTTCTAAACCATCAGGCTGACTAAGGTCTTCTAAGCCAGCAGGCTGAGTAAGGTCTTCTAAACCAGCAGGCTGAGTAAGGTCTTCTAAACCAGCAGGCTGGCTGCAGACAACATTATCTTCCAGTCCCCAAGAGGGAACTATCACAGGTGGCCTTTGGGTTTCATCTGGGTAAAAAGCACCATCTGCTCCATCACACTGCAGAACTGGTTGTGTGTCTGGTGCTGCAGAAATATGACCACTTCGCTCCAAGCATGCGTAGTTTTTTTTTTTTTAATTTTTTTCTTTATTGATATTAGAGAGAGAGGAAGGGAGAGGAAGAGAGATAGAAACATCGATGAGAGAGAACATCGATTGGCCGCCTCCTGCATGCCCCCCACTGGGGATCGGGCCCACAACCTGGGCATATGCCCTGACTGGGAATCGAACTGGTGACCTCTTGGTGCATGGGTCAACGCTCAACCACTGAGCCACACTGGCGGGGCTGAGCATGCGTAGTTTTAAAGGAGACACACCACAGTAATATGAACGCTCTCAGGCAAAGAATAAAAATATATAGAAGATATAATTTTCTGAAACTTCTATTATATTTTGATATCAGTAAAACAAATGGAGAGAATGGAAAACAAGTATTAATATGAACTAAGTATGTGTGTTACTTTAGTCTCCAAAAGAAAAAGACTTTTACTTCAGGCAGAATGGTTTTCTTAAACCACCAGGCCCTTTTCACTATTTTTTATCCTTATGTTGTGAGAGATGTATATATGTAATTATTTTAAAACTTTCCTTTTTTTTATTATTTTTTCCTTTATTGATTTTAGAGAGAGAGGAAGGGAGAGGGAGAGAGAGATAGAAACATCGATGAGAGAGAACATCGACTGGCCGCCTCCTGCATGCCCCCCACTGGGGATCGGGCCCACAACCTGGGCATGTGTCCTGACCAGGAATCGAACCGGCGACCTCCTGGTGCATGGGTCAACGCTTAACCACTGAGCCACACCAGCCAGGCTATCCACACATTTTAAAATCCACAAAAATTCAAAATGTAGTGATGACAACGATAATAAGAGATCATCTATCTTTTGTAATACAAATCTAATGAGGAGACTTTGGGGTTGTTACATTTCAGTTAGGGTTCAAAGTTGGTTTCCTCCATCATCAAATACATTGTAAATACATTCATCTGCAAAAACTCCTTTTTTTTTTTTTTTTACGGTTCATACAAAACCAAGTGGCAGCCCTGATTTGGCCGACAAGGTAGGGTTCTCCAACCCCTGATCTGGAAACACTGATCTAGAGAGTGGCCTAGAAAGTATTTACCAAAATTAGCTTCTTCGGATAAGTAATAACAATAACTTATTGACTGGTATCATTCAAAAGGTAACCCTGAAATAAAGTCAGAAAGTAAAACAAAAATTAGAACAATCAAAGCCTAAAAGTACTAGAACACAATAAAAGTGACTCTTTGTTTCCAAATTTCTGGATGGGGGAAAAATTTCTGAACAAATGCTAGATGAAAGTATCTAAAATTATCGGGTGATAAATAAAAAAGGCTCCTATTTTAGTAAGAAAAATGTTATATACAGACACAGTATACATGTCTATATTGTGTGAATGTGTATGTATATCAAGACTGTACAGTTACTCAGATCATTGAGTGAGTAATTTTTTAGTTATAAAATGATAGGTGATTTTGTTTTATTCTTTTTTATTATTTTATTATTGAAATAGTTTATAATTAAAACATAAAATGTCCTTAATAAAGAAAAACTTTTAAAAATTTAATTACAAAGGTTTTACAATAACTGAACTCTCATCTCCTCACCCTATAAGTCTGTTCCTCCTTGGATCTTCTCTATCTCAGTAAATGACAGTTCCCTTTTTTGCAGTTTCGAGGCCAAAACCTTGGAGTTACTCTTGACCGTTTTCTTTGTCTATGTACATCCAGTCTTTCAGGCAATTATGATGGCTAAGCCTTGAAAATAGACTCAAAGTCTTATGAGTTAATTAGTACCTTTATTGGCAACAGCCCAGTCCAAACCACCATCATCTCTCACCTAGATTATTTCAGCGGTCTCCTAACAGGTCTTCCTGCTCTCACACTTTCTTTCCATTGGCCACATAACTGGCAGGATGATTTCTTACCAACGTAAGTCAGATCAGGTAACTTCCTTGCTCTCAATGTCCAGTGGCGGTCCATCTCACACACAATGAATTTCAGAGTCCGACCATGATCTTACCTTGCTGATTAAATCTCTTATTCCTCTTCCTCTTCCTCATGTCACTCCTGCCACACTGTCACTTCATTATTCTCAGAGATATCAAGCACATTCCTATTTCAGTTCCTTTGTTCCTGTTCTGTGCCTTTGCCGGGATCTCTCTTTAACCAAATATATGCATGGCTCATTCTATCAATTCAATCAGATCTCACCTAAAATATCACCAAATAAGACAAGCTTTTCCGCCCGGCCGGTGTGGCTCAGTGGTTGAGTGTCGACCCATGCACCAAGAGGTCCCAGTTCGATTCCGAGTCAGGGCACATGCCCAGGTTGTGGGCCCAATCCCCAGTGGGGGGCATGCAGGAGGCGGCCAATCGATGTTCTCTCTCATTGATGTTTCTCTCTCTCTCCCTCTCCCTTTCTCCCTCTCTAAAATCAATAAAGAAAAAAATAAATAAGACAAGCTTTTCCTCACTCTTCTATATGATATTGCAAACCCCACTCCCTTTGGGAACTCATTATTCCTCTTACATAATCTACTTTATGTTTTCTTCTTGGCATTTAAAAACACCTGATGTATTTAACGTTTATTTGCATTGTTGCCCCCCCCCCCACTACCACTGGACTGTATTTTCCAGGTGAGCAGGGACTATGTTCATTGCTGTATTCCGGTGCCCAGACGAGTGAGTGATATCTAATGATGGTAAACATTTACTTAATAGATGAACTGCATAACACAAGAGGATGCAACAGAATAGGAAAGAGCAATTATTGTATCATAGAATAGTAACAGAACGAAGCTGAGTGTATTTTGCTAATAAGCAAACAATACCAGTAACATAAAGCCTTCCCAGAGAGGACAAAAGGAATACTGAAAGCCAACTCAACACAAATGTTTACAGTGGATGTGTCTCTGAAAACTGAAACAATGTGTACTTTTCTGTTTTGGATATTCCAATTGTATTTAATAAACATTTATTTTATAATGGATAAAGTGGATGAACTTTAAAAATTCTCACAATAGAATAAATAAAAAAATTAAAGCTCAATAACTATGTCTAGATTAACATTTTACTCCTATATTTCTCTTAACCAAATGAAAAATTGAAAGGCAGTTAGAAACTGGGAAATAGTCACACTAATGATACTAGATCAATGGTTACCATTTCTATTTTTACATAACACGATTACACAAATCAATACAAGATCATATGAGCAAAATTATTTGTTGGGGACATATATCAACAGACAACTATAAAAGAAAAAAGGGAAATAGCAGCTGGATAGCAAACATATGACAATGTCATTGGTAAATAGCTAAGAAAGGCAAATTTACGGCAAAACCATTTTCACCAATGAAATGAGTAATACTGAAATGAGTAGTCAATGTCAGTGAGGGAGTTAAAATAGGCTCTGTAAGTACTGATGCTCAAGGTTTAACTTTTTAGAACTCTTTAGAAGCTATTTTGGCAGTTCACTTTAGCATCCTCAAAATTGTTGATAGCTTTGGAACAAGTGATTACCATCCTAAAACCCACACATGTACTGTTACCCATTAGAATGGAAAATGCCATTTTCAAACCCTCATTAAAGATCTCTGGAGTAATCTTTCTGCTTCATCACCTTCCTGTGTCCTGACAACACTGCACCCTTACAACACACCAAAATCTCCAAGAAAAAAAAATGCATATTTAGCTCTTGCATGCCAGAGAAACTCACATGTCTTCAAATATAGCCTCCTCTTTTCTTTTTTTAATTTCTTTTTCTTATTGATGTTAGAGAGAGAGAGGAAGGAAGAGGGAGAGAGAGATAGAAACATCGATGAGAGAGAACATCGATTGGCCGCCTCCTGCATGCCCCCCACTGGGGATCGGGCCCACAACCTGGGCATGTGCCCTGACCGGGAATCGAACCGGCGACCTCTTGGTGCATGGGTCGACCCTCAACCACTGAGATACACTAGCCGGGCTAGCCTCCTTTCTATCTGCTTTTCTCAAGTACTGACGTCTACCACAGAGCTGAGATCATAGACAATGTGCTGTGCTTATTTTTAATTGAATTATTGAAAGCACATATCCTGTCCTCTCCCTTCTGCCTATTAAATGGTTTGTTTTCTGTTGTTAGAAATGAAGGAGAATATCCAGGAAGAAGGGAAAGACTCAAATGAGGTTACTATCTGCCAACCCATAACTCATAGCTTTACCTTGATCTTCAAATTTCTTCTATGGCACTGTCCAAACGACACCGATTATTGATTTGATCATTTTAGGCCAAATAGTGTGTTTGTGCAAATGTGTACACTTGTGTATATGTGTGTGTGTGTGTGTGTGTGTGTGTGTGTGTGTTTATATGTGTTTGTGTGCTTGGGGAAAGAGAATTATCTGAGTTTTCTGGTTAAGGTAATTAAAATACTTGGAACACTTACAGGAATAGAGATAGCCTCCAAATCAAGGGTGGGAAAAAGTAGGTTAATAATGATATCGTTGTGATAAACTTACAACTGGAAAGGAGCAAGGGAAGGCCAAGTAGACACACACCCTGCACGGTGCTTACTGAGGATCGAGCCCACAACCTGGGCATGTGCCCTGACTGGGAATCGAACTGGGGACCTCTTGCTGCATGGTTCGACGCTCAACCACTAAGCCACACCGGCCAGGCTCAGAAAATTATTTTACTCACGATATCGTAAAAACCCAACCCTGAGCATCCAGTGAGGAAGGGGATCCCTTACTTCCACTGGTGGATACCCCACTTCCACCAATAACAACAACAACAAAAATAAATACAATAACTAATGAATAAATAACAATACAAGAATAAACTCTCTGCTTCACATACTCACAACTGTAAACATACTTTTGTCCATCTCTATATATCCTTTGACTTTTTTTATACAACTTCAGCATTTACTAACTCAGAACTACAAGAGAAAAGAAATAAAAATTGAAAGGCTTTACCAAATAAAGTGTACTTGGAACAGAATAAAAGTGTTAAGGAAAGACCATTATTGAAAGAAATAGTTTGTTTTCATCCACTACAGAAGAAAACATAATATGCTATATAATTCCTCCAGAAAAGCAAATAACATAGCTTGCGAATGAGGATGATGTAGATGTCAGATTCAACAGAGCAACTTTGATAGATAAGCAAAACAAACAATGTGAATCTAATTACAGGACTGACAAGAGCTGAGATAAATGGTTAGGTTTTTAGCAAATTAAGCAGATTACTTTGGCAATTTTCCATCTATCTAAAGGAAAGTTTAGTTGCTATTTAAAATAGTCTAAAAAATATTTTTATTTAACAAACTAAGAATATTCCTTCAAATCTCTTGCTTGTCATTGACTCTTGCGTGTCAATTTCCCTCAGGTTCTATTTTCTTAAACCAACCTTGAAAATTGTCACCTCTGTTAAGGTTGAACTTTGCCCAAAAATAAAATAAAATAAAAAAGAAGTTACTTTGTAATTTTGGAGGAAAAAAAGCACATACATGAAAACTAGTCAATGTTTTGTATATACAGTTATTTTGGATATATTATTGTAAGTTGTACAAATGTATTTTGAAGAATATTTAAGAAAAGCACTTTTGTTATTCCATCAATAAATGCTCTATTTAAAATAAAATAAAATAAAGTAGTATGTAGTGCTTTTTTATCTATATATGTCTATTTCTAAACTATATTATCTTCCCACATTTTCATTAGTGATAAGGAAAATCATTTTATTGAATGTAAAGAATTGGCAAAATTTTCCTTCCATTTTGCAAAACACTTCTGCAAGTTTCCCTTTGTATTAAAAAAGTTTAAAATAGAATAGATGCTGTTTTTACCGCTAACCATGATAACACGTGCAGTCTTGCCCTCTCGGTCACACATTCTTTCTTATCAGCAAGTATGTTTGACAACAAACATAGTGTGTAATTAAACTCAGATTTGGCAGTTAAGTTGTAGCCTGGGTCAAGTCAGTCACAGTGCTTCTAATTCCTTGAACCATTTTAAACTATAATACATATTCTCTAACCTATGGGTAAAAGGTTGGGGTTGTTTAGGGGTTGAGAGATAATCACCATCCTTTAGCAACTGAGGAACTGTATTCACAAAAGTTCTGGGATGACCAAGGATGGCTTTTCCTCCCCAAGATTAAGCCTACATTTATAAACACGAGTCTACAGACCTTTGCCTTTGGTACCTGTAGCACAATATTCAATTTTGAAACATTAAATATGGCTAGAAAGCTCTACTTTAAAATTGTTCTGACAGGGAGACGTGAGCGACTATCCAAATAATTTGCATATGTACTCAAATCAATTTTTAAATTCATATGCTCCTCTAAAAATAGCGTCATCCTCCCTGAAATTAAATCCTCACACAGTAAGTGTCTTTTTTCGCCCCTATTTTATGCTATTAATGTTGGATTGGTGCCCAGACCAGAAAAATATTTGTGACTTACCAACATTTCACCCTGAAGGTATTTCCAGTCCCTCTTCTTCTTACTGATTGCATACCCCAGCTTCCTCCATAACACTGACTCATTTTGTGTGGCTCAAGAAGCCAGAGTAGCCCTGGCCGGTTTGGCTCAGCGGTTGGAGTGTCGGCCTGCGGACCAGAGAGTCCGGGGTTCGGTTCCCGCTAAGGGCACATACCAAAAAAAAAAAAAAAAAGAAGCCAGAGTAGCTTGTAGTTACTATGTAGTTATATACCTGTTCATCTCCAAGGATATCTACATAGATCACACGAGAGTATGCTATAGAAATGCACAAATATGAAGAGGTCCAATTCTTTCTGAAAAGGTTCAGAGCTATCTAAAATTAAGGACATTTAGTACATACAAGTATAACTGAGAAAAGCTTAATTCAGAACAGTCAAATTCAAGTTAATAGTGAAAATACTAATTCTTAATTAGTAAAGAAGCCATAAAAAATGAAATGAGTCATACACTTGCTGATTTCAAACAGGCTGTTTCATTGGCTTCATTATTTTGGAACTCACTGCAGCCCAAATAAACGTGAATGTTGTTTAAGGTGTCTTCATTGTTTCTTTAAATCCAGAGTCAACTTTAAGGGGGTCAAATATATGCTGATGAAAGATGATTGGACTTTGGGTGGTAGGCACATAATGCAATATACAGATGATGTCTCATAGAAATGTACAATTGAAACCTATATAATCTTATTAACCAGTATCACCCCAATAAATTTAATTAAAAAGAAAAAAAGAAACATGTTGCAACTATTTATATTTAGCAATGTACGATATGTTTTAGGCAGTTCAGAAAGGCATAAATAAAAAGATAAATGATTACATATATAAATAAATAAAAGGTAAAATTGAAAGGGTTAGTAATGTTTTAAAGGGTAAAGGCAAAAGCTTGCAAAAGGTGGAAACTGTGAAAATTGTGTTGCTTGCATGACCTTTGCTCAGCCTTCTGTTGAGTACGGATAAGAATTATTTGGATTATCCGCAAGGCAATGAATCACCCAGCAGATGCAGGACGAGATACCAGACCAGTCCAACTGCAAAGTGGACAATGAGCCAGGCAGAGTACGTCAGCAGGAACTGCCAGAAGCTAGAAGCAGAGTATATAACCGACACACCAACTGTTATTCGAGGCTGAGCCCTTTTCGGCTCAGCCCGCCTGCACCCAGGCGCATGCAATAAAATCGTTTTGCTCTACATTGGCCTTGCGTTGTGGATGTGATCTCCCGCCGGCTCAGACCTTTTAAAAATGACTGGAAATAATAAAACTATTATTATTTACAGAATATGGTTTTGTAGGTTGGAAATCCAAATAAATCTTCAAATAAACTACAAGGATGTAAAATAGATTTCTAAAGTATACTGGATACAAGGTCAATATAAAATTATTATCTTTCTATATAAAAACAAAAATTAGAAATTTATGAAGATACCATTTTATATGATCCAAAATATCAAATAACTGGAAAATAGAAAGCATAAAATTAGAAAAATTAGAAAACTTCATTGTGATTTACTAAAGGAGACCTAAATAAATGAGAGATGTACAATGTTCATAAATTAGAAAACAGAGTATTTTAACTAGATTAAATAAACAAAATTGATTTATAGATTAAATGCACTCACAGACAAATTCCCAACAGTTTTTCTTGTGTGGAACTTGAGAAACTGATTTTAAAATTTGTATGGAAATTCAAGGGTTGAAGAACAGTCAGTATTATGTTGAAAAAAAAAATACTGAGAGACAAGCTCTGTTAAATATCAAGACTACATAAACTTACAATTAAGATTATTGTAAAGTTGTAATAATTAAGATGGTGAGTTAACTGTTGACCCCCACAGATTATTAGAACAGTATAGAAAGCCCAAAGTGACTCTCACACACTATGGAATGACACTTGATTAATGAACAGGGGTTACACTGATGAAAAGATATGATAAGATGCCCTGGCAGGTTTTGCTCAGCGGTTAGAGCGTCGGCCCATGGACCAGAGAGACCCGGGTTTGGTTCCAGCTAAGGGCACGTACCTCGGTTGCAGTTTGTCCTCGGCCCTGGTTGGGGTCGTGTGGGTGGCATCCAGTCGATGTGTCTCTCTCTCTTCTTCCCTCTCTCCTTCACACTCTATCTGAAGATAAATGCAAAAATGTCCTCAGGTGAGGATTAAAAAAAAAACACAATAAGATATAAGACCAATTTATCTATTTATGTATAATTTTAAATTAAACAAATCGTGCTGAAACAATATTTATGTGGAAAAATAACTGGGCACCTTACATGATACCCAAACAAGAATATATTAAATACTTATATTTGTAAGACAAAAACTTTTAAAAGGCAAATGCTTTTTAAAAAGCAAAGCCTTTTATTTTTTATTTTTTTAAAGATTTTTAGAGAGAGAGAAAGGGAGAGGGAGAGAGAGAGAAATATCCATCAGTGAGCCTGCAATCTGGGCATGTGCCCTAATCGGAATCGAACTGGCAACCTGTTGGTACATGGGATGATGCCCAACCACTGAGCCACACTGACCAGGGCAAAAAAGCAAAATCATTTAAAAGACAATGTTAGAGAATATCTTTATAACAAGGAAAGTTACATAAATTAACTAATACGTATTAAAATTTAAAACATAATCATTAATGGACATTAACAAAAATATACAACCTACAGAGTGGTAGTAGATACTTACAGCATATGTAATCAACAATGGACAAGGCCTTAGAATATACAATACACCACTACAGACAAAAAAAAAATTAACAATACCAATTTTTTAAAAATGTCAACAATTTTTTTTTTTAATTTTTCTTTTCTTTATTGATTTTTAGACAGAGAGGAAGAGGGAGAGAGAGATAGAAACATCGATGAGAGAGAACATCGATTGGCTGCCTCTTGCATGTCCCCCACTGGGGATCAGGCACACAACCTGGGCATGTGCCCTGACCGGGAATCGAACTGGCGACCTCCTGGTGCATGGGTTGACGCTCAACCACTGAGCCACACCAGCCAGGCAATTGTCAGCAGATTTTAGTGGAATTTCACGAGAGGAAAATCATAATGGACAATAGCCATATGAAAAGATGCTCAGTCTTATTAATGAAGAAAATACAAATTTAACTCACACTGACAAATCACTGTATATCCATTAGTGATAAAATTTAAAATATCTAAATTTACTAACTGTTACTTTGGATGCTCTCATACAGTCTGGATTAAAACACAGGATATTACTAATAGAAGGGAATTTCTTTAATCCAATAAAGAATATTTTTTTTATTTTTTACTAAATTTATTGTGACATTGGTTAATAAAATTATATAGGTTTCAGGTGTATAGTTCTATAATGCATCATCTGTATATTGTATTGTGTGTTCACCACCCCAAGCCAAGTCTCCTTCCATCACCATTTATCCCCCTTCATCCTCTTCTCCCTCCCTCCACCCCACTTTCCTTCTGGTAATCACCGTACTGTTGTCTGTGTCTATGAGGTTTTTTGTTTGTTTCTTTGTTTTGTTTTGCTTAATCCCTTCACCTTTTTCACCCGGCCTAAAACCCTTCCCTTCTGAGAGTTATCAGTCTGTTCTATATCTATGAGTCTGTTTATATATTTTCTAGTTTATTTTGTTCATTAGATTCCACATATAAATGAAATCATATGGTACTTGTCTTTCTCTGACTGGCTTATTTAACTTGGCATAATGCTCTCCAGGTGCATCCATGCTGTCTCAAAGGGTAAGACTTCCTTCTTTTTTTATAGCTATGTAGTATTCCATTGGGTAAATGTACCACAGCTTTTTTATCCATGCATCCACTGATGGACACTTGGGCTGCTTCCGAACATTGATTATTGTAAATAATGCTGCAATGAACATAGGGGTGTATATATTCTTTCAAATTAGTGTTTCTGGTTTCTTCAGATATATTCCAAGAAGTGGAATCTCTGGATCATGAGGCAGTTCCATTTTTAATTTTTTGAGGTAACTCCATACTGCTTTCCACAGTGGCTGCACCAGTCTGCATTCCCACCAACAGTGCAAAAAGGTTCCCTTTTCTCCACATCCTCACCAATACTTGTTGTTTGTTGATTTATTAATGATAGCCACGCTTACAGGTGTGAAGTGATATCTCTGTGGTTTTAGTTTGCATTTCTCTAATGATTAGTGACGTTGAGCATCTTTTCATGTCTAATGGCCATATGTATGTCCTCTTTGGAGAAATGTCTATTCAGGTACTTCGGCTATTTCTTAAAGCATTTTTATTTTTACTTTTTATTGAATTTTTAGAGAGAGAGGAAGGGAGAGATAGATAGAAACATCGATGTGAGAGAGAAACATGGATTGGCCGCCTCCTGCATGCCCCCTACTGGGGATCGAGCCAGCAACCCGGACATGTGCCCTGACCGGGAATCGAACCAGAACCTCTCAGTCCATGGGATGGCCCTCAATCCACTGAGCCACACTGGCTGGGCTGGCCATTTTTAAATTGGATTGTTTGTTTGTTTGGTTGGTTTTTTTGGTGTAGAGTTTTATAAGTTCTTTCTAAATTTTGGATAAATTCCTAGAAACATAGAATATTCCAAAACTGAATCAGGAACAATCAGATTAGATCTCTTCTTCATTACTGGACCTGAGTAAAATCAAATTAAGACAGGATATGTTTTGAATATCATTTTGAACTCTTAACCTACTTAAAATGTACAATGAGTATTGCCCGTAATATAGTAAAAAGGGGGATGATATTTGAAAAGTTGGCGCAGTCTAATCTCATTACACAAGAGTGGATTAAAGAATTCCATTTTTTTTAAGGTTTAATTATTTAGTTATTTATTTTACAGAGAGAGGAAGGGAGAGGGAGAGAGAGATAGAAACATCGATGAGAGAGAACATCGATTGGCCGCCTCCTGCATGCCCCCCACTGGGGATCGGGCCCACAACCTGGGCATGTGCCCTGACCAGGAATCGAACTGGTGACCTCTTGGTGCGTGGGTCGATGCTCAACCACTGAGCCACACCAGCCTGGCCGTCCCATTTTTATTTTAACCTCTAGGTACACAGCTGCCATCTTCTCTGCACCACCGCTCAAAATAAATCTCAACAGATAAGTGTATTGAGCTTGGATGGAAAATAGTATTTGAAAGATTCCATTCACATTCAATTTTATAAATGATCTTTGATCTAGGTGTGCTGCCCTCTCAGTTATTTTCTGATTTCATAAACAACAAAAACAAGTGATGCCGACATTTCTGGACTGCCAGATTATCTTCGGTCCTCTACATAAGATAGAAACATTGTAACCCCTTGCCATAGCCGCTCTGCTCATCTCTAAGCTCCCTGCAGTGATGGGCCGCATCCTGTTTCTCTGCTCAGAGCTTTCCCACGCTGTCAGGACCTTGCTCGGCATGCCATCAGGGCAGGACCAAGGGAAGGATGGTTCATTCTCACATATACCAAAATAATCCTCAAAAATGAGGGATAAGAACATGGGAACAAATGTCGCAGCTTTTCTGTTCCCCAGCAGGACGTCGCGTGGGCACAGTCTGCACAGTGTCTCGGAGGATGATCAGCGAGATTGGACATCAATTTGCCCAGGGAAGCAACCCGCACATCGACACGCCGCTACTTGACTTTCCTTCCTGCCCTCTCTCACTGTCTTCACACTCTTTTGTGCTTCCTGGAATCACAGTTAAAGAAATATCTGTACCCTAGACTTTGTCTCAAGGACTGCTTAGATGGGACCCCCCCACAAAGACAGAAATAAACCTAATACCTTGATGATAAAACCGGGGAAGAGAAAGTCCGAATGATTGCCTGTGGTCGCACAGTTAGGGAACGGCAGGATCTGAGATTTGAACCTGGATCACTCTGGCTCCATAATCTGTACTCATTCCAGTATGTTACATTCGATTCCATGTTTAGGACTTGATTAAAAACAATTTCACCATAAGGCTCTTAATCTATTTTTATGCAACCACTTCCGTATGTTTACCTATTTAGACATAAAATTGCATAACAGAATGTGAAGTACGCCTATGCTGTGTTAGAAAACTTAATGTCATTGCCATTATAATGCTGGATTTGTATACTATTATAAAAGCAAAGTCTAGAAAGATTTACTGCTAATCATATAGCATCTTTATGCTATTTGCTGCTACTAAATCGACATCTTGCTATTATAGTAAAATAAATGAAATATATTAACAACAAAAGCCTGTTCAATTACCTCAATATGCAATTCTAAGTACAGAGCTTCAATCATGCAAATAGGAAAAAATTAAGTTGAAGAAGTAATGTTGACTTCTCCATTTGTGTTCTTACAATTTCCTAAACATCATACTTGTGGGATACTTGGAGAATACTAATAGGACTACCGCCATCTAAAAATAGCATTTATAAATAATAAGATTTGTGGTTTCCAGTCCAGCCTGTAAAGATCTAGAAAGTATTCACTCTGTCAGTACAAGCAAAAAGCTGAACAAACTGAAAAATCAACAGCCCCTCTTAGGTGTGTCAGAGAAGTGAGACGCTGCCCCACAATTGGAGAAAGACAGGTAGATACAGGGAATCACAACTTCCCTGAACAGAAACCTTCAGGTAGAATTCTCTGCAGGAACCACAACCAGAGTAGGAAAACCCAAACTGTAATTGATAACTTGCTGGAGGCTCAGTGCCTGAGACATAAGAACCTTTCCATGACATCACTAAAGGTCTATTTAGCACCGTTCCTTTTACATAGTATATTATGTCTGTCTTTAAAAAAAAAAAAAAAAATTACAAGGCTTATTAAAACAAACCAAAAAAAGGACCAAAAAGAAGCAACAGAACAAGCATGAGACCAGACTGATATATAACAGGAATGCTGGGATGATCAGGTTAGGATTTTTTAAAAACTATGATTAATTGGAGAAAGGTTGGAAAAAATAAAGAAATACTCATAGAAACAAAAATCGAGGGAGTTTGTTGCCAATACACATGCATTGTAAGAAATATGAAAGAAGACATTAAGAGAAATAAAATGACATAGGTCAGAAACCTGAGTCTACTTTTTGAAAAAAAGGAAATTCATTGGACAATGACTAATAGAAATAAAATACAACCTTTTTTTGTTTTTGCTAATCTGACAGATAACAGTTTGTTCAAAAGCATAACAAACAACATAGATAGATAGATAGATAGATAGATAGATAGATAGATAGATACACACACATATAAACATATCTATAAATATATATGCTTATGAATATGTTTATGTATTAATATAAATGAAATGAATGACAGCAATTGTAAAAGGAACAGGAGGGAAGAATTCAGAATATTTTGTTAGGATAAGACATTTACACTATCTTTGAAGTTGTATAGTATTATTTGAAAGAAGACCTATATTATTTGTGAATGTACATTGCAAACACTATAGAATCCACTTCAAAAGTAACAAAAAATGTATATTCGATATGCCAAGAAAGGGGAAAAACTGACTCATATAAACTGCTCATTTAAAACCACAAAAGGAAGAAAGAGTGTGGAAAACAAAAACAGGAACAAAGTATAAAGGCAACAAACAAAAAACAATTAACAAATGTGGTAGACATTAATACAACTATATCAATAATCAATGGTCTAAATACACCAATTAAGAGACACTCCGAGTGGATAAAAAAATAAGATCCAACTATGTGATGTCGGTAAGAAACCCATTTTAAACATAAAGACATAAATATGTATGTAATATATATATAGTATAAGTATATAATGTGTATAATATATAAGACAATGCTATCTACATTAAGAGTAAAGGGATGGAGAGAAATATACCATGCTAACACAAATCAAAAGAAAGCAACAGTAGCCATATTAATTTCCAAGAGAGCAAACTTCAGAGCAAGGAAAGCTATCAGGGATAAAGAGGGGCAATACATAATAACAAAGAAGTCAATATTCCAAAAAGACATAACAATCATTAATGTATATGTGCCTAACAACACAGTGTCAAAATAAGTGAGACAACAACTGATAGATCTGCAAGGAGAAATTTATTTAGCCACTGTGATAGGTCATACTTGATCTCCCTTCTATCAGAAATGTACATGTCCATCAGAAAAATCAGTAAGGACACAGTTGAAATTAATAACATCATTAATCAACTAGATGTAATTGATAACTATAGACTATTTCATCCAACAACATCAGAATACATTATTCTCAAGCTCACATAAATCATTCACCAAGACAGAAATAATTCTGGGTCATAAAACACACCTTAACATTTTTTAAATTAAATTTATTGGGGTGACATTGGTTAATAAAATTATATAGGTTTCAAGTGTACAATTTTATAATATATTATTTGTATGTTGCATTGTGTGCCTACCACCCAAAGTCAAATCTTCTCCTGTCACCATATATTTGACCTTCCTTACCCTTTAGTACCCTCTACCCTCTTCCAACCACCATAACAGTGTCTGTGCCTATAAGGTTGTTTTTCTTGTTTGTTCATTTGTTGTTTTCAGTTTTATATCCCACATGTGATTGAAATAATGTGATTCTTAGCTTTTTCTGACTGAATTCTTTTGTTTAGCATAATATTCTCAAGATCCGCCCATGTTATCACAAATGGCAGTATTTCATCTTTTCTTATGGCTGAGTAGTATTCCATTGTATATATGTACCACCTTCTTTACCAGTCCTTTATCCAAGGACACTTTGGTTGTCTCCATGTCTTGGCCAACAAAATACAACTTAAATTTAAAAGCATATAACACATACAATATCTACAATCAGCCCTGGCTGGTTTGGCTCAGCGGTTGGAGTGTCGGGCCTGTGGACCAGAGAGTCCCGGGTTCGGTTCCCGCTAAGGGCACATACCAAAATATATATAAAATCAGACAACAAAGGGATTAATCTAGAAATGAACAATAGCAAGATAGCTGGAAATCACAAAATAGTTGGATATTAAATAACACATTTATAAATAACAATTTCAAAGTAATCTAAAGAGAAATTTTAAAAAATATTTTTAACTATATAAAAATAAAATCACAACTTATCAAAATGTGTAGAATGCAGCAAAAACAATGCTTGGAGGGAATTTTATAGCATTGAATGCATGTATTAGAGAAGAAGAAATATCTATAATCAACAATATAAGTTTCCACCTTAAGAAACTAAAAAAAAGAAAGCAAATTACATTCAAAGTAAGCAGAAGAAAATAAATATTAAAAATTAGACATGAAATTAAAAACAATATGTCAATAAAGAAAATAAACAAACCCAAAAGCTGGTTTTTTGAGTTATTAAAATTGATAAGCCTATACTAAAGCTAACTAAGAAAAAAAAAAAAAAGAGAGAAGACACAAATCACTAATATCAGGAATGAAAGAGAGGATATCACTTCAGATATCATGGATATTTAAAGGATAATAAAGGAATATTATAAACAAATCTATGCCCACAAATTTGATAACTTGGATGAAATAAATCAATTATATTAAATACATATTCTGCCAAAATTCACACAAGAGGACATATGTAATCTGAGTAGGCCAATAGTTATTAAAGAAATAGATACAATAATTAATAACCTTTCAAAAGAGAAAAAACAAGGTCCAGATGAATTCACCAGTAAACTCTACCAAACATTTAAAACCCTACCAGACCGCTGTACCTAATTTTCGGTACTTTGCCTAGTTAGGTTCAGGGCCTCAGGTCTGGTAGGGTTTTAAGGAAAAAGTTATACCAATTCTCTACAATTTCTTCCAGAAGATAAAATCAGAGGGAATACATTCTATGTCATTCTTTAAGGCCACGATTACAGTCATCCCTCTGTTTCCATAGGGGATTGGTTCCAGGAACTGCATAAATACCAAAATCTGTGGATGCTAAAGTGCCTTAAATAAAATGGTACAGTATTTGCATATAACCTACACACATCCTCCCGTATTCTTCAAATCAACTCCAAATTACTTATAATACCTTATACTATATAAAGGCTATGTAAACAGTTGGTATACTATATTGTTTAGGGAATCATGCATGACAAGGAGAAAAAGGCTGTACATGTTGAGTACACACAACCATTTTAGGATTAACTACATAGTATATGTCAGCAACAACATAACACTGTTTTAAAGTATTTCTGATTCCTGATTGGTTAAACCCATGGATGCAGAACCTGCAGATACAGAGGAACAACTATGGTGTAATAACAAAACCAGACAAAGACTTTACAAAAAATAAAACTTACAGGCCAATATCTAGCATAAACCTAGATGATAAAAATCTTCAAAAATTTTGTAAATCTAATCCAACAATGTATAAAAAAATTAAATGCCAGGATCAAATGGTATTTATCCCAGTTATACAAGGCTGGTTAAGCATTTCAAAACCAGTGGAGGTAATCCATCACAACAACAGGCTAACAAAGAAAAATCATATAATCATATCAATGCAAAAAATCATTAAAATAATCCCACATGCATTCATGATTTTAAAAAAGACCTCTCAGGAAACTAGGATTAGAAGGAAACTTCCTTAATTTGCTACAGAACATTGACCAAAAAACAAACAAACAAAAAACAGAAGTTCAGATGTTGAGCACACAATACAGTATATAATACAGATGTCATATTACAAAGTTATACACCTGAAATGTAAATAATGCAATTAACCAAAGTTACTATAATAGATTTAATTTAAAAAATAAATATAGCATTTAGAAACATTGAAAACAACAACAGCAACAAACCTACTCCTAGTATCATATATAATATTGAGAAATTCGATGCTTTCCAATAAGATCAGGAACAAGGTATGGATGTCCTCGCTCATCACTGCTTTTTGACATAATATTGGAAATACTAGCCAATGCAACAAGACAAAGAAAGGAAACAAAAGGTATATAAATTGGGAAGGAAGAAATAAAACTGGCTTTATTTGCAGATGATATCATTATCTGTGTAGAAAATCTGAAATAATTGACAAAAAAATAAAACCTCCCAAAACTAACAAGTAATTACAGCAAGGTTGCAAGATACAAGATTAGTATACCACAGTCAATCACTTTTTTGTGTACCAACAATTAACATGTAAAATTTGAAATTAAAAAGCATACTATTATTTACATTAGCATCCCAAATATGTACTGTCTATATGAGGAAAACTACAAAACTCTGATAAAAAAAAATCAATGAACTAAATAAATGGGTTGACATTCCATGTTCATGAACAGGAAGACTCCATATTGTCAAGATGTCAGTTCTTCCCAAGTTGATTTATATATTCAATACAGCCCGGCTGGTGTGGCTCAGTGGTTGAGTGTCGACCCATGCACCAAGAGGTCGCTGGTTCAATTCCTGGTCAGGGCATGTGCCCAGGTTGTGGGCCTGATCTCCAGTGGGGGGTATGCAGGAGGCGGCCAATCGATGTTCTCTCTCATCCATATTTCTATCTCTCTCTCCCTCTCCCTTCCTCTCTCTCTAAAATCAATAAAGAAAAAAAATTATATATTCAGTACAATCCCAAACAAAATCCCCGAAAGTTATTTTGTGGATGTTGACAAACTGATTTTAAAGTTCATAAGTGAAAGACCCCAAATAGCCAACTAAATGTTGAAGGATAAGAAAAAACTTGGAGGATTGACAATATTCGACATTAAGACTTACTATAAAGCTACAGTAGTCAAAACAGTGTGATATTGGTGAAAAACTAGACAAATATGTCAATGGAACTGAATCAAGAGCCCAGAAACAGAGCTACATCAATACAGTCAACTGACCTTCACAAAAGAGCAAAGGCAATACAATGGAGCAAAGATAGTCTTCTCAACAAATGGTGTTGCAACAACTGGAAATTCATAGGCCAAAAATGCACCTAGACAGACTTTATTCCTTTGACAAAATGTATCATAGCTGAATGCAAAACACAAAACTATAAAACTTCAAGAAGAAGAAAACATTGGAGAAAATCTATATGACCATGGGTATGGCGAGAATATTTTAGAGGCAACACCAAAGGCTCCATTCGTGAAAGAAAAAATTGATAACCTGGCCTTCATTAAAATTAGAAACATCTATTCTGCAAAAGACAATGCCAAGAGAATGAGAAAAAGAGTCACAGACTTGGAGAAAATATTTTTAAAGGACATATCTGATATAGGACTCATTCAAAACATACAAAGACGTCTTAAAACTCAGTAAGAAAATGAACAAGATTAAAAAATGGGCAAAAGACCCGAACAATCAGTCACCTCACTGATAAAAGATATGCAGATGACAACTGAACATATAAAAAGATGCATAACATCATATGTCAATAGGGAACTGCAAATTCAAATAACAAGGAGATAACACTACACATCTACTCTAATTGCAAAACTCCAAAATACTGACAACACCATTGCTGGCTAGGATGTGGAGCGACAGGAACTGTCATTTATTCCTGGTGGGAATACAAAGTGGCAGTTACTTCAGAAGACATTTTGGCACATTCTTACAAAACTAAGCCTACGCTTACCAAACGATTTAGCAATTTCACTCCTTGGTATTGATGCAAGTGAAGTGAAAATTTATGTCCACACAAAGACCTACACAAGAATGTTTACAGCAGCTTTATTTATAAATACCAAAAATTTGGAAGCAACCAACACGTCCTTTAGTAGGTGAGTAGCCAAATCAAATACAATTTATTCAGTGTTAAAAAAATGAGCTATGAAGCCAAAAGACATGGAGAAAGCTTAAATTCATATTTGTAAGTGAAATAAGACTATGAAAAGGCTACATATTGAATGACATTCTGGAAAAGGCACAAGTATGGAGACAGTAAAAATATCAGTAATTGCTGGGATATAAAGATGAAGGAAAGATGAACAGAGAGGACTTTTAGGGGAGCAAATCTATTCTGTATGATTCTCTCAGAGTGGATACATATCATACATTTGTCAAAATCCATAGGCTATACAACACCAAGAGTTAACCCCAATGTAAACTATGGAGTTGGGGTGATGATGTGTCAACGTAGGTTCATCAGCTTTAACAAACATACCACTCTGGTGTGGCACGTTGATGGGGGGGAGGTTGTGTATAAGGGTGCCAGGGGATTTATGAGAACTCTGTACTTTCTGCTCAATTTTGCTTTGAACCTAGAAGTACTCTAAAAAATAAAGTTTATTAATTTAAAAATTGCATATTGCCTGGCCGGTGTGGCTCAGTGGTTGAGTGTTGACCTATGCACCAAGAGGTCGCCGGTTCGATTCCTGGTCAGGGCACATGCCCAGGTTGTGGGCCTGATCCCCAGTGGGGGGCATGCAGGAGGCAGCCAATCGAAGTTCTCTCTCACCGATGTTTCCATCTCTCTCTCCCTCTCTCTTCCTCTCTCTCTAAAATCAATAAAGAAAAAAATTTTTTTAAATAAATAAAAAATAAAAATTACATATTAAAAAGGTATTTCTACTAAACATTTTTAAAGTGCTTTGTGATCCTTTAGAAAAGTATTTTATGTAGCTATAAAAAATGCTTTAGGTAGTATGCGAGATGGTTAAACAAAATGGTTAAGAGCACAAATTTGAGAGCCAGACTTCCTTGCATAAATCTCATTTCTATTACTTACTACCTACATAATTTTACAAATTCTCCACACGTCATACTCTTCCATAGCAAAATCCCTTGCCTGTAAGAAATCTACACTTTATTTTGTAATTTAGATACAACACAAATTTGCTATTTTGGATGTCTTTCCTGTTATGAATTACAGCTCTTAATTTTCCTAAGTAGAATTCTACAAGAAAGAAAGCTCATCCATTAAATATGCTTTAGGGAAGTTAGCGAACACAATATACATACAAATTCACATAAAAAGTTTGGGTTTTTTTTCTGCCCTGGCCGGTTTGGCTCAGCAGTTAGAGCTGGCCTGGGGACCAGAGAGTCCCAGGTTCAGTTCCCGCGAAGGGCACGTACCTCGTACCTTGGTTGCAGTTTGTCCCCACCCCGGTTGGGGTTGCGTGTGGGTGGCAGCCACTCGATGTGTCTCTCTCACATCGAAGTTCCTCTCTCTCTCTTCCTCCCCTTCTCCCTCCCGCTCTATCTGGAGATAAATGTAAAAATATCCTAGAGTGAGGATTAAAAAAAAAAAAGTAGGGATTTTAAGGTCAGAACTTAGAAATTGCAATTAACCTTGGTCAACCACAAGAACGAAGGTACTTCCTGAGAAAGACTCCTGGTGACTAATTGGGCTCAAACCTACCAGCAGCCTCTCAGCTGTTGCTGAACAGGGTCCTCTCATGCAAGTGGTACTTCAGGGAGAAGCCCACACTAAACTGCCAGTCTCTCCCTGCCCTGCCAGCCCGCTCTGTGTCCCTGCCATCTGAGCCAAGCATTACAAAAAAGTCCCTGGCATCATATTTCAACTAATAGGCCTGAGACTTTTCCCATCCAATTGGAGCTTCCCAACTGTATCCTCATTAGCATATTCACGGACCAATCAGAGTGGCTCCATTCCGACCAATCAGGGCAGTGTATCCTGGAGCAATCAAACTTTGAGAATTTGGAGCCCTCATTTGCATGAGCATGGGCAATCAGGGACTGCAGGTGGGGACTTTGTATATATGACCCCCCTCTGGTTCATTTTCCAATGAAGACTGTGTACATTCATTTTCCAATGAAGACTGTGTACATTCATTTTCCAATGAAGACTGTGTACATTCATTTTCCAATGAAGACTGTGTTTTCTGGGCTGGAGCTGTAACACCAGAGCTCTCTGGCTAAGCCAGGGCGGAGCTGTCTTGCTGGTGTGGACTGCAGCAGAGCTGAACTGCAACACCTGGGCATCCTGACCCGAGGGCCACCTTGACCCCAATCTGCCTCCCCCCAGGGCCACCTCACAGCCATGTTGTGTTCCACAGCCATGCTGTATCACAACTGAACTGTATCAACACTGAGCTGTCTTATGCTGTTCTCCATCTGAGCTGTATCACAATTGAGCTGTTAGCACCGAATAAAGTCTCCTCCTTCACTGTGCCCAAAATTAGGCATTCCTGTTGGTATTGAATGAATGCTCGTGACCATCGGTTGACACCGCTGAAAATGGCATTTTGTGCACATATGTGTGTCTGTGTGTAAACAGAAGAGGACCAAATTACAAAACCCAGGGTAAAATAGCTACTATAGAATAAACATAAAGTAATGTATGCATTCAACATATAATTTGAGTGTCTGTTTTATGCAACATATCTTGAATAAAGGATAAATACGTGAATGAATGAATAAATGAATGAGATCATTTATGTACTAGCTGTTCTAGAAAAGGAATAAAACATACAAGGCAAACCTAAGAATTCGAATCAGTAAATCAAGGACTATTTGGCTGAAAGACTGAAATTTGGAAATAGAGTCTTCAAATGTGCCACTTCTCTAGGTGTCAAAAAGAAGATATTTCAAAGGAAAAGTCAACTTGAAGTTTGACTGTGTGATTAGTGGAGCGAATTTGAATAAGTAGAGATGCAAAACACATACAGCTTTTCAAGTCTGAGTAAACAAACTCCTTTCTCTGCTTGAATGACTAATTTCAAGAGACCCATCAGCTCCCAGTGGTTTTTCTTCTTCCTCCGCATTTCTTCACTTCAATTTGAGGGCTGTTTGCCTGAGCTTTTGCACAGGGCGTTTGGCATGACACTTTCGAAGAAATGGTTGTATTTACAGATCACAGAGATGTCATGCTCCCTGCCCGGGAAGCCGACTAGTGCAGGAAAGAGCTTGTTGTACACATTAGCTCATGTTAAAATGCTTGATATAATAATTGTGGTTATTTGTGACTACTGAGTCCTGTTTTTTTGAATCATACATAAGTTGTATGTCAATTAGTTAGCAAAGGATTGTCTATATGGGAACATTTTTTCTCACTGAAAACAGATAAAGTAAAATTCTGTGTAGGAAACTGCACCAAAACTTAGAAATTTAAAAAAGGGACATTTTAATCTTTAACTCAGATTTAGAGGAGAACCAGACTGAGACACGGACAAAAGCATGGAAAACATCATGAAAAATTCAATGTATGTTTATTGAGTGTCTAATATATGCACAATATTATGGTAAACAATGTGAGGATAGAAAGGAAGTACACAGCATTTATTCCTAGTCACAAGGTGCTTATAGTCCTCTAAGGGAGCTAAGTGTACATTCAGTAAATATACTAAATCACTTATATCCATATGCCAAACTGTTTAGCGTACATTATATGTGTTCTGAAGGATCAAGGCCAGGACAAAGTAATACTGATCTCAAATTCAGTTTTGAAATCAAGGAAAGCTTTATGGAAGCTCATATTAAATCAATTTCAGCCCTGGCTGGTTTAGCTCAGTGGTTAGAGCGTCGGCCTGCAGACCAGAGAGTCCTGGGTTCGGTTCCCGCTAAGGGCACGTACCTCGGTTGCAGTTTGTCCCCGGCCCTGGTTGGGGTCATGTGGGTGGCAGCCAGTCGATGTGTCTCTTTCACATCTAGGTTTCTCTCTCTCTCTTCCTCCCTCTCTCCCTCCCGCTCTATCTGAAGATAAATGCAAAAATGTCCTCGGGTGAGGATTAAAAAATAAAAATAAATAAATCATTTTCGATTTGATTCTCACAAGTTTATCCAGAATTCCAAATGACACCAAGGACACTTATCATTTAGTACTTTTCAAGAAATAAAAACATGAAAGACAAGAAGAAACCTTATTTATAATTACAGTGAGTTCCTAGCCAAACTAAGCTAAAACACAGAGCAAAGTACACAGCATGAGTACTAAACTGCCAATAATGTGGATGGTAATAAAATTACTTACCTAAGTCCCAACCTCTCCAAATTCCACTGCCCTGTCCTCCATCTCACATTCAAATAGATATACTTTCATTTTTCTATTTGTTTCAAAAGCACTTGTGCTGTAACACCATAAATCATTCCTTCTCTTGTAATGTTGCTTTACGCTAAAGAAAAATAGCTATAATGACATCCACTGGAAAGAAAGGTTAAGTCAAACACTATACTAAGCAATTAAAATATTTTTTTTTCTTTATTGATTTTAGAGAGAGAGAGGAAGGGAGAGGGAGAGAGAGATAGAAACATCGATGAGAGAGAACATCAATTGGCCACCTCCTGCATGCCCCCCACTGGGGATTGGGCCCACAACCTGGGCATGTGTCCTGACTGGGAATCGAACCGGCGACCTCTTGGTGCATGGGTCAACGCTCAACCACTGAGCCACACCGGCCGGGCTATACCAAGCAATTAAAATGGGTCTGCCCGCTCTTCTCCAGCATTGATCCATAGAGAGCAACATCACACAAAGGCATTCAGCTCCAGGGGGAAAAAAATGACCAAAATTTCTCTATTGGAAAAGTTAAAAAAAAAGTTGCTATTTCTGTTTAGTTTTATTTCTGAACATTTACCTTGAATATGAATTTATGCTAAAACAGTAATACTATTTATTTTCCTTTCTAAACTAGGAGAAAGTTGTGCACGTGAGCACATGCGTATATGCATGTGTAATGTTAATTGCTTATATCCAAGGGCATTTACTTGCAACAACGGCAAAACATGTTTGTTTACCTTAATAAAAAAAAAAAAGGAGGAAAAGGTTTTTTATTAAGGAATTAATTGAATAATGAGGTCACAAGAATGATAATTTTGCTTTATATGAGGTAAAACAAAAGAATTGTAATAGGGGAACATTCTTTTGAGTTCTTTTTCTTTGCTGTTGCTGCAGTGAGGATGCCAAATATATATATATATTTATCTTTATTGTTGAAAGTATTACAGATGGTCCTCCTTTTTCCCCCATTGACCCCCTCCTCCCTGCTCCCCACCCCCTCCTTCACCACACAATTATCTGTGTCCATTGAGTTCTGATATTGTATTAAAAAAACAAAACAAAACAACAATAAAAATAAGAAAATAGAGGGTGAATTCACAAAGGACTCAACAACATTGACAGCAAATCCTGCACCTTAAATATTGTCACAATTTATAATCTAACTAAATAAATACATGCACTATCAAATTTCAAATTTCTCTATAGACCTTACAGATTTTTTCAATATTTCTAAGAAGAACTTTTCTTTGCATTGAGCAGTTTCAAACCTGGTAGGTATATATCTAACCTGTTATTTCTAAGTTTTAATGATAAAATGTCTAACAGACAGTCACTACAATGAATGATTTGGGGAGAAGCCTAAAATGTAATAAATAGTGTTTTAACTTGCATCTCTCTGATGATTAGTGATGTTGAGCATTTTTTCATATGTCTCTTGGCCATTTGTATGTCCTTTTTGGAGAGGTGTCACCTCACACCCGCCGGAATGGCTGCCATCAACAAATCATCAAACAACAAGTGCTGGCGAGGGTGTGGAGAAAAGGGGACTCTAGTACACTGCTGGTGGGAATGCAGACTGGTGCAGCCACTATGGGAAACACTATAGTGCTTCCTCAAAAAATTAAAAATTGATCTGCCATTTGACCCAGTGATCCCACGTCTAGGAATATATCCTAAGAAGCCTGAAACACCAGCCAGAAAGAATATATTCACCCCTATGTTCATAGCAGCACTATTTACAATAGCCAAGATCTGGAAACAGCCCAAGTGTCCATCAGTAGATGAGTGGATAAAAAAGCTGTGGTACATATACACAATGGAATACTATGCAGCTGTAGGAAAGAAAGATCTCTTATCCTTTGAGACGACATGGAGGGACCTTGAGAGTATTGTGCTAAGTGAAATAAGCCAGTCAGAGAAAGACAAATACCACATGATCTCACTTATTTGTGGAATATAATGAACAAAATAAGCTGATGAGCAAAATAGACCCAGAGACATAGAAAGGAGTACAGTTCAGACTGACAGACCTCAGAGAAGGGGGGCAGGAGGGGGGATGAATGAGATAAACCAAAGAACTTATATGCATGTATGCGTAACCAATGGACATAGACATCAATGTTGGGGAGATGGGGGGGTCGGGATGGGGAGGAGGGTGTCTATGGGGGAAAAAGGAGAAACACCTGTAACAAAAATAAATTAATAAAAATTGAAAAAATATATAATAAAGGATAAACAGACTTTAAAAAATATAATAGTGTTATCTTCTCTCAGAACCATATAAAATCCATACTATTTTGTGTCTATATAAATTAACAAATGTTTAAAGATCCAAGCCCCAGAAGATAACAGCTGACCTTCTTTAAAGTTTCTTATTTAACATAATTCAAATGCACATAAAGTATAAAGAATACTTTTTTAAATCTACTTACTCACCACCCAGTTTCATAAAATCTGAATATTTTGCTATATATTTTCATATGTATTTTTACTTATTTATTTAAAAAATATTTTTTTTTCTTTATTGATTTTTAGAGAGAGGAAGGGAGAGGGAGAGAGAGATAGAAACATCAATGAGAGAGAACATCAATTGGCTGCCTCCTGCATGCCCCCCACTGGGGATCAGGCCCACAACTTGGGCATGTGCCCTGACCGGGAATCGAACCGGTGACCTCTTGGTGCATGGGTCGACGCTCAACCACTGAGTCACACCAGCCGGGCTTCATATGTATTTCTAGTAAATATGCAATGCAGATAATATTGAAACAGGCTGTGCAATCTTCACTGGTCTGCTCTCCTCATCAATGGTAACTATTACCCTTCATTCAATGTTTATTAATCCAATACAGGTTTATATTATTAACATGTATATGTTAGTTAAAATAAGGAGGCTTGTCTGAAAGTTTATATAGGATTGACATCAGAAAAATAGTGGTATAGAAATGTCTAGTTCCCCTCCCCTCCCAGACACATCAATTTGAACTATCATCCATGTACGAAAGTATCTTCACAAGATTTCAAGATTTCAGGTGAGGGATTACAGCACCTAGCACAGACATAAGAAAATATGCAGCGAGGAGAAAAAGACTCACATCACACCCATGACCCCTCCCTCAAATCGAGCACCCCAACATAGAGAGAAACTCTCTCCCCATGGGAGAGGGAGAGTGAAGTGAGGACCAGACTTCATTGCAGACACCACCCCACTCCAGCAGCGGGTCAAATCACATGGCTCTCTTTGACACCTCGAATGCCCTCAGGAATCGAGGCTCCCAGCTAACCTGGGTGCCTGCTGGTTCCAGAGGACCCAGTCAGCTCCCGTGGCCCTAGAATGTTTCTGTGGCTCAGGTCACTCCAATAGCTCCAGGCAACTTTCATGTCACCAAGCTCCCCACTGGGTTCCATGAACCCAAGCTCCCATTCCACTCTAACACCAGCCACTTCTCATGTCCCCAGGGGCTCCAGTGACACAAGCCTCCAGGTAGACTCCAGCAAGCACAGAATCTAACCTTAGCATTGGTCCACTCCTTTGGCCCTGGGTGACTCCTGTGGTTCTTGGCTCTTGCAAACTCAGGCCCCTGGCACACCCAAGGGCCTGCTGGCTCCATTAGCCACAAGTAGCTACTGCAGCACCAGGAGCTCCCACGAGCCCAGGCAGCGTTGCTGGCCTCAGGCTTCTACTGAGCTCCCATGAACAAAGGTCCCTATTCCGCCCCAGCACCAGCTGGTTCCAGTGGCCAGAGGTGGCTCCCATTATACCTGGCTTCAAGTGGACTACAGCAAACCCAGGGTTCCAGTCCACCCTAGCATTGGCCAGCTCCTGTGACCCCAGTTGGCTCTTGGGCCCCAGGCTCCTAGCAGGCTCCTGCAGGCCCGAACTCCAAGTTGACACCAGTGCAAAATGGCTTCCATGTCGCCAGGGGCCCTGAACTAACAGACTCCTGTATACACAGACAACAAAGCTCAAACCAGCACTGAAGGGCTTGCATGGTACCAGGTGCCCTGTGGGCTCCCCTGAACCCAGATTCCTAGCACATTCTAGGGCTGTACAGCTCCCATGGACCTGGAGAGCTTCTGTGGTTACAGGTTCCAAATTAGCCCCTACAAACCCAGGCTCCAGGCAGGCATTCAGCAACCAAACTCATGTCTGGGTCCAGTGCCATGTTAACTATAACAAGTCCAGGCTTTGACTCCCCCCGGAACCAGTCAAGGTCCTTGGTCTACCCTAGCACCAGAGCGGATCCTGTGAAGCTAGATTCCAGACTAGCTCCTGAAGACTCAAGCTTCTAGCTCATGCCAGAGCCAGACATACCCAACCTCTAGGTGAACCCCCAAGGCCCCAGGTTCCATGCCAACTCTTTCAGGCCCAGGCTTCAGGCTCGCCCTAGTAACAGGCAATCCCCCACAGCCTCAAGCTCCAGGCTTGCCCTAGTACCAGGCCATCCTCCATAGCCCTAGACTCCAGGCCAGCTTCTGCAAAATTAGAGTCCCAGCTTGTCTGAGTACAGGACCAAACCTCACAATTCCTGACACTGAGCCCATCCTAGTGGACTTCGGTGCCAGGCTGGTCCCTGTGAACCCAGGATTCAGGCCCATCATCACAGACTTAAACAGCAGACATTCCCCAGGGAACCCAGATTCCAGGCCCACCCCCATTGACCCAAATACCAGGTTGGTTCCCATGTACCCAAGTACCAGGCCTGTCATCTGATGAATAGGTATCAGATCTGGCCACTCAAGGACTCCAACACCAAGCCCACTCATGGTCATCACCAAATGGCCTACCTACAATCTCAGGACATACAGAATGGTAAGGAGCTTTGCTCACTGAAACCAATCTGTAAAAACTTGAAGGGGTGCATATATCCTCAAATGTGCAGACACAAAAGCAAGGCCACAAGAATAATGAATAATTAAAGAAATATGACACCAGCAAAGGAAACTAATAAAACTCTGAAGACTAACCCTTAAAAGATGGGAGATCTATAGACAGAAGAACAAAGAATTCAGAATAATCCTCTTAAAATTCAGAAACCTATGCTCTGGCTGGTTTGGCTCAGCAGTTAGAGCATTGGCCCGTGGACCAGAGAGGCCCGGGTTCAGTTCCCACTAAGGGCATGCACCTCAGTTGCAGTTTGTCCCCAGCCCTGGTTGGGGTCATGTGGGTGGCAGCCAGTCGATGTATCTCTCACATCGATGTTTCTCTCTCTCTCTTCCTCCCTCTCTCCCTCCCGCTCTATCTGAAGATAAATGCAAAAATGTCCTCGGGTGAGGATAAAAAAAAAAATCAGTCCTGTCTCGGGGTCTGCCGGGATCGGTGCAACGCAATGAACCTACAAGCACACACTGTTTGGAGTGAGAGGGAGCTTTGTAAGGGAGCAAATGCTCCAGAGCTTTGGATGCAGTCCTATTTATTTCTAAATTGGTAACAAGCCCCTATTTAGATGCAGCACTCAAAGCACCTGGGCGGGCCAGGTTTACAAGATTGAGAGTGGTTTAACATAAGGTTACAAAACATCCATCTTCCAACACCCCAACCCCACAATTCAGAAAACTATTAAAAGACATAGATACACAATTGAAAAAAAACAAAAAACTAGGAACACAAAGAATGAACAAAATGAGTTCTACAAAAAAAAATATAAACTATTAAAATGTCAAACAGAAATTCTAAAGTAGAAGAATACAACAAGTGAAATAAGTTAACAGAGAGCTTCTAACAACAGATTTGAACAATCAGAAGGAATTAGTGAAATAGAAAACAGGTAATTTGAAATAATTGGGTCAGAGAAGCAAAAAAAAAAAAAGAGAATAAAAAAGAGCAAATGAAGCCCACATGAATTATAGGATACCATTAAAACAAACAGTCAACAAATTATTAGAGTACCAAAATTAGAGAGAAAAAAGAGACAAAAATATTATTTAAAAAAATAATTACTTTCCAAATCTAGGGACATACTTAAACATTTAGTTCATGAAGCTAATAGGTAGGTCACAGCAATTTCAATGTAAAATGATATTCTCTAAGACATATTATAATAAAATTGTCTAAAATCAAAGACAAGAAGAACATTTTAAAAGCAGCAAAAGAGGAGCACTTAAATATATAAAGCAAATCCTGATGGGCATAAAAGGAGAAATCTACAGGAATACAATTATACTAGGGGACTTTAACACTCATTGACATCAATGAATAGATCTTCCAGACAGAAAATCAACAAGAAAACAGCAGCCTTAAAAGACACACTAGATCAGATGGATTTAATTAATATCTTCAGAGCATTTAACCCCAAACCAGCAGAATATATATTCTTTTCAAGTACACATGGAACATTTCCTAGGACAGATTACATGTTAAAACACAAAACAAGTCTGAATAAATTTAAGAGAGCTGAAATCATATCAAGCATCTTCTCCAACCATAATGCTAAGAAACTAGAAATCTATTACAAGAAGAAAACTGAAAAAACACTCAAACACATGGAGACTAAATAATATGTTATTAAACAATGAATTCATTAATAATTTGATCAATGAAAAATCAAAAGCTACCTGGAAACAAATAAAAATAAATACAAAACAACCCCAAAAATCTATGGGACACAGCAAAACCAATCCCAAGAGGGAAATACATAGTATTAGATGTCTACCTCAAGAAACAAGAAAAATCTCAAATCAGTGAATTAGAAGACAAGGTAGGAAAAAAAAAAAACCCAATCAGAGCAGAAATTGAAAAAAAAAATTAAAAAGCAAGAGGAGAGTTTAAGGGAGCTTTGGGACAACATTTAACAACAACATCTGCATCATTGGAAGAATTAACATCATTAAAATGTCCATATTACCTAAAGCAATCTGTAGATTTAATGTAATTTCTATTAAAATACCAATGGTACATTTCACAGATCCAGAGCAAATATTCCAAAAATTTATACGGATGCAAAAAACAACAACAACCCTGAATAGCCTCGGCAATCATGAGAAATAAGAACAAAGTTGGAGGTATCACAATACTGGATATCAAACTATACTGCAAGGCCATTGTAACCTGAACAGCCTGGTACTGGCACAAGAACAAGCATATAGATCAATAGAACAGAACAGAGAGCCCAGAAATTAACCCACGTCTCTATGGTCAATTAATATTTGACAAAGGAGGCAGGAGCATATTATGGAGTAAAGGCAGTCTCTTTAATAACTTGTGCTGGGAAAATTGGACAGGTACATGCAAAAAAAAGAAGAAGAAACAAAAAGGAACTAGACCACCAACTTACACCATAGAAGAAAAAACTCAAAATGGATAGAAGACTTAAATGTTAGTCATGAAACTATAGAAATCCTAGAAGAAAATGTAGGCAGTAAAATCTCAGACATCTCTCGTAGCAACCTTTTGGCTGATATATCTCTTGGGGCAAGGGAAACAACAACAAAAATAAATGTGACTACGTCAAAATAAAAAGCTTCTGCACAGACAAGGAAATCATCAACAAAATGAAAAGGGAACCCACTGTATGGGAGAATATATTTGTCAATGATACATCTGATAAAGGGTTAATCTCCAAAATATATAAAAAAAATTCACACAACTCAACACTACGAAGACAAACAACCCAATGTAAAAATGGGCTGCCCTGGCCAGGTGGCTCAGTTGATTGGAGCATCATCCCTTACACAAAAAAGGTTGTGAGTTCAATTTCTGTTCTGGGCACAATCCTGGTTTGTGGGTCCCATGCCTGTGGGAGGCACGTGTGGGAGGTGGCCTAGCAATGTTTCTCTCACATCGATGTTTCTCTCTCCCTCTCTCTTCTCTCTCTCTCTTCATCTATTTCTAGAATCAATAAGCATAGCCTTGAGTGAGGAATTAAAAAAATGGGCAAAGGACCTGAATAGACACTTCTCTAAAGAGGACATACAGATAGCCAACAGACGTGAAACAATGCTCAACGTCACTAATCATCAGAGAGCAAATTAAAACCACAGTGAGATACCACCTCACACCTGTCAGAATGGCTGCCATCAATAATTTAACAAGCAACAAGTGCTGGGGAGGGTGGGGAGAAAAGGGAACCCTTGTGTACTCTTAGTGGGAATGCAGACTGGTGCAGCCACTGTGGAAAACAGTATAGCGTTTCCTCAAAAAATTAAAAATGGAACAGCTTTTTGCCCAGGACTGTGTGGCTCAACTGATTGTCATCCTGTGCACCAAAAGGTCACTGGTTCAATTCCCAATCATGGCACATGCCCAGGTTGCGGGTTCAATCTCCAGTCGAGGTACATGTAGGAGACAACTAGTCAATGTTTCTCAGATCGATGTTTCTCTCTTATTCTCTCCCTTTCCCTTTCTTTCTCTCTAAAATCAATAAAAAGATATTTTAAATATTAAAAGATATGAAACTGCCTTTTGACCCAGCAATCCCATTTCTGGGAATATATCCTAAGAAGCCTGAAACACCCATCAGAAAGAATATATGCACCCCTATGTTCATAGCAGCACTATTTACAATAGCCAAGATCTGGAAACAGCCCAAGTGCCCATCAGTAGATGAATGGATAAAAAAGCTGTGGTACATTTACACAATGGAATACTACTCAGCCATTAAAAACAATCTTACATCTTGCGGCAGCATGGATGGACCTGGAGAGTATTATGCTAAGCAAAATAAACCAGACATAGAAAGACAAATACCATATGTTCTCACTTATATGTGGAATCTAATGAATAAAATAAACTGATGAACAAAATAGAAACAGAGTTATGGATACATGGAACAGACTGACAGCTGTCAGAGGGGAGGGAGGAGTGGGGGGACTGGATGATAGGAGATGAAGGGATTTGCCAAAGAGCATATATGCATAGCCCATGGACACAGACAACAGTGTGGTGATGGCTAGAGGCAGAGGAGCAGGGCTGAGTGGAGGTGGGTAAAGGGGGTGGAAATGGGGGACCTCTGGAACAGTGTCAACAATAAATAAAAAAGAGAAAAAATAATAAATTAAAGCAAAAAAAATATTCCATTTTTCCTAGTGCAAATTCATTACCTTGAATTGCAGGCTGCTTAAGTAGCTAATACTATTCAAACATTATTTTCTCTATTACGGTAATGATTTAAATAGTTCTGTAATTTCTTTTCATTTGCCCTCTGCTTTTTCAGTCTATTTTGAGGTTAGTTAAGAGGAAAACCTAACCAAATACAATATATCCCTACACTAATGGGTATAGAGAGAGTTGTCTGACATTTTGCTGCTTTAGGAAAAACAATTACTTACTGCACATCGAACACTACTGTTCTCCGAAAATTTGGAAAATACTACTTAGTTCTTGGGAGGGGAGGTTACTGTGTGCATGACATATATTTTAGAAAACATAAACTTACTACTATTTCTTTAACATATGGTAACGTTTTTTAATATTTACAGTTGAAAAGAAAAGATACTAGGTTGGACCAAACTTCAGCTATTTTCTGTACTCTTGGGTATAACGGGGGAAAGCACGTTCCCTTCTGCTGTCATGTTTATTTGGCAGAAACCTAAAGATGCATGTCACTTGATTTTCAACTCCTTTCTAAGAATGTTAATTTGTGGGGAAACAACTTGCAGACAATTTCTACAGAGATAAGAAAAATACTAACCATGCATTTTGTTCCTATAGCAATTACCTGAGTAGCCCCGCCAGCATGGCTCAGTGGTTGAGCATCGACCCATGCACCAAGAGGTCACCGGTTCAATTCCCGGTCAGGGCACATGCCCAGGTTGTGGGCCCGATCCCCAGTGGGGGGCATGCAGGAGGCGGCCAATCGATGTTCTCTCTCATCGATGTTTCTATCTCTCCCTCCCTCTCCCTTCCTCTCTCTCTCAAATCAATAAAGAAAAAATAAATAAAAAAATAAGATAAATGTCACTATTATTAAATATATTAATTCAATAAGCAGTCACAAATTTTCATAGTTCCGTATTTTAATTCTACTTATTTGTATAGTAAAAAACGTCTAAACTTTCATTAAAATAATAATGACATAAATCATAATAGAAAAAAGTCTTAGTGATGAATCACATGTATTTCTAAAAAGTAGAAAAAAAACCTCTTTTATCTACTAATGGAGTTGTCACTAAACAAAGATTATATTAAGATGGATATCGAATCTCCAAAGTTATGCAATAGCTAAAGTATTGCACTATTTATTTAATATTTAGTACTTTGCAAATAAATATTTACAGGTATGACCTGACCAAAAATATGTATTGAATTCCACTGGCATTCAGGTTTCCTATAAATGAAGACACAATATATATATATTTTTAATCCTCACTCGAGGACATTTTTGCATTTATCTTTAGAGAGAGCAGGAGGGAGAGAGGGAGGAAGAGAGAGAGAGAAACATCGATGTGAGAGAGACACATTGACTGGTTGCCACCCACACGACCCCAACCAGGGCCGGGGACAAACTGCAACCGAGGTGTGTGCCCTTAGTGGGAACCGAACCCGGGACTCTCTGGTCCGCGGGCCGACGCTCTAACCGCTGAGCCAAACCGGCCAGGGCAAGACGCAATATTTTAAGCTATTTGTCAGTCATAGTTCACATATCTCCTTTGCCCAGCTGCCTCTCTTCTCCTCTCTAACAAAATAACACAACTGAATGCTACCAGGGACATTCGAGATCAGCTGACCAACTTGTCTTGAGAAGTAGGAATCACTTCAAGTACCCCTGACAGGTGGTTTTCCATCCTTTGCCTGGATAAGTTCCGCAGTGAGGTGGCAAGGACTAATGGCCATTAAAACACATAATTTTTTCGCATGAATTATTTCATAAGACTAACTCATGTGGTGAAAACAATATAAAAATAGTGTTCCTTGTAGACATGACTTTGCACATTTACAAAGGCAAGAATGTACATCATCTTCTAGATCAGCTTTATAAAAATTCAAATAGTTCATGAAAGATAGGCCAAATAGCTCAGCTGGCATGATTCAGTGGTTGAGCTTCGACCCATGCACCAAGAGGTCGTCGGTTCGATTCCTGGTCAGGGCACATGCCCAGGTTGTGGGCCTGATCCCCAGTGGGGGGGCATGCAGGAGGCGGCCAATCGATGTTCTCTCTCATCGATGGTTCTATCTATCTCTCCCTCTCTCTCTAAAATCAATAAAGAAAAAATATTTTTTAAAAAATAGGCCAGCCCTGGCTGGTTTTGCTCAGTGGTTAGAGCATCGGCCCGCGGGCCAGAGAGTCCCCGGTTCGGTTCCCGCTAAGGGCACGTAGCTCCGTTGCAGTTTGTCCCTGGCCACAGTTGGGGTCGTTTGGGTGGCAACCAGTCGATGTGTCTCTCTCACCTCGATGTTTCTCTCTCTCTCTTCCTCCCTCTCTCCCTCCCGCTCTACCTGAAGATGAATGCAAAAATGTCCTCGAGTGAGGATAAAAATAAATAAATAAACAAATAGGCCAAATATACACCTCTCAACTAAAATTAAGTAAAATAATGATATGAATTTCAAATATCGCCATAGTATATTTAAGTAGCTTATTACTTTATACTCTTTGCCTGTGGTTACTATTCTATCTAATTAACTGCACTACTTATCTCATAAGTACACCAAAATATGCACTAATTTGAGTATGTATAATGAATTTCTATATACAATTGTTTAAAGACAAAATAATAGTTTTGTGTTTCAGTAAAAATTTTCAGTATATGTCATTTGTCATGACATACAAATGGGCAAGGAAGAGAGCCTAACAGGTAGAATGTAAGGCAAGTAGGGTAAAAGAACAAAAAAGGATGGAAGGAGGAAAGTCTATCATGAGTATAAGAAACCATGCTGGGAACTAGTCACGTTATCAAAATCACCTGTATTGCCCTGGCCAGTTTGGCTCAGCGGTTAGGGCGTCGGCCTGCGGTCCTGAGAGGCCCGGGTTCTGTTACTGCTGGGGGTGTGTGCCTCGGTTGTGGTTTGTCCCCGGCCCCTGCTTGGGTCGTGGGGGAGGCGGCCACTCGATGTGTCCCTTTCACGTCGATGTTTCTCTCTCTCTCTCTCTTCCTCTCTCTCCCTCCCACTCTGTCTGAACAGAAATGGAAGGGTGTCCTCAGGTGAGGATTAAAAAAAAAAAAATCACCTGTATTTACAGTGACCACATGTCTCATTTTTCTTGGAACAGTCCTGGTTGAAGCTTGTTATTCTGGAGGCAACCTCCGTTTCTTCCCTTTTTTAAAATTTATTTTTATTTTTTATTTGATTTATTGGGGTAACATTGGTTAGTAAGATTATACAGGTTTCAAGTGTAGATTTCTATGATACATGATCTGTATATTGCATTGTGTGTTCAGCACCCAAAGTCCAATCATCTTCCTTCACCATGTATTTGGCTCCTTTTACACTTTACTATCCCCCACTTCCCTCTGGTAACCACCATACTGTTGTCTGTGTCTATGAGTTTCAGTTTTATATCCCACATATGAGTGAAATCATATGGTTCTTGACTTTTTCTGATTGACGTATTTCACTTAGCGTAATAGTCTGCAGGTCCACCCATGTTGTCACAAATGGAAATAATTCATCTTTTCCTATGCCTGAGTAGTAGTCCATTGTATATATGAACCACATCTTTATCCAATCATCTATCGAAGGACACTTGGGTTGTTTCTGTATCTTGGCCACTGTGAATAATGCTGCAATGAATATAGTGGTATATATATTTTTGTGTATAAATATTTTCAAGTTATTCAGGTAGATATCTGAAGAGGGTTTCCTGCATCATATGGTAACTCTATTCTTAATTTTTTGAGGGATGGCCATACTGTTTTCCATAGTGGCTGCACCAGTTTGCATTCCCACCAGCAGTGAATGAAAGTCTTTTTCTGCCCTAGCCGGTTTGGCTCAGTGGTTAGAGCGTCGGCCAGTAGACCGGAGAGACCCGGGTTCGGTTCCCACTAAGGGCACGTACCTCGGTTGCAGTTTGTCCCCGGCCCTGGTTGGGGTCATGTGGGTGGCAACTAGTCGATGTGTCTCTCTCACATCGATGTTTCTCTCTCTCTCTTCCTCCCTCTCTCCCTCCCACTCTACCTGAAGATAAATGAAAAAAAATAAGTCTTTTTCCTCAACAATTGTTATTACTTGCCTTGTTGATAATAGCCATTCTATCAGGTGTGAAGTGATATCTCATTGTTGTTGTTTTTTTTTATTTTTTTTTTCCTTTATTGATTTTAGAGAGAGAGGAAGGGAGAGGGAGAGATAGAAACATCGATGAGAGAGAACATCGATTGGCCACCTCCTGCATGCCCCCCACTGGGGATCAGGCCCACAACCTGGGCATGTGCCCTGACCGGGAATCGAACCGGCAACTTCTTGGTGCATGGGTCGACGCTCAACCACTGAGTCACACCAGCTGGACCTCATTGTTATTTTTATTTGAATTTCCCTAGTAGCTAGTGAAGTTGAACATCTTTTTGTATATTTGTTGGCCATTTGTATGTCTTCTTAGGAGATGTGTCTGTTCAGGTCCTTTGCCCTTTTTTGGATGGGATTATTTGCTTTGTTGTTGTTGTTGTTGAGTTGTATGAGTCTTTATAGATTTTGTATATTAACCCCTTATTGAAGATGTTGTTTGCATATATGTTCTCCCATTCGGTTGGTTGCCTTTTTGTTTTGTTTATGGTAACTTTTGCTATGAAGAAGCTTTTCATTTTGATATAGTCCAATTCATTTATTTTTGCTTTTACTTCCCTTGCTTTTGAGGTCAAATTCATAAAATCTTCTCTAAGATCAAGGTCCATAAGTTTAGTAACTATGTTTTCTTCTATGTAATTTATTGCTTCAGATCTTATATTTAGGTCTTTGACCCAATAGTCTGGGACCAAATGGCTTCATTAGTTTATACCAAACGTTCAAAGAAGATTTGTTACCTATTCTTCTTAAAGTCTTCCAAAAAATTGCAGAAGAGGCAGTACTTCCTGATCCATTTTATGGGGCCAACATTAGCCTGATAACAAAACCTGGCAAGGATAACATAGAAAAAGCAAACTACAGACCAATATCTCTGATGAAGTAAGATGCAAAAATCCTAAAAAAAAAAATACTAGCAAATCAAATACAACTATACGGGTGGGGCAAAAGTAGGTTTACAGTTGTGAGTATGCAAAACACAGAGTTTATTTTGTGTAATTTATTTAGTTATTTATTTATGTATTGTTATATTACTTATTTATATCAGTTAAACCTACTTGTCCCCACCCCTGGACATTAAAAAATTAATACATCACAATCAAGTGGGATTCATTCCAGGGGCACAAGTTTGGTTCAACATATGCATATTGGTCAATGTGATAGACCACATTATGACCCATGCACCAAGAGGTCAACGGTTTGATTCCTGGTCAGGGCACATGCCCAGGTTGTGGGCCTGATCCCCAGTGGGGGGCATGCAGGAGGCGGCCAGTCGATGTTCTCTCTCATCAATGTTTCTATCTCTTTCTCCCTCTTACTTCCTGTCTCTGTAAAATCAATAAAGGAAAAAAAAAAAACACAAAATAAAGAATGAAAATTATATAGTCATGTCAAAGGATGCAGAAAAAGCATCTGACAAAATACAAATCCATGTGTGAAAAACCACTCAATAAAATGGGTATAGAAGGAAAGTGTCTCAACGTAATAAAGGCCATATGTGACAAACCCTCAGCTTATACTCAATGGCGAAAAACTGAAAGATCAGGAATAAGACAAGGATGTCCACTCTCACCGTTCTTTTCAACATAGTATTAGAAGTCCTACAGAGAGCAATCAGGCAAGAGAAAGAAATAAAATATATCCAAATTGGGAATGAAGAAGTAAAATTGTTTTTATTTGCAGACAATATAATTTTTATATAGAAAACCCTAGAGACACCAGGATTTCTTTTAAAAAATCTATTAGAAACAATAAACAAATAAAGTTGCAGGATACAAAATCAATGTACAAAACCTATTGCGTTCTTATATATTAACAATGAAATTTCAGAAAAAGAAATGAGAAGATCAATTCCATTTGTAATTGCATAAATAATAATCAAAACCTAGGAATAAACAACGAAGGATGTGAAGGACCTATACACTGAAAACTCTAAGACATTATTTTAAAAATTGAAGAAGACACAAAGAAATGGAAAGTTATTTCGTGTTCATGGTTTGGAAGAATCAACATAGTTAAAATGTCCAATGGAACCGAATTGAGACTCCAGAAATAAACCCACATATATATGGGCAAATGACTTTCAACAAAAAAGCTAAAAACATCCAATGAAGAAAAGAAAGCCTCTTCAAGAAATGGTGCTGGAAAAATTGTAAAGCCACATGCAGAAGAATGAAGCTAGATTGCTATTTGTGACGATATACAAAAATTAACTCAAAATGGATAAATTTTGCTTTTTTTGTTGTTGTTGTTAATCCTCACCGAGGATATTTTTCCATTAATTTTTAGATAGAGTGGAAGGGAGGGAGAGGGAGGGGGAAGAGAAAGAGAGAGGGAGAAACATCGATGTGAGAGACACATCGATTTGTTGCCTCCTACACAACCTTGATCAGGCCAGGGATTGAACCTGCAACTCAGGTACATGCCCTTGACTGGGAAATCAATCTGTGACCCTTCAGTCCATGGGCCCATGCTCTAACCATTGAGCCAAACCAGCCAATGCAATTTTGCTATTTTTAATAATATATTACAAAGTAGTGGTTTGAGTTGGTTCAGCTTGTACTTGAAATTCATAAATTCTGCTCTATCAGATAACCTAGAAAAAAAATGTAGTTGAGTACAAAATATTCTTAGGATAAAAATTAGCTTGTATATTCTGAATATCATGTTCGTTCTGATATTTCTAAATAGTTATTTTAGAATGTGTATATTCCAAATTTATTTCTATATAAAATACACATCAGATTGTGGGAAATTACATTAATTCTAGTCACACACTGAATTATACGGAATTAAATATAACATTTCTTCCTATATTTATAGAGTCATAAGTAATATGTCAGAACGACCATAACTCAAAAAACACTATGCTCCATTCAATTCAATTAACAAAAGATGAATATGTAAAAATGGAGAATATAAAAAATGCAGAATATAATTAAACCTTTCGATCTAGACCATTTTCCATGTGATCTATATCTGTATCTATCACTACTGTTATATCTACAATGAGAGCACAGTTGTGTGTGTGTGTATATAGATATGATGAAATGAAACATATACTTACTTGGTATATATAAAAATAACTTAAATTCTGAATGTAAGTTTTGGGGGTTTTTTGGGTCACATGATTAACACTATTCACAGACCATTGTTCTTTTTCTGCATTCCTCCTAGGGTTCTCAATGCACAAAGGCATTCTTCACTAAAAAATTATATCTAATGTCAGAAGAGGGGATGGGGTGGGGTGGGAAGAGATAAACCACAGAACTCATATGCATGTGTGCATAGCCAATGGACACAGACAACAATGCTGGGGACGGGGCGCGGGGTGGGGGGGATCGGGAGGAGGGTGTCAATGGGGGAAAAAGGAGAAACATCTGTAACAAAAATAAATTAATTTAAAAAAAAGAAACAGAAAAGTTATATCTGATGTAACAATCGTTAAAGTATCCTACTAAATAAAGCAACTCCTTTTATTCATTTACTTAAAAATTCTGATTGAGATAAAATACAAATACAAGCTAATTATTACTGGAGCAGAGTTATCCAATACACTCAGTATTTCACAATGGAGAAAGCTGGAGATGAATACGTAGTAGATTGATGTCCTAAAATTTAGAACCAAGAATTGCTGAGTTCTCCATATTATACCTCAGCTTTTCAAGGTTCCCTCTCTAGAACACCATTAAGGAAGTACACTCCTCTTCTTCTTAATCCTCTTTACTCTTACCTCTTCCTCTGGGTGGGTCCTTGGTTGGACAGGACTGATTCTGGACTGCGGTAGAAGGAGGCTGGAACTGGGTCATGGGGCCACCTCAAGATCTGTAGTCAGGATTGAGGCCATTCGGCCTGTTTTGGAGGTGCGGACAGATGTGTCTCCTGTCAGGTTCCTGGGCAGGTAGGACTGAATCCTGACCACAGTACATGAAAGCTTGAGCCAGGTCATAGAGCTGTTTCAACATCTGCATCAGATCTGTGGTCGGTGTCCCTGTTACTGAAGAGACAGACAGGCGTGGCTCCTCTCAAGTCCCTTGGCAGATGGGTTTGGTTGGAGGATTGTAGCCAGGCAAGGTTGAAGCCCAGTTCTTAGTGGAATAGGGTAGCTTTCTGTTTGAAGCCGAGACCAGGTTTTATTTCATTTTATTTTATTTCCTTTATTGATTTTAGAGAGAGAGGAAGTGAGAGGGAGAGGGAAAGGGAGAGAGAGAGAGAAACATCAATGAGAGAGAACATCAGTTGGCCACTTCCTGCATGCCCCCCACTGGGGATCGGGCCCACAACCTGGGCATGTGCCCTGACCGGGAATTGAACCAGCGATCTCTTGGTGCATGGGTCAACACTCAACCACTGAGCCACACCGGCCGGACCCGAGACCATGTTTAGCCAGCTTAACACCAGAGTTGTAGGCCTGCCTTCTCAAAGCAACCGTCCTCCAGGCTTGGACTTCACCAGGATTTTTCAATCTCCTTCTTAGACCCAAAAACTCCCACAAAGGCACTTTTGCCATGGATGGTTGTCATATCGTTGTTACTATGGGAGAATGCCAGCTGGGGACCAAGTATTCCACAATCTTGCTGAGATTACTCTCCAGGTATAATTATTATTATTTTTTCTCCTTTATTGATTTAAAATTTTTTTTTTCTTTATTGATTTTAGAGAGAGAGGAAGGGAGAGAAAGAGAGAGAGAGAAACATCGATGAGAGAGAACATCGATTGGCCACCTCCTGCATGCCCCCCACTGGGGATTGGGCCCACAACCTGGGCATGTGCCCTGACCGGGAATCGAACTGGCGACCTCTTGGTGCTTGGGTCGATGCTCAACCACTGAGCCACACCAGCCGGGCTATTTTTTAATTGATAGGTTCTTTTGGTGTCAAGATTCAAAATTAGATTTTAAATGAAACTTACTTAATTTTCAACATGTCTTTTGAATCATTGTCTTTTCCACTTTGACTTTAGAATTTTTTTGTGTAGGCCAACTACGGCCCATGGGCTAAAATTGGCCTGTTGCCTGTTTTTGTAAAGAAAATGTTATTGGAACAAAGCCACACCTTTGTGCTACAATAGCTGAGTTGAGTAGTTGTGACAGATTGCATGGCCCACAAAACCTAAAATATTTATCTGACCTTTCACAGAAAAAGTGTTCTGACTCTTACTCTGAAAATCAAAGTTGGATTTCTAAAATGATCATTCTTAGGGGAATGACTGAAATAGATAATATACAAGATGATAATCTTATAGCACTAGAAACACAATTTTCAATTGATTAACCTAAGTGTTGGGTATCTCAAAAAACTAAAGGAGTCCACTTAAAAGTGTTCCCAAAGGTTAAACTGGAAAGTCTTAAGCAGCACAATAAATTTAGTATTGGATTTTAAATCAAGGGCTAAAATAACTATTCATTAGTTTATACTAATATAAGCAATAATTAAATCAATAAATAATTGTGAGAGAAAGGACAAACCCTCCTTACCACAGCATGCCGATGAATAAATGTAGAAAAAATGAAGAAAATTAAAAATGACAATTAGAACACCAGAACAATAATGGCTGCAGGCAAGAGCCACTGATGGATACTATAATTAGTGGATGAAATTTTAAGGAGTAGCAAGATATTTCCATAGCCTTGCAAATATCTTCCCCTGAATTTTTAATAATTATTGTCATGGGTTTTAACGTAAGTTCACAATTGTTATGATTCTTCCAGGGATAAAGTTTAAGTTCCCTCGTCTTATATATGGGTTGTGCTAGGTTACTCAGTTCTGAAGAGGAAAATATAGAATGGAAAATATAGTAACTTTATGAATTAACTAATGCCTTGGCAGGCACCACCATAACTGAGTGATCAAAGTTAACATGAATAGTAATGTCTGGTTGATACCATGTAACACCTCCTGTTATGTGATGAGAAAGCTATTTTACCACTGTGGCATTTTCCCTGAAGGCAGATAACTTCTTCTAAAAGTCTAATCATGAAAGCAATGTCAGGTGAACCAAAATTGAGAAATATTTTACAAAATACCTAACCAGTGATCTTCAAATTGTCAAAATGTTGAAAAACAAACAAACAAGGTAAGACTGAGGAACCATCAAATATTTAAGTAGAACAAGTAGAAGTGATGACTAAATGTAATGTGGACGGAGTACTATGCAGCTGTAAGAAAGATCTCTTATCCTTTGAGACGACATGGAGGGACCTGGAGAGTATCATGCTAAGTGAAACAAGCCAATGAGAGAAAGACAAATACCACATGATCTCACTTACTTGTGGAATATAATGAACAAGGTGGGCTGATGAACAAAATAGACCCAGAGACATAGAAAGGAGCAGGGTTCAGACTGACAGACCTCAGAGGAGGGGAGCAGGGGGGATGGATGAGATGAACCACAGAACTTATATACATGTATGTGTAACCAATGGACATAGACGACAATGCTGGGGGGTGGGGGTGCAGGATGGGGAAGAGGGTGTCTGGGGGGGGAGGAGAAACATCTGTAACAAAAATAAACTAATAAAAATTGGGGGGAAAATGCAGTGTGGTATCCTGAATTGGATCTTGGAAATAAAATAGAAATTAGTAAAAATACTCATGAATCTAAATAAGGTCTGGGGTTTAGTTAATAATAACAAACAATGTCAGTTTCTTAGTTTTGAAAAACATACCATGATGTGTAAGATATTAGAGGAAGCTAGATGAAGGGAATATAGGAATTCTGCATTATTTTTGTAACTCATCTAAAAATCTAAAATTATCTTAAAATAAAATGTCTAGAATCAAAAACAAAAATAATCTGCCATGAAATTTCAACACCCACCCATATAAGCTATAACACCTCTTCCCCCTTACTCAATTTTCACACGAATGTACTACAAATGAAACAAAAGAAGGTGATTTAGAACAATAATTAGCATGATATGCCTTTTTGCATAATTGAAACTATGCTATATTGGAAACTGGTATAACGATCACTACATTTACTTAAAAGCTTGAATTTGCAATAATAATTTTCTTGTTACCCTTTCTAATATGTGATAGCAAAACAATAATTTTAAAGCCATATTGTAAGTTCTCTTACATATTTTATTTTGTAGCAAATTCATCATCATCTTACACTGTGCCCAGTGTTACCCAGAGTGTATTCTTCCAAATATTAGAGTCAAAAGTGTTCCTTGTTCATATAAGTTTAAGCAAAGTTCTATTAAAATGTTGAACTAGCCCTGGCCAGTTTTGCTCAGTGGTTAGAGCATCAGCCCGTGGACCAGAGAGGCCCAGGTTCAGTTCCCGCTAAGGGCACGTACCTCGGTTGCAGTTTGTCCCCGGCCCTTGTTGGGGTCATGTGGATGGCAACCACTCGATGTGTCTCTCTCACACCGATGTTTCTCTCTCTCTCTTCCTCCCTCTCTCCTTCCTGCTCCATCTGAAGATAAATGCAAATATATATATATATATATATATATATATATATATATATATATATATATATATATTGAACTAGTTTTTTGCCATACAACTGTGTAGAAGTTTTAATATATTAATGTACTTTATGAATCTTATAAAGCATATATAGTATAAAGCTTTACAAACTTCTCTGACTATAGGTCATTTTGCATTTAACATCTCATGGGATTTGTATAGAAAAAGGCTTTTTTAAATGCCACAGTTATACTTTATTGCTTATAGTAATATTAGTTCCCATTCTTTAGTTGGTTTTTTTTTTCTGTGCTTAAAGTGTTTGACACAACAGAACACTATCTGCACAATGCATTGTGCACCCGTCGCTCAAAGCAAAGTCTCTTTCCATCTCCATTTACCCTCCCTTTGCCCACCTTTTGCTACCCCCACACCCCATTTCCTCCAGCTATCACTACACTGTCGTCTGTGTCTATGTGTTTTATATAAAACACATGTCATATACATATACACATTTATCCCTTCACCTTCTTTCATCCAGCCCTCTAATTCTCCTCTCTGACAGCTGTCAGTCTGTTCCATGTATCCATTCTTCTGTTTATATTTTGTCTATTTTTTTCATTATATTCCACATATAAGTGAGATCATATAGTATATATCTTTCTCTGACCGGCTTATTTCACTTAGCACAATACTCTCCAGGTCCATCCATGCTCTCACAAAGGGTAAGTTTTCCTTTTTTCTTTTTATGGCCATGTAGCATTCCATTGTGTAAATGTACCACAACTTTTTTATCTATTCATCTACTGATGGGCACTTGGGCTGTTTCCAGATCTTGGCTATTGTAAATAATGCTGAAATAAGCATTCTTTTGAATTAGTGTTTTGTGTTTCTTCAGGCATATTCCCAGAAGTGGAAACACTGGGTAATAAGGCAGTTCCATTTTTAGCTTTTTGGAAACTCCATACTGTTTTCCATAGTGGCTGCACCAGTCTGCATTCCCACCAGCAGTGTACTAGAGTCCCCTTTTCTCCACACCCTCGCCAGCACTTGTTTGATGATTTGTAGATAGCAACCATTCTGGCAGGTGTGAGGGATATCTCATTGTGGTTTTAATTTGTATCTCTCTGATATTTAATGATGTTGAGCATTTTTCATATGTCTATTAGCCATCTGGATGTCCTCTTGAAAAAGTGTCTATTCAGGTCCTTTGCCCATATTTTAATTGGGTTATTTGTCTTCTAGCTGTTGAGTTGTATAAATTCTTTATATATTTTGAAATTAACCCCTTATCAGACGGATCATTGGCAAATATGTTCTCCCATTCTGTGGGTTCCCTTTGCATTTTGTTGAGGGTTTATTTCCTGTGCAAAGGCTTTTTAGTTTGATGTATCCCCATTTGTTTATTTTTTCCTTTGTTTCCCTTGCCTGAGGAGATATATTGGCTAAAATTTGCTATGAAAAAATGTTGAAATTTTACTACTTATACTTTATTATAGGATTTTTATGGTTTTGCAACTTACATTTAAGTCTTTTATCTATTTTGAGTTTATTCTTGTGTATGGTGGAAGTTAGTGGTCGAGACACATTTTTGTTTTGCATGTATCTGCCAATTTTCCCAACACCATTTATTGAAAAGACTGTCTTTACCCCATTGTATGTTCTTTCCTCCTTTGTCAAATATTGACTGACAATGAAGGCATGGGTTTATTTTTGTACTCTCTCTTCTGTTTCATTGATTTAATGCCAGTTCTCGTGCCAATACCATGCTGCTTTGATTACAGTGAACTTGTAGTATAGTTTGATATCAGGTAGTGTGATTCATCCAACTTTGTTCTTCTTTCTCAGGAATGCTGAGGCTATTCAGGGTCTTTTGTGGTTCCATATAAATGTTATGGAATATTTTTTCTAGATCTGTGAGATATACCATTGCTGTTTTAATAGGAATTGTGTTGAATCTGTAGATTGCTTTGGGTAGTATGGACATATTAATAATGTTAATTTCTTATCCATGGACATTGTATATTTGTATCTGCTTCAATTTCTTTCTTCATATCTTATAATTTTCCAAATACAGGTCTTTTACCTCTTTGGTTAAATTTATTCCTAGGTACCTCCTTTTTTTTGTTGTTGTTGTTGCAATATTAAATGGGATTGTTAATTTCTATTTCTAATAGTTCATTATTGGTGTATAAAAATGCTATCAATTTCTCAATATTAAATTTGTATTACACTACATTCACAAATTCATGTATTAGATCTAGTAGTTCTTTGTTGGCATCTTTAGGGTTTTTTAAATATACAATATCATGTCATTTGTGAACAATGACAGCTTTACTTTCTCCTTTCCAAAATGGATGAATTTTATTTTTCTTCCTGCCTGATTGCTATAGCTAGTACTTCCAGTATTATGTTGAATAAGAGTGTTGAAAACAGGCATCCCTGTCTTGTTCCTGATCTTAAGGGAAACACTTTTAGTTTTTGCCCATTGAGCATGATGTTGGCTGTGGGGTTGTCATATATGGCCTTTATTAGGCTGAGGTATGATCCTTCTATTCCCACTTTGCTGAGAGTTTTTATCATAAATGGATGCTAGATATTATCAAATGCTTTTTGTTCATCTATTGATATGATCATGTGATTTTTATCCTTCATTTGTTTTATGATGTATCACATTTACTGGTTTGTGAAAATTGTACCAACATTGTATCCCTGGCACAAATCCCACTTGTTCTTGGTGTATGATCTTTTTATGTATTGTTGGATCTGGTTTGTTAATATTTTGTTGAAGATTTTGGCATCTACGTTCATCAGGGATATAGACCTTTAATTTTCTTTCTTTGTGGTGTCTTTATCTGGTTTTGTAATTAGGATAATGCTGGCCTCATAAAAAGGAAAAAAAGTCTTCTTTTCTCTTGATATTTTTGGAGTAGATTGCAAAAGACAGGTGTTAATTCTTCTTCGAATGTTTGGTAAAATTTGCCTGTGAAGCCATCCAGTCCAGGACATGTGTTTCCTGGGAGTTTGTTTTTTTTTAATTTCTACTTCTATTTCCTTAACTGTAATTGGTCAATTCAGATTTTCTGATTCTTCCTGATTCAGTTTTGGAAGACTATGTTTCTAGGAATGTATCCATTTGTCCAGGTTGTCCAATTTATTAGCATACAGTTGTTCATAGTACTTTCTTACAATCTTTTGTATTTCTTTTTTGTCAGTTGTTACTTCTCTTTTCTGATTTTATTTATTTGGGTCCTCTCTCTTTTTTTTTTTTTTATGAGTCTGGTTAAAGTTGGTCAATCCTGTTTATCTTTACAAAGTACCAGCACTTGGTTTCATTGACTTTTTTTTTTTTTTTTGTCTCTATGTCATTTATTTCCACTTTAATCTTTATTGTTTCCTTCCTTCTACTCATTCTGGGTTTCTTTTGTTCTTCTTCTTCTAGTTCTTTTAGGTGTAGGGTTAGATTGTTTGAGATTCTTCTTGCTTCTTGAGGTAAGTCTGTAATGCTATGAACTTCCTGCTCTTTCTTACTGCTTTTGCTTTGTCCCATAGATTTTAGATTATGTATTCATTTTCATTTTTCTCCAGGTAATTTTTAATTTTTTCCTTGATCTCATTGTTAATCCAGTCATTGTTTAATAATGTTATTTAGCCTCCATGCGGTTGAATGTTTTTTAGCTTTTTTTTTTTTTATTGTAATTGATTTTTAGTTTCATACCATTGTGGTCAGAGAAGATGCCTGATATGATTTCAATATTCTTGTATTTATTAAGATGTATTTTGTGTCCTAACATGTGGTCTATCTTTGAGAATGTTCTATGTGTACTATGAGAAGAATGTATATTAAACTGTTTTGGGATGAAATGTTTTGTAAATTTCAATGAAATTCATCTGATCTAGTATGCTGTTTAAGGTCATAGTTGTTTCCTTGATTTTTTTCTGGACGATCTATCCATTGATGTCACTGGGGTGTTAAAATGCCCTAGTATGACTGCATTACTGTTGATCTCTCCCTTAATGTCAACCAAGGTATTCTTTATATATTTGGGTGTTCCTATTTTGGGTGCATATATGTTTACAATGGTTATATCCTCTTGCTGCATTGGTCCTTTCAGTATTATGTAATGACCTTCTTTGTCTGTCGTTATGTCCTTTATTTTGAAGTCTTTGTTGTCTGATATTGCTTCCTCAGGTTTTTACGTTTGTTTGTTTCTATTTGCATGGAATATTTTTTTTCCATCCCTTCACTTTCAGTCTGTGTATCTTTTGTTCAAAGGCAGTTCTCTTGTAGAAGAATATATATGGGCCATGTTTTCTTATCCATTCAGCTACCTTATCTTCTTTGATTGGAGCTTTAATTCATTTATATTTAAGGTTGTTACTGACAAGTACTTATTTATTGCTACTTTATTCTTGATACTTATGTTCCTCTCTCTATTTTTTTCTCTTCTTAAATCATGTTCTTTAACATTTCTTATAATACTGGTTTCATGAGAATAAACTCCTTAACTTATTTTTGACTGGATAATTCTTTAATTTACTTTCAATTTTAAATGATAGCCTTCCTGGATAGAGTAGCCTTGGTTGTAGGTCCCTGATTTTCATCATTGAATATTTCATGCCAATCCCTTGTGGCCTAAAGTGTTTCTGCTGAGAAATCAGCTAGAAGCCTTATGGTAGCTCCCTTATGGGTAACTGTCTCTCTCTTGCTGCCTTTGGGATTCTGTCTTTGTCTTTAACCCTTGCCATTTTAATTATGATGTGTCTTGGTGTGGGCCTTTTGGGGTTCATCTTTATTAGGGTTCTCTATGCTTCCTCAACCAATGTGACTTTTTCCTTCACCAGGTTAGGGAAGTTTTCAAGATTATTTCTTCAAACAGGTTCTCAATCTCTTGCTCACTCTCTTTTCCTTCTAGTAACCGTATGATTTGGATGTTTTCATGCTTGATGGTGTTCCAGAGGTCCCTTAGACTTTCCAGATTAAAAAAAAAAGTCTTTTCTTTATGATGTTCTGCTTGGGTGTTTACTCTTATCTTGTCCTCTAAACCGTTGATTCAAACCTCTGCTTCATCTAAATTGCTGTTGATTCCTTCTAGTGTATTCTTTATTTTAGATATTGTATTCATTTCTGACTGGTTTCAATGTCCTTTTTAATGATTAGTATCTCTTTATTAATGTTATCAAGGAAATCATGCATTTTTTTCCCCTAAGGTCTTTTAGTATCCTTATAACCATTGTTTTAAACGTTGTGTCTTATATCTTGGTTGCTTCTATTTTATTTAATTATTTTTCTGGGGATGTCTCTTGTTTTCTCATTTGGAGCTTATTTCTTTGTCTCTTCCTTTTTTGTTTGTGTATTAGGTAGGTCTGCTATGACTCCCAAACTTGTTATGATGGCTTTATGATGTAGGTGTCTTGTTGAATTCAGTGGAACAATCTTCCAGGTCACCTGAGCTCAGCCTTCCAGGAATGTTTCTTGTGGGACATGTGCACCCTCCTATTGTATTTGACTCTGGAATGCTGTTGACCCTTTTGTGGGTGGAGCTAACCATCCAGGCTAGCTGTCTAAAAGGATAAACCTTGATCTCTGCTTATGTGTCCCTGTGCAGATGCTGCCTCCCAAGGTAGAGTTGTTCCCAGCAGGGTCTGGTGCCTGCCAGAATCCCCCTTGGGTGTGGACTTATGTGGCCAGTTGGGTTAAGCTCTGGTGTGGTCTGAAGCCCACCACTGGTTGTATTGTTTCTGGGTCCACTTGGGTGAGGTTCAGGTATAGGTTGATATCAGATGTGTGTAACCAGCCTTGGGCTACCTGTTGAAGCTACCATGCTATTCATTGTTTGTGGCTGTGTCTACTGGGCCTGGGTGTGCATGTGAAGGGACAATCTGTGTATATAGGTTGACCTCCTCCAGCTTAGTTCTGGGGGCAGATCTGTAAAATATCTAAGACTCTCTGAGTTCTGCTCCTACCTGTCAGCTACTCCATCTTTCCCTGAGGTTGCTGATTCTTCCTCCAGAGCTTTCTGAAGAAGACTGTAGAGTGGACCCAGGCTGGCCACATCCTACAGACCCTTCCGCAGCCTCTGAAGGGTGGGACAAACAGGGTCGTGAGGATGGAACTAGTGGGTTACACGGTCAAGCACTGAATGAGGAGAAAGTGGCCCCTACTCCAGATTCATACCACTCAGACTCTGCTAGAGTCTCCAACAAGGAGGAGTGTGGCACAGGTTCAGGTTGGGCGCAGGTGGCTGTCCCCACTGCAGTAACAAGTTCAGCAAGGCAGAGCCACCAGGGCTTAGTAGGGCAGATCAAAACATCCTCCTGTTGGGGGTGGTGCAGGCTGAGGCCTCAGGATTGGAGCATCCTGTTCCCAGACAAAGCCTCTGAGGGAGATGGCTTTTCACATGTTCCAGCTCCGAGTAGCACTCCCTTTCCCACGCAAAGGTGAGCTCAGCAGGGCGGGACTATCAGGACTTGGGAGGGCCAATCCAGGCAGTCTCTTATTTGCGGTGGTGTTGGCAAGCCTGTAAGAGAGTAGTGGGCACCTCTTCCCCTTCCTGTGCAGTAACCTCTAAGGGGGCCATGCACCAAATGCCCCAGCTCCAAGCAGCCCTCTGATTCCCCTGTGGGACTGAGCTCAGTAAAGTGGGGTCCCCACCCGCCACAAAGGCAGGACAAATGTGTTATCCACGGGGGGAACAGCACAGGCTGAGCTCACAGGGGAGATAAGAGCGGCCCCTCTGCAGTGTAGCCACACAACCCAGCACTCGCCCTTCTGATTCCTGGACAAAAGCCTCCCTGGAGACGTGCTCCAAAAGTCCCAGCTCTCCACGGGACTCTGATCCCCTTTGGGACAGAACTGAACTCAGCAAGCTGGGGCCACAGGGAATGGAAGAGCAGGCCACTGATTCCCTGGGTGTATGTGTGGGGGCGGGGTGCTGGCTGTACTCCAGAGGTGGGGCAAAATGTTCCACTTTCTAAAGCTACACAGTTCAATCACTGTCTGAATCTGCACCAAGAACTTCTCCAGAAAAAGAAAAAAGTACCCCAAAGGCTCCTCCCGGGTGCAGCCAACAGAACCCTCTGCAGGACCCGAACACGACAGAATGGTGTCGCCAATAGTTGGAGAAATGGGCTGTGCACGCGCCAGGCTGGTGGTGTAACAATAGGAGTGATGGACCCTGGGAAGGTGGCTTCTGGGTCTCTAGCAGACTCCCTTCTTTCCCAGATACATTAAATCCCATCTGATTTTCACCACTAGATGCTCTGCGGACTCCTCTTCCTGTCTCTGTTGCTTGGGGTTAGGGATCCTTTCATGGGACTGAGAACCCTCGCTCCTGGGGGGAGGGAGTTTTGCGGCTGAGATATCCCTCTGGCTTCTCAGCTGCCCACATGGGGACAGGGGCCAGCCCTTTCCATGTCTCCGCCCTTCTTACCGTCTTCCGGTGGCTTCTTCTCTAAACCTTTGATTATAATATTTCAGTTCAGCTAGACTTCAGTTGGTTATTCAGGTTGATCGCTCTATAATTTAGCCCTGGGCAGTTTGGCTCAGCGGTTGGAGCCTCGGCTTGCGGACCAGAGAGTCCCGGGTTCGGTTCCTGCTAGGGGCACATACCAAAAAAAAAAAAAAATATATATATATATATATATATATATATATATATATATATATATATATATAATTTAGCAATTTAGCTGTAAATCTGGTTTGGTGCTGGGAGTATGTGTGTGCAGCTTCCACTTACTCTGTAATCATCTTGGAATCCCCACATTCTTTAGGTTTTAATATATGGCAGTTTCTATACTAAGTGTTTTAGATACTTGACGTCATTTAATCTTCAAAACCACTCTGTGAAATAATTGTTATTTAAGAGATGTATTTGTCCAAAGTCAGTCAACATGCTAATAAGGGGCTATGATGGGAATAAATCTTGGCCCACCTGACTACAAAGCTCCTGTCTTTAACAGTTAAGGCACACTGTCTCCATGAACTTATGTGATGCTTTCCTAAATAATGAGCTAATTAACTAGATACTTGGTTATAAACTGTAGAAGTCATTTAAGATGTTCTATCACCACCTAAACTACTCCTTGATAGAATCCCTCTAGGAATCTCTCTCTTTTAGATTGCTAGACTACTATCTAGAACACAAACATTAGCTAAATAAAATCAAGCCGGGTGCAGAAATAATTCTTATACATCTGTTCAACTGAAGTCAATAGAGCAGCTGGTGAAATAGAGAAGGCTGTTATTATGAATTTTCAAGCAAGTGTTTCTGATGTTTTATTTAGTATAAGTTGAATATTCTCACTTTATCTGAAGCAGGGACTAGTATGCCTACAATTTTCCAAGCATGAGAAAACTGGAAAACCAGAAAATTGAAGAGTTTAATATATGAAATATACCCGAATGTTTTGAAAGTTACAAGAAATAAACATCAAAGTAGGGAAATTGTCTAAATTTTAGTCAATTTTGTTCAGTTCTCTCACACCAGCAGTTAGAGTAGCATCTGGTGATATTAAATACTTAATATTGTTGAATGAATGAATGCATGATAAAAGTAATCTAAAGAATTAATAATTAATTAAAATGTTTAATCTCAAACTCCTCAGACCTACACATTATAAATAAGCACTTTTTGTTGCTTGGGTACTATTTTGGTTTTCTTTTCTTTTTTTGGAAGCAAACAGTGTGGATAAGATTACTCCTTCCCCTCACTCAATTATAGCGCTGAAATTGATATTGAAGATCATTTTTCTAAGGGTCTCCTCTTAAAAAAAAAAAATAAAGACCAGATTTGTTAAGCAGTAAAGTGAAATCCTGAAGAATATACAGGGAGCCCTGGCCGGTTTGGCTCAGCGGTTAGAGCGTCAGCCCGCAGACCAGAGAGTCGCAGGTTCGGTTCCCGCTAAGGGCACGTACCTTGGTTGCAGTTTGTCCCCGGCCCCGGTTGGGGTAGTGTGGGAGGCGGCCACTCGATGTGTGTCTCTTACGTCGATGGTTCTCTCTCTCTCTCTTCCTCCCTCTCCCTCCCACTCTATCTGAACAAAAATGGAAAAATGTCCTCGGATGAAGATTGAAAAAAAAAAAAAAAGAATATACAGGGAATCATCATTTCTCCTAACCATCTGTCTTTGATCTAACATTCTCCTTACCTCCAAATTCTAAACTAAATTCCTTTTCTTTGTCCTTTCAAAACACTACATGCGTATTTCCAACTCTGCAATATCTTCTACTGAACTCATTTTACATTGGGCCCATTTACTTGATTATAAACACATTGAAAAGAAGGTTCTTTTTCTATTCACATTTGCATTCAAATGCAAACACACATACTTTGTGATGGGCACATTTCTTTCTTTCTTTTTTTAATCCTCACCTGAAGATATTTTTACACTTCTCTTCAGACAGAGTGGGAGGGAGAGAGAGAGAGAGAGAGAGAGAGAGAGAGAGAGAGAGAGAAACATTGATGTGAGAGAGACACATCGACTAGTTGCCACCCACACAACCCCAACCGGGCCGGGGACAAACTGCAACGGAGGTACATGCCCTTAGTGGGAACCGAACCCGGGACTCTCTGGTCCACGGGCCAACGCTCTAACTAACCGCTGAGCCAAACTGGCCAGGGCATGATGGGCACATTTCAACAAATGTTTATCACCTGAAAAATAATGATTAAGTAAAAGAACATGGGCGAGACATAGGTTTTAGGAATGTGAGTTGGGAACAGTAATCTCATTCGCAGTCTTTCAATCCCTTCTTGGCTTCAGAAGAATGGGCCTTGGGCCTGGAGCGCTTCCTTACTAAGAGATAAATCGTTGTCACAGCTTGTGCTGGGCTTATCATTTTGTATGCAAGTATCTTTGCCTGTTTCATCCTCAATGCGTGCTCTTTTGTTCTGCCTACATGTGTCGCATCACATGGCATCTGGCCATTCTCACTGCTCTATCCGGTAGGGAGGGCACAGGGTCACTCTGCTGAGGCACAAGAAGGGTGCATGCCATCCAATCACCCTGTGTCAGCTGCCGAGTGGGACTCACTCGTCATAGGGGACTGATGTCCACTCCTGAAACTGATCTCCTTCTGTCTCTTTCTGTGTGAGTAATGACATTGTTCCACCCAGTGCCTGAATGTGTTGTTTTCCTTGGAGACTCTGATATCAGTATGCAGTTGGCAGAACTGCTCTTGATAATAGGCAACAGATGCCATTTGCTTGACAATATGGCTTTTCCCAAAACATTATCCTGCCACTTCTCTCATTCCATTTCTGTATCAACTTGAAAATAAAATTACGTAACCTATGTGGAAATCGCTTGGCTACTGAAAAAGTTCTTTCTGTCTCAGCTTTTTCAAGGTGCTGCAAGAAATCCTGCAGTGATATATGGAGATGAAGAGGAACCCTCTAGAGAAGAATATGTTTCAAAAATTCCAAGGCCAGCCCTGGCCAGTTTGGCTCAGCGGTTAGAGCGTCAGCCCGCGGACCAGAGAGTCCCGGGTTCGGTTCCCACTAAGGGCAGGTGCCTCGGTTGTAGTTTGTCCCCGGCCCCGGTTGGGGTCATGTAGGTGGCAGCCAGTCGATGTGTCTCTCTCACATCGATGTTTCTCTCTCTCTCTTCCTCCCTCTCTCCCTCCTGCTCTATCTGAAGATAAATGCAAAAATGTCCTTGGGTGATGATAAAAATAAATAATATATGAAAATGGAAAGATTAATGGTTGCTTAGGACTTGGGAAGGAGGAGGTGAGGACTGATTACTAATGGCTGTGACATTTTCTTTGGGGGTGAGAAAATGTCCTAAAATTCATTTCTGATGCTGTTCACACAACTCTGTGTATACTCTCAAAACCATAAAATTGTTAAAAATGTATCCCTCTCAAAATGGAAGGAAATGGTCCATAAAATCAACAACAAAAAACACATATTGTGCCCTGGCTGGTTTGGCTCAGTGGTTAGAGCGTCAGCCCACGGACCAGAGAGTCCCGGGTTCAGTTCCTGCAAAGGGCACGTACCTCGGTTGCAGTTTGTCCCCGGCCCCGGTTGGGGTCGTGTGGGTGGCAGCCACTCGATGTGTCTCTCTCACGTCGATGTTTCTCTCTCACGTCGATGTTTCTCTCTCTCTTCCTCCCTCTCGCCCTCTTGCTCTATCTGAAGGTAAAGGCAAAAATGTCCTTGAGTGAGGATAAAAAAAAAATATTAAAAAAACCCCAAAAACAAAACATGTTGTTGGCAAAGCCAAAATCACTTGCAGTCCCATTATTTAACATATATACTCAATAGGCTTTGTATCAGAAAGTTACAATACTACCTACTATGTCCATTTAGGAATGTGTACAGTAGCAGAAAAAACGAACCTCTTAGAGGTGAGATCTGGGTGTAATTCCAGCTCCGCCACTTAACTGCTGTGTGATCTAATTACGTAACCACCGCGAGCCTCCGTTTCCTCATATGGGGCTATTAATAGTGCTTCATTCACAGTGTTGTTATAAACATGAAATGTGATATTGCATGTTATGTGCTTTGATTTTACAGTATTTCCAATTCCAGTCTTTAGTCTCTAATTCTATCTGCTCGATCATCCTTGATTTTGTTTTTTGTCTCTGGAAAATCTACATGTTCCAAGCCTAGACTTTAAGCTTTGGTCCTAAAAGCATTCTCATTTTTTCTCTGTTCTTGATGTGAGAAAATCACACATACCTACCTTCATTCTGCTACGTCCTCCGTGCATTAGAGATGTCAGCTCTCCAGACAAACTTACTATAATTCCATCCCATTTCCAACATTATTAACTGTGTAACCTTTGATAAGTTATTCACATCACTTGTCTCAGTTTCATCATCTGTAAAACAGGGATAAAAATAATATTACAGCCCTGGCTGGTTTGGCTCAGTGGTAGAGTGTCAGCCCGCAGACCAGTGAGTCTCGGGCTCGATTCAGCCAAGGGCACGTACCTCGGTTGTGGTTCATCCCTGGCCCTGGTTGGGGTTGTGTGGGAGGCAACCAGTCGATGTGTCTCTCTCACGTCGATGTTTCTCTCTCTCTCCCTTGCTCTCCTTCTCTCTCTATCCCACTCTATCTGAAGAAAAACAGAAAAATATCCTCAGGTGAGGATTAAAAAATAATAATAATAATAATATTACATCAAAAGGTTATATATTTTATATACAATGCTAAGGCTAATACCTGGCAAATAGCAAGCTCATAATAAATGTCAGATATTGACCGCAATTAATGTCTACTACTTTTTATTAAAATAGTAAAGTCATGGATCCATAAATATTTTGGTATAACTTTTATCTTCTTTTTCTTTTTAAAAATTTTTTTCTTTATTGATTTTAGAGAGAGAGGAAGGGAGAGGGAGAGATAGAAACATCGATGAGAGGGAACATCGATTGGCCGCCTCCTGCATGCCCCCCACTGGGGATCGGGCCCACAACCTGGGCATGTGCCCTGACCGGGAATTGAACTGGTGACCTCTTGGTGCATGGGTCGACGCTCAACCACTGAGCCACACCGGCTGGGCTATAACTTGTATTTTCCACTAAAGACTCTTGTTTGCCCTTTTCACCAGCTTATTTCCTTCTACACTTTATCCCTCTGTATGCTATATAACCCTATGTGTACCATATAACTTTTCCTCTTTTTCTTTATTTCTTTATCATGACTTAATCAGCTGACCTTGGCAAAATCCCATATTCATACTATGTGTTCATTCAGTATGATTCACAGAGAATCAGAAGATTATCTCTGAGGTCCCTGGTTTTTTACTTACTCTAGAGTAAAAAAGGTTCATAAATTGTGTCTATTAAGTTTCATGGACACAATGGTACAGAGTCGGCCAGGGAGATTCACTAACATCTATCCAGAGCAGGTAATATGATCTTGAGCATAACTAAATATTCTTGATTTTTAACAGAAAATATTCCAGAAATATCTGTGTTATCTTTGCAGTGAACCTCCCAAGGGATGAAAAATTGAGAAACTTTTAAAAGTCTATTCGTTTTCTTTGAAAAACAGAATGGTATTTCCAAGTTTTCACCGATGATTATAAAAAGTTATATGCTGCAGTCATATTAAAGCAGTGTTTTGGTTAAATATTATAGTAAATGATAGCTGTTCAGAGACGCTCAATTGCTAATTTGTTTGTTTGTTTGTTTTGTTTTGTTTTTTTGTTACTGGCGGTCATAGTAGTGCCCTGGGCAAATTATAAAAGGCTCATTGCCATTACAGCCTATAATAAACCAGCAATTCCATCTTATGAATGTGGCCTTTTTCTCGCAACAAGTAAAATATTTTGAAACAGAATCAGTGTATTATGTACATTCTGTACTATTCACGGCCTGATATATAGATCGAGCAGCAAATTAGCGTTTGACTTTGGAAAGTATGACTAGTGCATTAAGGTCCTATAGGTTTCTTTTTTCTTTCTTCAGCCTCGCTTGTTCCTAACTCCTAGTCGTCCAGTATGCATCACTGTCACTTTTGCATTAGTGCTGCTACCATGAGCATTTATGCTAATTTCGTATATGTGCCAAAGTTATTATGGTTAGCTTCTGAACTGAAAATTAAACCTCATAAAGTCAGTTAACTGTGCAGAATATTTCAGTATATCACTGTCAATGAATCATAAAGTCTATAGCACCCTTAATGCATTGATTAACTCAAGAAATAAAGAGAGATTTTCATTTACATAATAGATGAACATGTGCCCGTAATATTCCTGAGCGTCTCAGTTGAAATGTACAATACTTTTCATAGACAGTTACCATGTCCTCTAGTTGTTGCTAACATATATTTGAGATGTAGATATGTGTCAATAGCTATAAACCTTAGAAATATCAGAGGCTAGTTCTTTTTGTAAAAATCAAAAATAATAAAAGATTTGAAACCTGACATATCTGTAGATGTAGGAGTTTTTTGCTATATTTTTCATTTCTTCTACGTGTGTTATGTGACTTTTTAAGGGTTTATACAGACATGTAGTAAATAATTAGTTCTCTTGTACTTAAAATGAAATTTGGTATTAAATTTGATAACATAGATTGATATTACTCTCATTTAACCTATTTAATATGCACGTTTTACACATTTACCTGTGTCTTATTTGTATATATTTCTATTTTAAAAGAAAACAATAGCCTTGTCAGTGTGGCTCAGTGGTTGAGCATCAACCCATGCACCAAGAGGTCGCCGGTTCGATTCCCAGTCAGGACACATGCCCAGGTTGTGGGCCCGATCCCCAGTGTGGGGCATGCAAGAGGCGACCAATCGATGTTCTCTCTCATCGATGTTTCTATCTCTCTCTCCCTCTCCCTTCCTCTCTCTCTAAAATCAATCAAGAAAAAAATTTAAAAAGAAAAAGGAAACAACAAGCAAACAAATATGCTCCTAACTAGCTTAAACTTTACATTGGACCTATAACTTCAACATGCATTGTTTTTAACTTTTGGTGATAGCAATAATTTTGTGCTGTTACCATTTCTTCTAGTTGTACAACTTCAACTTCTAATACACAAGTTAAATAAAAAATAAGTGAATGAAGAAATATATTCAGAAGAAAATCTCCGGAACATCTCACTAAGCAAAATGGGTCTCATTCTTTAGGCATATCAATATACCTTTGTGAAACATAATTTTTATAGAAGTTAAAATTCTGAGTTTAACAATAGGCACACATAACTTTAAAATATTAAATAGTCCTTTATATATTTGTCTAAATGTCCTCAGTTGATACTTTTCATGATTTAAAAAAATATTTTTTTTCTTTATTGATTTGAGAGAGAGAGGAAGGGAGAGAGATAGAAACATCGATGAGAGAGAACATCGATTGGCCGCCTCCTGCATGCCCCCCACTGGGGATCGGGCCCACAACCTGGGCATGTGCCCTGACCGGGAATCGAACCGGCGACCTCTTGGTGCATGGGTCGATGCTCAACCACTGAGCCACACCAGCTGGGCTATCAATTTTTCCTTTTATCTGAAACCAATTTTTTCACGCTTTCCATGCCTATTAACACATTACACTGAAATTCTCTTTTCATGTTCACTGCTGTGACTCTTACAGAGCCAGAAGTGGGTATGTATTCATCTCTCTCTCTCTACTACTAAATGCAATGCCTAACACATAAGAAGTGCTTAACTGTGGTTTGAAGAAGAGATGGGAAGTACTCTTGCTGAATTCTGAGTCTGCTCTTAACTATGGTATTTCATCTGAAAACAAAACAAAAACACTCTGCTAAAATATATCCGGAATCCAAGATAATGGAGTTACTTTCAAATGAGTGGATGTTAAAGCATTAACAAAATGCAAGTTTTTATAAAAATGAAAACATTATACATGGCCAAGGTATTGCCAAGTTAGACATATTATTCTTTTCTTCAATACCCCCACCCTCTCATGAATATACACCCAGTAAGAATGTCTAAGAAATCTCTATATAACCCATTTCCATTCAATCACATACTCAAATTAGCTAGATTTTGGTAGAAAGAAAATATTAGAAAGGAAAGTGTTTTTGTATGGTTTACTTTTTAAAGGTCTTAATATGATAATATTACAAGTTCTGCTTAGGTATTCGAGACATCCCTTAAGAATACTGACAACTTATCCAATGGATCATTGGCAAATATGTTCTCCCAGAGAGTAGATTTTCTTTTCATTTTGATGTTGGTTTATTTTGCTGTGCAGAAGCTTTTTAGTTTGATGTAGTCCCATTTATTAATTTTTTCCTTTGTTTCTCTTGCCCTAGGCGATGTATTAGTGAAAATTCTGCTATGTATGATGTCTGAGATTTTTCTGTCTACATTTTCTTCTAGGATTTTTATGGTTTCACAAGTTACATTTAAGTCCTTTATCCACTTTGAGTTTATTTCTGTGTATGGTGTGTATGGTGTAAGTTGGTGTTCTAGTTTCATTTTTTTGCATGTAGCTACAACAAGTACTGGGGAGGGTGTGGAGAAAAGGGGACTCCAGTACACTGCTGGTAGGAATGCAGACTGGTGCAGCCACTATGGAAAACAATATGGTGTTTCCTCAAAAAATTAAAAATGGAACTGCCATTTGACCCAGTGATCTCACTTCTAGGAATATACCCTAAGAAGCCTGAAACACCAATCAGAAAGAATATATGCACCCTTATGTTCATAGCAGCACTATTTACAATAGCTAAGATCTGGAAACAGCCCAAGTGTCCATCAGTAGATGAGTGGATAAAAAAGCTGTGGTACGTATACACAATGGAGTACTACGCAGTTATAAAAAAGAAAGATCTCTTACTCTTTTGAGATGACATGGAGGGACCTGGAAGGTATTATGTTGACTGAAATAAGCAAGTCAGAGAGACAAGTACCACATGATCTCACTTATTTAGGGAACATCATGAACAAAATAAGTTGTCGACCAAAGTAGATCCAGAGTCATGGAAGTAGGGAACAGACTAACAAACCTCAGAGGGATGGGGGGGTGGGACGGGTGGGAAGAGATAAACCAAAGAACTTATATGCATGCATACACAACCAATGGACACAGACATTTGGTTGGGGAAGACAGGAGGAGGGTGAAAGCAGGGAGGAGGGGTCAATGGGGGGAAAAGGGGACAGCTGTAATACTTTCAACAACAACAACAAAGAATATACTGACAACATGCTTGTTCCATTATTGAATGGTTCTTCTAGACAAATCCTTGGTTTCCTTTTACTGTTATTATTTTATGGCAATTTGTCCTCAAGTATTTTGGCTTGTAGGTATATTTTTGTGGTACACCACTTACCTGCAACAATCTCTACATAAAATTCTTAATAGCAATTCTTGAGAAAATCACCAGGTAATGACAATGAATGAAAACAACACGGCAATACTTGACTATTTTATCTGCATATTTCCTTATAGACTATGGAACAAACTAGTTGTTAGCAACAGCAGAGTTCTTAATCCATAGTCGGAATGAATTCCATCTTTATTATTTATAAACATCTCAGCAGCTCTTCAAAATGTTTTATTTTTAATTTGTAGGAAAGGATAAGGTTTTGAAAGTCATCTTTAGAAACAAAATCAGTAACTAGTCATTCTTACAAAATGATTCCTCAAAAAATTCTACTGTTAGGTGTTTTTCTCTGCTCATCTCCTTCCTATAAAAAGGTCATAGTCAATGTAAAAGTAATTAATTAATCTGTACCAAACACTAGTGTTCCAATAGAGGGCACTATTCTAATTAAGAGATGATTGTATAAGTGCGAAACTAATGGTAGTTAAATTGTTAGAAATTAATTATTTTTCATAGGACAGTATATTGATCAATATTTAGGTCTAAATATGTGAAAAATTTTAAGTTTTCCCCAAAAGCAATTTATTAAAATGAAATTAGTGATAAGATATCAACTTGATAGCTTTGCCAGATGAGATATGTAACTTCCTTCAGTTGACTTGGGATTGGAAATCCAGGAAATGATTCAGTGTTTTTAAAATAAATGTTAAGCCCTGGCTGATTTGGCTCAGCGGTTAGAGCGTCGGTCTGCAGACCAAAGAGTCCCAGGTTCGGTTCCCGCTAAGGGCACGGACCTCGGTTGCAGTTTGTCCCGGGCCCCGGTTGGGGTCGTGCGGGAGGCAACCGATCAATGTGTCTCTCTCACGTCGATGTTTCTCTCTCTCTCTCTCCCTCCCACTCTGTCTGCAGATAAAATGTAAAAATATCCTCGGGTGAGGATTAAAATAAATAAATAAATAAATAAATAAATAAATAAATAAATAAATAAATAAATAAATAAAATAAACGTTAAATATTGCATACGTCACAATAAGATGTTAAATAATCTATGTGTACAGGCTTTCTTATGAAACTAATAATACTAATAGTGAAATGCCCTTTAAAACATCATTTCACTAATAACGAAACTCACAGGATTATCTTGTAAATATATATTACAGGCGCTTCAAAAAATGTCACCATATGGTTTTCACATGAAGTGTTCAATGAGAGTACTAAGTGAGACACAGCACACGTTTCCCAGACTAATACATTTTCCCTTTCAGCCTCTGAACCAACGTCTGCAATTATTCATGGGCATAACCGCTTTAGAGCTTTTTTTGGTTTCTTAAATATGACCTTTTATGCTGAAATGAGTTTAGCTCTATTAAAAAATGAATTAATGTAAAATGGAATACGTGTATATTCTTTAATAGCCATAAGAAGCCAAAAAAAAAATTATTGCTTAAGGAGACCTTTAAAGGGAGCAGGAGAAGGGGGTGTGAACACAAAGTGACTAGGAAATAAAACCCTTCAGTGCCAAGATTTTCAAGGTAATCCCTTTCCAAAAATGGATCAACTTGTGCTTTCAAAAAAAAAAAAAAGATGTCATTCCTTTAATATTCAGTAACTTTGCAATTAATATTAACTCTGTCATAATGACTATTACATATATCTGTTTTTTTCATGAGTATTTCATTTTTGGCAGCCTGCTGTGTTTTTCTGCTCTCCTAATTAATGAGCTTTTCTCACCTTGTGATTATCTAATTTTCACTTAATTGCTTTATAGCAATAAAGTTCATCTTGCATTCTTTCCCCACAAGAATGAGTTTTTTTTTAATGCCACAGATCTTCATCTTGTAGAGCTGAAAATGATACATTACATCAGGATGGTTTATCTTCCTCTGAGATTTATAAGACCACAGTTTCAATTGAAGGTTGAAAAGGTTATTATAAAGTCTCCTATATTCCATTGTTCATCATTTATTGCATGTCATACCTCAACTTTCTTTGGAAAAGAACACTTCCCAGAAAAAAACATGGCAATAGAAAACAATACTATATGAAATCTATTTCTTCTTTATGAACCATTGATGTGAGATCTCTTTCATGCTCAGTGTTTCACCATCATATTCGACAACTTACTTAACTACTTCCACATCTCATCAGCAAACCCTCAAACATAATTTGAGGTATTGATCACATAATGCAATAACTAAAGTCATTTTATTTTATTTTATTTTTCTTTATTGATTTTAGAGAGAGAGGAATTGAGAGGGAGAGAGAGATAGAAACATGGATGAGAGAGAACATCGATTGGCCGCCTCTTGCATGCCCCTCACTGGGGATCAGGCCCACAACCTGGGCATGTGTCCTGACTGGGAATCGAACTGGCAACCTCTTGGTGCATGGGTTGATGCTCAACCACTGAGCCACACCGGCCGGACACTAAAGTCATTTTAAATGATTATTTTACGTCCATCCTTTGCTTTAATAAGCATCTTCACATTAACTGCACATTTGCAATCAAATTTGGATATTAAGCATAAAGCTGTAGCAAACATGTAAATTAATATATAATTTTTAATATAGTCACCATTTAGAAGCAGAACAATTATTTAGACCTGATTTTATATGAGGAGTTGACTGAATTTAAAAACAAACAAAAAAGCAGTGGAGCCTTCTAGTTAAGGGCTCTAGATATAAGAGTTTTGCCCTTAAGGGGACTAGCTCAATTCTGCTATTAAAATGAAAAAGAAAGTTTGCAAAGCTACTCCTTTCACAAACATTTCAGTCCCATTAATGCTACATGACAAACCACTAACCTTAATTTTTCTAAACAGATAACTTGAAAACATTGAACATTCTCAGTCCGGCCAGTGTGGCTCAGTGGTTGAGCACTGACCCATGCACCAAGAGGTCACCGGTTCGATTCCCGGTCAGGGCACATGCCCAGGTTGTGGGCCCGATCCCCAGTGAGGGGCATGCAGGAGGCGGCCAATTGATGTTCTCTCACATCCATGTTTCCATCTCTCTCTCCCTGTCAGTTCCTCTCTCTCTAAAATCAATAAAATGGAAAAAAAAATTTTAAAAACATTGAACATTCTCAAACTGTGATCTTTGTATATTTAATATTAGTTTATCTGGTTTAAAAGGAAAATATGAGGATGGATCAATTATCACTCAGCTCTGCAAATGACATTTTTCTCTCAACATCTGAGGTCAAATAAAAACATAAGTACTGTATAATCTGCGCCTCCATGTTTGTGGATACTCTAATGTATATATACATCCAAATAAACTTTGAATAAAACTTGTTCCCTTCAAATATGATTGACTGATTCTCGTTAGTGCTTAATGCCTTTAAATAGTACTTAGCACAGCTGCTTTTGAAACTCAGTATTTAGTAGTTGTTAATGGGACAATCCGTTATGAAAGACCAATGAGACTTCAAGATGGGTAGAGTTTTGATTTTGTGCAATAAATATTGCCACTGAGGTTTGAAAGGTTCTTTAAAAAATAAAAAACTGGCAACTTGAAATTACTTACTGTCTTTTGTGTAGTTAGAAACTTAATTATAATCACTAGCTATTAGATTTTAATTTAAAATGACAGAATGTTTCTTGTTTTAGTTGTAAAATCTCTACTTCTGATATAATCTCCATTAGTTCTGAACACTGTTGTTACTGCAGCTTCATTTGACTAGAAAATTGCCAACAAGAGCCCCTCTAATGAATAATACAATTGCAAAACACCATCAAGCACTCAGTCTGATTAGTTTCATAAAAAGGATGATGAGCTATCTCATGATTAGCATATTATCATGAAAAACAGAAAACTTTGTTTTATGGTGTTTTCTTGGTGTTAAAACTAGGTATAATGAAATTATTAGAGGACTAGGTCACGTTTCTTCTGGCATGATTCAAATTATGATCATGCTCTGACGACAGGAAGCCACTACCATCTCAGATGATATCAGAAAGTTGAAGATGTGAAAGAGGTTTGGCTGAATCATAAACTTCAAAAAATATATATTATATGCCAAAGTACTTAAAGGAAAGTGGATTTCTGAAAGCTGTTACGTATCTGCTAATGCAATATCAACACATCTGTATAAGAAAAGATAACACTTTATCAGTGTTCAAAATCAGAAAACACCCAGAGACATAGAAGTAGGGTACAGACCAACAAACCTCAGAAGAGGGGGTGGGGGGGAGAGATAAACCACAGAACTTATATGCATGTATGCGTAACCATGGACATAGACAACAATGCTGGGGATGGGGTAAGGGTGGGGATCAGGAGGAGGGTGTTAATGGGGGAAAAAGGAGAAACATCTGTAACAAAAACAAATTAATAACAAAAATTAAAAGTTAAAAAAAATCAGAAAACAAGTGATCTTGTTAAAGGTCTTTGACTTTTTTCATTAACTTGTATTTTTTCTTAAAATAATTTGAAATTGCCATTGGAAGTGGTTGTATCATTATAAACTCTTCCCTAGAGACTCAAGTTCATGACTCAGTAGTGAAGTCTGAATAAAGAATTGATACAAAAAAGCAGATAGAGAAGGATATTTCTTGAGGAGTAAATAACATGTCCAAAAATATGGAGATGAGAAAAATTAAAACAGATTCATGATACAGTAGTTAGGTATGTCAGGGAAAGTGTTCATGGAGGAAATATATTTCATATGGGACCATGAAGGCAATCAATGCCAGATCATAGTAGGTCTCATATGCTAAGCTAAGGAGCTCACTGAAGAATTTTTAGGACTGACATTGTCTGATTTGTATTTCTTTTAATAAAGAAATCAGCAGAGTGAAAGACTGATTGAAGGGGACCAATCTGAAAGTAAAGAGATTGGTTAGGCATGTTTTGCCGTAAGATTTTCTTCCTTTTAATGGCTGAGTCATATTCAATTGTGTAAATGTACCATAGCTGTGATTTTATTCATATGTGGAATTTAATGAACCAACTGAACTAACAAGCAAAATGGAGTCAGACTCATAGAAAGCAGGCTGACAGCTCTGGTGGGGGGCAGTGTTGGGGAGGGTGGAGGGATTGAGAAAAAAGAAAAAAAGAGAAGCAACTCATGGCCAGGGATAACAGTGTGGGGATTGTGGGGTGGGAGGGTGGTGAATGGAAGTGGAGGAGGGTATAGGGGAATAAATGGTGATGGGAAAAAATGAAATAAAACTTTAAAACATCAAGAAACTAAAAATAAACAAAATTGAACATGAAATAAATAGCTTCCAAGAAATAGCTAAAGGAGTTAATTACCACCAGACCAGTATTAGAAGACATATTAAAGCCTCTTCTTTAAGCAGAAGAAAGAAAAAGGGAGAGAGAGAATCATAGTTATAAAGAATAAAATGGCAATAAATATATACCTATCAATAATCTATTTAAATGTAAATGATTTAACTGCTCAAATCAAAAGACATAGGGTAGCTGAATGGATAAGAAAATACAATCAATATATATGCTGTCTATAAGAGACCCACCTCAGAACAAAAGATACATGCAGATTAAAAGTAAAAGGAAGGAAAAAGATATTTCATGCAAATGGAAATGAAAACAAGAGCTAGGGTAGCAATACCTATAGCAGACAAAATAGACTTTAAAACAAAGGTGATAATAAGAGAGAAAGGACTCTATATAATGATAAAGGAAGCTATCCAACAAGAAGCTATAACCCTTGTAAACATGTATACACTCAACAACGAAGCATCTAAATACATACAGCAAATGTTGATAGACATAAAAGGAGACATTGACAGTAATAGTAGAGGATTTTAACACCCCATTAACATAAATGGATAGATCTTCCAGACAGAAAATGAACAAGAAAACTGCAGCCTCAAATAACACTCTAGATCAGATGGATTTTATTGATATCTTCAGAGTATTTCACCCAAAAGCAACAGAATATACATTCTTCTCAAGTGTTCATGGAACATTTTCTAGGATAGACCACATGTTAGGACACAAAACAAGTTTCAATAAACTTAAGAAGACTGAAATCATATCAAGTATATTCTCTGACCACAATGGTATAAAACTAAAAATCATTACAAAAAAACCCAAACAATAAAAAACCCACAAAGCACATGTAGGCTAAATCACATGTTACTAAACAATGAATGGATTAACAATTAGACCAAGGAAGAAATCAAAAGTTACCTTGAGACAACTGAAAATGAACACACAAAAACATAAATCTATGGTGCAAAGTGAAAGCAGCCTAAAGGGGGAAATTCATAGCAATGGAGGCCTACCTCAAGAAGCCTCAAATAAACAATGTAACCTTACACTTAAAAGAACTAGCTGAAGAACAACAACAAAAGAGCTCAAAGTGACTAGAAGGAAAAAAATTAATAAAGATTAGAGCAAAAATAAATTACCAAGAGACTAAAAAACAAACAAACAAAACAAAACAGGAGAGAAACAAAACCAATAGCTGGCTCTTTGAAAAGATAAACAAGATTGATGAACTCTTAACCAGACCCATCAAGAAAAAAAGAGAGAGAACCGAAATAAATAAAGTTAGAAATGAAAGAGGAGAAGTTACAACCGACATCACAGAAATACAAAGGATTGTAAGGAAATAACTATTTACAACTATATGCCAACAAATTGGACAACCTCGGTGAAATGGATAAATTCCTAGAAACATGCAATCTTCAAAAACCAATAGTGAAAAACCTCCCAGCAAATTAAATTCCTGGACTGAATGGCTTCAAAGGTGATTTTACCAAACACTCAAAGAAGAACTAACACCTGTACTTCTCAAACTATTCCAAATTATTCAAGAGAAGGGGAGACTCCCAAACTCATTTTACGAGGCCAGCATTATCCTAATTCCAGAAACAGATAATGACACTATAAAGAAAGCAAATTATAGGCCAATATCCTTGATAAACTTAGATGCAAAATCATCAACAAAATACTAGCAAACCAAATCCAGAAATACATTTTTAAAAATCATACACCAACTATTTACAATTGCTAAGATCTGGAAACAGCCCAAGTGTCCATCAGTAGATGAGTGGATAAAAAAGCTGTGGTACATATACACAATGGAATATTATGCAGCTGTAAGAAAGAAAGATCTCTTATCCTTTGAGACGACATGGAGGGACCTGGAGAGTATTATCCTAAGCAAAACAAGCCAGTCAGAGAAAGACAAATACCACATGATCTCACTTATTTGTGGAATATAATGAACAAGGTGGGCTGATGAACGAAATAGACCCAGAGACATAGAAAGGAGCACAGTTCAGACTAACAGACCTCAGAGAAGGGGGGTGGGGGAATGGATGAGATGAACCAAAGAACTTACATGCATGTATGCATAACCAATGGACATGGGATGGGGAGGAGGGTGTCTAGGGGGAAAAAAGGAGAAACATCTGTAACAAAAATAAATTAATAAAAATTGGAAAAAAATAAGAAATCATACACCACGGTGGGAACAAAACCAACGCCTGGCTCAGAGCAGCAGCAGCACGGCTGCCGAAGGCTTCTCTGGCCAGTGTCTCTCCCTTCAGTCTACAGTGTGGGGAAAATCCGCAAACCTTTTCAAGGGCCTTTTTGACACAAAAGAAATGCTCATTCTCATGGTGGGCTTGGAAGCTGCGGGGAAGACCACCATCCTGTACAAACTGAAGTTGGGTGTGATCGTGCCCACCATCCCCACCACAGGTTTCAACGTGGAGACCGTGGAGGGTAAGGACATCAGCTTCACCGTGTGGGGCGTGGGCGGCCAGGACAACATCTGGCCTCTGTGGTGCCACCACCTCCAGAGCAGACAAGATCTCACCTTTGTGGTTCACAGCAGTGACCGAGAGCACGTGAAGGAGGCCTGCGAGGAGCTCATGTGGATGCTGGAGGAGGACGAGCTCAGGGATGCTCGTGTTCATGTCCGCAAACAAGCAGGACCTCCCCATGGCTACGACCGCAGCTGAGATCACAGAGAAGCTGAGATCACAGTTCTGAGCCACAGGAACTGGTCCATTCGGGCCACTTGTGCCACCAGTGGGGATGGGCTCTATGAGGGACTGGACTGGCTGTCCATTCAGCTCCTGAACCAGAAATGAGCCGCACTCCTCTCCTCCCTACTCCCTCATTCACCTCGTTCTCCTCTCATGTGGCAGATGTGCCCCTGCAGTGAGCACCAGAAGCTGTCCCCAGGGCGAGTCCCAGTGCAGTGCGGGGGGAGGAAGAGAGGGGGAAGAGAGAGAGAGAAACATTGATGTGAGAGAGACATATGTCAATGGCTGCCACCCACAGGACCCCAACCCGGTGGGGACAAACTGCAACCGAGGTACCGCCTTTAGCGGAACCGAACCTGGGACTCTCTGGTGCGCAGGCCAAGGCTCTAACCGCTGAACCAAACCGGTCAGGGCTCAGCTTTTTTATTGTACAAAGAGAATCAGCCCACGGTTGGTACTGAAAAGTGATTTTAGGCCCCTGGGGCCTCCGGGAGTTGCTGTCAGATCAGCTCCAGGTCACTCCTCTGGGCTGTAGATTTGTGGTGAGACCCACTGTGGTGGATGGCTTTTAACCCAAACTCAGTGCATTTGAAAAAATAGTTACAAATACAAGGTAAGGAGACACTTGAGCACAGGGAAGGGAGAAATGGGCCGAGTGTGAGGTCTACAGTAACAGCTTGAGTTCAGCCCAGCTGTGGTCTGTCTCCTGTCTGGAGCGTGTGTTGGGCGGAACTAGTCACAGTACATTCTGCGTGGTCACTTAACGGTTCCTGGTTGGCTCTATCTCGCTGGGTCATCCGCATCCCATAGCGTTTGGACTTGTACCTGTGCTTACACCACTGTCCAGGGGATGGGCTGGGGGCTGCAGCCGCCACTCTCAGAGCCCCTGGAAGGACCCCAGCCTTCCCTTGGGTCAGCGTGGGTCAGCATAGGTGCATTGGTGGGGCCACTCTGGCCAGAAGGGGAGCCCCCATGGTCCCCACGCACACTCTCTCGGTCCAGGTTGTCTGCGTCTCACCAGTAGGAGCGCAGATGGGTGACCGGTCATCTTAGAGCCTAGCTCTTCAGAGCCCCTGTCCATATATGCTTTCCCTCCCTCAGCTTGCAAGGCTCAGATTTGACATGGAAAACAACCGCCACTACCTTTTTGTGTTGTATTTTCATAAACACTGAAGAAGCTGGAGCCATGAAAATGTATCTTGGGGAAAACTCAGAACTGGTTTATCTGGTGTCCTGGAACCTCCTACTGCTTTCAATACACAATTAGTAATCAACTGTTTTGTATACTTGTTTTCCGTTTTCATTTCGACAAACAAGCACTATAATTTTAGCTATTAGAGTAAAATCTCTTAACTATTAAAAAAAAACGATACACCATGATCAATTGGGATTTATTCCTGGCATGCAACTTTGGTACAATATCTGCTAATCAATTAACATAATATCCCCCATAAACACAACGAAGAAGAAAATCCATGTGATCTTACGAACACATGCAGAAAAAGCATTTGAGAAAATCCAGCACCCATTTATGATAAAAACTCTCAGCGAAGTGGGAATGGAGGGAACAAACTTCAACACAATAAAAGCTTATATAACAAACCCACAGCTTACATTATACTCAGTGGGAAAAAACGAAAAGTGTTTCCGTTAAGATCAGAAACAAGACAGGGATGTCCACTTTCACTACTCTTTTTTTTTTAATCCTCACCATAGGATATTTTTCTATTTATCGTCAGACAGAGAGGAAGGGAGACAGAGGGAGAGAAAGGGAGAGAGAAACATTGATGTGAGAGGGACACATTGACTGGTTGCCTCCCGCACGACCCAACCAGGGCCAGCCATGAGTCGGATGAACCACAAGCGAGGTATGTGCCCTTGACCGGAATCGAACCAGCGATTCATTGGTCCATGGGCCCACGCTCTACCGCTGAGCCAAGCTGGCCTGGGTCACTTTCACTACTCTTATTCAACTAGTACTAGAAGTCCTAGTCACAGTATTCGGATAAGAAGAAGACATAAAAGGCATCCCAATGAGAAAGAAAGTAAAATTGTCCTTATTTGAAGATGACTTGATACTATATAGAGAAAAGCCTAAAGATTCCACAAAAAACAGAACTACTAGAACTGATGAATAAATTCAGTACTGTAGCAAGATATAAAATTAGTATTCAGAAATTGGTTGCATTTTTATATACCAATAATAAAATATCAGAAAGAGAAACTAGGAAAACAATCCCATTTATAATTGCATCAAAAAATACCTAGGAATAGCCCGCCAGTGTGGCTCAGTGGTTGAGCGTCGACCCATGCACCATGAGGTCACTAGTTTGGTTCCTGGTCAGGACACATGCCCAGGTTGTGGGCCCGATCCCCAGTGGGGGGGCATGCAGGAGGCGGCCAGTCGATGTTCTCTCTCATCGATGTTTCTCTCTCTCTTGCTAAAATCAATAAAGAAAAAAAAATTAAAATAAGAGCTTGCTCCAATATTACCATATGCCATTACCACACCTAAGAAAATGAATTATAATTCCCTAAATCTTTTGCTGTCCAACCAATGTTCAAATTTTCACAGTTAGCCCTAAATCATCCTTTACAGATAAAATGTTTCCCAACCAACATCCAATCAAGTTACACTCATTGCCTTAGTCGTTACATCTTACAAGGCAGCTCTGATTTTAATCAACCTGAGTGCTTGCGACTGTTTTGAATCTCTAACATCAGCAGGGAGAAAAAAATGTATTGTTGTTTCAGATTTAAAATCAGCCAGTGTACCTCCATCCTACCCAGCCATTTTCTGTGTCCTGATTCTGATTAAGCCTGAAATGGGCAGTCATGCAAAACTGTGTGTAACTTTTCAAGCATGATATTCAACAAAATAGAATGGATATTGATTGTCATAGACATTTGTTAGTTGCCTCCCCAATACCACCTTGAATGTTCTAGTTATGGAGTCTATTGGTCATCGATCATGGATGGATCAATGCGTTTATCCTATCTCCCATAGTGATTAGTCCAGGGAAAAACCCATGACCTAAGTCAAGCCTTAACAATCGGGGCAAGACTCAACATCAGGGCTTTCAGCTGATCTATACGGGAGAGCAAAGTTTCTCTTTTCTGCTAGACTTCAAAAAGGGATCCTATAATTTCAGGGACTACAGGCAGCCATCTCCGATCCAAAAGGGAAGAGCCAACTTAAAAATACGCCAAAGCATGTCAAAGAACCCAAGACATAAAAACAAACTGGGACCTGGTCACAGTGTACGAGCCCTAATCGAAACCTCATCTGAAGCCAGCATGTCCACCCCCTACTCTGTCATTATATCAGGCAATAAATTACTTTTTAAAAAATATGTTTTGATTGATTTTTTAGAGAGAGAGGAAGGGAGAGAGAGAGAGAAACATGAATGAGAGAGAAACATTGATCGGCTGCCTCCTGCATGCCCCCCACTGGGGATCGAGCCCACAACCTGGGCATGTGCCCTGACTGGGAATCAAACCGGGACCTCTCAGTCCATGGGATATCGCTCAATCCACTGGGCCACATCAGCTCAATTACCTTTTTTTTTTTTTTTTAAAGACACACAAAGTAACAAATAAAGAAAAAATAGCTAATATTTGCAACCACACAGATAGTCGCAGGCATGGTTTGCAGTGGGAGAAAACTGTGAAATGGGAATGCAGACAAGTACCCATAGCCTGAAACTCTGTATTCCCATTCAAAGATACTTTTAAATAACCTTAGACCAGACACTGTCATGTAAAAGAAACAAAGATGGGTTAATTCCACTGAAATAATTTTCCATTCCGTCCTCTCCTCTGCATTAGTGACATATATCTGCTAGACAGTGTCACCTAAACCAGTTTTACTGCCTGCCCGTAGAAACCCCCAACCCTCACCTCCCCCAGCAAAGAAATCTTTCTCAGGTTCAGATGCACATGTTTGTTCTCTGATTAAAATTCTTCACTGGGCCCTGGCCCGTTTTGCTCAGTGGTTAGAGCGTCGGCCTGTGGACCAAGGAGTCTCAGGTTCAATTCCAGTCAAGGGCACGTACCTCGGTCACAGTTCGTCCCCAGCCCGGTTGGGGTCGTGTGGGTGGCAATCAATCGATGTGTCTCTCTCACATCGATGTCTCTCTCTCGCTCTCCCTCCCATTCTGTCTGAAGATAAATGTAAAGATTAAAAAAAAAAATTCTTCACTGGGAGTACCATACATAGTTATCACGACAATATTGACTATATTTAAGGACATACATTTCTGTATTGTAACAGGCTACACTGTTACCTACAATATTTTGTTAACTAACTTACAGGATAACTTACACAGATACTTAAACTGGTATGCAAAGTCACTTAGAGAGATAAACAAGACCCTGACTAATTTTTAGTCTCCTCTTATACCACTTTTCTTATGAATCCTGGAATGAAGAGTTAGCTGTTGCCTGAAATCATAATCTTTTTTCCCCCCATATATCTTTGTGCCTTCATGTAGACTATTCTTCCTATCCAAATGATCTTCCTTTCATGCTCATGATCACGAATTGTTCTTTATTTTCAGGCTTAGGCATTGACTTCTCTATGGAGGTTACTCAGGTACTGCCTTCATTCAAGCATATACACAGATACATTTTTTGTGTGTGTGCTTATCAAGCCCTTTGTATATTGATTTTTTTCACTCTGTATTTTTTTTTTTTACTTTTTTTCTTTATTGTTTTTAGAGAGAGAAAGAGAGGAAGGGAGAGGGAGAGAGAGATAGAATCATCGATGAGAGAAAACATCGACTGGCCGCCTCCCGCATGCCCCCCACTGGGGATCGGGCCCACAACCTGGGCATGTGCCCTGACCGGGAATTGAACCGGTGACCTCTTGGTGCATGGGTCGATGCTCAACCACTGAGCCACACCGGCCAGGCTTTACCCTGTATTTCAATGTTCTATGTGTTTGTCTCTTATTAGACTCTGAGAGTTTTAAAAGCAATGACCATATCGAATTCATCTAAAAAAAATCCCAGTTCACAGTAGAGCATCCAACACAAAGTAGGTGCACATTAAATTACAGTAAAATAAAATTCTGAATATTAATATGAGACAGTAAGCAGAAAACAACATGAATTAACCTGGGCTCAACACAGAGTCTCTTTTCTCTCTTTTATACTATTTATCCCTAGATTATTCTTTATCTGAATCAGTATGAGTCAGATCTTGGAAACATGACTGTAATTAGTTAACAAAATATTGTAGGTAACAGTGTAGCCTGTTACAATACAGAAAAGTATGTCCTTAAATATAGTCAATATTATTGTGATAACTATGTATGGGGCCAGGTGGGATCTTGAAACCTCAAGGGGACCGCTCCGTAAAGTAAATGATTGTCTAACCATTTTGCTGTACGTCTGAAACTAACACAGAAAAATATTGAATGCAAACTCTAATTGACAAATTTTTTTTGCAAAGTACGCTCTACAATTAAGCCATCTAAAAGTCTATTCCTTTCCATTAGAGAATTTATTATTTTGCAGTTTGACCTTTAGTAGCTTTAAAATGTAAACCTCTAGTGGTGTAATAAAAAATTTAAAGGTGAAGAAAAAGAATTTGTAAAACAGATGAGTTAAATTAGGCCATGAATGACCCAGTTTCCTCCAGGCTTTAAAAACACTCACGGTCTGTACACCATGCTCTCTTTATGGTTGCTCCCCGTATTAATCCAATACTAGGATATAGGGGATTTTGAGGCAGGAGACTGTCTAAGCACTAAATGCCATTCACATGCTACTCACCTTTTGATTCCGGAAAATCAAAGGTGTCTTGTTGAGCAGTCTTGTGTGAATGAGAATAAGGTCTTGAATAAATTGCTCACAAAATCTATGCTAAACTAATCCCCCAATGGCTCCCAGTGGTCACATATGTCTTTGACACAAATCTCTGCAATGCTTCAGCGACCTCGTGGGCTTCCCACACCTCAGGAAATGGGTCAATGGGGGCATCTGCCTATTTTTTTTAACAACAACAAAAAATGCCTTTCTGAATTTAAGCTAAATGCCATATAATATCTGTCGTGTGCATAAGTATAAGAGTTATTGAGGCTGGGTCTATGGGCTACTTCTTATTAGGAAAGGTTCATTCACTTGTAAGATTTCTCAAAATTCAAGGCATTTAGATTGTTCATGCTGCCACAGTCCTGTTATTGATCATCCACAACTGAACCTGCCAAAAAGAAACAAGTCCAATGTTTTCCTTTCTGTTATTTAAATAATAAAAATATTTGTACATATTGAGATACAACAATCTTATATACCTATGTCATTAATAAATGTGAAAATAAAATTATGAGTAATTAGAACAGCTGTTAATCATATCTCCATCATCTCACTAATTCTTATTTTTATTTATTTACTTTTTAAATCCTCACCTCAGGATACTTTTCCATTTATCTTCAGACAGAGTGGGGGAGAGAGAGAGAGAGAGAGAGAGAGAGAGAGAGAGAGAGAAACATTGACGTGAGAGAGAGACACCGAGTGGTTGCCTCCCACACGACTCCAACTAGGCCTGGGGACCGAACCACAGCCGAGGTACGTGCCCTTGACCGGAATCGAACCCACAACACTTTGGTCCGCAGGCTGATGCTCTAACTGCTGAGACAAACTGGTCAGTGCTATTTTAAGTAAATATGTATATATTGAAGTCTGGAAAGCTACTATATCAGAAAATAATAAACAGAAGATAATTCTTCAAATTCCATTTACAATTTTATCATTAAGCTTTTCTTGATTTTCATGTTTTAAATTATTACATATTTATACATTTTCTGATCTGCTCACTTTCTGTATGTTTGGTGCCTTTAAACACTTGAGCCAGAATTGACATTTAATATTACCTTTATTGTTCTTAGACTTTTTATTATCAACATTCCTGATATCCATTCAAGGAAAAACAAAAAAAGGGGGAGGTTTAAATGACAGAATAAGTATTCTAATGTCTGTCACAATTCCTGATATTAAACCATAAAAAGGAAAAGCATAAAAGAATGTGCTAGAAGTGAAAAGATTACAAGTTTTTGTTTCACTTTGGCACTAATCAGTTCTGTAACCACAGGTATACAATTAGATCTCTGTGCTCCACTCAATAATCTCCTCAGTAAAAATGGCATCATTGGCTTCTCATTTCCCTGGGTTGTGGGTAAAGCTAAGCTGCTGATGGCTAGTCTACGGGGTTAACAATTTGCAGGCAAAAACAAGGGGGGGGGGGCAAGGACTGTTGGGATAATGTAAGAATGTCTCACTTATTATTTTAAACTATTATTATTATTATTATTTATTTTAAATCAAAATACAGCCCTGGCCAGTTTGGCTCAGTGGTTAGAGCGTCAGCCCATGGACTGGAGAGTCCTGGGTTCGGTTCCCACTAAGGGCACGTACCTCGGTTGCAGTTTGTCCCCAGCCCCAGTTGGGGTCGTGTGGGTGGCAACCAGTCGATGTGTCTCTCTGACGTCGATGTCTCTCTCTCTCTCTTCCTCCCTCTCTCCCTCCCGCTCTATCTGAAGATAAATGCAAAAGTGTCCTCAGGTGAGGATAAAAAAAAACACATATGAAATGATCAGATGAAAAAGCAAGATGGAACAGGGAATAAAAGAGCAGAAAGTATCCATGAATTAAGCATCTATATTTGGACAGCAGTCAGTGCTATTATTTTAATGTGCATGTCAACTTTTTGGGGAAGCTCTCAACCATGGTATCTATAGCTGCCTCGGGAAATGATGAGATAGTTGTGAATGTTTATAAAGACGTAGTTGATATTATGAGTTAGGACTGCAAGTAGCTTAAAATATAATCAAGGAAGGAGTCTATAGGATTATAAAGACATGCATTGATCCTAAACATCTTGAAAATATATATATATTTGAAAATATATATATATATATTTAAATATATATATATATATTTAAAAAAAATATATATATATATATATTATGTTCCCGTAGTAACTATAAGGCTTCAATTTCCCACAGAGGGGAGTCTTGAAAGCTGTATAAATGTGATGAGAGATCAAACATTTTTGGGGAAAAAAATCAAGAGCACTGACACATATGTAAGGTGAGATGTGGTCTTCTTTTATTCATTTATTTTATTCTTTTTATTTATTTACTTATTTTATTTTATTATTATTTTTTTATCCTCACCCAAGGACATTTTTGCATTTATCTTTAGATAGAGCAGGAGGGAGAGAGGGAGGAAGAGAGAGAGAGAAACATCGATGTGAGAGAGACACATCGACTGGCTGCCCCCCACACGACCCCAACTGAGGCCGGGGACAAACTGCAACCGAGGTCCGTGCCCTTAGCGGGAATCGAACCCAGGTCTCTCAGGTCCACGGGCCGACGCTCTAACCACTGAGCCAAACTGGCTAGGGCTAATTCTTTTATTTTAGAGAAATTCTATTCTGGTGGCAATAAAATCATTCTCTTCTCTGGACACAGTGGTAAGTTTTAGTTCCAGTATTCTCTGTTATTATCTTGGAATTAAACAATGCCTTTCCCCAAAATGATTGTGGTTGCTTATCTCTGCTTTTCTGAAAGTCCCGAGGAAGTAATTTTTAAAAGACCCTCACAATCTTTAAGGCCCACAGGGAGAAAAGCTACACAAATTTGGTCTACTTCCCTATTCCTTGTTGATCATAAGTATGCATTGGAGCTGAGCAAGAAGTCTTATTATACCCGAATCCCTTGGCAGTTATATAATTATTTGACCAATTACTTTCCAATTTTATATTTTTCAGCATTTTCTTCTCAGTGGTCTCCACTCTGCTTTGTCTAAGATTTGGAAATGAAGAAAAGAACAGGTGGTTTTTTAATTTTGTTAATAATTTTTTTAAAATCTAAATATGTATTATGGATCAGAGAGAAATCCAAGGTTCTGCTACATTCTGTGCCCTAACAATGAGACCCCAATCTTTATAGGTAATTTTTTTTCTGTAAAAGGGAAACTAAGTAAGTCTACTACAGGCTGCCCTTGCCATCTAGATCACTCAAGATTACTATTTATAACTAAACAAGGTATCAGTCCTCACCTCAGTAAGTAAAACGTTTCCATCATTAGACAACATAATTGATATAGGCTTTAAAAGAATAGACTAGCCCTGGCCGGTTTGGCCCAGCGGTTAGAGCGTCGGCCTGCGGTCCAGAGAGACCCGGGTTCGGTTCCCGCTAAGGGCACGTACCTCGGTTGCAGTTTGTCCCCGGCCCTGGTTGGTCGTGCGGGTGGCAGCCACTCGATGTGTCCCTTTCACGGCGGTGTTTCTCTCTCTCTCTCTTCCTCTCTCTCCCTCCTACTCTGTCTGAACAAAAAATGAAAAAATGTCCTCAGGTGAGGATAAAAAAAAAAGAAAAAAAAAGAATAGACTAAAATGTCAGTAGTCAGTCATAGTGTATAGGTAAAAGCACAATAGTAGAGTAACTAAAATGTTATTGAACATACTTGTGTTAAAATCTTCCTCTAATAGATGTGTAGAGAGTATACATGATAAAAAAAATGTGGCAACATAATATCTGAATTGCATTAAAGTGAATTATAGTGGGTTTAATTTCACTGGAGCATTCTTGCCAACCAAGATAGATTTTATATGACCCGGCATCAATTTTGTAGTTTTAAAAAATGTTGGGTTTAAAGAAAAATGTTGAGTTTAAAAAAAAAAAAGTTTTGTTTTTTTTTTTAAAAGAGATTTAAAGCAAAGACAGATGGCAATTTTTGTTGTGGAAAATGAATCAAGTCACAGACTAGATTAACTGCAGCAGATTTCAGAGTTTAAAGTAAACAAAACAATTGCATTTTTAACTGTGTTAGTCACAGTGTGTCTGTGATTGTGCCACTTAATTGTTTTCATAGCCAAATAAATTTCATTCTAGGAATAATTATGAAATAGTCAGTGATTATATAATAATTGAAGGCACCTACGAACAAGAACAAGCACAGATGAGATAAGGTATTGAAATTGTTTTAAATAGTTGTAAATATTGCTATTTTCCCAGGTTTCCTCTGAAAGAGTTCTCTAGACACAATCTGTTTTTCCAAATGATTATAGACACTGATAGATTTAGAAAGGGTAATTATTTGAGGCTTATTTATACCGGAATTTTGTCCCTAAATATAGTTTTTAGGAAATGCGATAAATAAAAGTATTGAACATACACCAAAACACTGTCTGATACAGAACTGAGGACTTCCTGTTACCAAGTACATTGTTTACTATGTTAGAGTTCTCAGGTCAGCAGAAAACATCATCTCAACCAACATAGCCATGCTTATAGGTCATAATAGAGAGAATCAAAACCTTATGGAATCTCAACTACTGGGCTGACAATACATTTAAGGTAGAAAAATTCATCTGTTCTCTGTTAAGTGCTCAGTAAGGGAAGCATTTACCAAGCAAGTTAATGAAGGAGGCAGCATGGTCTGGACAGTGTGATAAGTCATTCATAGAGAGAAAATTCACTATTCTATGGGTGATGGTAATCAACACGGGAACTGTGCAGAGTTTCACTCATGCATGTGCGATAGCACATCTGCAAAGGGATAAACTCACATATCATAAATTTCCTTGTGTTTAGAAATGATGCAACTCAGGCTTAAGGCCTGTCACTGTTCAACTAAGCAAGCTTCCCACGCCAGGGTTCACTGCCAAGACAAGGTTAACACAACACAAACCTTGCTGCATATATACATGGCTGGGCCAAAGGAGATTTGCGGCTACAATACAAATCAATCAAACAGCCCTGGTCGGTTTGGCTCAGTGGCTAGAGCTTTGGCCCGCGGACCGGAGAGTCCAGAGTTCGGTTCCCACCAAGGGCACGTACTTCGGTTGCAGTTTGTCCCCGGCCCCGGTTGGGGTCGTGTGGGTGGCAGCCAGTCGATGTGTCTCTCTCACATCGATGTTTCTCTCTCTCTTCCTCCCTCTCTCCCTCCCGCTCTATCTGAAGATGAATGCAAAAATGTCCTTGGGTGAGGATAAAAAACAAAAACAAATCAATCACACAATAAGTAAGAAATGATAATACAAGAATAAACTATGTTTGTATACTCACAACTATCACATACTTTTGCTCACCCCTGTGTGTGTGTGTGTGTGTGTGCCTGTGTATACTGCTTGCCTTACTAATTCAGACTCTATCATGTCCTCAGTATAGATCATGAAGAATATACACACATATTAAAATCATGATAGAGGCTGTGAGCTTATTTTTTAACCTAAAATTATGCTGAAATGATAAGGTGATCATGCAGAGAGGAAATGTCGGCTATACAATTGATATTTTACTCTATCCTGCAAAGCTATCATGTAGAATCAATGGACATATCAAGAGTTTCCCAGACAAGAAAAAGATAAAGGAGTTCATCACCACCAAACCAGTATTATATGAAATGTTGAAGGGTCTTCTTGAAGAAGAAGAACAAAAATATGAACAATCAAATGACAATTAATACATATCTATCAACAATTGAATCTACAAACAAAATGAGCAAGCAGAACAGAAACAGACTCATAGATACAGAGAACTTTTTGTTGCTTGCCAGATAGGTGGGAGCTGGGGGGATGGGTGAAAAAAGTGAAGGAATTAAGAAGTACAAATTGGTTGTTAGACTGATGAACGTCAAAGGGAAGGGGGGAGGGAGGGCAGCATGAGATAAACCAAAGAATTTATATGCATATATGCATAACCAGTGGACACCGACAATAGTGTGGGGAAGGCGGGAGAGGGGCAGGAGTGGGGAGGAGGGGGTCGATGGGGGAAAAAGGGAGGACATCTGTAATACAATCAACAATAAAGATAAGTTTAAAAAGAAAAAAAAATGATATTTTCATTTTATGTACTTCTCTCAAGTTTCATATCTTGGTAGAAATTGAGAAAAGGATTGTAACTCCAGACCCTCACTTTCCCCAACGCTCCTACCTGAGTAAGGAATCCCATGATTTCTTGCTGTTATTTTTAAGACTGTGGCATTTTGTGTGTTTTTTGTTTCCTGTGGGGATTAGCTGTTTATAGCACATTAACATTTTAAATCCTATATTAAAAATTTCCTCAAAAGATGTTTATATGTTAACAACAAAAGATGCTGCCTTTCATAGAGAGAGTACTTCTAGAATCTTCCATCGCTGACTTTTAAAGATGAAACAGTGCAGGGAAACAGTGTACAATTCTTTGTTTATTTGGCATTCAACGAGACTAATCAAGAGCATTACAGTGATAAACTACTCCAAGTATTCCCATGCCAGAAATCTATCATAAAATCGGTGTCCTTTTTACTGTATACCAGTGACATCTTGAAAAACAGTGACAATGTGAAAGTTTACCAGAGTCCTATGCTTCTGGAAAATAGAAAGCAATCCCCCTAAACTTTTAGGATCTGTAAAACAGCTTATCACGAAGGACTATACTTCCTCATTATTACCTAGATGAGACTTGCAGATCAATTCATTGGTTATCTATGAGAAGTCCAGATACAGAGACTCCAAATTCCCTCTTTTGGGGTCTCATCAATGATTAGCTAAACTCTTTGTCCCCCGGTGAGCAATGTTACACAATATCCACTCAGTTGACCAAAGTTTAGTCTGGCTTTTCTCCTCTCCAGGCACCTGAGCTTTGACTCGCACTCACCTGGGGCCAGAATCAAGTGTGGGACAGCCAGCCCTTCCTGAACGGTCTCGCAAGAACAGGCTGCCCTTGGGACAAAAACTGCCCGAAGGACTGTGCAGCCACCTGCTCGTTCCACTCCCTGAAGATCAAGTCACCTCTAGCCTTGTTTATTCTTTTTCATAAAAGAATAACCCCAACAGAGCTGCGGGGCATTTCACCCAGGGCTCGGGTGCACGGTGCTCTGCCACCTGGGGCAGAGTTGCTGTCCCCCTCCCCAAACGTCGCCCATGCCCCGGGATCCAGCTCCACAGCCATTCGGTGTGCCCCCTGCTCAGACACTGGCACGCCTGCTGTTGGGAGTGCACGTGTGCCCCAGATCGTGCCACTGCTGTCCCATGTGCCCCCACATGCCTCTCAGCCATGGGTCGTCTTCACAGGGCAAAGGAGAGCAGGAAACACAGCAGCCTTCAACCGTGAGGGCACCTACAGTCCCTGTTAACACCATGGACATCTGAGACTTGGCTGCCCATGAGCCCTGCAGCCTTTGCCAACGGTGACCTCAGCTGACAGAGCCTGATGGAGACCATGCCACTGTGCTGGAACACGGGCGGTGCTGTCGCTGAGCTGGACTGCCACAACCGACACAGCCAGTACCCACACGCCCACCTGTGCACAGGTCTCTGTCCCTGAAGCCATGCCATAAATTCTGGAACAGGTGACCTCTCCCTTAAACATGGAGACATCTAGACAAGGCTTCAAGAAACACACACACACACTTGCCCCATTTTACCGAATCAGCTGTATTGGACCTCCTTGAGCACACGAACAATGCCGGGGCACCTACATAACTCAGTATCTCATTTGATTGTGGCCTTTGCTCTCCAAAGGCCTTATTTATCTAAAGTTATCTCTTGTGTGTGTGTGTTTTTTTTTTATTGATTTTTAGAGAGAGAGAGAGAGAGAGAGAGAGAGAGAGAGAGAGAGAGAGAGACATAGATGAGTGAGAACATCAATTGGCCACCTCCTGCATGCCCCCCACTGGGGATCGGGCCCACAACCTGGGCATGTGCCCTGACCGGGAATCGAACCAGCGACCTCTTATTGAATGGGTCGACACTCCACCACTGAGCCACACCAGCCAGGCTCTTGCGTTTTGTTTTGTTTTTTAAAGCTTTTATAACTAACTAAAATGATCATGATTATGCTTTTGTCTATTCTTTAATAATGTGTTGCCCCACCCCAATAGTTCAAATTTCTTCGTCTTTATGCTTGATGGTCCCACATTTGAGAAATTTATATGCATTTTACTTTAACCTAGTAATTTTGTTGTGATATAAATATATAATGAAACATAAAAAGAAAACACACTTTTTATATGACTTTTTCAATCCATCTAATTTTCTCTCACAGTGATTATTTAAGCTAGGTAAAATATTATGCTTAATTTTAAATAAAAATTATTGGTTTGGAAATTGATTGAGCAAATAATTTATAAATGGCATTTCATGTTTTCTTGTTGTCAAATCCCCCCATCCACTAGCCTATATTAGAGAATATGAGGGTGTTGGTTGGTTTTCCACATTATGTTTGAATCCTATTTCTTTTCATATATACAAACCCAGAAAGGATAAACAAGTACTTATAAAAATTCTTCATTTTTATTTTTATTTTATTTTTTGCAAAGATTCTTTAAGTAAATAATGGTAGGATTTGAGAACAATTCAGAGAAGAGTCACCTACTGAGGGAAGAACTGAAAAAAAAAGAGAGAGAGAAAACAAGATGTGTAAAATTTTTCAATTATTAAGCCTGGAGATTAAAAAAAAAAAAATAGCACAGCACTGATCATCATGATCAAATGAAAAATGATCAGAAGAAAATTCTAAATTGTTCTTTTTTTTTTTCAATTTTTATTAATGTATTTTTGTTACAGCCAATGAAAAGGGTTTAAGACTGCAGTTATAGCAGGAAATCTTAACTACCATTCTTCCTAAAATATATCCATCTTCTAGTACTTGTGAAAACAGATTAACGTTTGTATTCATTTGGATTTCAAGTGTGGTACTCGTGTGTGTGTGTGTGTGTGTGTGTGTGTGCACGCGCGCATGCACGAGTGCGTTTTGGTAAATCAGAAGATTGTAAATATCCTGCTGAAATATATACTTTCCATATTGTTTGGTCAGAGCCTAAACTTGGCTATATTACTTTGCAGAATGGCTTTTACCCAAAACCTCTTACTTTCTCACAAAAATAAGCCCCTGTGACTGATTTAAGGAAATATAGCTTGACACATGTGGATAACTGGATAATTTTGACACTGTCCAGTGTACACAAGTGAAATTGATTAACGTAGTAAAAAAAATAGGTTTTCTGATTATGCTTTAAATCTGCTCAAGCCCAAGGAGCCAATGGTGTTATGAAGGCTATTTTGCTTAACAATTTGCTGAATTACTTGCATAATAATTGCCTAAATAATTTTATTTAAATCAATTAAATATTTTCATATTTTGGCTAAGGAATAAAACATTTAAAGCAGCTTCACTTACAGTGAAAGTGGCTTCACGTAATAAAACAGTATTAATAATCCCATTCATGGTTCTAATGGTTTTCTAAACAGAATGAACTCTACGGTGAGTTATTTACTTTAAATATGTAAATGAAAGTCCTTTGATATAAGTCTTATTGCATCTCTTTTGAGATTCTGTGTGTCTGACAGATTACCTGAGCAGCAAACTGTCCTGAGGAGAGAAAAACATGATTTCTATATTTGTTATTTGAGTAATCACTGATATTCTTGTGTATTTTAATTCATCTTCTCTTTCATGGGAATGCAGGAAGAGGAGAAATACATTGTCAGTCTTAGAATTATGGATTTGTGTTAGCTATATACATCATCTATATTTTTTAAACGTATTTCTTTAAGCATGGTCAAGTAAAAAACAAAAACGAAGAATAAATGAGAATTTCAGAAAATCAAAGAAGATACTTGAGAACAAGTATTTAAATGACATAACCCTTTTCATCCCACTGATGCTTTCAAAATAAGGGTTTCATCTGGGATTGATAAAAAAAGTTTTCCAGCAAACTCTGGCAACATTTTAACAGTGGGAAATTTCTATAATTAGCAGGTCCTGTCTTAGATCTAGTCAATATCTTAGTTAGAAAGGCTAAAGATACTCAAGGACTTTCCTCTGTAATATGAAAAAATTATATCGTGTCAAATATATTAATTATGTTTAATTTAACTTCATAATTATAGAACTTTTATTGATGACTTTTTAAAAATGCACTTGCTAATTCATCTTTTCATCCTGAACACTATACTGATCACTGTTCATAAATCTCAGCTTACAGAATTGCAATTATAATCAGAACTATAGTAAAAAGAATGTCACACACTGCGTATTATAACACAACGTCCTGAGCAAGCAGGACAAGAAGATGAATTAAGAGACAGAGAAATGAAGAACTAGCACTTTCAGAATGAAATAAGAAAGAAAAAAAACATGTGATTGAGTGTCTAATGACAGGATTAAAGTTAAATATTCTGGCCTTGGGCAGAGTTCTCATAACATGAACATTAACAATCTACAAATGTTCATTTACAAGTTCCCAAGCCTCGTCCACTCCTGGCAATCATGATAGGGGCCCATTCACTATTAGGCAGAGTCTATTCTTGGTGCTGGTGGCAGGGCAGAGTTCATTCTCAACATTCTCTCCTGGTTGTATCCCAGAAAACGGTTTGTGGTACTGAGTTTATTCTTATAACTTACTACATGTTATTCACACAAGTAATTGGATCAAAGTGGTTACTCACCTGAAGATAGGGAGTTTATTGAGGAGATATTCTATGTCTTTGACAACACTGATACTCCACACATAAGCCCACATATTATATGCTCTTTTTTAAAGTATGTTTTTATTGATTTTAGAGAGAGAGAAATGGATAGGGAGAGAGATAGAAACATCGATGAGAGAGAACATTGATTGGCTGCCTCTTGCACGCCCCCTGCTGGGGATCGGGCCCACAACCTGGGCACGTACCCTGACCAGGAATTGAAGCAGCGACCTCTTGATGCATGGGTCGATGCTCAACCCCTGAGCCACACCACCCGGGCTATTATGTGCTCTTAATTGCTAAAAAACAAAAAAGTATGTCGATAAAGCAAGTGTAAAATTCAAAATTAGTACAAAAAAGGCGAAGAAATCCCAATTCTTTCTACCTATTTCCATTTTGATGTCTTCTAATGCGGTGGAAACAATGAAATATTTTCATTGTTCAGCTCAGAAATATGAAAACAGAAGTAGTCCCATTGATTGTGAAACTGGACTTAGTTCAAGTTCCTAGGGCCTAACAGAACTCTGGTGCAGCCTAAAACAGGTTCGACGTTCACAGTATTTCTTTTCACATACTCATTATCTGAGCCATGAGCCCTGTCCATTCTGCAGTATAAAGGGGGCTACATCAGGAAATTTGTTTGTAGGCTGAATAATTTTCCTAATCTTAATTTTCCTCTTGCCATAACACCAAAGTGAATACTTCCAGATTTATCTGCTTAGGAAAAAAAACACTAAATAAAGAAATAAATGCACCACGAGATCTGAGATGCTTCCTTTCACCGATCTCAGAAAACATTACATTTCAATACAGAATTCATTTCAGTAACTTTCAGTCTGAAAAAATGTTACTACTCAGTAGGAAGAAAAAGTGTTAGCTCTGTGAAGAGAATTGCTCGGCTATATTTGCATACTTCTTAACAATGATAAGAAATGCTTATAATATATATTTTTGACAGTTTGACAGTTGCACTGTTCAGACTTGACATTCGACATCTAAAAGGCAAGTGACTGAAACTGCTATTACCCTGCCAAACAGAGTTCATGAGCTACTGTTATGGATTTTCATAGATGTTAAAGAGATGACAATTTTATAAACTTCACAATCAGTCTATATAAAATGGAAGAAGAATAACGTAGCTACTATTCCTTACTGTAAATGTGTTATGATACTCCCTTAAAGTGCTTATAGTAAACATACTAGTTTCTTCTTGTGTCACATATGTCTTGATCAACCATACAATGACCTAACATTTATTTTTTTATTATTATTTTTTTTATCTTCACCCGAGAACATTTTTCCAGTTTTGTTCAGATAGAGTGGGGGAGAGAGAGAGAGAGAAAGAGAGAGAGAGAGAGAAAGAGAGAGAGAGAGAGAGAGAGAGAGAGAGAGAGAGAGAGAGAGAGAAACATCAACGTAGAAGGGACACATCCACTGGTTGCCTTCCCCACAACCCCAACCAGGGCCTGGGACGAATCGCAACCGAGGTACGTGCCCTTGACCGGAATCGAACCCGCGACTCATTGGTCTGTGGGCTGATGCTCTAACCGCTGAGCCAAACCGGCCAGGGCGACCTCACTAACATTTAATATGAGAATACATATGTAGCTATATAATACGGATAATCAATCTTTTACATTTTGCTTAGTCAGTATGTCACTATGCTAAAATTGCATACCATTAAAACATGATTTGGTTACATATCATCATATTATTTTATTTACAGATAAAATACCTGTGGGTACTTATAGCAGAAGCATAAAGAATAAGCCAGGTGTAAGATACGAGGGTATGGCCTCTATATCAACCAAAATTACTTCATCTTTGGTTCAGTAACAAATGTGAAATTCATTCTTGAAGAATGATTCTTAAATATCTTGAATATATTTATCAATTTTATTGTATTCTCAAAAGTTTTTCCTCTAGCATAAACCTATAACAACTTAATGAATACATGAAAATGTTATAAGAAAAAAGGGATATAATATTATTTAGTTAACAATTTCTTTAATGGCATAGGGTTTGTATGCCATCTTTACCAAGTTCTTAAATAGAGTTTTCAGTAAAATGTTTTGGAAAACAATTTTTGCTGTAATTTTTTTGTGTCATAATTATTACTGAAACTCTTTGTTGCATTTATTACTGCAAATGCCATTTATAAAAAATCAGCAGAGTACAATGACTTGACTTTGGTAACTTTTGGGCCTATTTGCATTAATTTGCTATAAACTTAGTGCTTGAACTATTCTAAGAAAAAACACATCTGTTATTTTGCAGATTATACTGAGAAATACATCCATTTTTTAAATATACATTTATTTATAAAGAAAATAGTTTTCACAAATATAATATTTGGTAAGAGATAAAAACAATATTCTATAATTCAAACTATCAATCTCTAGCTGACTAGCAGATTGTTTCATGAAAAAAGAAACATCTGCTTATTCCATTATTTTTTTGAATAATGATTTTATGTGGCTAAGAGAAGTAATTTAGGAGAGCAGAATACAAGACAGAAAAAAAAAAAAAACAAAGTGCAGAAGAAAGGAAAAAGACAAAAGAAAAAATGGTAAAGAAGAAGAAACATTGTTGGTTTAGGTGCACCATCAGAAAAATTATTTTCTTAACCAGGTTTAAAGATGTCAGCTTAAAGCACTGTGTAACATTTAGAAACACTGCAATTGTATATTAGCTATACATAGTATATTTAATACTGTTCTGGTGACAACAATCAAGATGTTATTTTTTAATTTTATAAGGCACTATATGTACAACCACAAAAGTTAAGAATATAATAATTTTTAATGTTTTTTATTGATTTTTTAGAGAGAGAGGAAGGGAGAGATAGAAACATTGATGTGAGAGAGAAACATCAATCGGCCGCCTCCTGCATGCCCCCTACGGAGGATCGAGCCTGCAACCTGGGCATGTGCCCTGACGGGGAATCAAACTGGGACCTCTCAGTCCATGGGATATGCTCAATCCACTAAGCCACACCGGCCAGGCAAGAAAATAATAATTTATCATAAGCAACAAAAGCAAAAACCAACAAGTGGGACTACATCAAACTAAAAAGCATCTGCAGAGCAAAAGAAACAAGGAGTGATGTCAGCATTTTGGTGGCATAAGTTCCTATTAAGTTCCTGTTCATCTCCTTTTTTGAACAATGACTTAGATATCCTTTCAAAACAAAAGTACCTTTGTGAGTGTTCTGAGATCTAGCACCCTGCAGCAAGGAACCCACGGAGAGTGTCTTCCACCTGTGCATGCAGTAACGCAGACAGACATGGATACAGATTGCAGAACCAACAGAGCCAGCAAACCTCCGAGACCTCTCTTGACATGGTTGGGGGGGAAAACTAGAGAGTACTAACCTGGGCAAATATGCATGCTCAAGAATGAATCTACAGCCCGGCCAGTGTGGCTCAGTGGTTGAGCATTGACCCATGCACCAAGAGGTCGCTGGTTCGATTCCCGGTCAGGGCACATGCCCAGGTTGTGGGCCCGATCCCCAGTGGGGGGCATGTAGGAGGCGGCCAATCGATGTTCTCTCTCATCGATGTTTCTATCTCTCTCTCCCTCTCCCTTCCTCTCTCTCTAAAATCAATAAAGAAAAATTGTTTTAAAAAAAGAAACAAGAATGACTTTACAGAAGCCCAACCTTCCTGAAGGAAGACTCCAGCATGGTTTTGGAACAAAAATAGTAAGTAAATTCAATAAATAGGAGCTTTCTAGCAGCAGAGGTGATGGTAACACAAACTTGCCCAGTGCTGTCCCTCCTCCCCCTTGCCAAGGAAACACTGCATAAGAATGAACTACCTGCCCTGGCCGGTTTGGCTCAGCGGTTGGAGCGTCAGCCTGCCGTCCGGAGAGACCCGGGTTCGGTTCCCGCTAAGGGCATGTACCTCGGTTGCGGTTTGTCCCCGGCCCTGGTTGGTCGTGCGGGAGGCAGCCACTCTATGTGGCCCTTTCACGTCAATGTTTCTCTCTCTCTCTCTCTCTCTCTCTCTCTCTCTCTCTCTCTCTCTCTCTTCCTCTCTCTCCCTCTCTCTCCCTCCTACACAAAAAATGAAAAAATGTCCTCAGGTGAGGATAAAAAAAAAAAAAAAGAATGAACTACCTGGTGGTAGTGACATCTCTCATGAGGGACGAAGACAAAGACAGCTGTGAGTGTCTGGTTACCCCAGTGGTGTGAAATGGGCTCTGTGAAACCCATCTCCTTACAGCAGCACCCAGAGTACTTAGGCAGGATCCCCCAATTTGATGGAGGTGGGGAGAGACTGGGAAACTAGTAGATAAGAATTTTAAACGGCACTAAAGGGATTGCAGCAGGAAGTTTACCTAAGAGCCTCTGAGAATATCAAACATGAAGATTCTCCTTACCAGGTCACAGGTACCCCCAACAGACTGAGTGCTAAACCCACACCTCCCCCCACTCTGCTGCCAGCTCTCGTGTATGCTTTGGTGTGTAGTGGCCAGAGAGCTCCGGTAGAGAGGGAGCAGTCTCAGAAAACAGGCCAAGGCCACTGAGCATGGAGGAAACCACAACACTGAGCTGTAGGGCCACATTCTGAACAAGAAAAAAGAGGTTTCCAGGAGCCAGCCTGCTGAGTTGTAAGAACAGAAGCCATCAAAGCTTAAGAATTCTGCCACAAGAGGGAGCAAGGAGAGTGGAAAAGGTGTACCTAAGCAAAGACAGAGAAAACTGCCAAATACCGCCACCATTGAATAAAATATTCCATCTGTAGACAACAAGCAAGGATTTGATATGTCTGCTGATTCGAAACCACAAGGAACATGAAAAATCAAAGAAATATCACAAAAGAATATAATAATGCTCCAATAACTGAGATCAAAGGCACCGAATTTTGTGATCTAGCTGATAAAGAATTCAACATAACTGTTTTTAAAAATTCAACAAGCCACAAAATAATGCAGAAGAATAATTCAGTGATATATTGAAAAAATACATGATCTAAATAAGATTTTTAGCAGAGAGATAAAAAAAAGATGTTTTGGGGCAGAAGAATTCAATGACTGTAAAGGCCCTGGTCAGTTTGGCTCAGCGGTTAGAGCGTCAGCCTGCGGACCAGAGAGTCCTGGGTTCGGTTCCCGCTAAGGGCACGTACCTCGGTTACAGTTTGTCCCCGGCCCTGGTTGGGGTCGTGTGGGTGGCAACCAGTCAATGTGTCTCTCTCATGTCGATGTTTCTCTCGCTCTATTCCTCCCTTTCTCCCTCCCGCTCTGAGGATAAATGCAAAAATGTCCTCGGGTGAGGATTAAAAAAAAAAATCACTGAAAAGAAAAATTCAATACAGACTATGCAGTAGAGTAGAGTAAATGGAAGATAGAATAAATGAGTTAGAAAATGAGAAGTTAGAGGAACAATACTGTTAGAGGTGAACAAAGAAAAAATAATGAAAAAGAGCAAAAAACGCCTACATGATCTATGGAATCTTCTTCAGAGAACAAACAGAAAAATCTGAAGTCATGAAAGACAAGAGAGAGAGAAGGAAGCAGAAAATTTAGTTAAAAAAATAATAGCAGATACGGTGATGAGAGAGACATGGCTCGGTATGGTGAACACACAATACAATGTAATGTATTATAGAATCATACACCTGAAATCTATATAATTTTATTAACCAGTGTCATACCAATAAATTCAGCAAAAAATAATAATATCAGAGAATTTCCCAAACTTAGGAAGAGAATTGGTCATCCAAGCTCACAAACCTAACAGATAAACCTATAATCTCAATGCAAATAGATCTTCTCTAAGACACACATAATGAAACTGTCCAGAAAAATCAATGATAGAGAAGGAATTCTAAAAGCAAAAAATTGTAACCTACCAAGGTATCAGAATTAGACTATTAGGGTATTTCTCAGTAGAAACTTTATGGGCCAGGAGAGAGTAGAATGATATATTCAGAATGTTTAAAGAAAAAACAAAGCCAGCCAAGAATATTCTACCCAGCAAAGTTATCCTTCAGATATGAAGGAGAAATAAAGACTTTCTTAGACAAACAAAGGTTGAGAGAATTTATTATAATTACACCTGCCTTGCAAGGAATGCTGAAAGGAGTTCTTCCAGCTGAAATAAAAAGACACTAATCGATAACAAAACAAAAAACAAAAAACTCACAAGCTCAGCTGGTGTGGCTCAGTGGACTGAGTGTCATCCCATGGACTGAGAGGTCCTGATTTGATTCTAGTCAGGGCACATGCCCCAGGTTACGAGCTTGATCCCCAGTAAGGGGTGTGCAGGAGGCAGCCAATCGATGTTTTTCTCTCACATCAATGTTTCTATCTCTCTCTTCATTCCTCTCTCTCTAAAAAATCAATAAAAATATATATATTTTAAAACTCACAAAAGTGTACAACACACTGGCAAACATAAATCACACTCAGAAAATTTCACATCTGTAATAGAAAGATTTATTAACTCCTTAATGCTGGTATAAAACTCAAGGAAAGGAGTATTGAAGTATTTAATAGCGACTATAAGATGTCAAAGAATACTCAATAAAAAAGAAGTAAATGATGATGTCAGAATATAAAAAAGGAGTAAAAGGGTAACGCTTTTGTAGATGATCCAAGTTAACTTGACATCAGCTTAAAACTGACTTGTTAATCTATGAGATGTCTTATGTAAACCTTCTAGTAGCACAAAGCAAAAATTTAGAGCAGATGCATAAAAGATAAAAAAGTGGAAACAGCATGCTACCATGAAAAACCACCAATTTACAAAGATAAGCAAAGACAGAAAAAGAAACAATTGAAATATAAAACAAACAAATTAATAGGTGGCATTAGTAAATCCTCACATATCAATAATAACTCACTGTAAACTGAATTCATTACTCAAAATGATCAGATTGGCTGGAGGGATAATAAAAAAGACAACTCAACTACATGTTGCCTATGAGACACTTCAGCTTTAAAGATAGACATGATTTCAAAATGAAGGGATAAACAAAAGTATCACCTGCAAGTAGAAAGCAAAAAAAAAAGGCAGGAGGTGCTCTACTTATATGGGACAAAATAGACTTTAAACCAAAAATGGTAAAAAGAGACAAAGAAGTTCACTATATAACTACAAGGGAGTCAATTCATTGAGAAGATATAACAATCATAAATATGTGCACCCAACACTAAGATACCTAAATATATCAAGCAAATATGAATAAATCGGAAGGGAGAAATACACAATATTACAAAAATAGAGGACTTCAATATGTTACTTTCAGCAATAGACAGATCATCCATATAGAAAATCAACAATGAAACAATGGACTTGAATCATACTTTAAACCAAATAGACCTAACATATACATTTATAGAACATTTCATGCAACAGAAGCAGAATACATGTTCTTCTCAAGTACACATGGAACATTCTCCAGGATAGACATATGATAGGACACAAAACAAGTCTTAGCAAATTTATGAAGATTGAAAACATACCAAGTATCTTTTCTGACCACAATGGCATGTGACTAGAAATCAATAACACCAGGAAAGCTAGAAAAATCTGAAAACATTAAATTAACACACTCCTAAACAACGAATGACTGAAAGAAGTCCAAAGCAAAATAAAGAAATATTTTGACACAAATGAAAATGTAAGCATAGCATATCAAAATCTATGGCATGCTGCAGAAACAGGCTTGAGAGGAATGTTTAATGCATATACAATAGCCTCTGCTTATTTGCAGGAAATATGTTCCAGGACTCCTTGTGGATGCCTGAAACTGTGAATAGTATCAAATCCTATATATACTAGTTTTTTTTCCTTAAATATACATACCTGTAATAAACTGTAATTCATAAATTAGGCCTAGTAGGAGATTAGCAACAACTAGCAATCCCCGGTAGGGCACATGCAGGAAGCAACCCATCAATGTCCGCTCTCACATCAATGTTTCTCTCTCTTTCTATCTCTCCCTCTCCCTTCCTCTTTCTTTAAAATTCAATTTTAAAAAAACCTTAAAAAAATTTAGAACAATTATAACAATATAATTTAATAAAATTATGTGAATGTGGTCTCTTTTGACATATCAAAATTGCAAGTATCATTACTCTTGCACTTAGGGGACATTTTTAAGTAAAGTAAGGTTTACTTGAATATAAGCACTACTATACCACAATAGTCAATATGATAACCGAGATGACTACTGCAGTATTAATGTGCTGGACAAAAGGATGATTCAAATAGTGGGTGAGATGGAGCATGATGGTATGAGATTTCATCACACTACTCAAAATGGCATGCAATTTAAAACCGATGAATTGTTTATTTCTGAAATTTTCCGTTTACTATGCTGAAGCACAGTTAACCACATGTAAAGAAAAAAAAAACTATGGAAAATGAAACTGCAAATAAGTAGTAACTATTATATTAAGAAAACAGAAAAATCTCAAATAAACAGCCTAACTTTATATCTCAAGAAACAATAAAAAGAACAAACTAAATCCAAAGTTATCAGAAGGGAGGAAATAACAAAGATCAAAACAAAATAAATAAAAACCAGAAAAAATAATAGAAAAGACACACAAATCTAAGACCTGGTTTTTAAAACAGATAAACAAAACTTTACCTTCACTAACGAAAACAAGAGAAAAGAGTGAAATAAATAAAATCAGAAATGAAAGAGGAGACATACAACTGGTATCACAGAAATGTATAGGATCATAAGAGACTCCCATGAAAAATTATATGCCAACAAATTGTATAACCTAGTAGAAATGAATAAATTCCTAGAAGCATACACCTACCGAGGCTGAATTAGGAAAAAAATAGAAAACCTGAACAGACCAATAATGAGTAAGAGGATTGAATCAGTAATCAAAAGCCTCCTAATACAGTAAAATCCAGTATCAGATGTCTTCATGTGTGAATTATTCCAAACATTTAAAGAAAATGTAATGCCAATCATTCTCGAACTCTTCAAAAAAATGGAAAGCAAGGAACACTCTCAATCTCGTTTTATAAGGCCAGCATTATTCTGACCCCAAAGACAGAACACCACAAGAAAATAAAATTGTAGGCCAGTATCAATGATGAATATACATACAAAAATTCTTAACGAAATATTAGGAAACCAAATTCAAAAACACATTGAAAGGATTATATATCATCATGACCAAATTGGATTTTTTTCCTGGAATGCAAGGTTGGTTCAACACATACAAATCAATAAATGTGATACACTAAATTAATAAAATGAAAGATAAATCATATGATTATCAGAATAGGTATAGAAAAAGTATTTTACAAAAAAGCAGCCACCTTTCATGATTAAACCCTCAATAAATTGGGTATGAAAGGCATAGCTCATCATAATAAAGGACATCTATGACAAACCTACAGCCAACATTATACTCAACAGTGAAAAACTGAAAGCTCTTTCTCTAAGATCAGGAAAAGACAAGGATGCTCACTCTCACCACTCTTATTCAGCATACTACTGGACATCCTAGATAGAACAATTAAAAAACGAACATGCCCATTCAGTGTGGTTCAGTGGCTGAGCGTCGACCCATGCATCAAGAGATTGCCAGTTCAATTCCTGGTCAGAGCACATGCCCAGGTTGTGGGCCCAATCCCCAGTGGGGGGCATGCAGGAGGCGGCTGATCAATGTTCTCGCTCATCCATATTTCTATCTCTCTCTCCCTCTCCCTTCCTCTCTCTCTAAAAAAATCAGTAAGGAAAAAAAATTTTTTTTAAACAAACAAAAAAAGAAATAAAAGACATCCAGATCAGAAAGGAAAAATTTATCATTATTTGTAGATGTTATGATCTTATATAGAGAAAATCCTAAAGACTCAACCAAAAAGCTGTTGGAACTGATCAACTAATTCAGTAAAGGTATAGGATATAAAATCAACATACAGTAATTAATTGCATTTTTATACACTAACAACAGAACATTTGATAAAGAAATAAAGAAAACTAGCCCGGCTGGTGTGGCTCGGTGGTTGAGCGTCGGCCCATGCACCAAGAGGTCACTGGTTCGATTCCTGGTCAGGGCACATGCCCAGATGGTGGGCCCAATCCTTAGTGGGGGACATGCAGGAGGTGGCCAATAGATGTTCTCTCTCATCGATGTTTCTATCTCTCTCTCCCTCTCCCTTCCTCTCTAAAAATCAATAAAGAAAAAAAAATTTTAAATATATATTTTTTCATTTATTGTATTTTGGGTGTGTCACAAATTATCAACTTAAAAGGCACTGTCATGAACTCTTTTTCAGTCATTCTTGAATACATTTTCCTTTTCTGGTCTGTGTACTTTTCTAAATTACCTTTTCTAACTCACTTTCTGAAGTGAGCTCTTGTCCTTTGATTCCAGCTCTTCTATTATACTTTTTCAGTGGAAAAATTCTTTTTGGAAGTTTACTAACATATACATTTAAACTCTTTTTCTTACACATATTACTAATGACTAGCATAAGTTACTGTGCCCTATTAATCTTCAAAAATAATATAACCACAGTTTAGAATGAAGTAAATGATAAGTTGTTAGTTTAAGTAAAGTTTCTTTCGAGTTGAAATTTGACTCCCTCACAAAAGTTGCCATCATATTTTTCTCCCTCATTAAATGCAGGGCTATATTTAGCAAACTGGTTCTCTTTCTTCAGGTTCGTGATTCCATTATGAGAGAGATACTATGACTATTCATTTGTTTTCTGTGTGCATGTGTGTGCGCATGTAATATGACTGTTACTTACCACACAATTTCAACTTCAGTACAAAGCACACAATTTAGAAATATTTTCTGACCCTTTGGTTTCAGTTTGGCTTAGTCCAAGTGATCATACTAAATTCGAATAAAAGTAAATGATATCATTACTATAGGGAGAGGGGAGAGGGACAGAGAGAGAGAGAGAGAGATTGAGAGAGAGCAAAAGAGTGCACACATCCTTTTATTTTCTAAAGAGATCCCTAGTATACTTTGAAACTGGGGCAGACGTTTAACCTATACCTTTGTTTTTATTTTTGCCACAAGCATCAGAATGGTAAGAAATGTTTATAGAATGGAATGTCAATTTTAAAATTAGTTATGTCACCTGCCAGGATGGCTGCGATCAACAAGTCATCAAACCACAAGTGCTGGCGAGGGTGTGGAGAAAAGGGGACTCTAGTACACTGCTGGTGGGAATGCAGACTGCTGCAGCCACTATGGAAAACAGTATGGTGTTTCCTCAAAAAATTAAAAATAGAACTGTCATTTGACCCAGTGATCCCACTTCTAGGAATATATCCTAAGAAGCCTGAAACACCAATCAGAAAGAATATATGCACCCCTATATTCATAGCAGCATTATTTATAATAGCTAAGGTCTGGAAACAGCCCAAGTGCCAATCAGATGAGTGGATAAAAAAGCAGTGGTACACAATGGAATACTATGCAGCTATAAGAAAGAAAGATCTCTTACCCTTTGAGATGACATGGAGGGACCTGGAGAGTATTATGCTAAGTGAAATAAGCCAATCAGAGAAAGACAAATACCATATGATCTCACTTATTTGTGTAATATAATGAACAGAAAAAGCTGATGAAGAAAATAGACCCAGAGACATAGAAAGGAGTACGGTTCAGACTGACAGACCTCAGAGGAGGGGGGTAGGGGGGACGGACGAGATGAACCAAAGAACTTATATGCATGTATGCGTAACTAATGGGCATAAACAACAATGCTGGGGGCGGAGGGCGGGACAGGGAGGAGGGTGTCTAGGGAGAAAAAGGAGAAACATCTGTAACAAAAATTAATTAATGAAGAAAAATAAATAAATAAAAATAAAGCAGCAAAATGCAACAAAAAAAAAGTAGTTATGCAATTACCATTGATGATAAACATTGTGAAGACTCCAGTAATTAAGAAATTGCATACACATGATGTTTTTATACCCTTCCGTTGTGTATCCAGAGCCTATTTAAAGAATAATATTATAATTCTGGGTCATTAGTCATAAAATTGTAATGCTTCATATTTTAAAATATAAAATTGCTTTATTCTTGTATTGCAGAAGTTCATTTGGTGATGATGAATTTTAATATTGACCAAATACTGATTTTAATACTTGGCCATTTAGGATTCAACTAAAATGTGTATTCAGCAAACCACTCTTATGTATTGTGAAAACAATTTCAAGAGTAGTACACTTTATTTGATCATCAACTTCCCCCAAATTTTATTCTATGCCATAGGAGTAAGTTTCCTGCTATCAACTTTGTATTTAAATTTTTTTCACTTAAAAAAAAGTTATATATGAGAACCTTGTTTCTTAGAGCTAAATCTTGATTCTATCTGAGCACCATCTTGATTTCACCTCGCAATTACCACTTTCTCTAAATCCTGAAGAGCAAGCTGAAAGGTTGATTCTGACATTTCAAGGTTAAAAAGTGTGAGTTAACATTGATCTCTATGAGCCTTAGAAAACGCATATGCCAGTTCAGCTCATTTTAATCTAGCTCCACTTTTCTGCTCCTAGGTAACTATGAGCGTGGGTAGCTATGCAGGTAAAAGGACCAGAATGGGAATTTCAGCTTTGGGAAAAGCTCTGGTGTGACCTTGTGCCAGTGATAATTAAATGAGATAGGACTTTTTTTTTTCTTTTATTGATTTTAGAGAGGAAGAGAGAGGGAGAGAGAGAAACATCGATGAGAGAGAACATCGACTGGCCGCCTCCTGCATGCCCCCCCACTGGGGATCAGGCCCACAACCTGGCCATGTGCCCTGACCGGAAATCGAACCGGTGATCTCTTGGTGCATGGGTCGACGCTCAACCACTAAGCCACACCGGCCAGAAGAGATAGGACATATTTAAAGATAGGAAAGCTCTCACAAAGTGGCAGCTATTATCATTTCCCCATAACAAGTCATCTCCAGGACAGGATGTGTGGCAGGATAAGATCTCAATATTTTCAGATACGCCAAAAATCCTCTTGTTTCCTTTGACTATCATTTTAAGAGCCAGTGTGAACTGCACAAGTACTGATTTTTCCAACTTAAATATCACACAAGTAATTTGACTTCCTCATTCTCTATCACTAAATTTTCAGATGAAAATATTCTAAAAGGTATTTGAGATAAAATAGCCGTATTTCCAACTAGTAGCATAGGAGAATCAAAGATGCACTTTCGTCCAGCTGGTGTGGCTCAGTGGTTGAGTGTCAACCCATGCACCAAGAGGTCACCGGTTCGATTCCCGGTCAGGGCACATGCCCATGTTGTAGGCCTGATCCCCAGTGGGGGGCATGCGTGAGGTGGCCAATCAATGTTCTCTCTCATCGATGTTTCTATCTCTCTCTCCCTCTCTCTTCCTCTCTCTCTAAAATCAATAAAGGAAAAAAAATTAAAGATGCACTTTCATGTTAACTTATATTTACTAAAGAACAAATGTGTGGTGAATGAACGAAGGTTCCATTTTGTCAAAGCTAATATGCTATGTTTCTCTTTATCATTCAATCAATAGGTATGCCTACAAAAATCACATCTATTATTTTCTCTGATTCTCACAATGTCCTGTAAAAAGATAGGACAGGTATTATCATCTCTAGTTTACCAAAGAGAAAACAAGCCTGAACAATATTGAATACTTACCCAAGGTAAACTGAGGAACAGGGCTGGACCTGAGGTCTGTTAACACCTAAGTCAGGATCCTTGTCACTGCAGCATAGGGAAGGGAGGCTGAGAAACATCTTCCCAGGAGTTTCCCGTCACCCCATACAGTCCCTAAATACGATGCACTTCTCCACTGTTAAAGCAAACAAACGTTGAGCCTCTAGGCTAAAAAAATTCTGAGCTGTAATTGCAAGTTGTAGGCTGCGAACTGAAGATGACTTTGACCATTACTATCTCTCCAAGTATCACAGGTAACTAACAGAATGTTTCCTCATCTCACACCTGAACCATAGTGGGAACTGAGCTCAACCTGCCCTGCTGAACGTATTACCCAAGACACATTTTCACCTGGTAGAGATTTTCAAAAATGATTACTATCCTAACTAGATAAGGGTATCTGGTCACTTTGCTGCAGGATTTCTTGACTGGGGTCTATCTCTGCCCTAGGAATCCACAGATGAGTTTTCAAAGGGCCCCACAACGTATATGCAAAAGTCTATGTCTATGGATCTAATTCTTCTTGAGATGTGAACCACTGTTTTCATCAGATTCTCTGAATGCCTCCCCCAAAGGTTAAGAGCCCGCAAGAGGTTCCAGAACAACAGAAATCAGATCTTATTTCATTTTAAACATTTTTTGTTTGTATTGCAATTTTCTAATATGCTGCATCCTTTTAATAAAACTATACAGTTTCACCCTATCTTCTCAGATATATTTTGGGTTCCTTTGGGACCCCCGATGGCAGATTTCAAAGCAAGAGGCAGTTCCATTCTAGATCAATTGAAAGTGCTTGCTAATGTCTGCTGCCTCCTCCACGCAGCTCATTGCAGAGTGGGTAGTAGCAGAAATTTACTCGTGTAATGTTTGTTAATGATCCTCCAGAGTTGGTCAGATGGTAATTTAAAATTTGTTTATGGTCTACGGCTTTAAAATATTTATGTATGCTTTATATATGGATCTATTTATATATATTTCATGTATGCACTCTTACAATGTCTGATTTTTATCTCAACGTCATAAATATCAGTTTTACTTTGTACTATTACAGATGGTTTCATTTTTTATGTGTTGATTCCATTAGAGCTGAAGAACCAGGAAATTTGCCACATTTTTATTATAATTCCTCCACTGCCTATCTGTGTCTTCTAATGGTTACAACTGGAAAGTGAAAATCAATGATTATTTCTTTCATTTCTCTGAGAAATACATTTCCACTTAAACTGCATTTCTCCAGTTGGTTTGCGCAATCCGTGAAATCATCGTTAAAAATCCAAAGTCAATGTGTTCATGCATCAACTTCCTCAATGGAACACACAATAATCAGCATTCAAGATGTTCAAGTCATTTCTCTTGCTGTGTACCACTGTCCTCACAATTCATTGTCATTCAAAAATATGTTACTGTGTCTGATGGAAGTAAACAAAACCAACCCTTGCCTGACAAGAATGCCCAGTGCAAGAGAAGACTTAATTCTTCCAATATTTAAAAAAAAAAAAAAAACTGTGTTCCGGCATTTGGGATCATCTCCTAACATGTTCGCTTAGTAGCCTGGTTCCTCTGTTTAGGACAAGACAATACTGACATGGAGGCCAAATGATTCTGAGATTTGTTCCATCTCATTCGGACCAGGTCGTTTGGCCAGATACCTCATTTTGCTGTGTAATTTAGTGTGACCCCGCTGCCAAGCACACAGACTCAGCCTGAGTTTGATTTAATAATATCCAAGAGGACATGAGTTGTACCTTTCTTATAGAAGCAGGAAGTTCCTCAATGTTTATTTCTCTGGTTATTTGTAAATGTGTATTTTAACTTTGGACATGGGTAAGAAATATTTCCAATACTGAAAACAAGAAGAAAAAAAAAAAACACCTATGCAGTTTTTTTTTATTTTTAATTTATAGATTTGTTTTCTTCAGCATGCAGACTAATGAATGAAATGTGTAATTATCTTTCCAAACACCCCTTTCCACCTTTAATTTACACAACACCTAATAGCCATGGATTCTAAGCTCTATAGAGAAGAAAATAAAGGTCATCATCAAGAAGGGCTCCTTCCTGCCCTGGCCAGCGTGGCTCCGTGATTAGAGTGTCAGCCTGCACACCAAAGGTCTTGAGTTCAATTCCTGGTCAAGGGCATGGACCTCGGTTGCAGGTTCAATTCCTGGCCCCATCCAGGACTGTGTGTGGGAAGCAACCAACTGATGTGTCTCTTTCACATCAATGCATCTCTCTCTCTCCCTCCCTCCCTTTCACTCTCTCTAAAAATCAATGGAAGAAATATCTTCAGGTGAGGATTAACAAAAATAAATAAATAAAATGAAAAAGGGCTCACTCCTCTCACAGAACAACCAAATGTATTACACTCTATGATAGAAAAAGATGACTGTACCAAAAATTGTAGATGACCTAAAGACTACACAAAAATATAAACTGGACAGATCATTCGACATATACATGATCTATTAACCTTTTTCTCACCGTTAAAAACTTGTTTTTAAAACTAAGATTGAAAAGGAATAATATGTTAAAAGCAATGTGTACACTGTCTAAAATGAGATTAGAAAGGAAGAGTTGAATAGATCATTCATTGTGATCACTGTTCTTTCTTACTCCATATTTAAAAAGGAAGATATTTAGCTAAGCTTTAAATACTTATTGTGTTAGACACCACTTGTAATCAAATGACCTTCCACTGAAAAAGCATGGACAGCTACACAGCACAACAAAAATGCATTTTATGTTTCTCACTTGTTATGTAAAACACACACACACACACACACACACACACACACACACACACACGGAGGTACCATTTCTTGCTACATCCCTAGCAGCTGTACTAATTCCGAAATGCCTTTTATCACTTTCATGATGCTTTGAAATCTCTATAATCACTTTAAACTATTCTTGTGAATCCAGTAATTGTTGTATACTATTTACCACACTAATTAGACTAAATTAGACTAAACTACACACTGTGGCCTATCATTTGAAATTATACATGCATATTGTTTTCTGGGATTGAATGACTTACTTTCAAGACATTAAAATTGTTAGAATCTTAGTTTTAGAAGAGAAGGAATTTTTTTAAAAACTTTAAAAAATTGATTTTAGGAAGAGAGAGAAACATCAATCGGCTGCCTCCTACACATCTCATACTGGGGATAGAGCTCACAACCCAGGCATGTGCCCTGACCAGGAATCAAACCAGCGACCTCTCCTCTCAGTTCATAGGACGACACTCAAGCAACTGAGCCACACCAGCCAGGGCAGAGAAGGAATGTTTTAATGACTGTTTGTATTTATTTAACCGCAATATAAACATTCCAGGAATGAAGGCATATTGAGTACTTTGAAGGATTCAAAGAGAACTAGAATATCAAGAGCTGCCACAAATCTCAAAAAAGAGGTTCTATAATAATTTGGTCATTAAAATTGTCATGCTCATAACATTTTCAAGTTATGTGATAATTTCATAGCTGCAATGATTTTACAAGGGATCACTGATCATGTCAGAATAAACTAACTGGAAGGAACACACTTGGATGAGAAAAAAAAAATAAAAGAGTGTCAAGACTGTCCTAGAGATGTTTAAAGATACTATGAGATTACTTCAGCACTAATGCAGAGTGTGATGACCCTCCACCATCTCTCCTAAGTGGAAAGCGTGGGTCGAGGGTTCTTCACATTTCAAAGGGAATTTCCAGTGTCTGTACAGTTACATCTGTGGTCTGAACCTTCTAACTGCCTTACTAAATTGGAAACCACAAGCCCTCTTGGATCTTGGCTCTCGGATTTTAACCCTGAGGAGTCATTTCTACCTCTTTCCTAGTTTTAGAGATGAGGGAATGATGCTCCGCGTGTTTAAATTCCTTTTCTGTTATCATCATAAAGACGAATGAGAACGAGAAATGGGACTTGACCATGACTTCTTATTTGGCAACGAATCAAGAAAACTCAGTTCTGACATTAACTAACCCTATTACCCTTGGGTAAGTTACTTCTTTTCTTTGAGAATCAAGCATAAAAGTGGGGTGAAGGCAGTTCAGAAGAGTCATGAATTCAATCAAAAAATATATTTATCAGGCAATTTAGGAGCACTAGAGTTATAGCATTGAATGAGATACATTGTCAATAACTTCATGGACCCTGGATTCTAGTAAGGAGAGAGAGACCAACAGACAGAGAAAGAAAGAAGGAGACAGACAGGTATACGAAATATGTTGGTAATAATAAGTACTATGCTGATAATTAAAGTATCTGTTAAGGGCTTGAATGAGTAGGTAGTCCAGATCGGGTGGTCAGGGAAGGCCTCACAGAGGAAGTGACATTTAAAAACAGCAACCATGTATATATACTTTCTCTGCATCCTGCTGTTAACAAATGTAAGCACCTAAACATTTCCATGTGGTACATACTACTGCAGAAATTTTGTAGATGAAGAAACTGAAATGCATAGAACAGAATTGACCTGCTCCAGGTCATCTAAGCAAGTGTGACAGCAAAGGTTTGAACCCACGCTGCACAGCACTCAAAGTCAATACTCATTCTCTGCTCCTTTTAAAAAAAAAGGAGGTTCGATCCCTATATATGAGGTTCGATCCCCGCCCCTGGTCAGGGTCGTGCAGGAGGCAACTAATCAATGTGTCTCTCTCACACTGATGTTTCCCTCTCTCTCTTTCTCTCCCTCTCTCCCTCCCACTCTATCTAAAAAGCAATAGAAAAACATCCTCAGGTGAGGATTTTTAAAAAAAGAAGGCCCAGCCTGCGTGGCTCAGTGGTTGAGCATCGACCCACGCACCAAGAGGTCGCCGGTTCGATTCCCGGTCAGGGCACATGCCCAGGTTGTGGGCCCGATCCCCAGTGGGGGGCGTGCAGGAGGCGACCAATTGATGTTCTCTCTCATCGATGTTTCTCTCTCTCTCTCCCTCTCCTTTCCTCTCTCTCTAAAATCAATAAAGAAAAATTAAAATTAAAAAAAAAGAATACCCTAATAGAGAGAACAGTGTTGAAACATGGATTTGAGCCAGAAAAATCCCTTTCCATTTTAAATTCTCATTAAAATGTTGGTATAATTTGGTATAATCCTTTGGTATAATGAGATTCTGTGCTTCCCAAGAACAAAATCAGGTAGGGATTTGTCCCAAATCCCCAAACCAATACTGTTTATCAATCATGTATGGATAAAATTCCTATACAGCGGTGGGGCAAAAGTAGGTTTACAGTTGTGAGTATGCAAAACACAGAGTTTAATCTTTATTTAACCTGCATGTCTTTTTCTACGCGAACAACTGTAAACCTACTTTTGCCCCCACCATGCATTAGAAAAATAATTTAAAGTAAAAATACAACTCACAAGTGGGTCTATGAGTTTTTATATTTTCTGTAGTTTTTCACAATTTAATATATTTTTAAATTGCACTTTAAAAATAAAGTTCATAACTATAATTCTCGATTTCATGAAGCTACTGCAGCCTAGTACTCATAGACTAGTCTTAGAGGCAACCAGGAAAAAAAAAAAAAAAGAGTAATTGTATGGTTTGATTTCAGTTACCAATTATTTTACCACCCACACTTCACTCCTGACTAAAAATATTCTATTTTTAAAAAAGCATTAAGATAGTTGGACCTCTGCCAAATTTAATAAAAGCAATAAAAAGATAAATATAATTATCAAGTTGATATACGTACTACAGATCAAAACGTAAAATTATATGAATTAGTACAGCTGGTGTGGCTCAGTGGTTGAGCGTCGACCCATGCACCAAGAAGTCATTGGTTCGATTCCCGGTCAGGGCACATGCCCAGGTTGTGGGCCCAATCCCCAGTGAGGGGCATGCAGGAGGCAGGCAATTGATGTTCTCTCTCATTGATGTTTCTATCTATCTCTCCCTCTCCCTTTCTCTCTCTCTAAAATCAATAAAGGAAAAACAATTTTTTTAATTATAAGAATTATAATTCTCATGAAAAATAAAAATAAAATTTAAGTCCAGCCGATGTGGCTCAGTGGTTGAGCATTGACCCATGCACCAAGAGGTCGCCGGTTCGATTCCCAGTCAGGGCACACGCCCGGGTTGTGGGCCCGATCCCCAGTAGGGGGCATGCAGGAGGCAGCCAATCGATGTTCTTTCTCATCAATGTTTCTATCTCTCTCTCTCTCTCACTTTCGCTCTCTCTAAAATAAATAAAAAATAAATAAATACATTTTAAAATTCTAACACCTTAAGGCTCTTATTTTAGGGTGTAAGATACCTGAGCCAAAATGTGAAAGGAATTTAGAGAACTATAAACTATCACTAGCAACATAGTAACAAGGATTAATTTATCAGACTAACCCGAAGAATACTTTGCCAATTTAACAGAAATGTAGGTTTCGTCGGTAAAGTTTGGAGAAGTGAAGGGGAGAGTGAATGTACAGAAAAGCCAAAACAAGTAAGACACTGCCTAGGTTGGTTTTGCTGGAGAATAATATTTGTTGACTAGTAAACTCTTTTGTTGATTTGCTTTTATTTATTAATTTTTTTATCCTCACCTGAGGACATTTTTGCATTTATCTTCACATAGAGCAGGAGGGAGAGAGGGAGGGAGAGAGAGAGAAAAACATCGATGTGAGAGAGACACATCGACTGGCTGCCACCCACACGACCCCAATCGGGGCCAGGGACAAACTGCAACCGCGGTCCGTGCCCTTAGCGGGAACCGAACCCGGGACTCTCTGGTCCGCGGGCCAATGCTCTAACCGCTGAGCCAAACCCGCCAGGGCTGGTGATTTGCTTTTAATAAGACAATCATTATAAGTGATGTGTTTATTGTAACAATGGCTACCAATGCAGCAAGGTGTAAACGGAGGAAATCCTCAAGACCCTATTACCCGCTCCTAATTCGATCCCCAAGAACTGCCTGTCATTATTTATGGTTTGGAGTGTGTATTTCAGCTGGTACACATTTAAATTTAACTGAAAACTGCCCTGGCCAGTTTGTCTCAGCGGTTAGAGCTTCGGCCCGTGGACCAGTGAGTCGTGGGTTCGATTCCGGCCAAGGGCACGTACCTCAGTTGCAGTTTGTCCCTGGCCCTGGTTGGGTCGTGCGGGAGGCAGCCACTCGATGTGTCCCTTTCAAATCGATGTTTCTCTCTCTCTCTCTCTCTTCCTCTCTCCCCCTCCCACTCTATCTGAACAAAAATGGAAAAATGTCCTGGATGAGAATAAAAATAAAAAAAAACAAAAAATAAAATAAATTTAACTGAAAACCCAGAATTTTGTTATGAAAAGACTCCTGCATTTACACAACTGCTTACATTCTACCTAGAAAATTAGCACTATGCATAATTTTTATGCTTTAATCACATGTAAGAAACCCCAAATCATGAAAGTCAGTAATCAGCTAAAATCGAGTATTCGTGATCTTCTTTCCCATAGGCAGAGTATACAGAACAACCAGCTACTTTTCTGGAGAACGACATAGTCTGACTGTGACTGAAATGTGTAGGTGCTCAATTAAACAAGGGCATAAACATGACTTGGTAATTAAACTGTTTGAGAAATATCCTATGACTAAACAGTGGCCTCTGGTTTAATAAAACTACCAGGGAAAGTCTTGTAGTAAAATAACTAAGAGGGTGACTCCCTGGCAATAGCTTTTTTAGGGCAGCTGGGAAAAGATCACATTAAAATGGAGCAAAAGCTCTGCGAGTCGATGGGAAACGCAGATATGGAAGATGAAACAATACTTCGTTAGCTACACATAATTATAATTTTGGTTGCGTGTAGAAACAGCTCTCAACACATGAAGCAATCATATGTCATTTAATTGAATTTTGTATTGTCTGCCTCTTTTAATCTTTATTGGATAATGAACTGATTGCTTGGGTTGCAGCACCCAAAGAAACAGCTGAGCTTGAAACTCAAATATTGCAGAAGTTCACGCAAGCTTCTGACTAGCTAAGGGTACGTAAAAATAAAAATAGCCACTTGAGAGAAGGTAGAATTAACTCTGCCATTATGATTTGGAAGGCACAAAATAATTTCATTTGATTAAACTTCACTGGAATCAGCGTGTCTTTTATTCTTGGTATCTAATGTATTATGCACATTGTCTTAATTTTTGGTTGTATGAAATAGTCACACACTTACAAAACAAGTATTTGAAAATTTCTAAACAATATATACATGTCATAGGATAATATGCATAGGCTTAAATATTTGTAGTCCCTAAATAACCACACACAAAAAAAGAGTGTGTATGTGTGTCGTGGGGAGGGCTTGCAATATCTCATGTGGCTATCAAACTCCTCTCTCCTGTTCTCCTCAGAGGCACCTAATGTAAAACGCATACATTTACTGTGATTTCAATGTAACTCTTGGTCGTGTTTAAATAAAATAATCATCTCTAAACAATTTAAAAATGAAATCCTGATACAACTATCCGGTAACTGAAAAATAGATGAAAATCCAATTATCACTAAAATGCAACAAATTCCCTCTATAAATCTGGAGTCAGGAAATTCACTCCGTGATTCACAAGTAGTTAAAAATCACATGTGCCCTGGCTGGTTTGCCTCAGCGGTTAGAGCGTCGGCCCACAGACCAGAGAGTCCCAGGTTTGGTTCCCGCTAAGGGCACGTACCTCGGTTGCAGTTTGTCCCCGGCCCCGGTTGGGGTTGTGTGGGTGGCAGCCACTCGATGTCTCTCTCTCTCTCTTGCTCCCTGTCTCCCTCCCACTCTATCTGAAGATAAATGCAAAAATGTCCTCGGGTAAGGATAAAAAAATAATAATAATAAAATAAAAAATAAATAAAATAGAAATCACCTGGTACATCTGGGAGAGAAAAAAAAAAACATATAGACCAATATGAAGACAGCTTAAGCAAAGACAATCCAAAACTTAACATCCCAAAGGAGGAGTAACAATTTTTAGCAACACCTGTATTTCTTAAAAACACTGGAGAGCCTGGATTTGATCTCTTTTCATAATAGTACTAGTGGTAGGACTATGTGTTCATAGTTTTTTCTCCATCAAACAATAACTGACTTCTGTGGTTGGTCTTATAAGTCACTGAGGTGATATAAACAGGTAAGTAGAAATTTAGCAGTGACGACAGTTACTTCGAATGAAAAGACGAGAAGGAAGAAACATGTTTTAAAATTAAATTGTGTACTAACTATTACAAATATATTGTTCGCAAATGCATTTTAAATAAAGCAATTGGCACACGAGGTTGCCCTAAAGGAAGGCAAAATTTCAACTGTTCCACAAACTACTCTACTACTGCATGAATTTAAAATCTTTTCATTTAGAAATCCTGAATTTTTCAGTATTTTTGGTGTTCTTTTTTTTTCTTTTAAAGCAAAGACTGAGCCTGGCCCGTTTGGTTCAGCGGTTAGAGCGCCAGCCTGCGGACCAGAGAGACCTGGGTTCAGTTCCCGTTAAGGGCACGTACCTGAGTTATAGTTTGTCCCCGGCTCTGGTTGGGGTCATGCGGGTGGCAGCCAGTCGATGTGTCTGTATCACGTCGATATTTCTCTCTCTCTCTTCCCCCCTCTCTCCCTCCTGCTCTATCTGAAGATAAATGCAAACATGTCCTCGGCTGAGGATAAAAATAATAATAAAAAAATAAAGCAAAGATTGAGTTCTCTCTTCTTTATCAGTGATTTTTCTAATCGACTTCATGACCACAAGTACAAGTAATTTGTACAGTACAAGTACAGTAATTTGTCCCTAGGTTTAGCATATCTTCATTGAAATTCAAAGATATGGCATGTCGATAATATATGGCATGTCGGTTTCATTTTTATTCTATGTCTTCATTGTTTTGTCCTATTACATACAAATATGGCTGCTAACTCCAAGAATGATAAAGGTAACTAAAATACAGAGGACACAGATTCTTAAATACATTTATGAGATTCTAATTATTTTACCCTCATCTACTGCTCTGTTTTTTTTTTGGGGGGGGGGTTTGTCATAGATTAAATCCACAGGTTGTCATTTCATCATATTAAAGGCTAAGACATGAAATGGTACAATATTTAATGTAAAAATGGACCATTTGCAACTCAAAAGCTGCTATGAACATAGGGGTGAATATATTCTTTCTGATTGGTGTTTCAGGATTCTTAGGATATAGTCTCAGAAGTGGGATCACTGGGTCAAAAGGCAGTTCCATTTTTAAGTTTTTGAAGAAACTCCATGTTTTTCACAGTGGCTGCAGCAGTCTGCATTCCCACCAGCAGTGTACTAGAGTCCCCTTTTCTCCACACCCTCGCCAGCGCTTGTTGTTTGATGATTTGTTGATGGCGGCCATTCTGACAGGTGTGAGGTGATACCTCATTGCAGTTTTAATTTGTATCTCTCTGATGATTAGTGATGTTTGAGTACTTTTTTCATATGTCTATTGGCTATCTGTATGGCATATTTCACAGATCCAGAACAAATATTACAAAAATTTATATAGAATTAAAAAAAGACCCCAACAGCCACAGCAATCTTGAAAAAGAAGGACAAAGTTGGAGGGATTACAATACCGGATATCAAGTTATACTACAAAGCGATTGTAATCAAAATAGCCTGGTACTGGCACAAGAACTGACATATAGATCAGTGGAACAGAACAGAGACCCTAGAAATCTATCCATTCCAATATGGTCATAATATTTGACAAAGGAGGCAAAAGTATACAATGGAGTGAAGACAGTCTCTTCAATAAACGGTGTTGGGAAAATTGGATGGATACATGCAAAAGAAATGAAACTAGACCATCAACTTACACCATACACAAGAATAAACTCAAAATGAATAACAGACTGAAATGTAAGTCATGAAACCATAAAAATCCTACAAAAAAATACGCAGTAAAATCTCAGACATCTCACATAGCAATATTTTCAGATACATCTCCTAGGGCAAGGGAAACAAAGGAAAAAATAAACCCATGGGACTACATCAAACTAAAAGGCTTCTGCACAGCAAAATAAACAGTCAACAAAATGAAAAGGGAACCCACTATATGGGAGAACACATTTGCCAATGATACATCTGATAAAGGGTTAATTTCCCAAATATGCCAAGAACTCATACAACTCAACATGAGGAAGACAAACAATCCAATAAAAAAATGGGCAAAGGCCCAGCCAGTGTGGCTCAGTGGTTGAGCGTCGACCCAACACCAAGAGGTCGCCAGTTCGATTCCCAGTCAGGGCACATGCCCAGGTTTTGGGCCCGATCCCCAGTGGGGGGCATGCAGGAGGCGGCCAGTCGATGTTCTCTCTCATCGATGTTTCTATCTCTCTCCTTTCCTCTATCTCTAAAATTAATAAAGAAAAAAATGTTTGTTTTTTTTTATCCTTACCTGAGGACATTTTTTCATTTTTTGTCCAGATAGAGTGGGAAGGAGAGAGAGGGAGAGAGAGAGAGAGAAACATCGACGTGAAAGGGCCACATCGAGTGGCTGCCACCCGCACAACCAACCAGGGCCGGGGACAAACTGCAACCGAAGCACATGCCCTTAGCGGGAACCGAACCCGGGTCTCTCTGGACCACAGGCCGATGCTCTAACCGCTGAGCCAAACCGGCCAGGGCAAAAAAATCTTTTTTAAAAAAATGGGCAAAGGACCTGAATAGACACTTCTCCCAAGAGAAAATATTATTGTATTTTATTGAATCCTTTGCAGCAACCAAGTTACTGAAAATAGAAATTTCACCTATTGCGCCATACTTTATCTAGGATATAAAGTGTTGTTTGAAAGAGCCTGGCTGGTGTGGCTCGGTGGTTGAGCATCGACCCATGCATCAAGAAATTGCCGGTTTGATTCCCGGTCAGGGCACATGCCCAGGTTGTGGGCCAAATCCCTAGTCGGGGGCATGCAGGAGGCGGCCAATCGATGTTCTCTCTCATCGATGTTTCTATCTCTCTCTCCCTCTACCTTTCTCTCTCTCTAAAAATCAATAAAGAAAAAAAATTGAAAGAATATACATATATATTATCTAGGATTTCTAAATGCCTCATATTTGTGTCTCTAAATTAATTAGCTTTATGGTTCAGAAAAAAATGCTACAATTCAGTGCTCCAGTTATTGCTTTAACTCATTATCTGACATGACCGAATATGTTGGTGTTAAGTAAATGATGTAAGGTATTTTCATGTATAGCTTAATCCTGATTGTCTCTGCTAGCCCAAGGGAGGCAGGTGAAAATTAAACATGAGCTCAAGCCTCTGGCCAACCTACTCTCACATCTACACAAGGTCATCTACTACTTATATGAGAAAAAAAAATGAAATTGAAATATATTTAAAAACACTGAATTTTATCTCTTATCTCACAGAACTTCTAATAAGATAACCAGAAGTAGAATAGATTAAAATTAACATAATTAATTATATCAATCTGTATACTAGATAAATCATCACAAGATAAATCTTCATTTATGGCATGATTCATTTCTCATGTTTCCTGCGAATTCCCCCATCTGAGCAATTTATGTTCACTCTTGAGAAAGACTACTCAGAAGACATACTGCAAGAGGAGAATGAAAATCAAACCTGGAGTAAACATTCTGGCACACAGACAACCAGTTAAATTAATTCATGGTATATAGAACGGCTTTTAGTGACAGTAGTGTGAAAGTCAGTGTCCTTGTCCACAATGATGGCACCTTTTTAAAAATGTTGTATAGAATGTAACTTTCATTTGAAAAATTGAATAATTTGCTTTCTATTCTGAAATGTTTAAAGAAGAGTCTAACTATGTTTATAGGGAAAGGAAGTTAATTTCCTCCAATAATAGTTCTATGAATATATTCAAGTGGGAAATTTTATTTTAAAATTTGTAAATACACCTTGACTCAGGTAGCAATGAAAAAGGTTGATTCTCCAGTGAAAAGAAATACACACACATACACACACACACGCACACACATACACATGCACGCGCACACATGCACACACACATGCATGCACACACACACACACACACACTGCGAGTTCTTTATGAACATATTTTAGGCAAAAAAGATTTTGCTTTCAATTCAACTTAAAAAATAAGGACTCTTTCTCTTAGTATATTAGGACTATGTTGGACAAATGGATCATGTCTACCGTTACATAAAGTAAGAGGTTTTTTTATGGTAAAATATATTTAGAATTGTACTTCTCAGAGTTTTCTTTCAGCTAGTCAAATTCTGTGCTATATTTTAAACCTGTCTTTTTTCAAAAACATTTTGTTTTTTTCTGCATTTCCTGATAAGTGATGAATTAACATAGGTCACTGGACTTCAACTCTGGTCGACTTTGAAACCTCCATTTTTTTGTTTTGTTTGTTTATAGCTTAAATTAAAAAAAAAAACAAAAACTTTTCATATACAGCATTACAGTATAGTTAATAACCAGAAACCTAAAGGATTGGAGGAAAAATGCTAGTGTTCCAAATAAAATAATTAGTTTGTAAGAGGAAATGCATTAACACTATTAGAGTGGGGAGGTTACTTACTGGATTGAAAATAGTCTAAATAACCATAAGCCAATGAGAAATTTGGTCCCCGAGTTTCAAAATGATATAACAGCATTATGGTTTTTTTTTAAAGAATTTCAAAGTATGTTAAACATCAGAACAAACATGTGGCTTATTTGAATTCATGCCTGCTCTGATAGACATTTTTTACCATTGTAAATGTATAGACTTTATATTTTCTCAAAATTCTATGCCTTATCCTAGAAACCAATCTTTTTTTTTTTTTTTTTTTTTTTTTATCCTCACCCCAGGACATTTTTCCATTTTTTGTTCAGATAGAGTGGGAGGGAGAGAGAGGAAGAGAGAGAGAGAGAAACATCGACGTGAAAGGGACACATCGAGTGGCTGCCTCCCACACGACCAACCAGGGCCGGGGACAAACTGCAACCGAGGCACATGCCCTTAGCGGGAACTGAACCCGGGTCTCTCTGGACCGCAGGCCGATGCTCTAACCGCTGAGCCAAACCGGCCAGGGCCTAGAAACCAATCTTGTAATATATAAAAATAAATTCCTTGAGTTGGTGGGAAAAGTGAAAAATATCATAATCCTTCCTAAAGTAGCTTGCAAACTTTGGATTTCTAATTATTATATCATCATAGTCCAGTCATAACTCTAAGGACCAGTTTGAGGGCTCCTCAGCAGTGACGGAATTCCTAGCCTAGTACTTAAACACAAATAGGAACAAAATTAACAGGTTCTTTCCGGGTGAGGATTAACAACAACAACAAAAGATCAGGTTTTATGTGGGATTTTGGAGGGAGAAGAATGAATAAGCCGAGCACACAGATTTTTAAGGCAATGAAAATACTCTACATGATAATATAATGATGAATATATGTCATCATACATTTGTCTAAACCTACAGAATGTACAACACCAAGAGTGAACCTTAAGGTAAACTATGGACTTTTGGTGATTATACTGCATTACTGTGAGTTCATCAATTGTAACAACTGTACCACAATGGTGAAGGAAGTTAATAATGGGGGAGGATATGTCTGTGTGTGTGCAGGGATATATGGGAAATCTCTGTACTTTCCTTTCAATTTTACTATGGTCCTAAAGCTGCTCTACAAAAAGAAAGCCAGCTGCCTTGGCCGGTTTGGCTCAGTGGTTAGAGCGTTGGCCCGCGGACCAGAGAGTCCCAGGTTCGGGCCCGCTAAGGGCACGAACCTCAGTTTCAGTTTGTCCCCGGCCCCGGTTGGGGTCGTGTGAGTGGCAACCACTCGATGTGTCTCTCTCACATCGATGTTTCTCTCTCTCTTCCTCCCTCTCCCCCATCCGCTCTATCTGAAGATAAATGCAAAAATGTCCTTGGGTGAGGATAAAAAAAAAACAACACATATATGTATAACACACAGACACAGGTAACAGTGTGATGACAGCCAGAGGGAAAGGAGGGTGTGAGGGTAGGTAGAAGTGCATAACAGTGGGGAAATGGGGATAGAAAAAGACTTTGCTTGGGGCGATGGGCGCACAACACAGTGTGCAGATGATGTTTTATTGAGTTGTACACTTGAAACCTGTATGGTTTTGTGAACCAGTGTCACCTCAATAAATTCAATTTTTTAAAAAGTTAAAAATTGAATCATTTATACCTTCATCCTCTTTTACCGATGAGAAGAAATAGTCTGTTATTTTCTCAATGTTAAGAAACACCTTTCTGTGACATCGCAGTAAAAGACACTTGACAGTAGTTTGCCTATGCCGTCAAATGACAGCATCTGACAAGGCAGTATCACTGTAAAAATCCCCTTTTCATCGACTGAGTTCTGATGAAGGATGGCTCTGAAAAGGTCAGTCTTTGAGATCACCCTATGTACCTATCAATAATTCTTGGAGTTCTATTCATTATTCATGCTTAACCTGAAGTTTTTCTCATTAACACATGAGGGTAGATTATCAGAGTCAGGAGTGTTTTGAACATAGGAATGAATTAGTTTCCCTTTCTTCTGTATCTCATCCAATTGTAGTTTGACATCTTTCTCTCTAACATTACCTTTAATATTAATTCATCCTCTTTTTCTTGCACATACATATTTCAGTTCCACTGCATATAGTATACGTGGCAACCCATACTGATCACAGTGCATAGCAGATTAATACTTTCAATTTGGTTTAAAACAACTAAAAGTAAAAGAGAATAGCCCTGGTCGGTTTGGCTCAGCAGTTAGAGCATTGGCCTGCGGACCAGAGAGTCCCGGGTTCGGTTCCCGCTAAGGGCATGTACCTCAGTTGCAGTTTGTTCCCGGCCCCGGTTGGGGTCGTGTGGGTGGCAGCCAGTCGATGTGTCTCTCTCACGTCGATGTTTCTCTCTCTCTCTTCCTCCCTCTCTCCCCCCCGCTCTATCTGAAGATAAATGCAAAAATGTCCTCAGGTGAGAATAAAAAAAAAAGGAAATTCCCATCAGCAGTGAATTTTCTGGGAATGTAGACTTGTACAGCCACTATGGAAAACAGTCTGGCAATTTCTCAAAAAACTAAGAATAGTGCTACCATATTAACCAGTAATCCCTCTCCTGGGTATATACCCGAAAAACTCAAAAACATGTATTGGTAAAGATATGTTCATTGCAGCATTATTCACGGTGGCCAAGACATGGAAACAACTAGAGTGTCCTCTGATAGAGGATTGGATAAAGAAGATGTGGCACATATACACAATGGAACATTACTCAGCCATAAGAAAAGATGAACTACTGCTATTTGCAACAACATGGATGGACCTTGAGAATATTATGCTGAGTGAAATAAATCAGACAGAAAGAGCTAAGAACCATATGGTTTCACTCATACGTGGGATAAAAAATGAAACTCGTGAACACAAACAACAGTGTGGTGGTTGCCAGAGGTAAGGGGGTGTGGGGTTTGGGGGTGAAGGAGGCCTACTATACGGTAACAGAAGATGATTTGACTTTGGTTGGTGGGCACACAGTGCAATACACAGCTCTTGTAACAGAGAAATCCACACCTGAAACCTATATGATCCTAATAACCAAAGTCACCCCAATACATTTTTAAAAATATATTAAATATACAAAAATGGTCTCATATTCTTTGACATCATCTATATGAAATGTCTGAAGTAGACAAAGCTATGGAGAAAGAAAGGAGATTTGTGGTGACCTGTGGGTGAGGGTAGGAGGGAATGGAAAGTGACAGCTACTGGGTACTGATCTTCCCAAACACAGAACGAGTACATTTATTATATATGAGAGCGAAGACCACCATTGTGCTCTGAGTGTCTGGCACATTTTCTGATATTTAATAAGTATTTGTTGAATGCTGAGTAAATGATTAAATGACTGAGTTATCAGCCAATACTCCATAAATGATGGTTGAATTTAATTTTTTAAAAGGAGAAATCAGCCCAGCCAATATGGCTCAGTGGTTGCACATTGACCCATGCACCAAGAGGTTGCCGGTTCGATTTCCAGTCAGGGCACATGCCCAGGTTGTGGGCCCGATCCCCAGTGGGGGGCATGCAGGAGGCGGCCAATCGATGTTCTCTCTCATCGATGTTTCTATCTCTTTCTCCCTCTCCCTTCCTCCCTCTCTAAAATCAATAAAGAAAAAATAAATAAACAAAAATTAATAAAAATAAAAAGATGAATCAGCTTAGGAAACTGATAACATGTAAAGAGTAAGAGGGATAGAGGTCAATAACAGCAAGAAAGTAACGAATTCCCAGAATTTGAGGTGTGAGAGGAGGGCAGCCCATATATCAATGTGCATCACTGCATCTTGGTTTCCTGCTCCCCCAAATATTGTTATAGCTCATCAACCTTACTCCCTGGATTCTTTCTTCAATATTCTGACTCTCATAGACTTCATTAATTTTCAATCTGAATTTGCCCAGTCATGGAAAAAAATTAACGTGAGACTTTTTCTTTCAGTTGTCACACAGTTGTGGGAAAGCTGCATTAGTACTAATTTACAGGAGTTTCCTCATCTCTTCTGGATTGCAGGAACATATTTATGACACAGTGTTCCTCGGTGACACTGGAAAACTAGTTGAAATCCCCTGACATCCACTGATCTAGACGTTTCCAAAGTTTTACGAGTACCTATTTCCTTGTGTCAAAGCCTTTCTGCTTAAAATACCTAAAAAATTTTCTTTTTTTCTAACTTAACCATGACTGCTACAGACACATATTTTATGGATGAGGAAACTGAGGCTCAGAGAAGTTAATTAACTTGTCCAAATTTACACAGATAGAACAACACCTACTATAACAATAGTTTTGACCAGAAATTTAAAAGGTATACAACTAAAATTCCAATAGACAAGTAATTTACTGCCCTGGCCAGGTACTCAGTTGGTTAGAGTGTTATCCCAATACACCAAGGTTTTTGGTTTGGTTTCAGGTTCAATATGTGGTCAGGGCACATACAAGAAGCAACCAATAAAAGCATAAATAAGTGGAACAACAAATCAATGTCTCTCTCAAATCAATAAATAAAAAATATTTTAGCCCTGGCCGGTTTGGCTCAGCGGTTAGAGCGTCGGCCTGCGGTCCAGAGAGACCCAGGTTCGGTTCCTGCTAAGGGCACGTACCTCGGTTGCAGTTTGTCCCCGGCCCTGGTTGGTCGTGCGGGAGGCAGCCACTCGATGTGTCCCTTTCACATCGATGTTTCTCTCTCTCTCTCTCTTCCTCTCTCTCCCTCCCACTCTATCTGAACAGAAAATGGAAAAATGTCCTCGGGTGAGGATTTAAAAAAAAAAAAAAATGTTAAAAAAAATATATTTTAAAAAATGTTTAAAAAGAAAGAAATATAATTTACCTTCCATCTTAGATTCCACTGACCATTATTACAATTACTCTCTGCCCTAGGACAATATATTTGGCCTTGTCCCTGTCATAAGTGAATGAGTCAACTTGTTTGCTGAATCACACTCACTCCTATTCAAAAACTTACAATCATCCCCTTTGTGCTGAGAGTTCTTTTCAATCATCATGCTTACAATCATCCTCTTTCATTCCAAGATAGGTAATTCTTGATTTCTCATCTAAATCAACAAACAAATGTAGTTTAATATTTTTCATCTTTAAAAAGCCCTCTTGGGAAATTCATAATATTACAGGCCTCCCTCAAGAAACAAGAAAAATCTCAAACATCCTAACATTACACATAAAGGAACTAGAAAAAGTACAACAACAAAGCATAAAGTGATTAGAAGAAAGAAAATGATGAATATCAGAGAGGAAACAAACAAAATATCGAGTCTAAAAAAAAACAATACAAAAGACAAATGAAACCAAGAGCTGGTTCACTGAAAAGATAAACAAGATTGATAAACCTTTAACTAGACATATCAAGAAAAAAAGAGAGAGGACCCAAATATATAAAACTAGAAATGAAAGCAAAAACCTAACAACTGACATCACAGAAATATAAAGGATTATAAGAAATTATTATTAAAAAAATGTAAGACAACAAATTGGACAATCTGGAAATAATGAATAAATTCCTAGAAATATACAATCTTCCAAAACTGAAACAAGAAGAAACAGAAACTTTCAACAGACCAATTACAACTAATAAAATCAAAGCATTAATCAAAATACTTCTGACAAACAAAAGTCCTAGACCAGATGGCTTCACAAGTGAATTTTATCAAACATTCAAAGAAAAAATAACATCTATCTTTCTCAGACTACTGCAAAAAATTCAAGAGAAGGGAAAACTTCCAAGCTCTTTTTATGAGGCTAGCATTATCCTAATTCAAAAGCCAGAAAAAGACACTATGAAGAAAGAAAATTATAGGCCAATATCCCTGATGGACGTAGATGCAAAAAAAAATCACCAAAATATTAGCAGAATGAATGCAGTAATACATTTAAAAGATCATACACCATGATGAAGTGGGATTTATTCCTAGGATGCAAGGTTGGTACAATATCTGCAAATCAATTAACATGACACACTACATAAATAAAATAAAAGTAAAAATCACATGATCATATCAATAGATGCAGAAAAAGCATTTGACAATATCCACCACCGATTTATGAAAAGAACTCTCAGCAAAATGGGAATACAGGGAACATACCTCAGAACAATAAATGTGATATATGACAAACTCGCAACTAACTTTATATTCAACAGTGAAAAAACTAAAAGTGTTTTCCTTAATATCAGAAACAAGACATGTCCACTCTCAACACTCTTATGCAACATAGTACTGGAAGTCCTAGCCACAGCCATCAGAGAAGAAGAAGAATTAAAAAGCATCTAAATTGGAAAAGGGAAAGTAAAACTGTCATTATTTGCATATGACATGATACTGTATATAGACATCCATAAATATTCCACCAAAAAACTACTAGAACTGAAAAATGAATTTGGTAAAGTAGCAGAATACAAAATGAATATTCAGAAATCAGCTGCATTTTATACACCAAAAAGGGAAATTAAGGAAACAATCCCAATTACAAATGCATAAAAATATAACTAGGAATAAATTTAACCAAGATGTAAAAGACCTGCACCCCAAAAATTATAAGACACTGAAGAAAGAAATTAAAGAAAATATAAATAAGTGGGAGCATATACTGTGTTCATGAATAGGAAAAATTAACAAAATTTAAATGTTCATACTACCTGTCCGGCCGGTGTGGCTCAGTGGTTGAGCGTCGACCCATGCACCAAGAGGTCACCTGTTCAATTCCTGGTCAGGACACCTGCCCAGGTTGTGAGCCCGATCCCCAGTGGGGGGCATGCAGGAGGCGGCCAGTCGATGTTCTCTCTCATCGATGTTTCTATCTCTCTCTCCCTCTCACTTCCTCTTTCTCTAAAATCAATAAAGGAAAAAAAAATTTAAATGTCCATACTACCCAAAGCAATCTATAAATTCAATGTAATTCCCATAAAGATATCAATGGTATATTTCACATAAGTAGAATAAATATTCCAAAAACTTATATGGAACTACAAAAGACCCCAAAATAGCCACAGCAATCTTGAGAAAGAACAAAATTGGAGGAAGCATGCTACCTGATACCAAATTATACTACAAGGCCATAGTGATGAAAACAGCATGGTACTGGTATAAAAACAAACATATAGATGAATGGAACAGAATAGAGAGCCCAGAAATAAACCCACACATTTATGGGTCAATTAATATTTGACAAAGGAGGCAAGAACATGCAATGGGGTAAAGATAGTCTATTCAATAAATGAGGTTGAGAAAATTGGACAGACAGGTGCAAAAAAATGAAACTAGACCACCTTCTTACACCATAAACAAGAATGAACTCAAAATAGCTTAAAGACTTAAATGTAAAGCTCGAAACCGTAAAAATCCTAGAAGAAAGCATAAGCAGTAAAATCTTAGACATGTCTCATGGTGATATTTTTTCTGATGTATCTCATTGGGCAAGGGAAACAAATAAAAAAAACATATGGGACTACACTGCCCTGGCCAGTTTGGCTCAGCGGTTAGAGCGTCGGCCTGCGGTCCAGAGAGTCCCGGGTTTGGTTTCCGCTAAGGGCACATACATCGGTTGCAGTTTGTCCCCGGCCCTGGTTGGGTTGTGCGGGAGGCAGCCACTCGATGTGTACCTTTCATGTCGATGTTTCTCTCTCTCTCTCTCTCTCTTTTTCTCCCTCCCTCCCACTCTAGCTGAACAAAAAATGGAAAAATGTCCTCGGGTGAGGATAAAAAAAAAACAAAAAACATATGGGACTACATTAAACTTACAAGTTTTTGGACAGCAAAGTAAACCATTAACAAAATGAAAAGGGAACACACTGAATGGGAAAACTTGTTCTCTGATCATACATCTGATAAGGGCTTAATATCCAAAATTTATAAACAACACATACAACTCAACAGCAAAAACAAACAATCCAATTAACAAATGGGCAAAGGACCTGAATAGACACCTCTCCAAAGGGAACATATAGATAGCCAATAAACATGTGAAATGATGCTCAATACCACTAATCATCAGAGAAATGCAAATTAAAGGCATAACAGGATATCACCTCCCATGTGTCAGTATGGCTATCAATAAATCAACAAACAAGTGCTGGCGAGGATGTGGAGAAAAGGGAACCCTCATGTACTGTTGGTGTGAATGCAGACTGCTGTAGCCACTGTTGAAAACATTACGGTATTTCCTTTAAAAATTACAAATGGAACTGCCTTATGACCCAGAGATTCCACCTCAGGGAATATATCCGAAGAAACCCCAAACACTAATTTGAAAGAATATATGCACCTCTATGTTCTTTGCAGCGTTATTTACAACAGCAAAGATTTGGAAGCAGCACACGTGCCCATCAGTGGAGGAGGAGATGTAAAAGCTGTGGTACATTCATACAATGGAATGCTACTCGACCGCAAAAAAGAAGGAACTCTTCTTACCTTTTGCCACAGCATGGATGGACCTGGAGATTTTATGCTAAGTGAAATAAGCCAGTCAGAGAAAGACAAATACCATGTGATTTCACTTACATATGGAATCTAATGAACAAAATAAACACACAAAATAGAAACACAGATGTAGAGCACAGACTAACAGCTGTCAGAGGGGAGGGGATTGGGGGACTGGGTAAAAAAGTTAAAGGTATCAAGCAAAGAAGAAAAACCTCATAGACACAGACAGCAGTATGGTGATTACCGGCAGGTGCGGGGGAGAGGTAGAAGAGGGTAAAGGGGGGATAAATGGTGATGGAAGGAGACTTGACTTGGGGTGGTGAACACACAATACAGTGTACAGGTGATGTATTATAGAATTGTACACCTGAAACCCATGTCATTTTATTAAACAATGTCACCCAAAAAAATTCAATAATTTTTTTCTAAAAATTAAAGTAAATAAAGAATGATTATTGAATAGAAAATGAAGCACCTTATACTTTAGAGGAATATTTACAAAGCCACTAATCTCAAAATGGCTGTTAAAATAAGTTTGCTGAGAGGAACTAATAACTTTTGTAGTACATGAAATCTGTTGATAAAAGCACTCTTTGGGTGGTATGAAGCCAGGAGCACATCTTTTCTTTCCTCTCTCTGTAATTTGGAATATACAGAGCAGTTTTGATTTTTATCACAAAGCACTCTATTACTTCTCTGCAATCAGAAAGGTCTTTCCAACAAAGTGATTTTTTTGAGATTACCCTTTTATGGAAAGGTTATTTTGCGCTACAGTACAAAACCTAGTTACACACAGTACATTGCTCTCATTCTGTTTGAACAATAGTTTGGAGACTTCTAATGACTCAGGTGTGGCACACAAGTGTTCCAGTATTTAGCAGCCGCACTCCTTAATGTCAGCAGAACTCTGACACTTTCATTTTAATGAGTAAGACTGCGGATCTTCAATATAACTTCCTTTATACAGAGTTTTTAGTCACTGCATTGAAGGGGTTCATTTCTGCTTTAGCTGTTCCTCTTGAGACTTCACACATAATGTCACTGTTTTATGCCTGGAACGAGATTAATCTTCATTATAAGAATATTATCTAAACTCTAGACTACAATTACTAAGTGAGTTCTAGAGAATATATGTGTTTTCTAAGAGCTATCAGAAATTCATTCGCATCTACTTTATTTTTTAGAGGAAACAAATGGAGTGGTGGACATGTTTGTATTTGCACATTTTATTTGGTTCTAGCCATAAACAGAAATCTGAAAATCCAACAAAGGTCTTGACATAATGAACACACCCTTCAAAGGCTTGCCAAGTCCAAATATTCTGAAACAAAACATAAAATGTGAGTTCCATAAGGGGAACATCACACCAAGGTGCACAGTAAGTACAACAAAAATATCCTGAGATCTTTACAGAATTTTTTTTTATCACAGTGTAGAATCAATGCCATAGTTACACATTTCAAGATATATAAATGGACAAATACAGGGATATTTGGAAAAACAACTACAGAAGGAGAAAACCACATTGCTGAGTTGAAAAATATGTTCACATTTGTAAGCTTCAATTTTTATCTTCCATTAACATAAAAAGGTATCAATCCACTGCTTCAAAAGCAGCTCTAGGTGTCAGAGTGATCAAGAATATTAAAATAGCCCTGGTCGGCTTGGCTCAGCGGTTAGAGCGTCGGCCTGTGGTCCAGAGACACCCGGGTTCGGTTCCCGCTAAAGGCATGTACTTCGGTTGCAGTTTGTCCCCGGCCCTGGTTGGTCGTGCGGGTGGCAGCCACTCGATGTGTCACTCTCACATCGATGTTTCTCTCTCTCTCTCTTCCTCTCTCTCCCTCCCACTCTATCTGAACAAAAAATGAAAAAAATGTCCTCGGGTGAGGATAAAAAAAAAAAAAAAAAAAAAAAAAGAATATTAAAATAGCCCTGGCCGGTTTGGCTCAGCGGTTAGAGCATTGGCCCGTGGACCAGAGAATCCCGGGTTCAGTTCCCACTAAGGACACGTGCCTCAGTTGCAGTTTGTCCCCGGCCCCTGTTGGGGTTGTGTGGGTGGCGACCACTCAATGTGTCTCTCTCACATTAATGTTTCTCTCTCTCTCTCTTCCTCCCTCTCTCCCTCCTGCTCTATCTGAAGATAAATGCAAAAATGTCCTCGGGTGAGGATAAAAAAAAGTGATATAGTCCCTCAAGGAGCTCATAATCTAATGGTACACTACCGAGTAAACTGAGGCACAGTGGTCAATTACTTACCCAGTGAAGTAGAATTAGCTAGGTACTTAGAAATGGGGGACTAGGCCCTGGCTGGTTTGGCTCAGTGGTTGGAGCATCGGCCCGTGGACCAGAGCGGCCGGGGTTCAGTTCCTGCTAGGGGCACGTACCTCAGTTGCAGTTTGTCCCCGGCCCCGGTTGGGATCATGTGGGTGGCAGCCACTCAATGTGTCTCTCTCACATCGATGTTTCTCTCTCTCTCTCTCTTCCTCCCTCTCTCCCTCCCGCTCTATCTGAAGACAAACGCAAAAAAAAAAAAAAAAAGAGTCCAGGGTACAACTAATACCTCATAAGTAAACTCCTTTGCTTGAAGAGCAATCTACATACAGAAACATATAAAATCTGCTGGCAAAAAGGTTAAAATAGTTTCCAACTGTCACTTTGATTGAAGTCATGTCTTACAATCAATTAAGCCACTACCTGGTGATATTTCTACACTTGTCTCGAAAGGCTTGGGGTATGCCACTGGTCTGCTCAGACACAATAACTGTAGGTAGCCTGAAATCCAGTTCTAGCACTGGGAATCATACTGAAATTCTTCAAAATATACCATTAACTTTAAATTTTTTTTTTTATCCTCACCCGAGGACATCCTTTCATTTTTTGTTCAGATAGATTGGGAGGGAGAGAGAGGAAGAGAGAGAGAGAGAAACATCGACGTGAAAGGGACACATTGAGTGGCTGCCACCCGCACGACCAACCAGGGCCGGGGACAAACTGCAACCGAGGTACCTGCCCTTAGCGGGAACCGAACCCGGGTCTCTCTGGACCGCAGGCCGACGCTCTAACCGCTGAGCAAAACCGGCCAGGGCTATACCATTAACTTTAAATGTACAGCATGTTTATGATACTTTTACATCTAGAAGTTTGGACAAATGTTCCTCTAACCCTCATTCAGAGGATTCTAGTAAGTTATAGGCACCACAGAAATTAGAGAACTTGTCTGTTACTTTCCATACTTCGGAAGTAATTTAAACATTATATACATATATACAAAGACATTACATTTAGATGCATGTATACACCCATCTAATGTACAACAGCTAATTGGAGACATGAACCCACGTAAGGCAATTTCTTTTGCTCTAAGGACACATAATCCTTGAAGGCAGCAACAGAGTATATGAAGAACTGTCCATTTCAGGCCTGACCATCTGTTTTAGTGATACTGTCTGTGATAAAGTTATTTCAGCAGGCAGAATGTCTATTTCACTGACAAAAAGCCATAATTATAAAAAGAATTGTTTTTGAATGTGGAAACCATAATTATCCAGTCATCTAAGTAGTGAACTACTCAAAAACACTATTGACCTGAATGCTGCAACTGACTGAGAATGAGGGAACTTCTGAGAATCGAACTTTAATGCATATTTCATCCACACAGGATGTTCCAAAAGCACTCAATAAACGAATTCTCAAATGCTGTCACTTGCTCACTTCGAGCAATTCTTCGCTTTGCTCTGGAGGATTTTCTTCTTTATCAGGGTTTTCTGAGTGTTTGCTTTTAGATAAGGAGGTCCCTACACCTTCAGACACCTTATTACTTGGGCGATCCTGTTTCATCTCCAGCAAATAGACATCAATGGGCCCTTTGGTGCTCTGTACATGTAGGGCGATAGAGTCCTCTCCGGGGGCTGGAACGTCCAGTACGGTTTCTGCTGGAGCTTTAACTGCAATCACAATCTGCTCACGGAATGCTTCAATGCTCTGAATATCTTGGTATGTCACATATGCTACTCCTTCATTTTCTTTGTCATCGGTTAATTCAAATAACTGCTGAGCACAATCCTTAATTAACTCATCCAGAGCATCTTCCATTGCTGATAAGTCATAAAGTTCCTTCTGCAGCTGCTTCTGCCGGGACATTGCTTCAAAATTGGTGATATCACCTCCTATCCACCGAATACAGTTCTTCGACTTTTTTTCCACCAGGTCGGCTCCACGTAAAATATTGTTGATGTCATACAACCGTCGTTTTTGCACTCCCAGTTTTGTGGAAACCTCCTTTAAGTCAAGGACACCCCCAGGGGCACTCCGGACCAGATCCATAAAGTTTTGAGTTATACTAAACAGGGATGAATCAAAGCGAGATTTCATCACTTTGGGGTTTTTTTTCACAGACACAGCTTGTCCATTCTCTTCGGGAGGAACGCCGATCTGGGCCGGCAGCAGGCCGTCCACGTCGGGACGGTCCTGACGCTCGCAGGGCACCTGCCCCTCTGCCGGGTCCCCCAGCAGGCCCGGCCCATTCTGTGCTGCCAGCTCCTGACTCATGATGCTCAGCGGCCGCCCCTCGCCCTCGCACCCGAGCTCTCGCACCTGCGGCCCGTGCGCCTGGGCCGACGCTACCCGCAACTCACCGGTGCCGGAGCCGGTTCCAAGCAGGCACAGGGCTTGCGGCCCGTTCAGAGATGCATCTGGCTAGGCCGAGCCGGACCAAAGGGAAAACACGTCGCGCCACGGTCCCGGGAATTATCACGCAAAGTGGAAGAGAGCAGGGAGACTCACGATTTGCACGACGCCATTTTCTCCATCTTTCCACATGCGCAGTGCGCCGCCCCCAGTGCGCATGCGTGCAGCTGCCAGCCCGCCTCCCCCCCCCCCCCAACACACGTGGGAACACACGTTGCAAGAGGAAAGGAAGAGTATGCCCTGCACCCGGACATCACGTCTAATAAGTGAACGTGTCACAGGGTAATAACACTTCTTTGTTTTTGTTTTTGGGTTTTGTTACTTTTTCCCATTAGAGATAGATTGCATCAACTAAGAGAACCAATAACAAAAATTGTTAGCTGTGGTACTATTTAGTGACTCATTTGAAGGAAAAATGGAAGGATGAAAAACAGTGCATGTTATTTTAGCAGATATTGCACAACGCAAAATATTACGTGTACACAAAATGAGTGAATATTGGAGTTTTTAATTCTTTATTTTCTTGGTAAAAAGGCGTTTTTTCAATCAGTGATACGTCTGCCCCATTATTAAGAACTATATTGAATATCACTGTAGTCATTATGATCAGAGCAGTTAAATTTTTTTTTTTTTTTTTTTTTATCCTCACCCGAGAAGATTTTTTCATTTTTTGTTCAGATAGAGTGGGAGGGAGAGAGAGGAAGAGAGAGAGAGAGAAACATCGATGTGAAAGTGACACATCGAGTGGCTGCCACCCGCACGACCAACCAGGGCCGGGGACAAACTGTAACCGAGGTCCGTGCCCTTAGCGGGAACCGAACCCGGGTCTCTCTGGACCGCAGGCCGACGCTCTAACCGCTGAGCCAAACCGGCCAGGGCAGAGCAGTTAAATTTAACATTACGTTTTAATGAGAAATCTAATTGTTGATATAGGAAACTTAAAGCATGTATAGAACATTTTTCATTTACTATAGAACATTTTTCATTTACTATAAAACATTTTTCATTTACACGCCCTTGCTGTTTAATTGTATTTCGAATTCTTCTTGAATGAAATACTTTCAGACCTGACCAAGATCAAATCTGGTTTGGAAGCGCTGTCACAACATGAGATTCTTCAATGTCTCTCTTCTCAAATTTAAATTGTATCTATATTTATACATATTCTCCTTTTCTCTCCCATCTTAGAGAAAACATTTGTTCTTTCTAAAGCCTTAGATTCCTTTGTCTTTCCTTCCCTCACCTCAGGTTTTTCTTTCTTTCTTTTCAATCTCTCACCTGACACCAAATCTTTTCCCTTCATTATAAAAACAAATTCATGATGTCCCATTCATTAAACAAATACAAGTTCCGAGAGTCTGATACCTCCTTCAAACTGCAGTGCTTTTTTCAATTCCTTTCACTTTAAAATTCTGAAAAGAATAGTCTATCTATACTTCCAAAACCTTATTACTCAAATCATTCTGTAAATCCTTCCCAGGCCCCTCTAACGTGTACTATTTTGCTCAAAGGTCAGTAGCTAAAACACCCAATCTCTGTTTCCTATTCTTCATCTTAGTTGTCTTTGACATTTGCCTTATTTAACTTATTTGACTCCTTCCTGACTGCTGCGATTCTCAATACTCTCCTAGCTCTCCTCTTCTTCCTCCTTTTTTTTTTCCTTCAGGAATTTCAACATTTCAAATACTGTTTTATTTTATTTCCAGCTCAGCTCACATGGAGAATGTAAGAACTACAACAAAATTTCTAATAAATTAAGTTTTGTAACTTAAAAAAATAAAAGAATGTATATGCATATATGCATAATCAATAGACACAGACAACACTGCAGTGAAGGCAGGGTGGGGGGTGTCAAGGGGGGGGACAAAGGAGGGACATCTAATACTTTCAACAATAAAGATAAATCATCTTCCTCTTCCTTTGACCACTCCTTCTCAGTCTCATGTACCTACATGATGTTTCTTGGGAATTTTTTTCTTAGCTCTCTTCTCTATACCTAACAAAGATACAAACTGGCAGTCTCTGTACCAAGTATAATGTACAGATATGATTTGTTTGATCAGCATTCAAATTGAGCATGAGTTCCCTAGTTCAATATCGTGTTATAACTGATTTGTTTTACATTCTTATTTCTACCAGCCAGTCTGAAGTACCTTGTCGTCAACATTTTTATTCTTATATACTCTCTTGAGTTCTAAGTCTACATTTTTAACTCCGTTACACATCTCCATTTTTATATCCCTTTAGCATCTAAAACCATATTTCTAGACATCAACTTAGCTTCTTCCCTCTCTAACTCTTTTTTTCTAACTTTCTTTATTTAGGCTGATAGTGCCAATATCTTTCCATTATATATCTTCCCATTGATTTGGGCCTGACAGTTCAATGTCACCATTGATTCCTTCCTTGCCACACAGAACCAACTGATTTCAAGTCCTGTTGGTTCAAGTTTTATAATATATTTTGCATTGATCCCTCCTCTTCTCTATTCCCAGAGCAAGGTTAGGTTCTCATTGCTTACCCTCTCAATCACTACAGTAGTTCCTTATGAAGTAAACTGTGTCACATGGAAAGCATTTGAAAGAATGTCAAGTTTAGCCCTGGCCGGTTTGGCTCTGCGGTTAGAGCGTCGGCCCTTGGACCAGTGAGTCGTGGGTTCGATTCCAGTCAAGGGCACATACCTCGGTTGCAGTTTGTCCCCGGCCCTAGTGGGGTCGTGCGGGAGGCAGCCACTCGATGTGGCTCTTACACATTGATGCTTCTCTCTCTCTCTCCCCCCCATCTGATAATAAGTGGAAAAATATCCTTGGGTGAGGAATAAAAAATAAATAAATAAAAGAATATCAAGTTTAACCTGTGATAAATAAAATTAGGTGGCCTTGAAAGCTGCCATTAAATATCTGAAAAGCTGTCATGGAGAAAAGTGATTAGACTTATCCTGTGTGGTCTTCAAGAAAGCCAGGATCCCTGTGGTCAGAAGATGTTTGGAAGGGTCAGGGTCAATACAAAGAAACTTTTTCTAGTATTTATTTAAGAAAGTAAACTCATGCTACTCAAGGTATTGGAGCCCAGGCTAGAAGACAGCAAGTCAGAGATGGCATAGAAAGGGTTACATAACTTTGAAGGGCCTTTCTTATCAGAGTTTCTGACTTTAAGATTTATTAATTTGTGAGACTGTCAGATCTAGAAATCCAAAATACCTATGAAAGTTTTGGGGATTATATATCTTTATTTTTTAAACTGCCAGTATATATGGAGGCCATGAGTCAACTTCTTTGAAGAGTCAGTTGTTTAGATATTTTTTCCTAAATAAGGAGCAGTAGTTAAAAGATTTTTCAGGCCCTGAGGGTACAATCAGAACTGTGAGGAGAACAGGAGTAATATTATTTTTATTTCACTGATTAGAAAATTGAAATTTGGTAGTGTTATTTCTTACTAAAGTAGTATGATATGTCAGCAAGAGGTATTATTAAAATCATTTTTGTCTGACTCCTAATCCATTAAAACATGTTACTTTTCATTAATGGGTGGTTTTTGGCATGAAAATGAACATGAACGCAATGATAATGGCTAAGTAATAATAATGGAAGGAGAAGAAATTTTAATAATTTTGAAATAAACATCCATTTCACCTGATGGGATTTATTTGATTTACTGATGCTTAATAACATCAGACAAAATTTCACCATGACTCAGGTAAAATTGGTCACACAAACAAGCCTCTCATTGGCAATAACCATCTCATCAAGAAAAGAATTTCCTGAATTTATTTATATCTTGAAATATATCTCTCCTTTGATAGGTATTTTCTCACTAAAGAATGGCTGGTTTTATCAAATATAAATATATAATAAATAATTTGATCTATTTTTAATTAAGAGAAAATAGTTCTTATTACATAGGTAAATGACATACTTCCTCCATGAGATTCTTCTCTTAAGAGTCTTTGAGGGTTTAAAGTCTAATTTGAAAATATGCTAGAACGATCATCATAACTTTGTGTTATTAGTTAGGGCAGGATTTAAAGAGATGGTTTCATTATCAGGATTTTTTTCAAGTGGTTTAAAAATAGCTAACATGGCTGTTTTACCTGAATATTTATTGCTATGCACTGGTCCTTATGATTCTTATATTTAAAACTATGAGCATAAATAGGATAAAATTCATATCCTCAGCATGTTGCACATTTTATGACTAATTGTCATGGCAGAGCCATCTGCTACCATAATTAAGCACAACAGTCCAGCAGTTGTCCAGCTGTTGCCATTATGCAGTGCATTCAATAGTCCAATAGACGGGCTCTGAAATGGCAAGAACAATTGAGATAGCTGTGGGTGCAATCCGATAGGGAGTAGGAAACACAGTCATACTAGCAGTGATCGACTCCTCAGGTATCAATATAAAATGTGTCCTTTCGTCTATGTGGTTAATCAGCCTATGCTGCAAGTTTATATTATGCTTCTTTATATATGCTTTCTTATTTTCTTCATTAAACTTTTGCATACATTTGTAATCATTTTCAATTGATTTTTTAAATATTTTCCTGTACTGGCTAACATAAATAAGTGGAGCTCTGAGCAGACAAAGTGAATCCCTCCATACTGTAGTCCCCAGCATTTCCCAGGAAGATCAGCGGGCCCACAGGAATGTCTTCTTTTTGGGTCACATGCCTGTGGTTGTGGGAAGCAGACTTCTGCTGCTGCCTCACCAATAATTGGTTTTGAGGAAACAGCCGACTGGAATGATCTAGAATGCCACAGTTACCCTTGTTACAATAGCCACAAATATCAACAACAGTGCTTTCTACTATGGACCAGCTAAGGATTAAACACAAGCCTGTTCACCATTGAATGTGCAATTAATTTAAGGTGATGCATGAAAATCCTTGCAGAACTGAAACTATTTCTTCCCAGGGTCTAGTACAGTGTCTTTCATTTTTAACAGACATTCCAGAATTGTTCGCTTAATAAATATGTACACAAACAAATGAACTCCAAGTGCAACAGAATTCCATACAGTAAGTGCAGCTGAAGTTCAGATGAGATGGAGAACACAAAAGGAAGAATTACCAAGGGAAAAATTCACTGAGGTGATGAATTGAGCCTTGCAAGATCTGCAAAGTTTAATACAAGGCGGGAGAAGGGGATTTCAAGGTAAGGGAAAACATCGCTACTTCAAAGCACTAAGTATATTTAAGTGATAGTGAGTACTAAGCCAGTTTAATTAGACTGGTGGTCTCAGGTATTGGATTTGTAAGAAAAAGGCTGGAAAAGAAGATAGGAATAAATTCTGGAGGTCTCTAAATGTCAGCCAAGCTGTATATTTATCTTACACAAGGAGACGTTTAAGTGTTTTGAGCAAATGAGAGCTATGATCCCAGCAATATACAGTACAGATTGTTAATAGTGAAAGATATGTGGCAGGGAGGATGATTAGGAGCTCAGCGCAATGATTTGGGTTGTCAAAAGTGGAAATAACTCCGGTGATGTGCAGTAGTATACTTCACCAAGTATTGGCAAAGACTTGGTAATTGGTGCTCACAAAAGAGGCCACAGTGAAGATAAAACTTGGAATCACCTGTAGTCATCCAAGACAATGGAAGAAAATACTCAACAGAAGAATAGAAAGTTTAGGTCCTAAATTTAGGGAAACGTACCACATTTGGGAGAAAATAGAAGGGAAAGCAACAAAGAAGCCAAATAAACTCAGAAAAGAAACAGTGGTTTACAGAGGCTATGAAATGTATCATGATAATATTATTAGAGATACAGCCCGGCTGGTGTGGCTCAGTGGTTGAGCATCGACCCATGCACCAAGAGGTCGCCGGTTCAATTCCCAGTCAGGGCACATGCCCAGGTTGTGGGCCCGATCCCCAGTGGGGGGCATGCAGGAGGCGGTCAATCGATGTTCTCTCTCATCGGTGTTTCTATCTCTTTCCCTCTCCCTTCCTCTCTCTCTAAAATCAGTAAAGAAAAAAAATAATTTTTAAAAAATATTGCAAGAGATACAACTTATTGGAAGCTAACAATGCACTAAACACTGTGATTAGTATTTTATCCACATAAGGGTTTTAACTGTCTCAATTTTATGAGGTAGCCATTGTTTCTAGTATAATTTTGGAAAACAGTAATGACACAAAGAGAAGAAGTAATAGCTAATATGTAGCAGAACTGGGTTTTTACTCTACCTCCCTTTAATTCTGTTTGCCCATACAAATATTTTTTTGAGATGAGAAGACATATGCATGTACAAAGGCCTAAAGAAAGAAGATTCATTAGCAAAAATTTGAAAGAAGCTATAGGAAATAGTGTTAAAATGAATGAGATAATATTAGCTTTAGAAATAAAAGGTATGCTTCTTCCCTTAAATGAAGAAGAAAGGGTACGATAAAAAGACAAAGGTGTAATAAACTAAAGATAACCAGGAACAAGTCAGATGTCCTTGATCTTGATACCACCTATCACAAATAATATCCACCAAGTGCAGAGAGACAATTTCCTAGTATCAGGGAAGGAAAGTAAGTTTAGTATACAACCTGTCAACCTTACTCCATGTGCTCAACAATAACATCGTCTAGTAACAACAAAGATGTTTTTAATTATATTCCACTTTTATTATGTAACATTCTGTGGCCTGGGAGCACTGAGACAGGTGGATAGCAGGGATGATTCGGACTAAGGAACTAGCAGGGAAAACAATGAAATATTCTGGAGTCAAAAAGTCTAGGGCCTTTAAGTCACCAGAAATGCAGTTCAAAATAATAGAGCTTTTTTTATTGTGACAAAATAACATAATATTTTTTCATGCTCCTTCCTACTAAGTAAAACTGTAAGCCCTAGAAATAATGCAAAGAAAACCAAATGAGAACTGTGAAAGTTATAAAGAGGAAGGGAAATTGGTCAGGGACTCCAGGACTGTGGCAGGACATCTTAGGATAATTCCACCCAACAGAAGAAAGCAACTATGGTGAGTAGAATAAAGATGCTGACAAACTAATCCTTGAAACCGGTGAATATGTTACCTTACATGGTAAAAGAGGATTTTCAGATGTGATTAATTTATGGTTCTTAGGATGGGGAGATTTTCCTGGATTATCCAGTGAACCAATATAATCACAAGGGTCATTATTTGAAGGAGGCAGCAGGTGATGTTATGTTATTTTGTCAGTGAAGGTGATGTGACAATGGACACGAAGGGCAGAGTGATGTAGAGTCATGAGTCCAGGAATGTGGGCAGCCTCTAGAAGCTGGAAAAAACAAGGAAATAAATTTTTCCCTAGAGTCCCCAGAATACAAACAATCCTGCTGATATCTTGATTTTATTCCAATGAAACCATTTTGTACTTCTGACCTCCAAACCTATAAGATAATATATTTGTGTTATTCTAAGCAAAGCCTTTGATGATTTGTTACAGTAGCATAGAAAACCGAGGCAGCAATTCAATCTCAATGTTTCTTTACCTTTAACATAACTTCAGAGGCAGCTCAAATATGCTGATTTTTCCACCTAATTGAATATGAGTCCTTCTGACAAAACCAGGTAAACCCACACCATCAGCTATGTGATTGATCAAGATCCTTGCTGACAATAAACAACCAAGGGAAGTGCTCGTCTTCCCTAACTGAGACTCTCCTATTTCCACTAAGAAAATCTAGCATAGTTAGGTAGTATCAAGAGGAATTCCACTTCAAAAGGTAGCAAAACCTGGGTGTCTCCTTTGTCCCCACAGGCCTGAGACTGCCATTTCCCACTGAGAGATACTGGGAGACCAGCGGCAACTGCAAGACAGATTCTTCTACAACAAGTGGTATGGCCTGGGAAGATGCCACTGCCCAGACCATACACATTAGAATAAGTAGGAGGTACCAGTAAGAGAGATCCCACTATAAAATTAGCAAAGCCCAGTGAATTTGCACACATGGGCTTAAGATTCTTTTCTACAAACAAGAGGCACCAGGGTAACCAAGGGGAATCTTCAAGAGAGACCCCATCACAATATATGAAGTCTGGAATGGGAAAGTCTTCTAAATTAATAGACACAATGTCTAGAATATAACTGAAAATTATTCATCATAGCAATGACCAGTAAAATCACAAGTGAATGCAAAATGACAGTAGACTGATGACAACATTGAGGTAAATCAAAAGTTGAAATTGTCAAGTTTTAAAGCAGCCACTGAGCTGGGCCCTGAGCTGGGCCCCTTGGCTAAGGCAACTAAGTGATTCCATTCTTATCTAGGCCCCTTGGCTAAGGCGACTAAGTGACTCCATCTTTATCGGCAGTGGACCTTCCTCAGTATTTTTCCAATAATAGGTTGATTACCCCTAGAAGTAAAGGAACTTTACCTAAGGTTATGGTTGACCTATGTAACGGGATGTATCTTGAAGTTTCTGAGTATCAGGAACTGAAAATCATGAGCCCAGTGACTAATGCTTATTTTGGCTTCTGTGATAACTGCTTTTGTACCCACAATTGTACTGGTTCCCTGAGGGAGAGCCAAAAGGGAATGTGGCTTCTGTTTTTAAAAGCGGATGAACAAGAACAATTGGGACTGTTGATTTGGGGAGACTATGCCCCCCGCAGCCCGCCGGTGAATATAGTGCTCCTTTACAATTTGGCTGTGCATCTCTGATTATCTCACTGACACGTCATAACAGACTATAAAAAAATATTTTGGCAAACAACTACAAATTATTTAAAAGAACCAGGTGAACATTATAAAACTTACATGTAAAAATGTATAACAGAAATAAAAATCTCACAAATTGGCCTCAATAGTAAAGTGGAGATGACAGAAGATAAATCAGTGAACTTGTGGATATCAATAGAATTTACCTAAACTGAAGAAAACAGAATAAAAATAAAATAGCCTCAAGGACCTGTAAGACAATGATAAAAAAAATCCAGCATTTGTATCATCTGAGTCTCAGAAGGAGAAAAGAGAGACAGTGATGCTGAAAGAGTATTCAAAAAAGTAATTTTTAAAACCTCTCCATTTTTAGTTGACTTAAATCTACAGACTTAAGAAGCTGAGTGAACTCCAAACAAGATAAACCCAAATCAATATTAAACTTCTGAAAACTGTAAACAAAGAAAAATCTTAAGCACATATACAGAGAACACTAAGTATCTTTTGATCTCTCATCTACAATTATGAAGGACAGAAGGAAGTGGCACACCATTTGCAAATGCTAAAAATAAAAACTGTCAATAACTAGAATTTTATAATCAGTAAGACTCTTTCAAACTGGGGAAAGAAAAAATAAATGCCAACAATGAATAATATACCCAGTAACAGGCCTTTGAAAATGAAGGACAGATAAAGACTTTCCCAGACAAGCAAAATCTGAGGGAGTTCATCAGCACTAAAACTGCCTGACAAGAAATGTTAAGGGAGTTCTTTAAATTGAAACAAAATGACACTAAAGCTCAACATGAAAGCATATGAAAGGATAATGGTAAAGGTAAATATACAGACAAATACAGAATACTGTAATAGTGTAACAGAAATGTGTAAATCAGTTTTAATTTGGGTACAGAAGTTAAAGACAAAAGTATAAAAATAACTATAACAATATGTTAATGAATAAATGATATAAAAAAGTAATTCATGACACCAATAACATAAAGTGTGGGAAAAGAGAAGGAAAAGTATAGAGTATTTGTATTATCAGCTTAAAAGAGACTGTTATAACTAAAAGGTATTTTATTCAACCCTCATGCTAACCACGGAAACAATACCCATAGAGGATAAACAAAAGAATCATAAAGGAATCAAAGCATAAAAACACTATAAAAAACATCAACAAAACATAAAGGAAGACAATAAGAGAGAAAAAAACAAATAAAAGAGCTACAAGATAGAAAGAAAACATTAACAAAATGACAATTCTGTAAGTTCTTCCCTACAGATATTCATGTATGGTTAAAGAAAACATTAACAAAATGACAATTCTGTAAGTTTTCCCCTACAAATATTTACTTAAAAATAAATGGATTAAATTTCCCAATCAAAAGACATAGAGTGGCTTAATGGATTGAAATAAAATCAAGATCCTATATATATTGTCTACAGGAGACTCATTTTAGATTTAAGGACTCACATAGGCTGAAAGTGAAAGGGTGGAAAAATGATATTCCATGCAAATGGTAAACAAAAGAGAACACATTGACTCTACTTATACCAGACAAAATAGTCTTTAAATAAAAAACTGTCACAAGGATCAGCCAGGTTGGTGTGGCTCAGTGGTTGAGTGTCGACCCATGTACCAAGAGGTTGCCGGTTTGATTCCCTGGCAGGGCACATCCCCAGGTTGTAGGCCACATCCCCACTGTGGGGCATGCAGGAGGCGGCCAATCGATGTTCTCTCTCATCGATGTTTCTATCTCTCTCTCCCTCTCCCTTCCTTTCTCTCTCAAATCAATAAAGAAAAAATTTTTTTAAAAAAAGAATAAAATTACCGGGGACATATAACAATTATAAATATATACGCAACTAACTTCAGAGCATCTAATTATATGAAGCAAACATCGACAGACTAAAGGGAGAATTAGACAGAAACAACAATACTTAGATATTTCAATACCCCTCTTTCAATAATGGATAGAATATACAGATAAAAAAGATCAACACATAAACAAAAGACTTGAACAGTACTACAGACCAAATGGATCCAACAGACATACACAGAGCATTTCACCCAACATCAGTGAAATACACATTCTTTTTAAGCACACATAAAACATTCTCTGGGATAGATCACACAGATCACAAAACAGGTCTTAAAAATTTTTTAAAGACTGAAATCATACCAACTATTTTTTCAGAGCACAATGGAATAAAACTAAAAATTAATAACAGAAGAAAAACTGCAAAATTTAGATATGTAGAACTTAACACATTCTTGAGCAGACAGTGGATCAAAAAAGAAAGAAAAGGGAAATTAGAATATAATTTGAGGCAGACTAAAATATTAATAGTAAGGAGATTGAATCAGTAATCAAAATTCTTCCAACAATGAAAGACCAGAACCAGAGGACTTCACTAGTGAGTTCCATCAAACATTTAAAGAAGAATAAATGGCAATTATTTTTAAACTCTTCAAAAAAAATTGAAGAGGAAATAATGCTTCCAAACTCATTTTGTGAAGTCAGCATTACCTTGATACCAAAATCAAAGACACTACAAGAAAGGAAAACTACAGACCAGTATCCCTGATGAACATAAATGGAAACGAGAATTCTCAACAAAATACTAGCAAACTGAACCTCAGCAACATGTTAAAAGGATAAATTACCATGACTACATGGAATGAATTCTTGGAATGCAAGGATGTTTAAATATATGAAAATAAGTTGGTGTGATACATCACAATAACAGAACAAAGTCATAAAATAATATGATTACATCAATAGATACCAGAAATCATTTCATAAAATCCAATATCCTTTCATGATACAAAAAGACTCAATAAACTGGGAACAGTAGGAAATTGCCTCAACTAAATAAAAACCATACATGAATAGTCAAGAACTAACATCATTTTCAACAGTGAGAAACTGAAAGTTTATTCTCTAAGATCAGGAAAAGAGACAAGGATGCCCCCTTTTTCCACTCTTTCAACATAGTACTAGAAGTCATAACCACAATATTTATGAAGAAAAAAGAAATAAAAGGTATCCAAATCTGAAAGGAAAAAGCAAAATTATCTCTGTTCACAGCTGATACAATTTATATTTAGCCAACCCTAATGACTCCAAGAAACACACACATACACACACACATGCACACACACACACACACACACACACACACACACACACACAAATGGTTAGACCTAACAAGCAAATTCATTGAAGTTGCTAGATACAAAATAAACATAGAAAATCAGTGGTGTTCGGGTTCCTTGTCTCACAGTATCAAAGAATGAGTTCAAGGACTAAGAGTAAGAAAAAGGAAAGTTTATTTGAAAGACAGACTCCCGAAGTGGGGAGGGAATCCAAATGCGTGGCCCATGGGATTCTGTTGTCTAGGGGTACAGGAATTCTGCCTTAGCAACATCCATAAATTTTAAAGCTTGTGTTTCCTGCCTGACTGAGTTCAGCCCGAGGTCCTCTATAGGGCCCTTGGTGTCTTCCCTTTTTATGATAATTTCAACTTCTCCCAGACTCTTACTGAGGAGGGGAAAGGCCTTTGGAGCAACCCTATGCTTGCTTTTGGTTTCTCCCCCAAATCCAATCATTCAGCAATCCTGTTGCCTTGCTCCCAGAAACCAGTAGGTATATTAATTGAAATAGGTCACAGTCTCCAGCATTATATTCTTTAACAGTAAATAAAATTCCTTTGCAAACCCAGAGAAAGGAACTATACAATCAATCTGTTCCCCTCTTGCATGAAACCAGCCTTTCTGGGTTTTTGTGATGTAATTGATCTGTGCTCCTTCTAGGAGCTTCTAATTTGCATTTCTATAAATGGAGCTGGGAGTTTCTAGCCTTGAAGGTGAAATTTGCCCGGTTGATTTTAGTTTTTATTTTGAGGATCTGTAGAGTCCGAATAAACCTCCCATATGCTGTGTACTGGGTTGCCTGCCTGTGTGCTGAGCTCCAAGTCATCTCAAACCTCCTCATGTATCTCAGCCTTCCCTCCCCATGGTCCGTTCCTCACTGTCTAACCTGCCTCTATCTCCTCACATACACTAATAACTAACATTCTAAAAGGAAATTAAGAAAACAATCCCATTTAAAATAGCACTAAAAGAATTAAATACTTAGGAATAAATTTAACCAAAGGAGTAAAAGACTTCTATAATAAAAAGCTATAAAACACTGATGAAAGAAATGAAATAAAACACAAATAAATGAAAAGACAGACTTTATTCATAAATCAGGAGACTTAATATTGTTAAAATGTCCACACTACCCAAAGCCATCTGTAGATTCACTGCAATCCTACACAAAATCTCACTGTCATTATTTTTGCAGAAACAGAAAAAAAAATCTTAAAATTTACATAGAATCACAAAAGACCAAGGTAGCCAAATCCATCTTCAGCAAGAATAATGAAGCTGAAGGCATCACGAATCTTGATTTCAAAATACATTACAAAGCTACAGTAATTAAAACAGTATGGCACTGTTGTAAAAGCAGACATGCAAATCAGTGGAACAGAATCAAATACCCAGAAATAAACCCACACATATACATTCAACTGATTTCAACAAGGATGCCAAAAACACAGAAATGGGAAAGGATAATCTCTTCACCAGTGACACTGGGAAAAAATGGCTGTTCATGTTCACAGGGAATGAAATTGGGTGCTTATCTTATACCACATAAAAAGATAAAGTCAAAGTGGATTAAAGTCTAAAATGTAAAAAATGAAATCAGAAATCTCCTAGAAGAAAACCTAAAGAAAAACTTCTTTACGTTGGTCTTGGCAATGATTTCTTACATATGAGGTCAACAGCACAGGCAAAGAAAGCCTAAACAGACAAGTGGGATTACATTTGGAAAAAAAATTATACACAGTAAAAGAAATAGTCAACAAAATGAAAAGACAATGAGTGCAAACCATATATCTAATAAAAAGTTAGTAACCAAAAACGTGAGCAACTCTTGCAACTTCATGCCAAAACATTAAATAACTTCATTAAAAAATGGGAAAATGACATAAATAGACATTTCTTTAAAGAAGATATCCAAATGGTCAATAGGTATGTGTAAAGGTGCTTAACATCACCTAACCATCAGGGAGATGCAAATCAAAATCACAATGAGATATCTCACACCTGTTAGGTTGGCTATTATAAAAAATAAAAATAAAAAAACATGTATCAAGTGGTGGTAAGGACATTGCAAAAATGGAACATTTATACAGTGTTGGTGGGAATGTAAGTTAGTGCAGCCAGTATGAAAAATAATATGAAGAATCCTGAAGAACATTAAAAATAGAACTACAATATGATTGAGTAATCCCACTTCTGGGTTACCAAAAGAATTAAAATCAGGTCACAAAGAAGTATCCACAATCCTATGTTCATTGCAGCAATATTCACAATAGATATGTCCATTAACGAATGAATATAGAAAATATTACATACATAAAAATAAATGTGTGTGTGTATATATACACACACACACACACACACACACACACACACACACACACACATATATATGACACGGAAAGACAAATACTACATGATACCACTTATATAAAGAATCTAAAATAGTCAAACTCATAGAAGCAGAGTGTGGAATAGTGGTTGCCAGGGGCTGAGGGCAAAGAGAATTGGGAAACCGCTTTTCACTGTGTATCATGTTTCATTCATGCAAGATGAAAAAGTTCTAGATATTTTCTGTACAACACTGTGCTTAGAGTTAAAAAAAATACTATAATGGGTATGCAGCATCTCTATTATCTCTTATGGTTGTTTGTGAATCTTCAATTATCTCAAAATAAAAAGATTAATTTAAAATGTTATAAGCTCTTAAATTAATAGTTTAGTAAAGATCAGGCTGTAAATGGACCTAAAGAGAGAAAAATAATGATATAGCAAGTGGAATTGAGCAGGATATACTAAATGATAAGAAGCTTATAGTCTGAAAAGGAGAAGTCTAAATACAGAAAATAAAAGATGGGAGAGTATGATGTCATGGGATCTTGTTGATTGGCAGTTGCTGTATATTGAGGAGAGGTGCCTTCCAAGATCATATGTGTAAGAGTTGACCAGCTGAGCCCTGGCCAGTTTTGCTCAGTGGTTAGAGCATTGGCCTGTGGACCAGAGAGACCGGGGTTCGGTTCCCGCTAAGGGCACGTACCTCGGTTGCAGTTTGTCCTCGGCCAGGTTGGGGTCGTGTGGGTGGCAGCCACTTGATGTGTCTCTCTCACATCGATGTTTCTCTCTCTCTCTTGCTCCCTCTCTCCCTCCTGCTCTATCTGAAGATAAATGCAAAAAAATGTCCTCTGGTGAGGATGAAAAAAAAAAAGAGTTGACCAGCTGAAGTAAAATAATTGTGAAGTTGAGGAGATGAATCCAGCCATCTGTATGAATGTTAAATTCTCTGAATATGGTGGTAAATGAGAGAATAAAAATGAAGGACATGACAAATGTACAGTGCCATTTTTCACTCCACAGCAGTGCATTGAATCCATGCATGTATTCTATTCTATTCTATTTAATGCAATATTATTTTTCATTGATTAAGAGTACACATTATTTTGGTTTGATTATTAATATTTAAAATAAGAAAAAGCCAAGGGAGTTGATTGTTAAAATCTATATTTATGATATTTGGTTTATAGAGCATTCCTTGATGAGTGTATTCCTAGCACTTTTCAAATTAGCCAAAGACTACAAAAATACATGCTTTTTTTCAATATTTGTATTCCAGTTAACTAAAAGAATATTTAAAAGCATGGTTCAAACGTAATTATAGATAAATATTATTTTATTTAAAGAAGCATTTATTTATATGCATGTATATGTATATATACATATATATTTAAAACTAGAAAATATCCAAACAATTAGAAAACGAGTAAATAATGTGGATTCAAAGAGCTATCTAATTGTTTTAGATTTCACATTAATCTCACCTTAGATATGGATTCTGCTTGCAACCTACTGCTTGGAAACAAAACAGGAAAATAGAATTAGCCGATTTTAAGAAGTATCTTGATTATTGTCGCTTTGTAGTATAATTTGAAGTCAGGGACCATGATACCTCGGGCTTCGTTCTTTTTTCTCAGGATTGCTTTGGCTATTTGTGGTCTTCTGTGGTTCCATACAGATCTGATGATTTTTTTGTTCTATTTTTTAATGTCATTAGGATTTTGATGGCGATTGCATTAAATCTGTATGTTGCTTTTGATAATATTGCCATTTTAACTATGTTGATTTTTCCAATCCATAAACACGGAATATTTTTCCATTTCTTTGTGTCTTTTCCAATCTCTTTTAATAATGCTTTGTAGTTTTCAATGTGTAGGTCCTTCACATCCTTTATTAAGTTTATTCCTAGGTATTTTATTATTTTTGTTGCAATTGTCAAAGAAATGATTTTTCCATTTCTTTTTCTGAAATTTCATTGTTAGTATGCAGAAATGCAATGGATTTTTGTACATTGTTTTTGTATCCTGCCACTTTAAAGCATTGTATTGGCAAAAAAGCAGACACACAATCCAATGGAACAGATCTGAGAGCACAGAAACAAACCCAGATGTATATGGGTAAATCATTTTTGACAAAGGAGCCAAAATCATACAATGGAGAAAAGAAAACCTCTTCAACAAATAGTGCTGGGAAAACTGGAAAGCCACATGCAAAAGAATAAAACTAGATAACAGCTTGTCCCCATGTATAAAAATTAACTCAAAAATGAATCAAAGAACTACATATAAGACCTGAAACAGTAAATTACATAGAAGAAAACATAGTTAACATAGCTACTAAACTTATAGACCTTGGTCTTAGAGGACATTTTATGAACTTGACCCCAAAGGCAAGGGAAGTAAAGGCAAAAATAAATGAATAAGACTATAGCAATCTAAAAAGCTTCTGCACAGTAAAAGAAACTACCAACAATACAAAAGCAACCAAATGAATGGGAGAAGATATTTGCAAATAACAGCTCTGACAAGGGGTTAATGTCCAAAATATATAAAGAACTCTTACAGCTCAATACCAAACAAACAAACAAACACTCCAATTAAAAAATGGGCAGACGACCCCAAGAAGACATACAAATGGCCAATAGATATATGAAAAGATGCTCAACTTCACTAGCTATTAGGGAAATGCAAATCAAAACTCCAATGAGATACCGCCTCACATTTGTTAGAATGGCTATTATCAGCAAGAAAATTAATAAGTGTTGGAGAGGTTGTGGAGAAAAAGGAACCCTCATTCACTACTGCTGGGAATGTAAACCAGTAACAACCACTATGGAAAATAATATGGAGTTTCTTTAAAAAAATAAGAATAGAGTTACCATATGACCCAGCAACTCTTCTTCTGGGTATCTACCTAAAATTTTTTAAAACATTTATTCACAAAAAAATATATGTACCTTTAGGTTCATTGAAGCACTATTCATGGTGGCCAACACATGGAAATAACTGTGTCTTTTGATAGGTGATTGGATAAAGAAAATGTGGTGCATCTATATAATGGAATACTACTCAGCCATAAGAAAAGATGAAATACTACTATTTGCGACAACATGAATGGACCTTGAGAATATTATTGTAACCAAAATAAGTCAGAAAAAGTTAAGAACCATATGATTTCACTCATATGTGAATATAAAACTGAAAGCAACAAATGAACAAACAAAAACTCATAGACACATACAACAGTATGGTAGTTACCAGAGGGAAAGAGGCAACGGGGTCAAATATATGGTGATGGAAGATGATTTGACTTTGGGTGGTGGGCACACAATGCAATATACAGATTATGTATCATATAATTATACACTTGAAACCCACATGATCTTATTAACCAATGTCACCCCAATAAATTTAATTTAAAATAATAATATAAATTAAAAATAAAAAACTATCTTGGTCAATGAAAATAGAATAACTAGAATGCAATTTGTCAAGGTACTTAATGAATAACAAAACACCTTCTTTAATTAGTGTATTCATTCTTTTAACAAATGTTGAATATTTACTATGCTTTAGGTACAGCGGTGCACCAAAGAGACCAAACAACTTCTCCTATTTTCATATAGCATACATGCTAATGCAGGAAATTTCATTCATAATGATGTAAATAATGACACAAATGATCACATAATTTATGTAGACGTTATTTAGGCAATATAAAATATGGAAGTTAAAAGGAGTGTGTCCTTTGTAGCAAACAGGAAAAACTCTGTACCAGAAGTGAGATATTACCTGGGCCTTGAAGAAAGGAATACTGATTTTTTTTTCCAGCTCTAGTTTTCAATTACTAAGTTGGAAATGAATTCATAAATTGTTTCACTGCATCTTCCAAGAATACACCCATAGTGTACACTGAAATAATAGAATCTAAATATTCACTAAGATCTGTGGAAAGTGAGATTCGTTTTAGTTGCTAATTATCATTCTGGCTTTATTCTGATCTCCTCAAATAATTCATATTAGCCTCCTCCTTCTACCCAAACTGGAACATAGTAGTCACTTGTATGTTTACTAAATTAAATTTTTCTTACTTGTCCAGATAAATTTTATCAATCAAGGCTAAGAATTTAGGATAAAAATATTAAATTGAGTAATTTTCCATGTTCTTTCTTCTTTCATGAGTTGCCTTGCTAATAGTCCAGATCATTTATTTTCCTTATTCTAGTTCAGTTCCAAAAGTATAGCTAAAATCATTAAATCATTTCTTGACTTTAAACTTCTTGTTCAATAGTCTTCACATTTTCTCTCTATGGTACTAACCAGGCATCAGATGTATAAAGACTTGGAACTACATATATTCATAGAACAAGAACAGAACCGTAACCGTAGGCCTTCTTTTATGGAAGACAATAAACTCTCACTTGAGATTTATTATTTCTTGAACTGTGTTGTATGGCCTCTAGTCACTATTTTTCAACTCTCAATTCAATCAAACTTTAAATTCCATCAACTGGGAAATTTCTGAATGTATTCTAAAATGGGTTTTGGGAGCTAAAAAGAACAGAAGTTGCTCTGGCTGGTCTGGCTCAGCGGTTGGAGCATCGGCCTGCGGACCAAAGGGTTGTGGGTTTGATTCCCAGTCATGAACACTTACCTGGCTTGCAGGTTTAATCCCTGGCCCCCGTGGGGGTCATGCAGGAGGCAACCAATCAATGTGTCTCTCTCACATCTATGTTTCTCTCTCTCTCTCTCTTCTTTCCACTCTATCTAAAAATCAATGGAAAATGTCCTCGGGTGAGGATTAACAATAACAAAACAACAGAAATCATCCTCATCACCATTACCATACATTCATGAAATCATAGCATCAGAATGCACTACAAGAAGTTGTCTAGGTCTCTAGGCAGCTCTGCCTTCTAGTTTTTCACTACTTGTAGAATCAATCAACACCTACCTATGTTTTTCATAGCAGATGTCTAGGCATCCTGGGAATTGAGCTACTCAAAAGTCACTAACAGTCTGTAAGGAGTTATTTACTAAAGCAAAATTTGCTAATAGGGAGAGTTACCAAAATCCACAGTAAAGACAGGTTCAAATCACATGTCCTCTTAGTGTGTTGTCTGCTGATGCTCCCCTGTACCATTTAAAAAATTTTTTTTTTCTAATCCTCACCTGAGGATATTTTTCCATTTATTTTCAGACAGAGTGGGAGTGGAGATCGAGAGAGAGAGAGAGAGAGAGAGAGAGAGAGAGAGAGAGAGAGAGAGAGAGAGACATCCATGTGAGATAGACACATCGATTGGTTGCCTCGTGCAGGGCCCCGACCAGGGCCAAGGACCAAACCACAACCAAGGTACATGCCCTTGACTGGAATCGAACTCGCGACTCCTTGGTCCATGGGCCAACACTCTAACCGCTGAGCCAAACCAGCCAGGGCTGTACCATTATTGTAAGAGAGATCGCTAGTGTTGTCCTACATAAATTACATTTCCTTCCTTGTCATCGAACCCTGACAGTCACAAATTTCTTGTATAACATATACACACATACACAACTCAAATTGGTTTTTAACACTACTATAAATGAATATATTAATATATTATCTGCTATGGTGGTAAAACACACACACACACACACACACCTTACATATAAAAAACCTTTATATCCTTGAAGAATTAAGTCATCCCTTGAAATGTTTCCACAAAGTATATAAATATACAGTTTCATTTGGCCATTTTAATATATTGGAAAAGCATAATCTTTTGCTAGAAAGCAGAGATTTATCTGATTTGTCCTAAGGGAAGACACTGAGTTTCACCAGTATGGGAAGAGTATGTTACACCTTGGGCAGCCAGTGCAATGTGGAAACAACGAGAGCAGGTCTTGATGTTTAACTAAATTGGGTTTAATTGAAGCCAGTTACTATTTGACGGACTTGGGGTCTAATTACCTAAATCCTTGCTCTGTATGTAAAATACAAAAAAAAATAATATTTATAATGGATATTGAGTGTACAATTTATGGCACATAATAGGCATAAATAAATAAAGGTTATTATTCATTTTATGTCCATCATCATCATGGTAGGCAGAAAAATTGTGATGACAAACTTTATTTTTTGTGTTTTTTTTGTGTGTATGTGATAATTCCAAAAGTGGCAGTTATTCCCTTTTCTAGTTCTTATTTTTCTTACTAATTTTTAGTTCTGATCCCATAACTGATAGAGCCATTTTGATTAATCATGAAACAGTTACTATTAAAAGCCTTTAATGTTGGTTGAAAGAAAAATAGTAAAAAATACAATTTTATAACCTAAGATTTTGAGTTATAAAATCAAGGGATTTAAATTAACACAGACAAAGCAAAAATCCCTAAGCTATTAAAGAGGTGGAAGGATTGAACCCTGGTTTTAATTTTGGAAATAAAACAATTGGAAACCTCTCAGTAAGTTTGACTTTTATATGTTCAACTGGATGCTTTAAGAATAAAAAGATTTCCATGTTTTCCAATTTATGACCTAAATAAGTGCTCATGAATTAAATGTATTCTACATGGCAATGGGTCATAGAGACATTGATCAGAGTACAGGAAATAGGAAAAGATAGAGCATCTAACTGCATATTTATATACCCAAGGTAAACGAGAACTTGATTATGAGAATGTGGGGAAAGTGATATCATTTTAGACTTTACAATTCTCTTTGATTTAATTTTGTATGAGTCACTGTATTTTATCTTTCACAGATAATAACCCAATCATATCTATTTTATTGTCCTGAGAGGCCTCTGGATTTGGGACATTAAAAATAGAGAAAGTAAACCCCCTAATGGTTTAGCTTATCTTTTTTTTTTCTTTCCTGTCTGAGACACAGAGATGCAACCGTGTACATTATCAAAATATTAAATCAAAAATTAAAACATCAGGGAGTCTGAATGTCTGCTTCCAGTGACACAACACTTAGTCAATATCGTTTGGTTTTGCTCAGGGAGCCTATGTCTCCCTGCAATTCATCACCATCTCTGTGTTAAATTACATCTAAAATACAAGAGACCATATGCAGGGAGAGCTTAGTAAAATGAGCTTCGCATCTTGGCACCACTATCTCAGGTTCTATTCAATCTGACCATCAATTAAATACGTACTGTGAATCTTTATTCTGCCTCATCACCCCATCTCCACCTCCACTTCTATATCCAATTAAATTTTACTATAATTTTTAGAGAAAACACAGGTGTTGTGATTGATCAAGGTCAAAAAGGTTTTACAGACATTGAAAAGAACGTGTACATTCAAAAACGTTAAATGATTCTTAAAACAGGATTTATACTTTCAATTGGGAAAGCAATCAAAACAATTTAATAGTGTCAAGGTCAGACTTGAGTTGGAACTTTTAAGCCTTCAGGTGCTTGAACAGCATTAAGAAATACTAAAACAAAAAGTTCAGTCTTCATCTGAATTTTTTTTTTTTAGAAAGAAAGAATTTTATTTAGAAAAAAAAGATATGACTTAGGCTTCAGGACAAATTGTACATCCTATTCCATTCAAAACCCCCTACTTACCTTATCATTGAATTGAATATTGAAACCGGTGTGTTCATAGTCACGGGGATATAAAGCACACCCTAAGGAATACAGTCAATAACACTGTAACAACTATGTATGATGCTAGATGGGCAGTAGACGTATAGGGAGAATCATCTCGCAGGTCACATAAATGTGCAACCACTGTGCCATCAACTCAAAACCAATACAATATTAAGTGTCAACTGCAATCAATAAAACAATTTCTTTATGAAAGTTTTTTATGAAATTTATTGAGGTGACATTGGTTAATACTATCATATAGATTTAAAGTGTTGATTTCTTGATACATGAACTGTATATTGCATTGTGTGCCCACCACCCAAAGTCAAATAATCTTCTGTGACCATATATTTAACCCTCTTTACCCTTTACTACCTTCCACCCCTTCCTTCTGGTAACCACCATACTGTTGTTTGTGTCCATGAATTTTCATTTGTTTCTTTGGTTTTCATTGGAAATTTTAAAAATCGTTCTTCATTTTTCAACTACAGTTGACACACAACACCATACTAGTTTCAGGTGCACACCCCAGACCAGGCACTACACAACCTATTAAGTGATCATTCCAATAAACCCCATACCCATCTGACACCACTCACAGCCACCAGGACATCATTGACCACATTCCCCATGCTGTACCCTACATCCCCATGACCATTCTGTAACTCCCAACTTGTACTTCTAAGTCCCTTCACCTTTTTCACCCATCCCCCCAACCCCTCCCATCTGGCAACCGTCAAAATGTTATCTGTATCTATGAGTCTGTTTCTGTTCTGCTTGTTCATTTATTTTTATTTTTAGATTCAATGTTGATAGACATGTATTTATTGTCATTTTATTGCTTATATTTTTTTCTTCTTTTTCTTAAAGATGACCCTTTAACATTTCATGTAATACTGGTTTGGTAGTGATGTACTCCTTTAGCTTCTTCTTGTCTGGGAAACTCTTTATCTGTCCTTAGATTTTAAATGATAGCTTTGCTGCAGAGAGTAGTCTTGGCTGTAGGTCTTTGCTTTTCGTCACTTTGAATATTTCTTGCCATTCCCTTCTGGCCTGAAATGTTTCTGTTGGGAAATCAGCTGACAGTCTACGGGAGCTCTCTGGTAGGTAACTGCTTGTCTCTCACTGTTTTTAAGATTCTCTCTTTGTCTTTTTAATTATGATGTGTCTTGGTGTAGGCCTCTTTGGGTTTGTATTGTTTGGGACTATCTGCACCTCCTGGACTTGCATGTCTATTTCCTTCACCAAGTAGGATAAGTTTTTCTATCATTATTTTATATATATATATATATATATATTCTTTTTTTAAATTTAATATATCTTTATTGTTAAAAATATAACAGATGTCCCCATTTTCCCCCCACTGACCACCTCCTACCTGCTCCACCCCTCACCTTCACCACACTATATTGTTTGTGTTTTCAATTTCCTGCTCTCTCTCTTCTCCTTCTGGCACCCCATGGTGCAAATGTTGGTACACTTGAAGTTGTCCCAGAGGCTTCTTACACTATTTTTATAATTTTGAATTCTTTTCTCTTTTTGTTGTTCTGATTGGATGTTTTTTCTTCCTTATATTCCAAATTGATGGTTTGCTTCTGTGTCATCTACTCTGCTGTTGATTCCCTGTAAATTATTCTTCATTGCAGTTAGTGTATCCTTAATTTCCGACTGGTTCTTTTTTATGGTTTCTACTTCCTGTTTTCATGCTGTTGAAGTTCTCACTAAGTTCCTTGAGCATCCTTATAACGATTTTTTGTTTGTTTGTTTTTTTAATCCTCACCCGAGGATATTTTTCCATTTTTTGTTCAGATAGAGTGGGAGGGGGAGAGAGGAAGAGAGAGAGAGAAAAATCAATGTGAAAGGGACACATCGAGTGACTGCCTCCCACACGACCCAACCAGGGCCAGGGACAAACTGCAACCGAGGTACGTGCCCTTAGCGGGAACCGAACCTGGGACTCTCTGGACCGCAGGCCAACGCTCTAACCGCTGAGCCAAACCAGCCAAGGCATAACCATTGTTTTGAACTCTGTATCTGGTAGTTTGCTTGCCTCCATTTCATTTAGTTCTTTTTCTGGAGATTTCTCCTATTCTTTCATTAGGGACCTGTTTATTTGTCTTCACATTTTGGCTGCTTCCTTATGTTTATTTCAATGTATGAGGTAGAGCTGCTACGTCTCCTGGACATGGTATAGTGGTTCTGTGTAGTAGGTGTCCTATAGGGTTCAGTGGCACAGCTTCCAGAATCACCCAAACTGGGCACTTCAGGCGCACCCCCGTGTGGGCTGTGTGCATTGTCTTATTGTAGTTGAGCATTGGTTGCTGTTGGCATCGCTGGAAGGGGTTGACCCCCAGGCCAATTGGCTGTGAGCACCGCTGCGACCACAGAGGAGGAGCTGCTGTGCAGGAGTCAACCCTACAGAGCAGGACTTGCTTTAGTGGGGCTTTGGTGCTCACTGAGTGTGTCGCTGGTGGAGGTGGTAGGATTGTAATCAAAAACGCAAACTGAAGTCTGATCAATTGTACTTCAGCTGAACAAGCTCTATTTTGGCCTTTTCCGCCCTTCGTCCATCCATCTTTCCCTTCCTTCCTTCCCTCCCTCCTTGAGCACTTATTGAGTACTTCCTTGATATCTGGCATTGTGACAGGAAGAAGAACAAGCAATGGAGAGCCAACGCAGGCACAGCTTGCTTAATGTTGCTGATCATCTTATTAGGGAAAATAACATCCATAAAGTGATCATAACAATAAATAACAAATTAGAACTGTGAAAATTGATATGAGGAGGGGAACACAGTCCTATGAGAGCAGATGATAGGAATTTAACCTAATCGGGAAACCCAAGGAACGTTTTCTCAAGAACATTTCACTTGAGTTGAGAGCTGAAGAGTCCGTACACGTTAAATGGGCAAAGGAGAAAAAGGATAGTTCACAAAAGTGCAAACCCAGTGAGGAAGAAAGCCTGACTTAGGGGTGCCAAGGCAAAGTAAACCATACGTACAGTATTTGAACTCTAGAGAATATCTGGTGGAATACATGAAGAGGGGGAAATATATTGAAGTAAAAATTGAGCCTAACGTAAATGCAAAACACCATGCTATAAACAATAAAATAAATTTAAGAAACTGAACCTGCACTATCTCCAAGATATGCTTGTAATGGGAAATTATACTTGCTTGTTAGCTTATAATAATTAGCGGTATTCTTACTAATCTATTTTAAACATAAACCATAACTTGCTCTCAGATGATCACACATAAAATGTTGAATTGCCACTATAATTCCAAGGTGTTTTCTTATAGCTATCTAAAGTGAACACAGGTTTAGCCGATATGTTGGCACTTAAAGACTATTAAACTAGGATACTTTGAAGATTGTTAGGTCTAATTATATATTGGTGCGTTATTGATCCCCAAAGCGTAATTATCAGAACAATGCCAGCATGTTCTAGAAAGTTTTTATAAGATGTCACTTTTCTTCCCTATATTTCATACACTGTATTGCACAGTTTCTGACTTTTGGGGCGTGTATGCATGTAATAAGAACTCCATGGAGGTTGCTTTAAGTCTAATCTGTACTGGACACCAAACAATGCGTGGGCAGAGTGGAAAGACGGGCAGCAGGAAAAAAGGAACTTGTTTATCAGATGCCTACTTTATATCCTTCGTCAGTAACACCAATCTCTCTAGCAATCAAATTGTTTTCTTTCTCGCTGAGTCATCACAACATCTGTCAACATTATTGCCTCTATTTACTTATCGCCCATTGTCCCCAACATTCAACCAGCTTGATTCCCAATAAATCCTGCCATTCCTATGAACACAAGTCTTCGTTCCTGGAGGAAGGGAGTTGTTTTTTGAGGTTCCACTGGAATGGTACAATAGAGGTGTGCAGTTAGAAGTTGAATATATATGGTTTGGAATTCTCTAGTGAGTTCAGAAATACAGATAGAAACTTTGGAGTTATAGGCATAGAAGTGTACACATGGGCATGTCTGCAGTTATTCAGGAAGAGCCTATGTAATCAAAAGAGCAGGCAGAGCCCGGCCGGTGTAGCTCAGTGGTTGAACGTCGACCCATGCACCAGGAGGTCACCGGTTCGATTCCTGGTCAGGGCACATGCCCAGGTTGTGGGCCCGATCCCCAGTGGGGGGTATCCAGGGGGTGGTCAATTGATGTTCTCTCTCATCGATGTTTCTATCTCTTTCTCCCTCTCTAAAATCAATAAAGAAAAAAAAATTTTTAAAAAACAAAAAGAGCAGGCAGAGAGGATCAGTCCCTCAATTTCATCAATATTTCAGGGGTGTCCAGGCAGAAATATCTGAAAACAGAGTAGGAGAAAATATCCACAACGATAGAGGAGAACAAGGAGATAAGGGCATCCTAGAAGCTGAGCAAAGACAGGCTCAAGAAGGAAACAGTTGTCCATGAGTCTCAAATATCAAAGAGATATGAAGTAAGATAAGGAAAGCAGTGACAAGTGCCTTTAGAAATACTGAGCCTATTGGTAAACCTAGGACTTGTGTTAAAAGGAATGGTAGGGATTGCTGGGAATCAAGATGGTTGAATGTTGGGACAATGGGTAGTAAGTAAATAGAGGCAATAATGTTGACTGATATTGTGATGACTCAACTATAAAGAAAACAAAGTGATTGCTAGAGAGATTTATGTTACTGACAAAGGATATAAAGTAGGTATCTGATAAACAAGTTCCTCAGAGAAAAAGAAACAGCAGAAGGGGAGAAATTAACCGTGTGGAGAGGAAGGAAGACACTCTCCCATTTGAATTATAAGGTAAGAAAGAAAAAAAAAAAAAAAAACACATGAATATGGAGAATCCTAATAGAAAGGAAAGGAGAAAATTGTAGGAATTCTTGTCTGATGCCCTTAATTTCCTCAGTGCAGTGAGAGGTTGTCTTCTGCTGAGACTAAAAGGAAGGTAGAATTTTAGGTTTGAGAAAAAAAAAACACAAGTCTGGAATAAACAATATGGAGCAGTGTAAAAGAACGTGAGGGCTGCCCGGCTAGTGTGGCTCAGTGGTTGAGCGTCGACCCATGCACCAAGAGGTCGCCGGTTCGATTCCCGGTCAGGGCACATGCCCAGGTTGTGGGCCCCATCCCCAGTGGGGGGCATGCAGGAGGCGGCCAATCGATGTTCTCTCTCATCGATGTCTCTCTCTCTCTCTCCCTCTCCCTTCCTCTTTCTCTAAAATCAATAAAGAAAAAAAAAAGAATGTGAAGGCTTATCTATTTGGTGACTAAGAATTACTGGAAAGTATTGCATATCCATCTAACTTGGAAACTATAAATTTATTGAAGCTTCCATATACATAGCTATATGACACTCCTTCAAGATCCAGATGAAATGGTTCCTGCGCTATAAAAATTCCTCTGACACAAACAAGCAGAATTACAAGTCCTTCTCTTATGGCACCACTAAATCTAAAATATATCTCTGTAATTGCACTTATATATTATGCATAGGTTATTTGTGCTACATGCTACTCCTCAACCAGAGAGCTCCTAGAATGGCTGTGTTTCGGATTCCAGTATCTATCAATAAATGTTTATTGAATAAATAAATGAGTAAGTATTCATCCTTCTGGGGTAGTGCATGTGCAAATATGTATTTAATGTATAATCATTAATACTTCTCTCAAAAATCCCTTCTCTGACATTGTTTCAGCCCAGGTACTTTGACTACGTAGTTTGTCTCTGTCAAAATGTACCCAGTACAATCTAGAGAAGAGCATGACTTTGATAGACAACACAGGAGATTAACTAATCTGAGATGTTTATTTTTTTTTAATTTTTTTTCCTTCATTGATTTTTAGAGAAAGAGGAAGGGAGAGGGAGAGAGAGATAGAGACATCGATGAGAGAGAACATCAATTGGCCGCCTCCTGCATGCCCCCCACTGGGGATCGGACCCACAATCTGGGCATGTGCCCTGACCGGGAATCGAACTGGCGACCTCTTGGTGCATGGGTCGACGCTCAACCACTGAGCCATACCGGCCGGGCTTAATCTGAAATGTTTAAATTTCTGATTTAGAAGCTCAGAAAAGAACCATGTATGATAAACAAGAGATTACAGCACAAAGGTAATTTTCTCTATGATTAAAATATATCTTCATATTTTTTAAAGGAATTCATTTACCATTATACATACTACTGGTCAATCTATTAATGTCCATAACTAAACACAATGAATGATTAATTTAACAGGTGGTTTGTACTCAAAAAACTGTGTTTTTTTTTAAATATTCCATTGTTATTATTATTATTATTTTATCCTCACCCGAGGACATTTTTGCATTTATCTTCAGATAGAGCGGGAGGGAGAGAGGGAGGAAGAGAGAGAGAGAAACATCGACGTGAGAGAGACACATTCCAACCGGGGCTGGGGACAAACTGCAACCAAGGTACGTGCCCTTAGCAGGAACCGAACCCGGGACTCTCTGGTCCGCGGGCCGACGCTCTAACCACTGAGCCAAACCGGCCAGGGCCCATTGTTATTTCTTGTCAATCATTATGTGCAGACTTCCCCTACCCTCAGGAATATATAGGAAGTGTGATGTGCAGGACTGAAGCCTAAGCCACGTGATTTCGTTTATTAGCTAGAGTACTAGCTGCTTGTAGAAAATGGGACATGTTTTAATGATGTGTTGTATAATAAAGTTTTATCATGAAAAGCATTTCAACCCAAATTAGGTCACTTATTTCTTTTAATAGCAGTTTAAATCTACTCATTCACATTGTGCAGACAATATTCCTTCTTCTCTCACAATATTTTTGCAATCTTTTTTTTTTTTAGCATACGTGACTGATATTGGGCGAATCAATTTGCAATGATGGATTATCAGGGTTTTTTTCTCTGTAAAAATCTAGGTGACAATAAATGAATTATTTTAAAAATCACACTGACATTTCTCATGTTGGCAGTGATACCTATTATTTTATACTAAGGAATTCTATAGCAGAGTAGTGATTAAAAAGTTAGCTTTATGTTCAAATGAGTTGTAAATTAATTATTTACTGTACTTACCAGTCCTTCATTTGATGATATACTGCTAAATAAATAATTCATATAAATTCTACACTGAAAGTTGTAAGAATAAAAGTTACTGATCTTTTACTGATCTCGTATCAGATATCCTGGGCTTCTACTATTTTTGAGGACACCCCTCCCCCTTATCTACCCACCCCCGTGCTTTCCTGGAAGTTCCATTTAGAATATGAGTAATCCTCAATTTTCAAACTTATAAGAGAGCATATTCTTAGAGCTGTATTATATGACAGGAAAGGAAGAGCTTCTATACATTCATTTAGCTTCCTGTAATATTGTACCCTATTGAAGAGCATTGAAATGCTATTTATGTTCTGGGTTTCAAATATACTTTTGCTTAAGAGGTTATCTTTCCCTTCGAAAACATTCTAGTTTGTTCTCCAATAGAAAATGCCAATGGTCTGCCTAACAACACGCATCACGTTGGTCTTTGGTAGGAGAGGAAAAAGAAGTTGAAGTCAGAAACAAAAGAGGGGGGTGGCTTATAAATATTTTTTCCCGAAGGATATCAGATCTATTTCACTGTGAGAAAGCTTGGGGATCCATACAGAGCAATGTTACTACCCACCACTTATTCATTTATCGTTGTGTCCGTGTCATTGTTATAAGCACTGGGGAAATAGCAGTAAACAAATACACAAAAGCTCTGCCCTCGTGGAGCTCATATACTTGTGGGGGAAGACAGAATATAAACAAAATAAATCAGAAAAGTATATAGCATGTTAAAAGGTGATAAGTGTTGCCCTGGCTGGTCTGGCTCAGCAGTTAGAGTGTCAGCCTGCGGACCAAGGAGTCCCGGGTTCGATTCCAGCCAAGAGCACGTACCTCGGTTGCCATTGGTCCCTGGCCCCGGGGTCGTGCAGATGGCAGCCAATCAATGTGTCTCTCTCACATCGATGTTTCTCTCTCTCTCTCCCTCCCTCCCTCCCTCCCACTCTGTCTAAAGAGAAATGTAAAAATATCCTCTGGTGAGGATTAAAAAAGGAAAAAAAAAGGTGATAAGTGTTATGGGAAAAAGTGAAGGATGAAAGAGTGGGATATCTAATTGTACACAGGATGGTGAGAGAATAGTTCACTCAGCAGGTGAGATCTGAGCAATAATCTGGAGGCAAAGAAGTGAACCTCATGGATATCTGGGATAAAACAATGCCTACCGTGAGCAAAAGCAAATGCAACAGCCTTGAGCTTGACTGTGGAGGAATAGCAAGGAGGACAATATCGACGGAGTGGGTGAACAAAGGAGAAGACTGAGAAGTTGAAGTCAAGATAAGTAAGAAGTTCAGACTGTGTAGAGCCTTGTAGGACTTTCACTTTAACACTTACTGAGATGGGAAGCTGTTGGAGGATTTTCAGCAGAGGATGCTATGGTTGAAATGTTTGTTTCCCCGAAATTCACACGTTGGAATTCTTACGCCCAGTGTGAGGGTGTTAGAACACGGAGCCTTTGGGAGGTTATTAGGCCAGGAGGGTGAAGCCCTCATGTATGGGGTTAGTGCCCTTACAAAAGAGATTCCACAGAGTTCTCTAGCCACTTCTACCATCTGAGCATACAACCTGGAAAAGGACCGTCACCCAATCATGCTGGTACATCAATCTTAGACTTCCAGTCTCCCAAGCTCTGACAAAGAAGTTTCTCTTGGTCCTAAGCTACCCAGTCTGTGCTGTTTTTTTGTTTGTTTGTTTATTATTAAATATTTTTCTTTATTGACTTTAGAGAGCTAGAAACATTGATGAGAGAGAACATCAATTGGCCGCCTCCTGCATGCCCCCCACTGGGGATTGGGCCCACAACTTGGGCATGTGCCCTGATCGGGAATCGATCTGGTGACCTTTTGGTGCATGGGTCGACGCTCAACCACTGAGCCACGCCGGCTGGGCCAGTCTGTGGTATTTTATTCTAGCAGCCCAACAGACAAAGATAGAGGAGTAACGTGATTTGACATGTCCCAAGTGGTTAAAGCAAAACTTACTATTGAAAGCATTTTTCCTGCCCTGGCCGGTTTGGCTCAGCAGTTAGAGCGTCGGCCTGCGGTCCAGAGAGACCCGGGTTCGGTTCCCGCTGAGGGCACGTACTTCGGTTGCAGTTTGTCCCCGGCCCTGGTTGGTCGTGCAGGTGGCAGCCACTCAATGTGTCCCTTTCACGTCGATGTTTCTCTCTCTCTCTCTTCCTCTCTCTCCCTCCCACTCTGTCTGAAAAAAGAAAGCATTTTTCCTTTGTTTCCCAGCCTCAGTGGAATCTCTACCTCTTTTTAGTAAGTTTAGAATCACTGTTCATATCTCTGTTGAAATGACCACTATTTTTCCCTATTGCTTTTCTGTAATTGTATTTTATGTTGTGTATTAGTAGGGTAGATATATAAAATACAAATGCATTTCAATTATGAATTCAAATTTTATAATGATGAGCAAAAGGCTCATATTACTATGCTGCTCATTATTGTGTGGCCACAGGCTTTTATAGAATGCAACTATGTATAGAACACAGTTCAATTTCTCTTCTAACTTTATCATCAGCAGCATGAATAAGTGACGCCATTAGGCTTAGAGAACCTTTCCCTTATCGCTAAAAGGTTTACATTTTTCCCATTTTAGAAGCAGAAGAAAAATAAAGATGTCTGCTAGTTCTGAGTTATTTTGGAAAATAAATGTATTAATACAAGCTCCATAATTAACACCATATTTATATAAATTGTGTGGGAAGTTTACCTTTGCTAATGCCAGAGAGAGTTTCTTTAAGATTTGGTTAACAGGACAGTCATCTGATTGGGCTACACTATGACAGCTATATTTTTTAAGTGAATTTGTTAAAATAAACTGATATTTTTAAAGAAACACTGGAAAGGTTAAAAAAAATGCTGAAAGACTTGAAGATATTACATAGGATTGTCTTTAAGGTAATAAAATAAATAAAAAAGATCAGAGTTGCCCCGCCAGTGTGGTTCAGTGGACTGAGCATCATCCCATGGACTGAGAGGTCATGGTTCGATTCCCGGTCAGGGCACATGCCCGGGTTGTGGGCTTGATCCCCAGTAGGGGGCATGCAGGAGGCAGCCAATCGATGTTCTCTCTCACATGGATGTTTCTCTCTCTAAAAAAAAATCAATTAAAACATATTTTTAAAAGGATCAGAGTTAAATGAAATGATATAGAGACTATAAAGACAATAGAAAATATCAGTGGAACTAAGAGTTGCTGCTTTGAAAAGATAACATTTACAAACCTTTAGCTAGACTCACTAAGAAAAAAGAGATGGGTCAAAGAAATAAACACATAAATGAAAGAGGAGAACTTATAATTGATACCAATAAAATACTAAGCATCCTGAGAGATAACTATGAACAATTATACAACTACAAGTTGAACAACTTAGAAGAAATGGATAAATTTCTGGAAACATAAAATCTTCCAAGAATGAATCATGAATAAATAGAAAATCTGAACTAACCAATAATTAGTAATATCATTTAATTAATAACAATAAAAAAACTCCCAACAAACCAAAGTCCAGGATCAGATGGCTTCACTGGTTAATTCAACAAATTATTTAAATAAGATTTAATACCTATCATTCTCAAACTCTTCCTAACAAAATTAAAATGATTGAATACTTCCAAATTTACTGTATGAGGTCACAATTATCTCTCTCCCTCTCCTTTCCTCTCTCACTAAAATCAATAAAGAAAAAAAAAGAATAAAAAAAAAGGTTCTCATCATGAGAAAAAAATTGTAACTTTGCATGGGGATAGGGTAAACAGATTTATTATGGTGATCATTTTGCAATGTATACATATATTGAATCATTATGCTGTACACCTGAAACTAATACAATGTTATATCCCAAATATAATTCATTGAAAAAGAAATTGAGATCATGTGATGTTTGTCTTTCTTTGACTGGCTTATTTCGTTTAGCATAATCATCTCCAGGTCCATCCATGCTGTCTTATTAAAGGGTAAGCATTCATTCTTTTTATAGCTGCATAGTATTCCATTGTGTATATATACCACAGCCTTTTAATCCACTCATCTACTGATGGACACTTGGGCTGTTTCCAGATCTTAGCAACTGTAAATAGCACTGCTATGAACATAGGGGTGCACATATTCTTTCTGACTGGTGTTTCAGGACTCTTAGGATATATTCCCAGAAGTGGGATAGCTGGGTCAAAAGACAATTCCATTTTTAATTTTTGAGGACTCTCCACAGTGGCTGCACCAGTCTGCATTCCCACCAGCAGTGTACTAGGGTTTCCCTTTCCCCACATCCTCACCAACACTTGTTTGTTGATTTATTTATGGTAGCCATTGTGGCAGGTGTTTGCAACTAGCCACTGTAGGAAACTATTGTATAGTCTTAATAATTTCGCAGTTGATTACCTTGTAATTTTCAGGAAAATAGGATTAACTACATCAGAGAAATATTTGTTGAATAAAAAAAAAAAGAACGTCCACTACAGCATAGGATCATTCTTTGGAAATATACTACAAAAATATCTCCTTCAAATGAATTAAAATATATAATTAAACATATTAGCATATTGCCTTATTACCCTACAGAACTGTAACAGAAAATACACTTGATTTAATTACATTGTTTAAATATTACTCCCTTTCTAACTGCTCCTAACCAAGGAAACAGTTATCTTAAAATAATATTTCTGTAAATTCTAATTTTTCTTTCTTTTCAAATAAAAACAATAAATATTTTGCTATTTCCTACCAAGAATAAGAATAGAAGATTCTAAGTTTAAGTAATTTTCTCCAACTCCCATGGATCTTTATAATTCACATTTCGTAAGTATATCCCTCTTTATATCAACATTCTGAAGCATTTCAAACAAGGTACCCCTTCCGATGACGAATCAGTGGAGAACAATGGCCTGTAGTTTAATTCATGATATCATGAATTTCTTTGAAAAAAGTCACCATATTGAGTTAACATTTCAGATGGCATACTTTCCTTTTTTTTTAATTTTTTTTTTCTTTATTGATTTTAGAGAGAGGAAGGGAGAGGGAGAGAGAGAGATAGAAACATCGATTGGCTGCCTCCTGCATGCCCCCCACTGGGGATCGGGCCCACAACCTGGGCATGTGCCCTGACCGGGAATCGAACTGGCGACCTTTTGGTGCATGGGGTCGACTCTCAATCACTGAGCCACACCAGCTGGGCATACTTTCCCTTTTAATTTTAATACTAAACATTGTCGTTATACTGGTAATTGTCCAAACTTGTGTTTTCTCTTATATTATAGTGCTTTCTCACTATGTAGAACCAGAAGTTACAGTCGCACACCCTAAGGGTAACTGACTTATTTGAAATGATCTGCTAAACAGAAAGCTTTCAAATTTGTTTCATGTTGTCTATTGGAAATGACACGAAAGAGACTATCTTCAGCTTAATGTTCAAATCAGTCACTCAGTCACTCAGCTTTTCATATATCTCTTGCCGATGATGTTGTTCATTTTGTTTGAACAATTCTACCGTGCCTAAAAGCAAAGGAGATTCTCAGACTTTTTCTGCTCTAGGAGACCACCTGAGAAAGTATGGCATAACAGTACTAGTGTGCTCTCTTCCATGGTAAAGTTTTCCACAGTGGCTGTTACATAAAGAATCCTAGAGCACCTTGCCGGTGTGGCTCAGTGGTTGAGCGTCGACCCATAAACCAAGAGGTCGCCGGTTCAATTCCCGGTCAGGGCACATGCCCAGGTTGTGGCCTGATCCCCAGTGGGGGGCATGCAGGAGGCAGCCAATCGATGTTCTCTCTCATCGATGTTTCCATCTCTCTCTCCTTCTCTTTTCCTCTCTCTCTAAACTCCATAAAGAAAAAAAAGAAAAAAGATCCTAGAACTAAGTTGCATTTAGTCAATTATGGAGTAACTTCTAATAGTGATAGAAATAAAAGATGCTCATGACAACATAGTAGCAGTAATGTAGTGACAGCAGCAGAAAATAAAAAGACTAGAAGGGAATCAAAATAGAAAAAGTATGATATATGCTTCGGGGAGTTTAAACTTATTGCCTATACTTGGACTCAGACATCTGTTGTGTGATTAACTGGCTGATGGCTTGTTCTCTTGGACTTTGTAAAACCTTTGTAAATGTTGGCTTAAGTCTTTGAAATTGGATTGTAAGTTATGCTACGTTTTTAAACACACTAAAGGATAATAGTAATATCAGAAATCAGTGTCTTTCACTTTTTCCGTGTTTTTTTCGTTGGTTTGTTTTTCCTGAACATTGATCCTATAGCTACTTCTTTGGCAAATAAAGAGGGCAGCGCGCTGGGTCCGGAATCATAGCTCTGATCTCCCAGGTTAAGGCCTACGGTACTTCATTTAAACAGCAATATAGAACAATCGCACTCCAGTTACGTATTAGGAAAGATCATCTTGAACTCTATTGTTGAATATTATTAAAAGCATTCGGTGAGCCCTGGCTGGTTTGGCTCAGCAGTTGGAGCGTTGGCCCACGGACCAGAGAGTCCTGGGTTCGGTTCCCGCTAAGGGCACGGACCTCGGTTGCAGTTTGTCCCTGGCCCCGGTTGGGGTCGTGTGGGTGGCAACCACTCGATGTGTCTCTCTCATGTTGATGTTTCTCTCTCTCTCTTCCTCTTTCTCTCCCTCCTGCTCTATCTAAAGATAAATGCAAAGATGTCCTCAGGTGAGGATAAAAAATTAAAAAAAATAAAATAAAAGCATTCAGTGAAAAAAACCATACATTATTAAGGTAGTATTATCTGAAAAATATGCTGACCGTCCATTCTTCAAAATGTAGTCAGTTCTGCCATAACATTTATTTTGAAGACATAAATTTGTTCCCACACAATTGATGTATTAAGAAACAATTTGAGCATAAAAATAATATCATAACTGTTTATAATCCAAAAATCACTAGGTAAACACAGAAAACTGTGCCCAGTATAAGAATACATAAAATACATACACATATCCTTCAATACTCTACCAGCTACCTTAGATCACAGTGTGTTATCCTACAATGTTTATCTTTGCCATTCATTTGCATTTGTAAACATTTTTATATTAAAAAAATTTTTTTTTCTTTATTGATTTTAGAGAGAGGCAGGGAGAGGGAGAGAGAGATAGAAACATCGATGAGAGAGAACATCGATTGGCCGCCTCCTGCATGCCCCCCACTGGGGATTGGGCCCACAACCTGGGCATGTGCCCTGACCGGGAATCGAACCGGTGACCTCTTGGTGCCTGGGTCGATGCTCAACCACTGAGCCACACCAGCCGGGCAAAATTTTTACATTTCAAGAAATCAACTTATGTAGCACATATAAGTATCCTAATTCAAAAACACCAGACAATGCATGAGAAGGAAAACTTTAAATATTGAGGAGAATCTTTTCATAATGAAGTGTTTACAGAGAAGCGAGAGAACATGTCATGTCCTCCAAGTCACAGAGAAGGAAATCCACTTTATGGCCCATCAGTGACTAAACACAAAAACAAATGTCTATGGATGCGTGGTATCATAAAATACATATATTTGGTCTTTGTCCACAGTTCCTGGCACAAGGCTCCTAAAATTCTTGGAATGTGCTGATTGATAAGAGTGTCCTTTGTTATTCACAATGAGCCCTTTTTGATGACAACTGCGTTTATGTTGATGAAGTGACTTATTGTGGGGCTCTGAGATAGTCACAGGGTTGGGCACATTACCAAGAAGACCAAATGAGTAGACAGTTGGAACTTCAGCTCAATCCCTGACCTGGGGTGGAGACAGCTGAAGATTGCTCTCTACAAAAACTCTTGGCCCATGAGATTCGGGACGCTTCTAGGTTGGTGAACAAATCAAAGTACTGGAGGATAGTACACTCAAAGAAGACATGGAAGCTACACACCACCCAGCCCAATACCTTATGCTATGCACTGTTTTCCCATTTAGCTATTCCTGAATTGTATCTTTGGTAAGAAGCTGCTAAATGTAAGTAAAGTGAGCCCAGCTGGAGTGGCTCAGTGGTTGAGCATCGACCCATGCACCAAGAGGTCGCCGGTTCGATTCCCGGTCAGGGCACATGCCCAGGTTGTGGGCCCGATCCCCAGTGGGGGGCATGTAGGAGGCGGCCAATCGATGTTCTCTCTCATCGATGTTTCTCTCTCTCTCTCTCCCTCTCCCTTCCTCCCTCTCTAAAATCAAGAAAGACAAAACAAATTTAAATGTAAATAAAGTGTGTTCTGCCAGCTTTTTTAGCAAACCATCAAATCTCAGGATGTGGTGGTGAGAATTCCTGATTCATAACAGGTCAGTCGTAAGTATGGGTGAGCACCACGGTTGGCATCTGAAGTGGGAAAAGTCTTGTGAAATCTGATGCTAACTCAAGGTGTTGTCAGAATTCAGTTCAATTGTTGGACACCCAGTTGGTGTCGAGAATCAAAGAATTGGTTGTTGGTATGGAAAAAACTCCATGCAAGATACCGCCTTATCTGAGGTTTTGGTTTCTGTGGTTCTATGTACATAGAGTCAACCCTAGTCTGAAAACATTTCTTTTTAAAAGATATGTTCTTATTGCCCTGGCCGGTTTGGCTCAGCGGTTAGAGCATCGGCCTGCGGACCAGAGAGACCTGGGTTCAGTTCCCGCTAGGGGCATGTACTTCGGTTGCAGTTTGTCCCCAGCCCCGGTTGATCGTGCAGGTGGCAGCCACTCGATGTGTCCCTTTCACGTCGATGTTTCTCTCTCTCTCTCTCTTCCTCTCTCTCCCTCCCACTCTATCTGAACAAAAAATGAAAAAATGTCCTCGGGTGAGGATAAAAAAAATAAAAAATAAAAAAATAAAATATGTTCTTATTGATTTTTTAGGGAGAGAGACATAGAAACAGTGATGTGAGATGGAAACATCGATCGGCTGCCTCCCGCACGCCCCCTACTGGCAATCGGGCCTTCAATCTGGGCATGTGCCCTGACTAGGAATCGAACATGGACCTCTCAGTCCATGGGACAATGTTCAATCCACTGAGCCACACTGGCCAAGCTGAAAAGATTTCTTTTATTTAATTTTTAATCCTCACCCAAGGATATGTTTTTTATCGATTTGAGAGAGACAAGAAGGGAGAAAGAGAGAGAGAGAGAAACCTGAATCGGTTTCCTCCTGTATGCACCCTGACTAGGGGTCAAATCCACCACTTGTGTATGTGCCCTGTCTGGGAATTGAATCCGAGACTCTATGGGTGCCTGGGATGGTGCTCCAACCAATTGAGCCACACCAGCCAGAGCCACAGTCCAAAAATATTAAGTAGAACATTCCAGAAGTAAATCTTTTAAAAGTTCTAAATTGTACACTATTTTGAGCAGGGTGATGAAATCTCGCACCCTCCTGCTCCATCCTACCAGAGACTCAAATCATCTCTTGGTTCAGCATATCCATGTTGTATACACCTTCCGCCCATTGTAGCCACTTAACAGCCATCATGGTTATCGGATCAAATGTGACAGTATCACGGTGCTTATGTTCAAGTTACTCTTATTTTACTTAATAATGGCCTCAAAGCACAAGAGAAGTGATGCTGGCAATTTGAATATGCCAAAGAGAAGCCATAAAGCACTACCTTTAAGCGAAGAGGTGAAAATTTGGTACAATCCACAGTTTCGGGCATCCACTGGGGAGTCTGGAACACATTCCTTTCGGAAAAGGAAGGACTACTATACAGGCAGGAAAAATGTCAAGTACTGCTGTGAAGTCAGTAATAACAAGACCTATAGAAATGAAGAACAGAAAAGATTATCAAGTGTGTGGATTCCAGATCCAAGAGTGTAACACTGGAAAGAAATTTTCCCACAAAAAGTCAAAGCACAATCTATACACAAGAACCTTACATAGAAATCACCAAATTCTGCAGAAGTGATCTCTTGATCCTTAAGGGTGTCTACTTTAGTGGTTTCAGACACAATTTTCAAAGCCTTCAGACATCAGACAAAGCCAAAATGGGGATGAGAAATCTACAAAATAATTCCCAGCAGTGATACCTAAGTTAATGGAGTGCTATACTTGAGATCAAATTTTCAATTTTGGTAAAACAAATTTATTTTGAATGCATGCCTTAAAGAGCTACAGGAAGGGTTTGAAGAGCTCTGAAATGCAGAGAAATATGCACAGGATGTAGGGCTGGGAAAGATTCCTAACTGTGACATTTGGCAACAGTGTCAAACCCAGGAAAATGAGCCATACCCATTCATAATTTGTATTACTTCATAAAATTTATTTAAATTATTTCTCATTTATAAAGGCATTCCTTTTAGGGTATCTTTACTTTTTTAATTCATTTTATTTTATTGGGTTTTTTTTTTTTTTGCATTTTTAAATTTATTTACGTATTTATTTTTAATATGTATTTTTTATTGTTGACAGTATTACAGATGTCCCCCAATTCCCTTCCCCCTTTCCCCCTTCTACCCAGCACCTGCCCCACCCCAGGCCTTCACCCCACTATTGTCTGTGCCCATGGGTATGCATATATGCATATATGTTCTTTGGTGTATCTCTTCCCGCCCCCTCCCCCAACCCTCTTTCCCTCTGAGATTCCTCAGTCTGTTCCCTGCTTCCATGTCTCTGGATCTATTTTGTTCTTCAGTTTATTTTGTTCATTAGATTCCATATATAAGTGAGATCATATGATACTTGTCTTTCTCTGTCTGGCTTATTTCGCTTAGCACGATACCCTCCAGGCCCATCCATGCTGTCTCAAAGGTAAGAGATCCTTCTTTTTCACAGCTGCATAGTATTCTATGGTGTAAGTGTACCACAACTTTCCTTCTGATTTCAGCTAATTGCTCCATACAACCTCACAATAACTCACAAGCTTGTAACTTTTCTGAAACTCGCTTCCAAAAGCAAACTACAGATCTTTTTCAATGTAAAGTGCCATATTTATTATTGTATCTCTATATTTTATATTTTAACTATTTAACACAGGGGAAATTGTGGTACCATATTTATCAGTTTTCTATCATTTGTTTTTTAATGTGTCACTGACAAAGCATTTGAATGCTGTGCCCGCAACCCCACCCTCTGTATTTACTGTGTCACTCTGAAGAACACGGTGACTCTTAGGGAACAATATGTAGTGCGATAGCAGAACGGACTATATTTTAAAATATATCCTTAGAGGAAGCTTGACAACTGGAGAGCTCTGTGATGGGGCCAATCCTTCTGATTTGTCAAATGTTTTCCCTGAACTGCTCGTTGACATTAGGTAATCAACCTAAAGCGAAGGACATTATAAGAAACTCATCATGCTATTTACAGTGAGAATGTTGGTGAGTATGATGTTCCCTGTATTACACAGTGTTCTCTTTATGATGACCCATAAAAGAAATTTTACTCTGGCCTCAGTCCCAGGAAGAGTCATGAGAAACTGCTTTGCTTTTATTTTTATGGAGACTGAACTTTTAAGGGAGTATCTTGATACAGCTCAATGAATAAATCTTAAATGAATAATTGTGTCTTTTAACCAGTTATGTTTCTTTCTCTGCTTTGGCTATTAAAAAACTATGAGTCAGTCCGGCTGGTGTGGCTCAGTGGTTGAGCGTCGACCCATGCACCAAGACGTCGCCGGTTCGATTCCCGGTCAGGGCACATGCCCAGGCTGTGGGACCGATCCCCAGTGGGGGGCATGCAGGAGGCGGCCAATCGATGTTCTCTCTCATCAATGTTTCTATCTCTCTCCCTCTCCCTTCCTCTCTCTCTAAAAAAATCAATGAAGGAAAAAAAATAATTAAAAATAAAACAACTAAGAGTCAAATTTGTGAGTGTCTTCTAGCAAGTGTACCGGCCTTCATAGCACATACTTAGTTTACTGCAACTTATCTTTTCTATGCTTATTTCCCTTTTGTGCAGATGTTCTTACTCCTGTATTTTTTGAATTTTCTTTTATCTTGTACATACTTTTAAGCTAATTAATTCCTTCCTGAAATAAGCTGGCATATAAGTAAAATAAATGAAAGTAAAATAAAATTATAATAGTAATGTAATCACGCAGTACTGGGACTAAGGCATAATAGATCTGCTTTCTGCTAGAAAGAAACAGGAAAATTTAAAGTTTCAAAACATCTCAAAGGCTAGTGAAATGGAGAGTTGCATGATACAGCAAGTGTATAAAATATCAAGAGTAGACTCTAGGTGGTGTGTATACAAGTGATTGTATAAGTCTTTCAAATTTGCTGAATGTTGAACATTTCATAAAAATTTGGGGGAAAGTATTACAAAACCATTGAGTGATGCATATATATGAATAAAAAAGGAGAAAACTCATGGACATGGACAACGGTGTGAAGATGGTGGGGGGAGAGTGGTGGGAGGAGGTGGGAGAGGGCATAGAGGGGATAAATGGTGATGGAAAGAATAAAATTAAAAGAAGAAAAAATATAAAAATTGCTTAGTGATATAAAATATTAATTCATCATAGTAGTTACTTCATGTGGAAGAGCAGAGGAAATATATTCAGTAAGAGGACTACAGAGGTTGCTTCCAATAGTTTTGCAAGTTACAAAAAAATTTTCTTTTCCCTTTATTGATTTTTAGAGAGAGAGGAAGGGAGAGGGAGAAAGAGATAGAAACATCGATGAGAGAGAATTGGCCGCCTCCTGCATGCCCCCCACTGGGGATCGGGCCCACAACCTGGGCATGTGCCCTGACCGGGAATCGAACCGGCGACCTCTTGGTGCATGGGTCAACGCTCAACCACTGAGCCACACCAGCCGGGCTCACATCAATATATTTTAAAGCTGAGCCCCATGGTGTTGGTCTTAGATAAAGGGACATAGCAAACCATAGAGGGAGTTAATGCAATAATTTACGTCCTCCTTATTATTTTTCTTAAACATCCAACTTATAGTATGATGGGATGATTTCCAAAAAAAAATCATCGTTTCTTGCCCATCCTCAACACCACAAACATCATTAAAATATTCTAAGCTGTGCTCACAATAATGGCTTCTCACTTATATATTTCAACTAGAACTAATCACTGGCTTAAACTTGACTTGAAAATTTCTGTAATTGCTGACAGTCTGAATCAGTAGCGCTCTGACTAATGAACAAGTAAAAAGTCTGTTAAAAATTGTATTTTCATAGATTCTGCAGAGGGACCAGCAAACACCTGCTAGAGGATATTAACTAGTACTAACAATCCCTGTGAGGTATTTCTGAATTGACATTTTATTGGATTACGATTGCACAAAGTGCACCGAGTTAACTAGGACTAGGTCGCAAAAGACAACAGCTTATGTATTTATTTTGCTCCTAAGTGATTCCCGAGAAGGAGAACAAAATCCCAAACCGGAGTATATAGGTTTTCCAAATCAGATATGTAACAACCATTAAAGCTGGTGAGAATCATAGTCTTTTCTCTTTCTTTTCCTTCCCCTCACACAAAAACTATGCCCAATGTCTTGAAAAGAGGATAAATTAAAATATCTTTTTCATCTGAATAATGTACTCTAATGTGACTAAGAGTGAAAACGTAAAAGGGAAAATCTAGTTGTGATTCACCTGAAACCCTGAATAGTAACCCTTGTTTCAAAGTCCCTGACCGGCAATTTGAACACACAAGGCACACATTCTAATTCCTGTGCTACCAGTTTATTTTATTTTTTTTATTTATTTTTTAGGGGGGAGGTATTTTTTTTAATTATCTTTATTGTTGAAAGTATTACAGATGAACCCCTTTTTCCCCCACTGACCCTACTACCACCCCACTCTAGACCCCCTCCCCCAGCCTTCACCTCACTATTGTCTGTGCCTGTGGGTTATGCGTGTATGCGGATGAATTCTTTGGCTAATCTCTTCCCACCCACCCCCCATTCCCTCTGAGATTTGATACCAGTTTCTTTTAAAATTAAAAGTTCCTTGTTGTACTTTAAGGCATATTTTGCTATGTGTACTTAGGAACTAGACAAGAATGACTACACTGATTTTCTCTGTGACCTTTACTACTGTCGACTCAAAACAATTTAGTCCTTTTTTAAGTCATTTGAGAACATTGTACACGTTATCCAAGGGGCTTAGGCCTGGCCTCAGCCATGACCTTCAAAACTGATAGACAACAACCATACAAAAAAAGCCAGTTTTAGGCATTTAAAAGAAAGAGAAAAACAAGTCTCTCATCCCCATGAAACAGAAATACTTCCATACATTTTCTTTTTACTGTTCTGAGGCGAAATTATTTTGTTCTACTGAGCTAGTAACTGAATAAAACAGAAGCCTAAACTCCTGAAATACACCTTGGGTAAGACTAATGCAATGAATTACTTACAAATATGTATGACAGCGCAGCCGGTGTGGCTCAGTGGTTGAGCATCGACTCATGCACCAAGAGGTCGCCGGTTCGATTCCCGGTCAGGACACATGCCCAGGTTGTGGGCCCGATCCCCAGTGGGGGGCATGCAGGAGGTGGCCAATCGATGTTCTCTCTCATCGATGTTTCTATCTCTCTCTCCCTCTCCCTCTCTCTCTCTAAAATCAATAAAGGGAAAAAAATTTTTTTAAATAAATAAATAAAATTGCATCTGTTTTCAAAGTTATCAGTTACATTGAGTAGTAAGTCCTTTGACTACCATTATAATTCATAAATATAATCCATCTAAAAAGAACTCCTATGAAGGTTGAACTTATATTTTAAATATGAAAACACTGAAAACGTTCATTCTTGATAGCTATAGTAATAAAAATTTCCATAACGTTAAGGATAAGATTCTAAAAATTAACTTTTTTCAGTGATAATTTTTATTCTATAAGGACTGTATGGAAAGACCAAATAATCAACCTTAATCACATTATGATTTAACATAACAACCTAATTTAACTAACAAAGATAAAATCCAATTAATGTAAGTAAGATTTAAAATACTAACTTTTTTTCCTTATAATCATTGGTGTCCTGTTGGAATCTTGGTGATACAGAATAAAAGCTTCTGGAAAGATATATTACATGTAAACATATTTAGATAATGTAAGATTTCATAAAGAGTATAAATTGATTAGGGTTTTCTTTTCCTAAAATACATTGATAAAATGCTTTAGTATTATATTTTATACTCTTATCATTATTACATCTAATAGTCACTGAGTGCTTTCTAAGTTATCGGAATAGATAGTTTATACACATTATCTCATTTAATGCCAATAACCCAGACACACACTGTTATCTCCATTTGCAAAGGAGCCCAGAGTGTTTCCGTTACTTGTCTGCTAAGTGCTAGAGCCTGAGCCTAAAACCTGGCCTTTCTCCTATGTCCTTAAGCATTCTGCCCCATTGTCTCAAATCAGTTTAGCTAGTATTTACTACAGATTAATATTTGCAATCCCAGGTAGAGTGGTTCTAGGATACACGAATAAAGAATTGCACACTGCCCTTATTCTTCTGGAGATTATAACCTGGCATATTCTTAATAATTTCCCTGAAAAGGGCCTATGAGCCATTTTAAGACACCATGTTTTGGGGGTTTGTTTCTGTTGCTTTTGTGCCATAATGAATTCCATCTTTGTTCTCCTTTTCTTGCTGGATGATATTTTATTTTATTGTGCTCCCCGGATGCTGTTTGGCACAAGTGAACATAAAATTTAGGTTGCTTTTTCGTGCTCATATTGCATTGCAAACCATGTGATGCTCTGGTTTAACGTCTCTCCTTCTACTAATCCCCCTCCCCGGAAAGAAAAATGTCCCCACTCAACACTTACTTCTCAGATCACTGCAGTCTTGTTTATTTTCTTGCCATTCCAATGAAACTGCTCTAAGATCATCCAGAGCGGCCTAGTTGTTAAATACAGTGAACAATTTCATTTTCATTTCTCATTTCACTTGATTTCATTGTAGAATGTGACACATGATCACTGTCTCATTCTTTAATTTTCTCCCACTTTAACACCTCCGGTAGCATTCTCTCAGTATTCTCTCCCTACTCTCTAAATACATCTTTTGAGGTTGGTATATCATAGTTTCCCAATCTGAGGTTCAGGAACACCTAGGGCTTCATGGATCTAGTTTCTGGGGACCGTGAATGTCTCTTTCCCACTAACTTCTAAAATATTAAGAAAGATAACCATGTATTCTTTTTAAATTTTTTAAAATATGTATTTATTTATTTTTTAGAGAGAGGGGGAGGGAGAGAGATAGAGACATCAATGTCAGGAAGAAACATCCATCGACTGCCTCTTGCACACCCCCTATTGGGGATCAAGCCCACAACCCGGGCATGTGCCCTGACCGGGAATTGCACCCAGACCTCTCAGTCCATGGGACTATGCTCAATCCACTGAGCCACACCGGCAGGGCAATCTCATGTATTCTTATTATTTTAATTCTAAAATGTAATACAAAATCTACAGCAGAGTTTGGTACTCAATAGAATAAAATCTCACAACACCTAAATTAAAAAATCAGTTAGCAGTTTTCATGGTGGATTGTATAGATTGAAATATTTCATGTAGGAAATATCAATAACTCTTTATTTGTTACTTTGTTTGTAGAACTGTGGCAGACACCAAGAATACAAATATGCAAACATATCCCCAAGCAGTTTACAGTACAGTTAATGAGGCTAGACTAACTAGTAAAATAATAAGACAAATATTATAATATAAAATTGTATGCTAAACTCTGTGGTATAAACTGAAAATACTATCAATAGTTCAAAAGAAGTAGATATTTAAAGACTGAAATAGGGCCCAGCTGGTGTGGCTCAGTGGTTGAGCATCAACCCATGCACCAAGAGGTCGCCGGTTCGATTCCCGGTCAGGGCACATGCCCAGGTTGTGGGCCTGATCCCCAGTGGGGGGCATGCAGGAGGCAGCCAATCGATGTTCTCTCTCATTGATGTTTCTCTCTCTCCCCCTTCCTCTCTCTCTCTAAAATCAATAAAGAAAAAAAATTTGAAGACTGAAATAGGGAAGGCTCCTTGAAAAATGTGTCACTTAGAATAGAAAACATGCTTTAAAAATCAGGGTTAGAAAGAGAGCTCTTGGAGATAGGAATAACATCAGCAAAGTTACAGAGACAAGAATGAGCAGAGATATTCGAGGAATAAAGCAGAACTGATATAACTAGAATGACGATTGTATATTGTGTACGAGACTATGGTTCACCACAGCAACCGATCTCCTGGCTTACCCATTTGGACCCTTATCTTCAGGCAGTCTTATTGCTATATTTTATGGCCCATTCTATCAGTCACCTCTCTATACAGACATGAATGTAATTATCTGAATGCAATTATTTATATCAGCAAATGTCACAGTACTTAGTGACTTTCCAATTTTTTCACCCGATTGCTATAACAAGAAATGCAATAAATATCCAAAGCAATTATTTTGTTCTCCAATATTAAAAATAGATGACATTTTATGTAAGTATTGAGATAATTCTAGGTGTATTTAATCAATTTTCTGTTGTTCAGAGAGATTCTAAAGGTTATTTTCTGACTTCTAATAAATACACTGCTGGTTCTTTTAATGATATGTATTAAATGATTAAAGACATGGTCATATATACCTATATATACATATATATACATATATACATATATATATATATATATATATATATGTATATATATATATATTTTTTTTTTACAAAGCAAAGTTCATAAACTTACAAGTCTTGCCCTGGGAAGAAAATCTGTACTTGACTTTGGTGTTAACCATAAGAAGCAGCAAATACACTTCACACTTTAATGATGTTTTATGCTTAGACTGTAAAGCAATTTGCTTCATATTCATTTGAAACATTGTTCACTTGTCTTACTAATACTCATACAATTTTCACTTATTAGTTAAGAAGAATTTTTATACTTAATTTGAAATGGAGAAACTAAAGTCCAAAGAAGTTTATATCACACAAGTCTGAAAATAAAAGTGTTAAGCAAAACTAAATTGTATTATTGGGAATATGTTTTTTATTTATTTTTTTAACTGTTTTTTCTTTATTGATTTTAGAGAGAGAGGAAGGGAGAGGGCGAGAGAGAGAGAAACATCGATGAGAGAGAATATCGATTGGCTGCCTCCTGCATGCCCCCCACTGGGGATCGGGCCCACAACCTGGGCATGTGCCCTGACCGGGAATCGAACCAGTGACCTCTTGGTGCATGGGTCGATGCTCAACCACTGAGCCACACCGGCCGGGTGAAAATGGTTTTTTATTAATAATTGTTTATCTGAATGAGAAATTTGAAGTCAAAGTACAATTCTGCATTCACTTACCCTTTTGCATATGGAACAATTTTAGAAGCAGAGGGGAGCGGGAGGATCACAGTAAATTTTGCAAAGTAACAAAATATGTACATGTATTATCTTGTCTACTTCTTTATAATTCAATATTATTTATAATTTGGAAAAATGTTAAGAAGATGAAATCAAAAAAAGAAAACGGAGGAAGAGGAAGAATGTGCCCTCAAAGTAAGAGAAACAATTTAAGCCTGAGGCAATCTACTTTCAGTGTATCATATCTGAAACAAATTTGGCCCATTTAAAGAAGAAACCAATATTTAAACTTTCACGTATTCATATGGCTAAGGAAACTTCAATAATATTGTGTTGGACAACCCAATTTTAATTTTTTTTTTTTATCCTCACCGAGGACATTTTTTCATTTTTTGTTCAGATAGAGTGGGAGGGAGAGAGAGGAAGAGAGAGAGAGAGAAACATCGACGTGAAAGGGACACATCGACTGGCTGCCACCCGCACAACCAACCAGGGCCGGGTACAAACTGCAACCGAGGTACATGCCCTTAGCGGGAACCGAACCCAGATCTCTCTGGACCGCAGTCCAACGCTCTAACCGCTGAGCCAAACCGGCCAGGGCGACAACCCAATTTTAAAAAGAAAAAAATCAAAAAGAAGCCAGAATTTTAAACTACTTAGAAATTCAAGGGTCATTGCTTCATTTAGCAACTTTTTCAACAATGTGTGCAAACATTTCATGTACACCCACACATCTGTTCCCCCTCTCATCTATATGCATTCTTAAATTCAATATTATGATAGTGTTACAATTAACTTCAACGTTATATGTTATAAAATGTTTGTTTTATTATAACAGATTTCAAAATACATTCACTTAGCATGATCTAATATGTTATAATTGTATAGCACTATTATTTCCAAAAATTATGAAAAATACCATAGACTGGTTATTGCAGTAGAAGGCATTATAAAATATAATACAACAGCTTGTAAAATTCCTTGGACATATGACATATTGTGTATATATCAACCAATGATCTAGGAAATTTCAGTGAACTCTGGTCATTAAGATACAATTATATATGATTACATAAAAATTCTCGTTTCAATTCTATTTCTTATCATATAACCCTCACAAAGCCTCAATTTCCTCATCTGCAAAACAGAGATACTAAAATTTCTATATTATGAAGATCTAATAAAACAGAACAAAATGTGTAGGAATATTCTTTTAAAAAATAACATCTTACATGAATGCTAGTTACTTCTGTTAATCCAACAGCTCTATTTACCCAAGGATTCTGAATAAAGCATAGCATATAAATTGGATGACTTTTTTTTTTTTGTACCTGCCCCTAGCTGGAACCGAACCCAGGACTCTCCTGGTCCGCAGGCCGATGCTCCAACCCCTGAGCCAAACTGGCCAGGGCTGGATGACTCTTAAAATGCTCTAGTATTGAGTTTAAAATAGCAACTTTATTTTGTTTGTTTATTTTGTTCTTTAGATTCCACATGTAAGTGAAATCATATGGTATTTGACTTTCTTTGTCTGACTTATTTCACTGAGCATAATAACCTCTAGATCCATCTATGCTGTCGTAAATGGTAAGATTTCATTCTTATTTATGGCTGAGTAATATTCCATTGTATATATGTACCACCACTTTATTTTTTTTTGAGGAACAATCACTTTATTTTTTATTAATTGCCCTGATAAGTAGGCAAATGGGATTAGCTGTAAAGTAAGACTTGGTAGGAATCTGGGGCCCTGAATTAACTCAAGGCTGACCGACACAGATTGGTCAGGAGTATTTCCTGCGAAATCCCCACTCCCTGACAAAGGTAATTTCTCTCCAGACCAAACAGAGTTACATACAGCCTGCTACCTCTTTCTTATCCACTCATCTACTGGTTGAAACAGACTCATAGATATAGAAAACAGACTGATAGTTGCCAGAGGGAAGGGAGATTAAGCAATGGGGTAAAAAAGATTAAAGGATTAAGAAGAACAAATTGGTATTTACAAAATAGTCATGGGGATGTAAAGTACAGCATAGAGAATATAGTCAACAATAGTGTAATAACTATGCATGGTACCAGGTGGGTGTTGGAAATATCAAGGGGAACTTTGTAAAGTATATGACTGTCTAACCACTATGCTGTACACCTGAAACTAATACAAAATAATATTGAATGTAAACTGCAATTCAAAATTAAATGAGAAAAGAAAAAAAATCAACTTTATGTTGTACTAGAGCATATTCATCTCAAGAAAGAGCATCATGACAATCCAAAGATATCACGTAGTATGAACAAAACAGCTAGAGCAAACAAAATGTATCTACTGTATAAAAAAACATTTGGGGACATATATGATCTGGGCTCATTGGTTAAGAGAATAATGGAGTTTTGTTTTGTTTTGTTTTAATTTGCTTTTATTATTGAGTCTGTAACTGTGTTTGTGAGATTGAGCCTAAGTCAACCCAGCCATAGGCCCCACCCCTTTTAAAAAAAATATCTTCTTTAACTCTCCTAGGTCTTCTTCCTCCTTCTGCATCTTCACGCCTGGGGAAAAGTTTCAGCTGAAATTTAAGGGAAGTGGAAGAGAAAAGTAAAATCATTACAGCTTTATTTTCCCATATTAATATATTTCAACATGTACTGCATTCTCATCAAATACAAGAACATGGACTTCCTTTGATAGTTAAATCCCCTTGTTTAGAATTTATCATGATTGCACAAATTTTGAAAATTCCTTACTTAGCCTAAAGAAATGCATTACCTTTCAAATTATTTGGACTTTAGATTTAAAAAAATTACTACTGAAAATTTGTCTTGATTGACAGATTCCATAGTTAGATTTATTTAAGTGAAAATTGAGACACAAGAGAAAACCTGAAATTAAAATGTAAGCAATATCAGGAAATACATTATTAATGAAATAAAGTTCCCTAATGGTATTTTTTCATTAAGAATAATTTTCAAAATTATTTCATAATAATTATATACCTCACTTCACAAGGTATATAAATATCTAATCACTGTATTGTACATAGAAAAGTATTATAATATTGTATGTCAATTGCAATTGAGAAATACATTTTAAAAAATTAATTCTAATCCTATTGGATTGGAGCAGTATCCTTATTTTTTAAAAAAAGGAAAAAGTAATTTTCCTATTTTACATGAACCATATCTTGTGTTTGCTAAAATCATGTAATGATAAATAATTGAGAGTGGTAATAATTCTTAATATCCGCAATAAGATAAATAAAACTTCAATAACTAAAAAGTATTATAAATATAAAATCCATGATCCTAGTGTAAATTTTAAAACAAATACATGGGAAAACTAACACTATTTGCAGATGACATGATACTATATATAGAAAAGCCAATATCATACACGAAAAATTAATAGAATTCATAAGTCAGTAAAGTAGCAGGATAAAAAACTAATATACAGAAATCTGTTGCCTTCCTATACACTAATAATGAACAATCAGAAGGAGAAATGCAGGAAATAATTCCATTCACAACTGCATCAAAAAGAATAGCATACCTAGGGATAAACTTAATCAAGAAGGTTAAAAACCTCAACTCTGCCAATTATAAGACATTAAAGAAAGATACTGCCTGGCCATTGTGGCTCAGTGTATTCAGTGTCATCCCATGGACTGAGAGGTCCTGGTTCGATTCCCAGTCAGGGCACATGCCTGGGTTGTGGGTTCGATCCCCAGTGGGGGCGTGCAGGAGGCAGCCGATTGATGTTTCTCTCTCATATCAATGTTTCTATCTCTCTCTCCCTTCTTCTCTCTCGAAAAAATCAATTAAAACATTTTTTTTTAAATAAGGATATTGAAGAGGACACAGATAAATGGAAGAATATACCATGCTCATGGATAGAAAGGATTAATATTGTTAAAATGACCATACCATGTAAAAATATGTACAGATTTAATGAAATTTCTATCAAAATACCAAAATCATCCCTCCCAGAATTAGAACAATAATCCTAAAATTTATATCAAAACCCAAATGACCCCAAATAGTCAAAGCAATCGTGAGAAAGAAGAACAAAGTTGGAGGTATCAGGCTCCCTAATCTGAAACTACACTACAAAACTCTAATAAACAAAATAGTATGGTACTGGCACAAAAACAGACAAGCAGATCAATGAAACAGAATAGGGAACCTTGGAAATAAAGCCTCATTTATATGGCAAATTAATCTATGACAAAGTAAGTAGAAATATACACTGGAGTAGTAATAGTCTCTTCAACAAGTGGTGTTGGGAAAACTGGACAGTTACAAACAAACAAATATTACTCTGGACCACTCACTTGCACCATATACAAAAAATCAAATCAAAATGGGTTAAAGACTTTGCCCACCTCCACCTTTTCTTCGTCAGTTTACTTTGTTCATTAGAAAAAGATGGGGTTAAAGACTTAAATTTAAGGCCTGAGACCATAAAACTCCTAGAAGAAAACATGGCAAGTAAACAATCGGATATCAGTCTGAGTAATATGTTTTTGGGCACATCCATTTGAGCAAAAGAAACAAAAAGGACTGTATCAAACTGACAAAACTTCTGCACAGTGAAGGACGCCTTCAACAAAACAAAGAGACAACCTACTGACTGGGTTCTCTCTCTCTTTTTCCCTCTCTCTCTGTTTTGCTCTCACTCTCTTGATCTCTCATACAAATAACAAGAAAGTGTTGTTATTGATTGAACTCCCACAAAAGTAACCTCTACAGAGATCCACAGAGAAATTAAGTTTAGACATTTTAAGGTCTAGTTTTTTATATTGTTTCTCAAGAAGTGATAGAAGGAATACATAGAATGTATTTATCTTCATTGAAGAGATTAACCAAAAAATTGCCACCCAAAGAAATTAGAGTATAAACTTGAACAGAGGGTAAAAGAGTAAACTCAGTATCTTAATCAGAAATGATATATCTAATAAAACTCAATAACAACAACAATAAAACCTAATCCAATGGAAAAATGGGAAGAGTACGTGAAAACAAATGTCTCCAAGGAAGATATACAGATGGACAACAGACATATGAAAAGATGTTCAACATCACTAACCACCAGGAAAAGGCAAATCAAAACCACAATGACATACCATTTCACACGAGTCAGGATTCCTATTATCAAAAAGTCAACACATTATGCGTTGGCGAGGATGTGGAGAAAGGGGAACCTTGTGCACTGTTGGTGGAACTGCAAACTGGTGCAGCCCATATGGAAAGCAGTGTGGAGATTCCTCAAAAAACTAAAAATTGATATACCATACAACTCAGATATTCCACTTCTGGATATTTATCAAAAGAAAACAAGAACATTAATTTGAAAGACATACACACTCCTATGTTCATTGCAGCACTATTTACGATACCCAAGATATGGAATCAATCTAGGTGTCCATGGATAGATGAATGGATAAAGAACATGTGGTACATATATATGCAATGGAATATTACACAGCACTTAAAAAGAAAGAAATCTTGCCATTTGCAACAACCTGGATAGATCTAGAGGGTGTTGTGTTAAGTGAAATAAGTCAGTCAGAGAAAGACAAATGCCATACGATTTTCACTTACGTGTGGAATCTAAAGAACAAAATAATTCAACAAATAAAATAGAAACAAACTCATAAATACTGAGCACAGACTGATGGTTGCCCAAGGGAACGGAGGTTGGGAGATGAGTAAAAAAGTGAAAGGATTAAGAAGTACAAATTGGAAGTTACAAATAGTCACGAGGATATAATTACAGCATAGGGAATAGAATCAATAATATTGTAATAACTATGTATGGTGCCAGGTACGGGTTGTTGAAACATAGGGGTATCACTTTATAAAAGATATGATTGCCTAATTATTATGCCATTCACCCGAAATTAACATTAAATATGTTGAATATAAACCATAATTAAAAATAAAATAAATCAAATAAGCCCATGAAATAATGTGTTGCATTTTAAATTTATGCAATATATATGATGAGTGTATATATATAACACATGTAATGAAAATCATAGTTAAATGCATTTGTAGCTCTAAATCACATGTTCTTTTATGTGTTTTATACAATAAAATTCTTTAAACTAAAAGTTATAAACTACTACATACTTTAAGAACTAATTGGATGACAGAAGAGTTTAAATTTTATCGGCTATCAATTATTGCATTCTATTTGAAATTACTAAAGTAAATTTATTTTTATCAGTTACAACCTAAAAACCTTTTCTTCTCTGATGATAATACATTGCAAATAGAATTTTTTAAGAAAATGTTTTAGGATTATGAATAATATTCTTTGTGACTGAAATAAATTCTAAATAAATTGAAGAGGGAAACTGGATACAATAGAACCAGGAAAACTGAAAAGAAACGATAATAGAGAATCTTTATTCACAAAAAGATGAGGTTTTAAGAGTCAAAATCTGCCTCTATATGATAAATAACAAATGCCACCAGTCTAAGAATCAAGCATAACTATTTCAAAAGATAATGGTAAAATTAATTATATATACAAAATTGAAGATAAGGGTCTATTACAATTTTTTTTGACACAATTATCATTGTTATGAGGTATAAAATATCTGCTCCTCCCTATAAAGATGTTAGATAGCCTCTCATCTAGCCTATAGTCTAAACTATAAATTTGTAAACAAGTAAAAGACGTAAGGTTATTTAAAATAAGAAACTTGCCATTCAACTAAAGAGAATAACTGTTTCCTTAAAAAAAAAAAAAAAGAAATCTTTTGTCTCAGTACCTGTATACATTTATGAATAATGTCTCTATGTAGTCTTATATCATTTATTGGGGTAAAAACAGTCTCTTCAATAAACGGTGTTGAGAAAATTGGACAGGTACATGCAAAAAAATAAAAAAGTGAAACTAGACCACCAACTTACACCATACACAAGAATAAACTCAATATGGATAAAATACCTACATGTAAGTCACAAAACCATAAAAAATCTTAAAGAAAACAAAAGGCAGTAAAATCTCAGACATCTCTTCTACTAACATTTTTGCCAATATGTCTCCTAGAGCAAGAATAATAAAAGATTAATAAATGGGACTACATCAAGCTAAAGTCTTCTGCACACTGAATGAAACCATCAGCAAAATGAAAAAGGGAACCCACTGTATGGGAGAACATATCTAACAATGAGACATCTGATAAGTGGCTGATTTCCAAAATATCTAAAGAACTTACACAGTTCAACAACAGGAAGACAAATAAACTAATTAAAAATAGGCAAAGGACCTGAGTAGACACTTCTGCAAAGTGGACATGCAGATAGCCAGAGACCTATGAAAAAATGTTCAGCGTCACTAATCATCAGAGAGATGCAAATGAAAAGTACCTCACACCTGTCAGAATAGCTATCATCAATAAGTCAACAAACATCAGATAAAAGAATGAAATAAACAAATCAACAAACAGTAGGGGCTAACAAAGGTATGGAGAACAGGGAACCCCAGTACACTGCTGGTGGGAATGCAGACTGCGCAGGCACTGTGGAAAACGATTTAGTGTTTCCTCAAAAAATTAAAAATGGCACTGCCTTTTGACCCAGTGATCCCACTTCTTGGAATATATCCTAAGAATCTTAAAACACCAATTCCAAAGAATATATGCACCCCTATGTTCACAGAAACGTTATTTACAATAGGCAAGATCTACAAACAGCCCAAATTCCCATCAGATGAGCAGATAAAAAAAAAAAGGTGTGGTACATTTACACAATGGAATACTATGAAGCTATAAAAAAAGAACGATCTATTACCATTTGAGACAGCATAGAGGGGCCTGGAGATGATTATGCTGAGCAAAATAAGTCAGTCAGAGAAAGACAGATACCATATGATCTCACTTATATGTGGAATCTAATGAACAAATAATCTGACGAACAAAATAGAACCAGAGGCATGGATACATGGAACAGACTGACAGTAGTCAGAGGGGAGGGGGGAAGGGAAGGAAGGGGGGGAATGGATGAAAGGAGGTGAAGGAATTAGCCAAAGAACATATATGTATAACCAATAGACACAGACAATGGAGTGGTGATGGCCAGAGGGAAGGAGTAGCAGGGGGCTGGGTGGAGGTGGGCAAAGTGGGTGGGGGAATGGGGAGGTCTGTAATAGTGCCAACAATAAAAATAAAGATCCCTGGCTGGCATGGCTCAGTGGTTAGAGTGTCGGCCCACCCACAGGAGGATCTCGGGTTCAATTCCCGATCAAGGGCAGGTATCTGGATTGCAGGTTCGATTTCTGGCACTGGTTGGGGCTTGTGTGGGAGGCAACCAATTGATGTGTCTCTCTCACATCAATGTTTCTCTCTCTCTCTCTCTCTCCACCTTTCCCTTCCACTCTCTCTAAAAAAAAAAAAAAAAAAAATCAATGGAAAAAATATCCTCAAGTGAGGATTAACAAAAAAAAGAAAAGAAAAAAATTTTAATAAGAATTTTCTAGAGTGAGAAAAATATAGAAAGAATCTCGTATCTTCAGTTGTTAGAATGAATAAAGAAAACTGTCAAGTCCCTAAGAAACATGGAAGTTCAATCTTCAACTTCAGAAATTTTATTTCATATATATTTTAAGTCGTCTTTCAAAAGCAAGGTGCAACTTAAAAATTGACATCTTGAAATAATCAGGTATACTACACACACACACACACACACACGCACAAGCGCGCACACACATGCACACACACACAATGGAAGCGTGAGAGACTTATTTTAAAAGACACTCAAATGTCATAATTTTCTAAAATCAAACAGTATTAATAATAGATAATACATACTTATAGAGCATTTAATATATGCCAGGCATGTTTTAAGCTTTTCATATGCAGTAATTCACTTACTCCTCACAACAAAACTATGAGATTGGTCTTATTATCATGCCTATATCTCAAATGATTAAAAAAAAAAACATGCAAAAAATGTGGCGCAGGATTCAAACTGAAAATTTGTTTATTCATACCATTTTCTTAAAAACTGTATTATCTCTCTATAAGCAAAAACAGTATTTAGGGGAAAATTCAGTAGCTGAAACATTTTCTTCAATGTTTACAGTAAATATCAATGTAAATCACCCTGGATATTTTTTTAAATGATTATATTCAAAGCATAGCTAAAAGAATGACTTAATATATTCAGGTAAATCATTAGTCAGAATAATCATTCTCTAAACTTCTCTATCAAGCGATTTTTTTAAACTTGCCTCATTTTGTGAAAATAACCAAAAGCATAAAGATTATTTTTTTAAACTAGAAAGGCCTTTAAATTAAAGAAAGCAATGTGCTCTATACGTCACTCAAGACATTTGAGGCTATTTCTTTTTTTCAAGAAATCGGAAGCAGATTTCAATGTTGGCAGAGACACAAAAACCTCATGGCTTGATGCCTAATTTACTTCAAATGTCAAATATGCCCTAGCAACACACGCAAATAATTTATAAACTGACACTATTTTAAAAGACAGTAATTGTTTATTTTTCCCCAGGCGGGGTCAGCCGAAATGCAATAGATTAAGGACCTACTGAATCTGTTCTGTGTCCTTCCTCAGACCTCACATTACTCAAAAGCATTCACCTCATCCTGTATGTCAGCACGTAATAATAATTCGATACCCCAAGTAAATTCTGTAGTCACCTGCCTCAATGCTGACCTCACTAGCGTTTGAGATGTTCTTACATAACCACAATCTTCTGTTGTGCTCATCAAATTTATCCCAATCTTCATTTTAATTCCCACTGCTACCATTCTGGTCTAAGTCTTGCATGGAATGGCCTCAAACATTATCTCCCTGCATCTAATCTCTTCTATCTTAAAATTTGCTCATTCAGCAAATAAAAAAGCTGTGGTACATATACACAATGGAACGCTACGCAGGTGTAAGAAAGAAAGATCTCTTATCCTTTGAGATGACATGGAGGGACCTGGAGAGTATTATCCTAAGCAAAATAAGCCAATCTGAGAAAGACAAATACCACATGATCTCACTTATTTGTGGAATATAATGAACCAAACGAACTGGTGAACAAAATAGTCCCAGAGACACAGAAGTAGGGTACAAACTGACAGACCTCAGGGAGGGAAGAGATAAACCACAGAACTTATATGCATGTATGCGTAACCAATGGACATAGACAACAAAGCTGGGGACGGGGCGGGGGGAATAGGGAGGAGGGTATCAATGGGGGGAAAAGGAGAAACATCTGTAACAAAAATAAATTAATTAAAAAAAACAAAAACAAATATTCATTGAACACTTACTATGTGCCTGGTATTATAGGTACAGGGATGAATCCAAAAGAGACATTGATTATTGCTCGCTTAGAGCTTATGTCCTGAACATAATTAAAAATCTAAAATGGCTCCCACTGTTTTTGAGACTATTTCAAACTCAGTATGCTTGTATTTAAGGTACTTCAAAATATGGCCCCAACTATTCTTATTTATATCTCTTTCAATACTATCCAAAACAGACTCTATAATATAGTCTGGGAAATCTCCACATTATCCTTCAAATGTGAAGTATTCATTCTCAAATCTGCACCATTTCTCAAGGTGTTTTCTTCATGTGAATTTTCTTCACTGTCTTCTTGAGTAGGAAGCATATTCATCACTCTTTCAGTAACAGCTCAAATCTCTGACCTGCTACAAAAATGTCCTTAATATTTCCAGCTAATGGTTTTCTTATCTTAACTGCTCAGAACTTAGAATTTACACCAGTGTTTTCAAATCTCAGCACTAAGTAACATCAAGGAACACTGAGAGTAAATCATAGCATACTTAAGAGCAAATTATGGCTACACCTCTTCTAAGTTAAAAGAGAAACTCTCAAAAGATTGCATTCCATAGACATTTCTGCAAAGTATTGGTAAGGGTGTACTGCTTAGGTTGCCAGATGTGTTCATGGTTGTTCATTTAATTACGATTACATATATATACACGTATAGTACATATAATAATATGTAAATATATACTTCTTTATGCAACAAACATTTTTTCAAAATGCAATAAAAAATATCATTATAAAAAAGAAAGAAGGTCACAATAAATCCATTCCTTCTGTTCACTCCTTTTTTAAACAAATAATAGCAAATGTCAGGTGCTAAATTAGAGCAGCAGAATTTAAAGGTGGCCCTAGTATTTATTGCCCCCTGATGTGCACACACTATGCAAATAATCAGACTAAACGCAATGAATTTTATTCCCAAGATTTGATTATACCGCACAGCTAACTTTAAAACACGGAGGTTATCAAGATGAGCCTGATCTAATCACAAGTGCTTTAAAAGCAAAGAGTTTTCACTTTGGCCGGTTTGGCTCAGCGGTTAGACGGGCACGTACCTCGGTTGCAGTTTGTCCCCGGCCCAGGTTGGGGTCATGTGGGTGGCAGCCAGTCGATGTGTCTCTCTCACATCCATGTTTCTCTCTCTCTCTTCCTCCCTCTCACCCTCCCGCTCTATCTGAAGATAAATGCAAAAATGTCCTCGGGTGATGATAAAAAAATAAAAGCAAAGAGTTTTCTCTGGCTAGTCACAGAGGAAGAGGTCAGAAATTTTACGAATAAGAGAGATAAACCAAATAACTTAAATGCAGGTATGCATAACCAATGGACACAGACAGCTATGCTTGTTGGGGGTTGGGATCGGGAGCAGGGTGTCTGTGGGGAGGGGGGAGGAGAAACACCTGTAACAAAAAATAGATTAAGAACACCTAAGGCAACAGAAACAAAGGAAAAAATGAACACATGGGACTACATCAAACTCAAAAGCTTCTGCACAGCAGAAGAAACAACCATCAAAATGGAAAGGGAACCCACTGTATGGGAGAGCATAATTGCCTATGATATATCAGATAAGGGGTTAATCTCCAAAATATATAGAGTGCTCATACAGCTCAACAAAAGGAAGACAAAGAACCCAATTAAAAAAATGGGCAGAGGAACTAAATAGATACCTCTCCAAAAAGAACATACAAATGGCTAAGAGACATATGAAGAAATGTTCAACATCACTAATCATCAGAGAGATGCAAATTAAAAACAATGAGGTATCACCTCACACCTGTCAGAATGGCCACCATCAACAAAGCATCAGACAACAAGTGTTGGCGAGGGTGTGGAGAAAAGGGGACTCTAGTACACTGCTGGTGGGAATGCAGACTGGTGCAGCCACTATGGAAAACACTATGGTGTTACCTCAAAAAATTAAAAATTGAATTGCCATTTGACCCAGTGATCCCACTTCTAGGAATATACCCTAAGAAGCCTGAAACACCAATCAGAAAAAATACATGTACCCCCATGTTCATAGCAGCACTATTTACAATCGCTAAGATCTGGAAACAGCCCAAGTGTCCATCAGTGGACGAATGGATAAAAAAAGCTGTGGTACATATACACAATGGAATACTATGCAGCTGCAAGAAAGAAAGATCTCTTATCCTTTGAGACGACATGGAGGGACCTGGAGAGTATTATCCTAAGTGAAACAAGCCAAGCAGAGAGAGACAAATATCACATGATCTCACTTATTTGTGGAATATAATGAACATAACAGTCTGAGGAACAGGGTAGACCCAGAGATGTGGAAGTAGGGTACAGACTGACAACTCTCAGAAGAGGGGGTGGGGGGAGGGAAGAGATAACCCACAGAAAGTATACGCATGTACACATAACTGATGGACATGGACAACAAAGCTGGGGACAGGGTGGGGGGGTGAGGAGGAGGGAGTCAATGGGGGAGAAAAGGAGAAACATCTGTAACAAAAATTAATTAATTAAAAAAAAGAAAAGAAAAGAAAAAAGAAGAAAAGAATTCAGAATTCAGTGCTCCTTAAAAAAAAAAAAAGGAAAGAAAGGAAGATCCCACATGCTGTTGCTGGAAGGATGGGCTTGACAAGGGATGCGCGTGGTCTGTTTAGTTGAGAATTGCCCACAATGCACAGCCAGCAGAGAAAACAGGAACCTCCGTCTACAACTACAAGGAACTGCATTCTGCCAACGACGTGCATGAGCTTCAGAGCAGATGTTTCCCCAGAGCCAGCAGGTGAGGACTCAGCCTGGCCAACATCATGATCTGATCCTGCCAGCGAACCCAGTCTTGCTAGGAAAGATTTCTCACCTACAGAATTTTGAGATTAAAAAAATGAATGTTGTTTTAAGCCACTAAGTTTTTGGTCATTTGTTATACAGCAGAAGAAAACCAATACACTCATCTTGCAGGAGTGGAAAATAAATCTGAAAATATGGGTTCGATTTTTCTAATGTTGGAAAAACTAATCTCTGATGAAAAATACTTCTACTTGAATTATGCCTTCTCTTACAATATTGTCTTCTGAGCTGACACATTAGATTACATGATGTCTAAGATATCCTGCTGCAATCGCCACTACTAAAACCTATTTGGAACTCCACTTTTTTTTTTTTTTCAAATCTGACATTTAAACATGATAAAAATTCCTATAATTCATTTATAAATGTACTTATAAATTCACTCATAAATGGTGTTAACAAAGCCATACATATGGCATGAGGATAACTCAAAGCACTGAAATATGGTTCATTTTTAAGACTCATCACAGTTCATCCATAATTATGTGTTGAAATGTGCCTTCCTAAAAGATATGTTGAAGTCCCAGTACCTCAGAATGTGAATGTATTTGGAAATACATTATTGCACTATAACTAGTTAAGTTAAAAAGAAGTCATACTGGGCCCGGCCGGTGTGGCTCCGTGGTTGAGCATCAACCCATGCACCAAGAGGTCGCCGGTTTGATTCCTGGTCAGGGCACATGCCCAGGTTGTGGGCCCGATCCCCAGTGGGGGGCATGCAGGAGGCGGCCAATCGATGTTCTCTCTCATCGATGTTTCTATCTCTCTCTCCCACTCCCTTCCTTTCTCTCCAAAAATTAATAAAGAAAAAAAATTTTTTTTGTCATATTGGCATAAGAAAGACCCTTAAACCTATATGACTTGTGTCCTTAGGACAAAAGACACAGCCAGAAAGAAGATAGCCATAGGAAGAGATCAGACTTGCATGACCACAAGCCAAGGAGCACTGGGGCGAACAGCAGCTGGAAGAGGCAAGGAAGGATCCTCCCCAGGAAGACATGGAGAGAGCACGGCCCAGTCATCACCTTAGTTGCAGACTTCTAGCCTCCATAACTGTGTTAGTTTGTAGCACTTTGTTAGAGCAAACCTAGGAAACTGATTTTGGTGGTTCTTAGCGGGATGCTGCTGTAACAGTGCCTAAAAATGTGGAATGGGGATATGGCTAAAGGTTGAAAGAATGTTGAAGCATCTGATAGAAAAAAACCTTAGCTTTACATTATTTACAATAGCTAAGATCTAGAAACAGCCCAAGTGTCCATCAGTAGATGAGTGGATAAAAAAGCTGTGGTACATATACTCAATGGAACACTATGCAGCTGTAAGAAAGAAAGATCTCTAATCCTTGGAGACGACATGGAGGGACCTCGAGAGCATTATGCCAAGTGAAACAAGCCAATCAGAGAAAGACAAATATCACATGATCTCACTTATTTGTGGGATATAATGAACAAAACAAACTGATGAACAGAATGGACCCAGAGACACGGATGTGGGATAAAGACTGACAAACCTCAGAAGAGGGGAGTGGGGGGAGGGAAGAGATAAACCACAGAACTTATATACATGTATGTGTAACCAATGGACATAGACAGCTATGCTGGGGGGTGGGGGGATCGGGAGGAGGGTGTCAATGGGGGAAAAAAGGAGAAACATCTATAACAAAAAAATTAATAATAATAAAAAGAAACCTTTGCTTTAATGAGATTGTTGGTAGAAATAGGGACATTACAGGTAATTCTAGTGAAGGCTCAGAGAGGAGAGCTGCAGAGAAAGTTCTCATGGTCTCAGGAAATAAAGTATATTATAATATATATTAATTATACATATATAACTTACTATATATAATTATATTTATATGAGATTTGGGATATAGAGTGATGCTGAGATGGGTTACAATTATGAACGATTTTAGGATGAATGTAAGTTTCACACGGGAAATATATGGGTATTAGGGTGGACTGTGGTGGGTTGAATTGTGTCCCTCTGAAAGTTTATGTTGAAATCCTAATTGCCGGTACCTCTGAAGGTGAACTTATTTGAATATAGGATGCTACACACACACACACACACATGCATATATATATACACACATATATATATAACATTATATATATTATATATACAACATTATACATATATATACATATATACATTATATATACATTATATACATTATATATATATACATTATACATATATGTGTGTGTGTGTGTGTATATATATATATATATATATATATATATATATATATATAATGTTGTTGGAAATACGAATGTTAAAGGCACTTCTATTGAGGTCTAGATGGAAATAAAGAACCTGATATTGGACACTGGGAAAAAAAGTAATCATTGTTAGGGAGTGGCAGACAACTTATCTGAATTACGCGCTACTATTGTGCGGAAAATAGAACTAATAAGTAATGAACTGGGATATTTAGCTGAAGATATTTCCAAACAAACTGTAGAAGGTGCAATTGGTTTCCACTTGCTGTTTTTAGTAAAATGTGAGAAGAAAGTCATACACTGAGGAAGAAACTGCTTAGCAAAAAGGAACTAGCACTTGATGATTTGGACAATTCTCCGCCCATCCAAATCGTGTGCTCTGGAAACAGGACCAAGGTTGTGACTGGACAAACATTTGCAAAGAGTTAAGTCATGGAACGTATGTGACTTACAGATCCAGTCACCTATCTCAGCAATAGCCAGGAACAGAGATAGCGTTTTCTAGGAAGGGTCTGTGGAGAACTTTGTGTCTAATGGGATAAGTCCCCTTGATATCCATAGAAGACAAACAAGTTTTTGAGGATGTGATACTAACAGAAAAACTGCCAGCCTGAAATGAAATGAATAGAGAGACAGGATGAAATGAAGGGAGAATAGCTCCAAGGTCAGAATCACACGTGCAGAGGGTGGGACTAACGGACCTCATTGGGCCAAGAGGGAGGGACCTTCACCTTAGCAGGCCCAGAGGATTGACCATAAAGTCACTGATGATACTTCTAAAGAGTTGAAATCTAATGGAATTTGTCCTGTTGGGTTTTAGACTTGTTTCAGTACCACAATTTTTTTTTCTTTCCAATTTTTCCCTTTAAGAATGGGATGTCTAGCCCTGGCCGGTTTGGCTCAGTGGTTAGAGCGTCGGCCTGCGGTCCAGAGAGACCCAGGTTCGGTTCCTGCTAAGGGCAATTACCTCCGTTGCAGTTTGTCCCCGGCCTCGGTTGGAGTTGTGTGGGTGGCAACCACTCGATGTGTCTCTCTCACGTCGATGTTTCTCTCTCTCTCTCTTCCTCCCTTTCTCCCTTCTGCTCAAAAAATAAAAATAAAAAATAAAAAAAGTAAAGAATGGCATGTCTATGCTATGCCTCTCCTACCACTGTGTTTTGGAAAGAGATGTCTGGTTTCACAGGTTCACAGATAGGAAGGAATTTTGTTCCAAAATAAATCACACATAGAGAGTGTCATCCACACTTGATTTGGATGATTTAGAAGATGAGATTTGGAACATTTTAAGTTGATTATATTTATATGAGATTTGGGATATAGAGTGATGCTGTGATGGTTGAAATTATGAATGATTTTAGGATGAATATGTTTCACTCGGGAAATATATGGATATTAGGGTGGACTGTGGTGGGTTGCATTGTGTCCCTCCCAAAGTACACATTGAAATACTAACCCCTAGTACCTCTGAAGGTGAACTTATTTGAATATAGGGCCGCTAAAGATATAATTAGGTAAGTTGAAATGAAGTCATTCTTGAGTAAGGTTTAAGGTCCTTAATCCAATATGTCATCATTGATAAATATAAAAGTTCTAATGTCATTTAATAAATATGAAAGCTCTGAAAAAAAAACAAAAGTAAAAATAAAATAAAAAGAGGAAACCCAGACACAGAAAGAAGACAGACATATGAAGATGGGGACAGATTATATTTATGTTTCCACAAGCCAAGAAACACATGGGGTTGCCAGAAGCTGAAATAGGCAAGAAAAGATCTTCCTCCAAAAGCTTCATTGAGAGCGTGCCCCTGCCAACACCTTAATTTTTAGACTTCTACCTTCCAGAACTGTGAAAAAATTAATTTCTGTTGTTTAAACCACGAGTTTGTGATACTTCTTTATGGAAACACCAGAAAACTAATATATCCATTATGCAAATAATCTGCAAAGATAATATGCAAATGTAAATAGCAATTTGACAGTTGTTATTATGTATAGAATCCAAACCTCGTGGAATTATTCATATTTAGGAGCTATCCCATTTTTTTACTTATATAATCCTTTGAAATCTATAGCAGATCGAAGCTTATATTATCTGGAAGGGACAGGGAGCAACATAATAATGTAATCTATCGTTATTTTACATTTAATAAAATAAAAGTTGGTGTTATTGGGTCATTTCTTTCCTTAGCTGAGTTCAATAAGGATTTACAGAGTTTTGTTATTTGAGGTAAGCAAAGGGAAAACATCTGTTGAGATGACATATATTGGATTATGATGCTTTTGAAAATTTATATTTAATGTTGAAAGGATTACAGGTGTCCTTTTTTTTTAAACTCATCTTTATTACTGAATGCATTACAGATGTCCCCCCTTTTTCCCCCATTCATCCCCTCCTCCCCAATCCCACCCCCCTCCTGCCTTCCCTACACTATTGTCTGTGTCCATTGGTTATGCATATATGCATAGAAGTTCTTTGGTTTATCTCATCCCGCCCTCCCTCCCCCCTTCCCTTTGAGGTTCATCAGTCTAACAACCTAGGTGTCCTCCTTTTTTCCCAGTCGACACCCTCCTCCCAGCTCCTGTCTCCTCCTGCTTTCCCCACACTGTTGTCTGTGTCCATTGGTTGTACATATATGCATAGAAGTTCTTTGGTTTATCTCTTCCCGCCCGCCCCCACCCCCCTTCCCTCTGAGGTTCGTCATCTGTTCCCTACTTCCATGTCTTTGGATTTAATGCTTCATTTCTTATTAGTGTTGCCCCCATGGGATAAAACTTCTGGCTGCCTATGTACATTATAGTTTTTCCTCACATATTAAAAATTCAGGATCCAATTTCAACCATGAACATACTAATCTGAACCCAAAATAAAGATGTAATTCATTATTTGCTCACTGTCTTTATATATATATATATATATATATATATATATATATATATATATATATATATATATGTATGTATATAATAAAACATCTCTTAAAAACTCCAAAATAATTCATGTTAAATGCCAATGGAAATATTTTGAAGTTAGACCTTAGTTCAGCCATTTATTCCTTCATTTCTTGGTAGAATTATATTGAGCAGTGAAAACTTTTAAAATTCGAGACTTCATCAAAGTTGTCCTTATTCTTAATTGCCATATAATTCTGCTCAATACAGATGATAGGTACATGATATAGATGATGGTTTAGATAGATAGGTAGATGATATAAAGACTTAATTTAGAATCTTTTGCTAAAGAATTTTACCTTCCTCTGGAAGTAACAGAGAATACATCAAAGGTAAGTACTCCATCATTAATACTACCAGGGATATAATAATCTGCATATCTGACAACTAGTCACTAGCCTTCTCCATTGGTCAGCCATTATATATCATGATACTAGGGAGATAATCAGAAATCTTAGTTTTTCAAGAGATTTGGGATGTTGGGAAAGAAAGGCAAGAAACTGGAAGGAAAATACTAATACTTGAGAGAATTCCTACTATAGGCTAGACATTGAGTTAGTTAAAATATATATACATATAATATATATGTATATATGTATATATATATATATATATATATATATATATATGTACACACACATATATATATTGCCTTAAGTGATCATCATCATAATAAATATTATGAAGTAGGTGTTATTAATCATCTTTGGTTCAAAAAATAATTAACCTGCTTATGATTGCTCAATTAATAGGTAGCAGAGCTAGTAATTAAACCCTGGTCTGCATGCCACAAAAGGCTATAATTTTTCAGCTATATTTGATATCCCTTGATAAAATACAACTTGGCACCTTTGTACTAGGACATAAGAAATAACTTCTAGGCAAACTGATCTCCAAATAAAGTACTATCTACTGTGACATAATATTCTAATATTGATACCTCTAAGTGAACTTGAGTTTTAAATAAAGCCTTGAAACTGATGTAGGAAAACAATGCATTTAATTCTTTGCAGTTTCAAAGGACATAGAAACGCAACGATTCAGGATCGGGGGATCAAAAGTGACATAAAATAAAGTGGTGATTTATAGGGGACAGTGCAGTGCTAAGCATGATTTCTCCTGATCCACGCTATTATAATCTATAAGCTAGTCTCAATTTTCCCTTGGTTTGACTTTATAAGCTTAACAATGCAAACTAGAGGGACTTATGGAGTTTGAAGCTGTTTGATGTTGAAGCATCTTTCAAATTAAGGAATCCTAATACTCCTTTCTATATATTGCGTTCCTTCGGAAAACATAATTTGGGCAATATTTATTATTTATAACCTATTCAAATTAGAAATTTTTTAACTCTCTAGAGCCTCGGAACAAATTATATAGCATTATATAATACAAGTTCTTGCTCTATGGTAATGCTTTCAATAACAATTGATCCCCAGAGTATTTCATAGTTCACATTCTAAAGAATTTACTCTTATCTATATAAGAAATGGCTTTGTGACATTTATTCTCTTTTTACATTCATGGAACTGTATATAACTGTATCTTTAATTTTAATGTCGCTCTACTATCTAGAAAGTAGATGCTACAGCTAAAGAAGTACCAAAAAGGACTATTTTCGATAGCTAAAAACAATCTTGAAATCATACTATTAATAGAAATAACCATGTTTAGATAAATTATAAAAAGATCTAGAACATGTTTCCTTCTTTTTCTTTTGTTTTCAAGAGGACAAAGGAAGTCTGAATCATATCTCACAGATAATATTTAAGTCTAATATTTAACAAATATCAGAGTTTGTATTTATTGTAACACTGTTAAATAAAAAATCTAAAGCTCTGAAATTCTTTATATTATTTATATTTTATGTCCATAGAACATATGTAAGTCTCATTTATTACTGTATTTTTTTGTTTAATATATTCAACTTAGAGGACTTTTTTTCCACATTTTCCATTTAATGACTACCTCCAACAAAAGCAAATGAGATGAAATATCGCAGGTGTGTGCATTCTGGTAAGATATATTTAATAAATATGTAAATCAATCAATTTATCTCTCTCCTCAGGCAGAAAAGGTGTATGAATTCATAAACATCACTTTAAATTCTACAGAGTGCACCAAAAATATTTCCAGAAAGTATTGGAAAGAAAGGTTCAATTTTATGTTTGTCATATGGACATACACTATCGGCACTATCATATAGAGTTACTTATTCCAAATTCAGAAACAGCAAGACACACCTGAAACCTATCATTATTTACTGTTTCCGGCTAAGTTTCATAAAACAGAGGATGAGTGCAACCAGATTCTGCATTATAATATGCCATCCTGGTGTCATCGGACATATAAGGTAAGCCTGTACGTGAACTCTCTTCATCCGATTACATCAGGCCAAATAATATTTGTCTAACCTGATACAGCGGGAGACTTACACACTTTGCATCATGTACAGTATGAAAACATGAAAAATTGTTTGTGAAATTACAAAGAAACCCAATCTAACTAAGTAAAACACAGCCCGGCCGGTGTGGCTCAGTGGTTGAGCATCGACCCATGCACCAAGAGGTCGCCGGTTCGATTCCCGGTCAGGACACATGCCCAGGTTGTGGTCCCGATCCCCAACGGGGGGCATGCAGGAGGCGGCCAAGTGGTGTTCTCTCTCATCCATGTTTCTATCTCTCTCTCCTTCTCCCTTCCTCTCTCTCTAAAATCAATAAAGAAAAAAAAGTTTTTAAGTAGTGGTACATATATCCACTGGAATATTACTCTGCCGTAAAAACAACTGAAATATTTCCATTGTGACCGCATGGTTAGACATAGAGGGTGTTAAGCTAAGTGAAATAAGTCAGTCAAAGAAAGAAAAATACCATATGATTTCACTTATATGTGGAATCTAAAGATAAAAATAAACGAACAAACTAAATTGAAACAAACTCTTAGACACAGACAACTGATTGATGGCCGCCAGAGGGAATGGGTCTAGGGAGACAGGGTGAAAAGGGTGAAGGGATTTAGAAGTACAGATTGGCAGTAACAATAAAGTTATAGAGATGTAAATACAGCAAAGAAGTAGAGTCAATAATTTTGTAATAACTCTGTATGGTGCCAAATGGGTACTGGAAATATCAGGGGGAAAACTTTGTGAAATTTATGATTTTCTAACCACTATGCTGTACAGCTGAAACTAATACTAAATAATATTGAATGTAAACTGTAATTTAAAAATAAAATTTAAATTAAAAAAAAACATAGTTTAAGAAAATGTGTCGAAGAAATTAGTGATCACTAGAGACCAGAAATAGTTTTGAGAGTAAGGGAAACACATGAACTTTATTTAATTTTTAAGTTTATTACAAGATTAGTAGATCAGAACAATTCCCAAGATATCATTTATTATCTTCACTAAAACAAATAATGATACAAGTAAAAATATGTGACCTAGATAACATGGTTGGGGGAGTTTTTTTTTTAAGTTTTATTCTTTGCTGATTTTAGAGAGATAGGAAGGGAGAGGGAGATAGAAACATCCATAAGAGAGAACATGGACTGGTCACCTCCTGCATGCCCCCACTGGGAATTTGGCCCACAAGCTGGGCATGTGCCCTGACTGGGAATCGAACTGGTGACCTATTGATGCATGAGTTGATGCTCAACCACTGAGCCACACTAGCTGGGCTTGGGGAAGTTTTAACTCAGTGGATGACTGATCTTAAAAGCATACTGTTCATTGGCTCAATGACAAATTTGGAGAGATTTCCAAGGATCTGCCCACTGTCCTGCTTAATATAAAATAACACTATTTACAAATGACAAAGCAGAGAGATATAGCACATGTATAGACTCCAGAATTTATATCGTATTTTTTAAATACGATATAAAAATACTCTAGCCAAATGGCAGACTATGAAGCTTCAAGCCCCTGTTCCTCCATATATACACAGAAAAACAGCAAAAATAAAACAAACCAACCAAACAAAAAAACTGGCTAAAATAACCTCACAGGAACTCTGGAAAACAAAATTCTTTAGCAACCAAGCAAATGTCCAATCAAAAAAAGCAACATTCCAATCAACAGGAGATTTCATGGCCCCTTTGCACTTCCTTGTTCCATCCTCTCCCTGATGTAACCTTATCTTTTTCTGTCAAAAGCTCCAGCCCAGTTCTCAATTTCTTATCTCAAACTGGAGGAGCAGATCAGACCTCATTTGCAGTGTTCTAACCTGTCTGGGAACTGTTTGAAGTACTGGTCTCTCTTTTGCCTAACCCAGAGCTGAGATGGAGAGTAGCATAACTCAGAGTTTAAGCTTGGAAGCAGCAGAAAACAGTGGGCACAGCTCATAAAAGCAGTATAGAAACAGACCCACAGATGCCTGGGCCAAGAGATTATAGGAGGAGTATAACAGGTTATCAAAGACCATAAGGAGAAGCTGGGGTAAAACGCTGGGAAATTTTGACATTTTCAAACATCTGTGTATTCAGGAGAAACAAATAAGCTACACACCAACCCAAACAAGAAGCATGGTCAAAATTATATGAATACACCTACAGCTTTGTACTGGATCTAATTCCAAGGTTTGTCACCAAGGTCCAACTGCTTAGTAAAGAACTTTGCCAGCAAAAAACCAATCTGCAAAGATTGGGAGAGATAGCTGTTTTCCAAAGCAACAAACAACAATAACAAAATACATAAAAAGAAACAGAAACATATGATCCTTTCAAAAGAAAGATAAACAAAAATGGCAGAAAACATTTCTGATGAAATACATGCATCAGAATTACTAACCAGATAACTTAAAACTACTGTTTTGAATATGTTCAAAGAGCTAAAGGAAAGTATGAAAAAAAAAACTTAAGAAAATAAGGAAAACAATATATGAATAAAATGAGATATCAACAGAGACACAGAAATTATATTAAAAAAGAACCAAACAAATTCTGAAGAAAAGAAATAAAAACTCAATTGAAAATTTCACTGAAGGGACTCAACAACAGACTTGAACAGGCAGAAGAAATAATCAGGAAACCTGAATATAAGATATTTGAAATTTAATCTTAATAGCAGAACGAAAAATAAAAGTAAACTTAACAGAGCCTATGGGACTTATGTGATACCATTTGGTAGATTAATAAATGCTTTATGAGAGTTACAGAAAGAAGAAACAAAGTGGCAGAGAGATTGTCTGAAAAAATAATGACCCCAAATCCCCAAGTCTGGGAAAGCATGGTTAGAAATCACAAGGGAAATTAGAAAACAACTTGAGATTCCAAAATGGCGGAAGAGTGAATGGAAGCTACACAGACCATCTCCCAGGACCAAACTGGAATTACAACTAAAATAAAGATAAGTTGTCAGGGAAAAGGCAAGAGAAAAGCAGCTGGAGAGGACTCATATTACCAGGAACAGGAAAAAAGGACACTGAATCAACCCTGGTAGGTCTGTGGAGGCACGAGAGGGCAGGCTGGGAACCCACAGACAGCAGCTGTTTTAGCTGTGAGCAGCTCCCTTGGGGTTAAAATCCCAAGCTGGCTCCACAGCACAGAGGGCCAGGACAGAGCACTAAATTAGCTACAGCCGACTCACCTTGGGCTCTGGGAGAGGAAGGGCAGACTGGACTGGAAATGTGAGGGGACACTGGGGATTTGGAGGGTGCTGAGAGTTTTTGCTGAGTTGAGTCCTCACAAGAGGACAGTGGCCATCTTGCTTAGGGAGCTCCTTCCCAGAGCTCAGGGGAGAAGCAGCAGCCCCTGCCTCGGAGATTTAACCCCACCCAGCTGGGCCAGATAAATGCAAATTGAGGCTCATTAACAACCAGCATCCTCCCACCCTCTGGAAATCCTCTTACCCTGAACACCTGAGGAAGTTTTTCATTCAGTTGAGGGCTACAGCCCAAGTCTCACCAAGTAACTAAGACTAATAGCCTCTAGACAAAAAGCTAGAGGATAACTGAACCTTTCCTGGGATTGCAAACCTACCCAGGAAAGTAAGACTTGACATTGGTGTTTAACGTGGGTCCTCCCACACTCATCCAAACCCAGTAGAGGGAGCCACAAATAGCAGAACACCAACACCCACAGGGAAAATTTGGCAGGCTCCAAAACCCACTGAGATAGCCAAAATGGTGAAACAAAGAAACAAATCCCAAATGAAAGAACAAGAGAACTCTACTGAAAATGAGATAAATGAAATGCAAGTTATCAGAGTTACAGTTCAGAGCGATGATCTTGAGGAAGCTCAACAGCATGAGTAAGGAGCTCAACACCATGAGTAAAGATACAGAAACATTGAAAACCAATCAAGTGGAAATGAAAAATGACATAGCAGAAATAAAGAACACATTGGAAGGAATAACCAGCAGAGTAGAGGAAGCTGAGGACTGGATCAGTTAATTAGAAGGCAGGGTAGAAAAAATCAACCAACCAGAAAACCAAAAGGAAAAAACAATTAAAAAAACAGGAAGACAGCTTAAGAGAACTGTGGGACAACTGGAAACATAACAACATTCGCATCATAGGAGTTAAAGAAGAAGAAGAAAAGGAGCAAGGATGAGAGAATATATTTGAAAAAATAGTGACAGGAAACTTCCCTAACTTGGTGAAGGAAGAGGCATTCAAGTTCAAGAAGCACAGAGAGCCCCAAGTAAGAAGAACCCAAACAGGCCCACACCAAGACACATAATAAAATGCCAAAAATTAAAGACAAAGAGAGAATCCTAAAGGCAACAAGAGATAAGCAACAGGTTACCTACAAAGGAACCTCCATAAGGCTATCATCTGACTTCTCAACAGAAACACTACAGGCCAGGAAGGAATGGCATGAAGTAATCAAGGTCATGAAAAACAAGGATCTGAATCCAAAACTACTCTATCCAGCAAGGCTACCGTTCCAAATAGAAGGTCAAATAAAGAGCTTCCCAGATGAAAAAAACGGCTAAGGGAATATATTAGCACCAAACCAGCACTGCAAGAAATGTTAAAAGGACTGCTGTAATTAGTAGAAGAAATAGGAAGAAAAATATAACCACAATAAACAAAAATGACAATAAATAAGTATATATCAGTAATAACCTCAAATGTAAATGGATTTAACGCTCCAATCAAAAGACACAGAGTAGCGGATTGGATAAGAAAGCATGACTCATATAAATGTTGTTTACAAGAGACCCACCTCACAACAAAAGACTCACAAAGGTTGAAAGTGAAGGGATGGAAAAAAATCTTCCAAGCAAACGGAAAGGAAAAAAAACCTGGGGTAGCAATACTCATACCTGATAAAAATACATTTCAAAATGAAGGTCATAACTAGAGACGGAGAAGGCCACTACATAATATTGAAAGGATCTATCCAACAGGAAGATAAAACCTTGGTAAACATATATGCACCCAATATAGGAGCACCAAAATATATTTAAAATCTTCTGGAAGACTTCAAGGAGAAATTGACAGCAATACAATCATAGCAGGGGACTTCAACACCCCACTGACATCACTGGATAGATCCTCTAGACAAAAAATTAACAAGGAAACAGAGACTCTAAATGATGCACTAGCTCAAATGGATTTAATAGATATCTACAGAGAATTACACCCAAAAACTGCAGAATTCACATTCTTCTCAAGTGTGCATGGGACATTCTCAAAGATAGATCACATGTTAGGACACAAACGAAGTCTCTACAAGTTCAAGAAGATTGAAATCATATCAAGCATCTTCTCAGATCACAATGGCATGAAACTAGAAATCAATTACAACAAAAAACACGCAAAGACATTTGAACACATGGAGGCTAAATAGCATGTTATTAAACAATGAATGAGTTACCTAGGAGATCAAGGAAGAAATTAAAAACTTCCTGGAAACCAATGAAAATGAACACACAACAACACAAAATTTAGGGGATGCAGCGAGAGCAGTCCTGAGGGGGAAGTTCATAGCACTACAGGCCTACCTCAAGAAACAAGAAAAATTTCTAATTGACTATCTAACCTCATAAGTTAAAGAACTAGAAAGCAAACAAAAAGAAAACCCCAGAGCAAGTAGAAGAAAAGAAATAGTAAAGATCAGAGCAGAAATAAACGACACAGAGACAAAAAAAAAAAAAAAGAAATTCAAAAGATCAGTGAAACAAAGAGCTGGTTCTTTGAAAAGATAAACAAGATTGATGGACCCTTAGCTAGACTCACCAAGAAACAAAGATAGAGAACCCAAATACACAAAATCAGAAATGAAAGAGGAAAAGTAACAACTGACACTACAGAAATACAAGGAATTGTTAACAAATACTATGAACAATTATACGGCAACAAATTGGACAATCTAAGCAAAATGGACAAATTCCTAGAAACACATAGTCTCCCAAAACTGAACCGGGAAGAGATAGAAAACTTGACTAGACCAATAACAACTAAGGAAATTGAAGATGTAATCAAGACTCTCCCACCAAACAAAAGCCCAGGCCCGGACAGCTTCACGGGGGAGTTTTACTGAACATTCAAAGAAGAACTAACACCCATTCTCCTCAAACTATTCCAAAAAATTCAAGAAGAAGGAAGACTTCTAAACTCATTTTATGAGGCCAGTATAATTCCAATTTCCAAAACCAGATAAAGACACTTCAAAGAAAGAAAACTACAGGCCAATATCCCTGATGAACATAGATGCCAAAATCCTAAACAAAATACTATCAAATCGGATCCAGCAATGCATCAAAAAAATTATTGCCCGGCCGGTGTGGCTCAGTGGTTGAACATTGACCCATGCACCAAGAGGTCGCTGATTCGATTCCCGGTCAGGGTACATGCCCAGGTTGTGGGCCCGATTCCCAGTGTTGGGCATGCAGGAGGCGGCCAATCTATGTTCTCTCTCATTGATGTGTCTATCTCTCTCTCCCTCTCCCTTCCACTCTCTCTAAAATCAATAAAGAAAAAAAAATTATTCACCATGGTCAAGTGGGATTCATCCCAGGGATGCAAGGCTGGTAAAATATTGGCAAATCAGTAAATGTGATACACCACATAAACAAAATGAAAGATAAAAATCATATAATCATATCAATAGACGCTGAAAAAGCATTCGACAAAATCCAGCACCCATTTCTGATAAAAACGTTCAGCAATGTGGGAATAGAGAGATCATATCTCGACATAATAAAGGCCATATATGAAAAAACCTACAGCCAACATCATTCTCAATGGGCAAAAACTAAATGCATTTCCCTTAAGAACAGGAACAAGACAGGGATTCCCACGTTCACCACATTTATTTAACATAGTACTGGAAGTCAGCCACAGCAATCAGACATGAAGAAAAAATAAAAGGGATCCAAACTGGAAAGGAGGAAGTGAAACTGTCATTATTCGCAGATGACATGATATCATACATAGAAAACCCTAAAGATTCCATAAAAAATCTGCTAGATTTAATAAATGAATTTGGCAAAGTAGCAGGATACAAAATTAGCATCAAGAAATCAACAGCATTCTTATGCACCAATAATGAACTCACAGAAAGAGAAACTGATAAAACAATCACATTTACCATCGTGGCAAAAAAATTAAGATACCTAGGAATAAACTGAACCAAAGAAGTAAAGGCCCTATTTGTAGAAAACTACAGGACATTGAAAAAAGAAATAAAGGAAGATATAAAAAAGTGGAAGCACATAACTTGCTCATGGATTGGAAGAATTAACATCATTGAAATGTCCATACTACCCAAAGCAATCTATAGATTCAATGCAATCCCCATCAAAATACCAGTGACATATTTCACAGAACTAGAACAAATATTTCAAAAGTTCATATGGAACCAAAAAAGACCGTGAATAACCACAGCAATCTTGAAAAAGAAGGACAAAGTAGGTGGGATCACAATACCAGATATCAGCTTATACTACAAAGCCACTGTAATCAAAACAGCCTGGTACTGGCACAAGAGCAGGCATATAGACCAGTGGAACACAACAGAGAACCCAGAAATTGACCCAAGACATTATGCTCAATTAATATTTGACAAAGGCGGCAAGAGCATACAATGGAGTACAGACAGCCTCTTTAATGAATGGTTTTGGGAAAATTGGACAGCTACATGCAAAAAATGAAACTAGACCATCAACTTACACCACACACAAGAATAAACTCAAAATGGATAAAAGACTTAAATGTGACTCGTGTATCCATAAAAATCCTAGAAGAAAATGTTGGCAACAAAATTTGAGAGATCATACACAGCAGAATTTTCACTGATACATCACCTAAGGCAACAGAAACAAAGGAAAAAATGAACACATGGGACTACATCAAACTCAAAAGCTTCTGCACAGCAAAAGAAACAACCATCAAAATGGAAAGGGAACCCACTATGTGGGACAGCATAATTGCCAATGATACATCAGATAAGGGGTTAATTTCCAAAATATATAGAGTGCTCATACAGCTCAACAAAAGGAAGACAAAGAACCCAATTTAAAAATGGGCAGAGAACCTAAATAGATACCTATCCAAAAAGAACATACAAATGGCCAAGAGACATATGAAGAAATGCTCAGCGTCACTAATCATCAGAGAGATGCAAATTAAAACAACAATGAGGTATCACCTCACACCTGTCAGAATGGCTGCCATCAACAAATCATCAAACAGCAAGTGCTGGCGAGGGTGTGGAGAAAAGGGGACTCTAGTACACTGCTGGTGGGAATGCAGACTGGTGCAGCCACTATGGAAAACACTATGGTGTTTTCTCAAAAAATTAAAAATTAATCTGCCATTTGACCCAGTGATCCCTCTTCTAGGAATATATCCGAAGAAGCCTGAAACACCAATCAGAAAGAATATATGTACCCCTATGTTCATAGCAGCACTATTTACAATAGCTAAGATCTGGAAACAGCCCAAGTGTCCATCAGTAGATGAATGGATAAAAAAGCTGTGGTACATATACACAATGGAATACTATGCAGCTGTAAGAAAGAAAGATCTCTTATCCTTTGAGACAACATGGAGGGACCTCAAGAGTATTATGCTAAGCAAAATAAGCCAATCAGAGAAAGACAAATACCACAGGATCTCACTTATTTGTGGAATATAATGAATATGGTGGCCTGATGAACAAAACAGACCCAGAGAATATAGAAAGGAGTAGGGTTCAGACTGACAAACCTCTGAGGAAGTGGCCGGGGGGGATAGATGAGATGAACCAAAGAACTTATATGCATGTATGCATAACCAATGGACAATGCTGGGGGGCTGGGGGAGCAGGGTGGGGAGGAAGGTGTCTAGGGGTGAAAAAGGAGAAACATCTGTAACAAAAATAAACTAATAAAAATTGAAAAAAAACAAAAAACAACTTGAGCAAAATGAATATAAAAATACAGTACACCAAAACTTATGAAATACAGTAAAAGCAGTGCTAGAGGGGGAATTTATAGTTGCTAATGCTTCCATTCAAAAATAAGAGATCAGAAATCAACAACCTAAGGTTATATCTTGAGGAAATGATAAAGAAAAACAAACTATACCCAAGCTACCAGAACACAGAAAACAGTAAACATTAGAGAAAAGTTAAATAAAATAGAGATTATAAAATAATACACAAAAATCTAGGAACAAAAAGGTGGATATTTGAAAAACTCAACAAAATTGGTAAACTTTTAAATATGTTGCTAAGAAAGAAAAGAGTTGAGCAATTACTGAACTCTGAAAGTTGAGACTTTGCTAGCAATTTTACAGAAACAAAAATATATTGTAAAATATTACTTTGAACAAAAGTACACCTGTCAATTAGATAATCTAGATGATATGGGCAAATTCCTAGAAAAATACCACCTACCAAGACTGAAATAGAAAATTTGAATAGACCTACCAATAGTATGGAAACTGAATTAGTAAACAAAAAACTTCCAACCAAGAAAAGCCTTGGATCAGATTGCTTCAAAGGTGAAATCTACCAAATTTTTAAAGTAAATTAATAACAATGTTTCTCAAACTCTTCCAACATATTGAAGAAGAAGAAACACTTCCTAAGTCATTCTATTGGGGCCAGCATTACCCTCATATGAAAGCCAGACAAAGATATGAGAAGAACTCTGTATATGAACATCCCTTATGAATGTTGATGCAAAACTCCTCAGCAAAATACTAAGGCAAACTGAATTCAACAGCATATTAAAAGGTTCATAAAACATGACTGAATAGAATTTATTCCTGTAATATAATGGTGGTTCAACATATGAAAATCTATCAATGTACTATGCACAGTAATAGAATAAAGGAAAAATAAAACAGAACCAAAAAACATGATCTTCTCAGTTGATACGAAGAAAGTATTCAGCATAATTAAACACCCTTTTATGATAAAAACACTCAACAAACTAGGAATAGAAGAAAACTACCTTAACATAATAAAAGCCATGTATGAAAAACACACATCCAATATCACACTCAATGGTAAAATATTAAGAGCTTTTCTTTGAGGATCAAAATAAACACACAGATGCCCACTTTCACAACTTCTATTCAATATAGTATTGAAAAGTCAATCCAGAACAATTAGGGAAGAAAAAAATAAATGAAAAGCATTCAAATGTAAAGGGAAGAAGTAAAATTATCTCTGTCTGAAGACCACGTCCTTTTATGTTGAAAAACCTAAACACACACAGGCACGCACACACACATGTTTAGAACTAACATACAATTTGGCAAACTTGCATTGTACAAAATCAACACACAAAAATAAGTTTCATTTATATGTATTAATAATGAATAGTCCTTGCCCTGGCCGGTTTGCCTCAGTGGTAGAGCGTTGACCCGCGGACCAATGGGTCTCAGGTTCAATTCTGGCCAAGGGCACGTACCTCGGTTGCGGTTCGTCCCAGCCCTGGTGGGGGTCGTGCGGGAGGCAACCAGTCGACGTGTCTCTCTCACGTTGATGTTTCTCTCTCTCTCCCTTTCTCCCTCTATCTCCCTCCCACTCTATCCACAGATAAATAGAAAAATATCCTCTGGTGAGGATTAAATACTACTACTAATAATAATAATGAATAGTCCAAAAAGAAAATAAAAAATCCATTTACAATTACATCAAAAATAAAATACTTAAAAATGAACTTAACAAAATAAACTGATGAACAAAATACACCCAGAGACATGGAGGTAAGGATCAGATTGACAAATTAGAGAAGATGCAGTAATTGGGAAAAAAATCTTCATAGATTGGACAAACATGTCAATACTACCCAATGTGTTGTATAGATTCAATATACTCCCCATTGAAATTCAGTGAAATTTTTTACAGATATATAAAAATCCATCTTAAATTTCATAAGAACTCACAAGGGACTCCAAATAGTCAAAACAAGCTGGAAAAAGAAAAAAAAAAAAATGAAAGTTTCACACTTCCTGATTTCAAAACTTACCCCAAAGCCACAGTAATCAAAACAATGTGACAGGCCCTGGCCGGTTTGGCTCAGCGGTTAGAGCGTCGGCCTGCGGACCAGAGAGTCCCGGGTTCGGTTCCTGCTAAGGGCACAGACCTCAGTTGTAGTTTGTCCCCGGCCCTGGTTGGGGTCGTGTGGGTGGCAACCAGTCAATGTGTCTCTCTCACATCGATGTTTCTCTCTCTCTCTCTTCCTCCCTCTCTCCCTCCTGCTCTATCTGAAGATGAATGCAAAAATGTCCTCAGATGAGGACAAAAAAATAAAAAAATATATAATGTGGTAATGACATAAACACAGATGTATAGACCAATGGAATGGAACAGAGACCCCAGAAATCAACCACTTTGACGAGGATGCGACAACCATGCAACTGAGAAAGGACAGTCTCTTTAACAAATGGTATTGGGAACGGGGTGGGGGGATGGGGAGGAGGGTGTCAATGGGGAAAAAAGGAGAAACATCTGTAACAAAAATAAATTAATGAAAAAAATAGGCTAAAAAAAAAGCAACTCTTACCCACTACACCTATTTTCAAAGGGGAAAGGAAGTCCAATCTTCCATTATACCTTGTAAGGGAGAAGAATCAGAGATACTGGTAAGCAGTACTAAAGTCTTCCACAAAAATAAAATGGAATTACCTCCACAACTGCAGTAGTAAGAATTAATGTTATTAAGCCCTAGCCAAGTAGCCTGGTTGGTTAGAGCATCATCTTGATACACCAAGGTTGTGGGTTTGATCCCCAGTCAGGGCACACACAAGAATCAACCAATGAATGCATCAATAACTGGAACAACAAATCGTGTTTCTCTCTCTCTCCCTTCCTCTCTCTAAAAATCAATCAATAAAATTTTTAAATTAATATTATTAACGTGTTTACTCCATACGGTGCTTTAAGATTTTCTGAGCATTTCATATGAAGAATCTCACTTGAACCTAAGAATAACTCTTCCAACTGTCACTGTACATTTCAAGGCACTGCAGCTAATAAAAGTGAAAATGTTTGTACAGCCCTGGCCGGTTTGGCTCAGCGGTTAGAGCATCAGCCCGCGGATCAGAGAGACCCAGGTTCGGTTCCCGCTAAGGGCACGTACCTCGGTTGCAGTTTGTCCCCGGCCCTGGTTGGGGTCGTGTGGGTGGCAGCCACTCGATGTGTCTCTCTCACATCAATGTTTCTCTCTCTCTCCTTCTCTAGCTGAACAAAAATGGAAAAATATCCTTGGGTGAGGATTTAAAAAAAAGAGAATACTGGCAGCATGCACAAGAGAGACAGAAAACTAAGGAGCTTTTCAGTGGTTTTCTCATCATGCCATATAGGTAGCAATTCACTCATAATGATGGACCATATGGTCCGAATCACGAGAGAATAAAAAGTGATGAAGTAGACTGATACTACAAGCATGAAAAAAATGTTCTGAACGGGCAGCTGGGGGAGGGGGCGGGAAGCACATGCTCTATACTAATTACACTCTACTTTCCACATGTTAATTTTGAGAAAATGCCACTAGTGATTGAAAATTGTTTTGAAAAGGCTGGTGGAACCAGATATTCAGTTAGGATGAGAACAGTACAGGTTTATATCCCTCGGAGCAACATCGTCAAAATCCTCAAAACATAGATGAGGAATTAGTACCAGGAATAGACATTTTCTATGAAATATTAAAATTCATGTTAGTTATGCTTCAGTATTTCCTACTCACAATCCTGAAAGTGTTTTTACTTCCATATGTAATAGTCAGCATCACATCAATTTGTGTCTGTGTCAGTTTTTTTTTATTATAACATTCGAGTTCTATAACTGAACACCATTTCATAAAATATTCCCTAAATGGGAACATGTTATAATTATTTTATTTTTAATAAAGTAAAACACATAAAAATTGAATGTAAGTCTCATAGAGAAGATTGCTCTATAAACAAAACAGTAGTGGGTACATAGTAATAAAGTCATAGGCATTTGTCACTCAAAAGAAAATTAACTCACCTAAACACCTCTGTTCTTCTGAAAAACTGTTAAAAAAAATAACCCACCATCAAACTCCGATAATGGGTGAATAAGCAGAAAACCATGAATTCCTGAGTGACAGAAATTCATCCAATGACCGTTTTTATTTTATGTAACATTTGTACTAAAAATCTTTAATATTTTATGTTATACTTTATGAAAAATTAAAACATAGCTTCTTTACCAGAGAAATGCATCTTCTTAAGTGGATATTTACAAATCAGAATATTGCGGCTTTAAATTTGGTCACGCTTTTTTGTTTCTGAATGTCTGTTTCTATGTTTCTACGTCTTCTCCACTTCAATAACTTCAATAGTAATCACCAATTTACATTTGATCCTGCATAGGGTAGGAACACTTGTTACATAAAGACAACAGTGTGAAAAGAAAGTGTTGCAAGAGCGTATGAGAAAAGGATGTAGGAAGGTATGAAATGGAGGAGAAGAGGACGTGGTTAGATATACAGAGGTATAGTTTAGTTCAGGCAGGTTTTAAATAAAACTAAGATTTATCTACCTGTCCTTCCCACAATCCTCTCCATTCCCTTCACTCCTCACAATGTCCTATCTTGAACACACACACATCTAATTATATAATCACAAATGAGGTGTTATAGGTTTAAGATAAAATCTTTCCCGTAAGCATTTGATTTATTCATCTTTTAAAAATTTATTCACACATATGTATTGAGGTTTTTTGTTCTAGGCACTGTGTTAATGACTGTGAAGACAAGTACTTTAATCTGATGTTAGAGCTAAAGTGTGGACAAGGAGAAAAAAATGAGGTAAAGTCTGTCTGGAGGAATCAAGAAGGCATTCCAAGAGAAAATAAAATTTAAGTCCAGCCAGTGTGGCTCAGTGGTTGAGCATCGACCCCTGCACCAAGAGGTCACCAGTTTGATTCCCGGTCAGGGCACATGCCCAGGTTATGGGCCCGATCCCCAGTGGGGGGCATGCAGGAGGCGGCCAGTCGATGTTCTCTCTCATCAATGTTTCTATCTCTCTCTCCCTCTCCCTTCCTCTCTCTCTAAAATCAATAAAGAAAATAAATAAATAAATAAATAAAATTGAAGCTAGGTCTTTGATGATTAGTAAGGTTCTCCCAAACCCAGGAAAGCCATTAGGACCTAAAGCATTCTAAAAACTGCTTAACACACTCCCCGTGCAGAAAGTTGATGATGGAGGCATCTCTCAGTGTGCCAGAGAGCGGGTGAGGAAGGAGGGGGAGAAGTTAGAGCACTCTTCAAATGATAGCACAAATGTGGCCTTATGCTCTGCTTACTTGGAGATATTCCTCTCTCTTTTTTTTTCTTTTTATCCTCACCCGAGGACACTTTTGCATTTATCTTCAGATAGAGCAGGAGGGAGAAAGAGATGAAAAGAAAGAGAGAAACATTCATGTGAGAGAGACACATCGACTGGCTGCCACCCACACGACCCCAACTGGGGCCGGGGACAAACTGCAACCGAGGTCCGTGCCCTTAGCGGGAACCGAACCCGGGACTCTCTGGTCCGCAGGCCGATGCTCTAATCGCTGAGCCAAGTCGGCCAGGGCGAGATGTGTCATTTTAAGACACATCTTCAAAAAGCCTGTGTACCCGGGTGTGTTGTCTGGCTTTGTAAATAATGTAAATGGCCCTCAGATAATGTAAATGGCACACAGTCAAATGGAACAAGGAAAAAAAAAAAAAACATGTCAATGTATATGGCTGCGTTAAACCGTGACGCACTAGGACATGATGATATGAGTTGACAGAAAGGCATCAGATAAACTTCCAAAAACAGCTTAAAGATAAGAAAATGTGAAGCAATTCACTTTGGAAAAAAATCACAAACTATTTTATTTTAATAACAAATTATTTTACTTATGCTGTAACTTGAGACCTAGGAATAAGGCTTGAGTCATTATTCACTGTGAATTACTCTTAAAAAAAAAATAACAAAACCAAAGGAAAAAAACAAAAAATTAACAAAAACCTAACTTATTCTACTCACCCTATACTATGCACTAGGGTTCCCTAAATTTGGCAATAAGGATTTTGGAGGATTTTTTCTATATAAAGTCAGACTTCAGAAAAGACCAAGAATAAAATACGATAAAAGTGTGTTTTTGACCTTTGAAAGAGATGATGGTGAGAGGAGGAAGAGGAGGAGGAGGAGGAGGGCAGCTAATATTTAGTGAGCACTAGGCACTTGCTTAAGCGTTTTACACATTTTACCTCACTTCAACTTTACCACATGAAGAAAGTATTTTAAGATCTAATTTATAGCCCAGCTGGTGTGGCTCAGTGGTTGAGCATCGACCCATGCACCAAGAGGTCGCTGGTTCGATTCCTGGTCAGGACACATGCCCAGGTTGTGGGCCCGATCCCCAGTGGGGGGCATGCAGGAGGCGGCCAATCGATGTTCTCTCTCATCGATGTTTCTATCTCTCTCCCTCTCCCTTTCTCTCTCTCTAAAAATCAATAAAGGAAAAAAAATTTTTTTAAAGATCTAATTTACAGATGAAAAAAATAGAAACACATTTATAATTAGTGACAGCTACTTAAATATGAGCTTCCTCTACTGTTATTGTCAATACAGAATACAATAAAACATACCATGTTTTTAACTAAATTGTATATATTGGAAAAGCCTTTATAAGATCTGATTTCAGTAACTGTATATAAACTTATTTGTATTTTAAATTAAAAATAAATATATAGCCTGGCCTGTTTGGCTCAGAGGTTAGAGCGTTGGCCCTTGGACCAATGAGTCGAAGGTTCTATTCTGGTCAAGGGCACGTACCTCGGTTGTGGTTCGGTCCCCGGCCCTGGTAGGGTCATGCGGGAGGTGACCAGTCAATATTTCTCTCTCTCTCTCTCCCCTCCCACTCTATCTGAAGATAAATGGAAAAATATCCAAGGGTGAGGATTATAAAAATAAATAAAAACATATACAAGGGTCAGTGAGATAATAATAATAAAATCAAATTGTTTTAAAGGTCTTAGATAAAACAGATCTTTAATTCTTCCTTCAGTACAGCTGACAAATCCAGGCATGACTGCTGTCAGTTGGCTTTTTTTTTCTATTTGATTTTCCTGGTCTTCCAGTTCCTGCACAGCTTTTATTTGTTTTTGTTTTTTTGTATTTTTGTTTTGTTTTGTTTTGTTTTCTTTATTGATTTTAGAAAGAGAAGAAGGGAGAGGAGAGAGAGATAGAGACATCGATGAGAGAGAACATCGATTGGCCGCCTCCTGCATGCCCCCCACTGGGGATCGGGCCCACAACCTGGGCATGTGCCCTGACTGGGAATCGAACCGGCGACCTCTTGGTGCATGGGTCGACGCTCAATCACCGAGCCACACCAGCCAGGCTCCTGCACAGCTTTTACATGACTCTCACAGTATTGTTTTCACACTGATGTAAAACGCTCAGATCATCTCTTCTTTTTACAGTACTCAAACATACCACTCTCCGGCACAACTTCCCACTGACCAGTCATTCCCTAAAAACGGGTATTCGTGATTGTCTACTACTGCTTTACAGTCACATGATCCAGGTAAAGCTGAAATATTTTTGTATTTGTAAACCTGTAACTTCATATACATACATGCACATGAATGCCTGCGTTATGATGTAGGACATGGTACGTAGAGGAATTTGCAAATATTTTACATTTGTCCAACAAATATATTGAAAATGTACCATGTGCTAGGTACTGTGAAAGTACGTCTTCCTTCCACTTCCCCCAGTAAAAAAGTTCAGATGTTCCAGGCAAGAATGAGATTGACTAGGATAATAAAAGCATACTCAATGGTCCTTGTGATCATGGCACTTCTCTGTGACATCTCTTTCAAGGAATAGGGAATCAATCTTTGTGAAAGCTCTTGGTTAACACTACAGCTTTCGCCAATGTTGGAATAAAGAAAGAGTATATAGTATATAGGGTCTGGTCTCTTATCCCAAGGCAAAAAAATAATTTCAACTTTCTCTTTTTTAATAATTGAAAAACATTTACTTCTATATTCAAACTATATCTATCTTTTACTAATAGATTAATAGAATCGGAAGGTTGGGTAACACATTTCAGAGGCTCTAATTTTGGTAGGCATAATAAGTATTAAACTATTTAGGGTAAAGGGAGGGGAAAACATAAAACCTCAATATGACAAAATATGAAAATATTTTTTTCAAATCTATGTATAGTTGAAAATCATGTACATTTTATAATACATGTCCAGATATTTAATTGAGTGCATGTCACAAATTGTCAGTGCTTGGTGATATATGTGACACACACACACACACACACACACACACACACACACATTATTAGAAAAACTAGCTTCTTCCAAGCAAAAATTGAGTTCAGAATAACACAATTCATGTCAAAGAGATATAACACAAATTGTTAAATTTGTAAGACAGCAATTCAAATGCTCAAATGCTTACACATATGCTTTAGGAGTTACAACTATTTTATCTTTTATTCACTGAAATAACTCAACAGAAAGTCTACATTGTCGTTAAGACAATGTTACATACTTGAAAGATATATTAATTTAAATTTTCCCAGTGCCATTTTTCTTGTTCATACCTTGAGAACTCTTGTATATTAGCCCAGAGGATGAATATGACCACAATGTTTACAAATTTCTTTGAAATTTCCCCCAAGGGAGAATAATCGAGGAAACCAAATAAAAGGACTACAATAAAGCCAGAGAACAAAATTTTTTCTTGATCCCTGGTATTTGTTCACAAATACATAACAACATAAATATAATTCAAGTTATGGGTAAAAATGTAGCCGTCTCTTTAAAAGTGCTTGAGATGGCCCAGCCAGTGTAGCTCAGTGGATTGAGCATCCTCCCATGGACTGAGAGGTCCCGGTTTGATTCTTCGATTCCTGGTCAGGGCACATGCCCAGGTTGTGGCTTTGATCCCCAGTAGGGGGCGTGCAGGAGGCAGCTGCTCGATGTTTCTCTCTTACATGGATGTTTTTATCTCTCTCCTTTCTCCTCTCTCTAAAAAAAAACAATTAGCCCTGGCCGGTTTGGCTCAGCGGTTAGAGCGTCGGCCTGCGGTCCGGAGAGACCCGGGTTCGGTTCCTGCTAAGGGCACGGACCTCGGTTGCAGTTTGTCCCCGGCCCTGGTTGGGTCGTGCGGGTGGCAGCCACTCGATGGGGCCCTTTCACGTCGATGTTTCTCTCTCTCTCTTCCTCTCTCTCCCTCCTACTCTTTCTGAGTAAAAAATGAAAAAATGTCCTCGGGTGAGGTTAAAAAAAATAAAAAATAAAAAATAAAAAAAATAGAAAAATAAAAAAAAACAATTAAAAAAACATTTTTAAAAGATGGCTGAGACTAGCTCCAATTTTGTTCCCTTTCCCCTTCATACAGTTCTACTGGCTATAGATAATTTATTTCTCCTTTTTTCTCTATCAGTGATCAAAAGCATAGACACAAACTTGACTTCACCAGAAAATCCAGGCAACTGGTGAAAACCTAAGGTATTCTTCTCTACCACTGGAATAAAGAATGTTAACTAGAATTTTAAAAAATAATAATGCACATTGTACATGGCACTGAAATTAGGATTAATATTGCACAATTCATAAAGTCTGCTCATGTATATGATCCTATTTGGTTTCCCAGCAAACCTGTGAGGAAATAAGCATAATTCCCATTTTACAAGTAAGACTCAGAGTTCCTGCCTCCTGTACCTGAACTTTTTTTCGCTATAGCAACTTGATTTACTAGATGATGGATACGAGCAGAAAACAGTTGTAATGCTACATATTAGACAGCAAATGCATATTTCCACATAATATATTAAATATCCAAATGTTGCTGTTTTTTTTTTTTCTTTATTGATATTACAAAGAGAGAGGAAGGGAGAGGGAGAGAGAGATAGAAACATCGATGACAGAGAACATTGATTGGCCGCCTCCTGCATGCCCCCACTGGGGATCGGGCTCACAACCTGGGCATGTGTCCTGACCAGGAGTCAAACCGGTGACTTCTTGATGCATGGGTCAACACTCAACCACTGAGCCACACCGGCCGGGCTAAATGTTGCTGTTATTTTTTATAGCATTTTCCATGTAAAACACCAATTAGTAACTCCTAACAAGAACCGAATTATCCTCCAAAGCAAGAACCAGAAATAAATAGATCTTCATGTACACTACTTTTGCAAACCTTCCTTTGAAATCGAAGTACGCAGCAAAGAATTTTCCACCGAGGCTCTAATATTTTAACAATAAAATGTCTTTTATTAGTCTGGTGTAGAAAAACATTGAGTACACCTGCTTTGGATGAATAAGAGCTCCCTTTTCCCGGATGAAACCGGGAACTTATGAAGGGATATTTGAGCACTCCAAAGCTTGTTCACCTCTTATTTTATGTCCATCTCATAAAACTGTGGCAGCTTCCTAGTGCTACTGTCTAGTTTAGTAGTCTAGGACTATGTTTTACAACAAATCATTTTCCAGCCCTTATTGATATCCCTTCCTCTGACTTGCCCACAGCATCCTGAAAAAGTAAAAGTGGAATAAAGCTCTCTGAGAAGGTTTTGCATTGTACAGCGTCAGTATATCTAAAATATAGACATGCAGGATACAAGAATTCTCATCAGTGTAATGATTCTAAATGTACCCTAGTTGAGAGCGTTCATCATTTCCTCTACCAAAAAGCAATCAGAGAGAGAGAGAGAGAGAGAGAGAGAGAGAGAGAGAGAGAGAGAATGAATATATTTAAACATATACCATGGTTTTCATTTTAAGCCTTTGTATGCAATCAAAAGTGATTTTAAATGCGAGAATACATAAATACATCCTATATCAATACAGTCGCATTTTCCCCACCAAAAAATAAGTTTCAAGACCACCCTGAACATGATCCCAAACCCAGATGTGATGAGGTTTACAAAACCCTTCGTATACACTAAGGACTCTCACAGAACTACCAGGACTGTGCAAATGCATTCACATACTTGTACTAAGGGGACAGAGAATAAGGCATGTGCCCTGACTGGGAATCGAACCAGGACCTCTCAGTCCATGGGATGACCTTCAATCCACTGAGCCACACTGGCTGGGCCTCCCTCTATTTGTACATGGAGAATTACTACAATGAGAGATGACTGCTTAAGATTAATGCAAACAAGCCGGGCCGGTTTGGCTCAGTGGTTGAGCCTCACATGACTTATTGATAACATTTCCTACAAAGGTTACAAACAAATAATCACTCATTGTTAGTCAATTACTTTATCCTTATTATCTTTTGGTCAAGTTAATTTTCTTTCCTTAAAGAAAGGATTTAAAATTTTAAAGATCTTTGTGAGCTCCTATGAAAGTTACTTTAATTTAGCTCTTATTATATTATTAGCATCAGATTGGTAAAATAGTTTCACTTTTAAATACACACATTTTTTTTTGCTAAAAGGTAGTGTATTTAGCCAGCAGAGTTATATGTATAATGATTGAATCAGAGATATAGATGACACAAAGAGTTTGCATTAATCTTTTAAAAAAATTTTTTCTTTATTGATTTTTAGAGAGAGAGAGGAAGGGAGAGAGAGATAGAGACATCAATGAGAGAGAACATCAATTGGCTGCCTCCTGCATGCTCCCCCTGGGGATCGGGCCCACAACCTGGGCATGTGCCCTGACTGGGAATTGAACCGGCGACCTCTGGGTGCATGGGTCGACACTCAACCACTGAGCCACACCGACTGGGCTGGTTTGCATTAATCTTAACCAGTCATCTCTCATTGTAGTAATTCGTCATGTACAAATAGAAGGAGGCCCAGCCAGTGTGGCTCAGTGGATTGAAGGTCATCCCATGGACTGAGAGGTCCCGGTTCGATTCCCAGTCAGGGCACATGCCCGAGTTGTGGGCTCGATCCCCAGTAGGGGGCGTGCGGGAGGCAGCCGATTGATGTTTGTCTCTCACATCGATGTTTCTATCTCTCTCTAAAAAAAAAAAAAAAAAAAAATCGATAAAAACGTATTTTAAAAATAGAGGGAGGATCTCTCTAATAGACAGCCTAATAAAAGGTGCCAAATTCACACCTTGTAAGCACTGTGGCCTTAATCTGACAAAAGGATGTATTATTAAAATAAAAGTAACAATTTCCCTATATTTTGCACCAGGCGGATCATTGCTATTTAGATTAACACAGTGAAACAATGGAATGGGCATGAAACACATTTTTAAATGATTGATTATTAAACAAAGTTCTGGACTACGTGAGTGTTACTCAGAGTCCCTGAGAACTTTGATTTATGTAGTGACTGAGGCTGTCCTCCTTCAAACCTCAGACAGAGTGGTTGCTAGAGCAAACTCCCTTCTCCATCATCATGCTGGCTATATCTGTGTCCCTAGTACTGTTAAAAGAGTGACTGCAGCCCTGGCCAGTTTGGCTCAGCGGTTAGAGCGTCGGCCTGCGGTCCAGAGAGACCCGGGTTCGGTTCCCGCTAAGGGCATGTACTTCGGTTGCAGTTTGTCCCCGGCCCTGGTTGGTCGTGCGGGTGGCAGCCACTCGATGTGTCCCTTTCACGTCGATGTTTCTCTCTCTCTCTCTCTCTCTCTCTCTCTCTCTCTCTCTCTCTCTCTCTCTCTCTCTCTTCCTCTCTCTCCCTCCCACTCTATCTGAACAAAAAAAAAGAGTGACTGCAAAGCAAGCATGTGTGCTATAAGCAATACATGTGTTACTAAGTCAACTGAGTCTGCAAAATTGCTCACCGAAAAGAAAAGGTGCTGTTGGGGAAGAATAGGCTGGAGAAGACCACTCAAAACCCATCCAAATTGTAGAAGGCAAACAAAATCTCTTCCAAAAATCCTAACACAACTGCAGCACCGATTCCCACAAAAAGATATGGTAAACTAATAAATGTAGAATTGCAACCGTAAATATAAGATTTTATCTTTAAATAAAAACGTAATGATGGCTTGATGGGAGAGCTGTGACAGGACTTTGATATCCTGAGTTCTTGAAACAAGAATAAAATGCAGCCCGGCCGGTGTGGCTCAGTGGTTGAGCGTTGACCCATGCACCAAGAGGTCGCTGGTTCGATTCCTGGTCAGGGCACATGCCCGGGTTGTGGGCCTGATCCCCAGTGGGGGGCACGCAGGAGGCAGCCAATCGATGTTCTCTCCCATTGATGTTTCTCTCTCTCTCTCCTTCCTCCTTCCTCTCTCTCTAAAACCAATAAAGAAAAAACATTTAAAAAAGAATTAAAATGCACAAAAATGGGGAAAATCCATGCAACAAGCACTCCCAAGACAGAGCATGGGACCATATGGAGCCTTGCAGAACACAGTAGCAAGAATGGACATTATATGAAGTACAGTGTTTTGCTGTGATTGGCCACATTAGGTTGTGTTAGTGTCCTTGACTTCTGCTGTTGTTACATTGCACAGAAGGGTCACGATCTGGACAATGTCTTTCCGGACATGCTCTAGCAAATAAAATGTGTTGGTGCTTTAGTTGCTGCCCTGTTCTCTGCCTGCTACAGGAATTAGAAACATACCTTGACACAGACTTGCCATGAGCAATCTGGAATGCCAAGACAACCCATGGAAGACAACTGCTTCGTGGAGTCGCCTGGACCACGGTCTGAGAAAAAGAATCAAGTTTGTTTATCTTTTTTTTTTTAAATCCTCACCCGAGGGCATTTTTGCATTTATCTTCAGATAGAGCAGGAGGGAGAGAGAGAGAGAGAAACATCGATGTGAGAGAGACATATCGACTGGTTGCCACCCACACGACCCCAACCGGGGTCGGGACAAACTGCAACCGAGGTACGTGCCCTTAGCGGGAACGGAACCCAGGACTCTCTGGTCCGCAGGCTGACGCTCTAACCGCTGGGTCAAACCAGCCAGGGCAAATTTTTTTGTCTTAAGCTACTGAGATTAAGGTGTTTTTTACCACAACACAACCCAGCGTTTCCTAACTCATTCAAGGACATTGCAGGAAAGCTTGAAAATGTGTCCTTTGTCTTCACAATGAGAGGGTTGTACCTTCAAAGATTTTCCATCTGTTTGCAACTTCACTGCGCCTAGATACGTTGATCAACCACGGAACCGAGTCCACAATAATGTAGACTTTGTAGCATCACACAGAAAGAGAACATTTCTTCTCTTCTGGAATATCACACCTGCTGGGACTTCAAGGAAATGTCACATACACAACTACAGTGACTGGAATAACACCTTAACTCTCAAGTCGTCCATCATTTCCCCTTTCATAGGGGTAGTTGTGTCTTTCTCAAGAGACCACACTTTACTTGCTTTCAAGGGCTTAAAAGACATCTCTGCTAGTCCTTATTCCTTTCATTGCTCTCCTCAAGTCTAAGTAAAGCTCCCGTATCAGCAGCTTTTAAATTTTTTTTTTCCTTTACTGATTTTAGAGAGAGAGGAAGGGAGAGGAGAGAGAGATAGAAACATCGATGAGAGAGAACATCGATTGGCTGCCTCCTGCATGCCCTCCACTGGGGATCGGGCCCACAACCTGGGCATGTGCCCTGACCGGGAATCAAACTGGCAACCTCTTGGTGCATGGGTCGACGCTCAACCACTGAGCCACACTGGTGAGGCATTTTTTAAAACATTTTTTTCCTTTTATTGATTTTAGAGAGAGAGGAATGGAGAGGGAGAGAGAGGTAGAAACATCGATGAGAGAGAACGTCGATTCAGCAGCTTTTTAAACTACCCTCCACTTGAGGATCTGCCTGTAATTGGTAGAGTGGTATCAGACCTCAAAAGTGTATGTTAACTAATTGGGACTTCAAACTTTTGATAATTTCAAAAATATTGCTAATATTGAATGTTTCTAGTAAATGCCGCACTTTGGGCCATATAGTCACAGTTGGTAGACTAGTGCAATTTGTTTAACATTACTCAAACAACAAAGGAGCTTACAGCAATCGATGCCATGGATTCTATAAAGGAAAGAAATTGGATTAGACAAAGTTCGCAACATATTGTTTCATTTTACGAAAAGGCCTTGTTTCCAAGTACAGCGGCTAACATCTGCCACGCCAATCCCCAAGTAATTCAATACGAAAATGGCCTCCTGAAGCATTTCCGTCAAAGCAAAAGACCTCTCCCACCAATGCAAAAAGTTGAATTTTTGCTCTCAATCCCGTGCAACCAAAATGTATTAAAATATTACGACATGCCAGGCACTTTGCTAGACCTTGTGAATACACAGTGAAATAAGACATCGTTCCTGGCTCTCGAGATGGAAGGTCTCATTGTCTTTTCTAATTCCTCAGAACCATTTTCCTTCCAAATAATCCCTGCAGCTTCTGTCTTACCTGAGTCGGCGCTCCTCCTTTTCTATCAGTGTGTGTTTTATCTTGAAGATAAATCTTTCACGGTCAATAGGAGCCTTGAATTGATGGACCCAAGATTGAAAGGCACCTCCACTTTGTGAGTTTTAACGGGAGAAAGCAGTCTGTGCTTTTATATGAAATCCTTTTGACGCAGATTAGGCTTATTATTACCCCGACTATAAAAAGAATACAGGAAATGTGTGGCCACGGTCACAAAGGAAGTGAGTGGCAGAGATAAGAATTAATCTCCGTCATCTCAGCTCCCTAATTAACTAAGATCAAAATAATCTTATTATTCTGTCCTGTGCATGCACAATTTTGAGTATTATTTGAAATTCATAACAGCCAGAAATTGATTTCTGCTCAAGGCTCACAGAAATGTTGCCCTTTTAAAAATCTTCCATTCCTATAATAAGTTTACTCTGTCAAATGGTTATCTATTCACATATAATACAGTTTATCGGTGATGTAAATATGACGAATTAGTGCCTAAGAATAGGGGCAAAATGAATAATTTACAAATATATGCATTTTAAAATAAGTAAATAATATGAGGAATTGTTAAAACTTTAAATCGTGTATATTTAGAAAGAAATAAGTATTAGCATGTCAGAGTTGGTGCAGTAACATCTATTTCAGAGGCATTCTCTTTCTTCCTGCTACCAGATGAAACCTACTGCTCATATTTGAATCTGGAACATTTTAAAAGCTTATCTCCCCTTCCCATCTTACTGCGATCTTTCCAGGAGGGAAGACAAATCTATATCAAGAACAGTAAGGAGTCTTACTGCCTGTCTTTCAAAACACTCTGGGGTAGGTGAACAAAAGCAGCAGTTAGGTAGGAACAAATTAGTTCAGGAGACTGAATTTTTTATTTGGAATTCTTAACTACAAGATGGAGAGTTTACTCTTCACGTTATAGCATATGGAATATGTGGAATTGCTTTCCCATATCTTTTCATATGCCTTGCTCATGCCACTACACCAGTTAGTGAATATTTACAAATAAAAGATCTCACTCTATAAATCTTTGCCCTCAATTTTAAAATTGAAGGTGGTAATTAAAACATCAGGTTAGCCCAGCCAGTGTGTCTCAGTGGTTGAGTGTCGACCCATGCACCAAGAGGTGGTCAGTTCGATTCCCAGTCAGGGCACATGCCCAGGTTGTGGGCCCAATCCCCAGTGGGGGGCATGCAGGAGGCGGCCAATCAATGTTCTCTCTCATCGATGTTTCTACCTCTCTCTCTCCTCCTTCCTCTCTCTCTAAAAATCAATAGAGAAAAAAGAAAATTTTTTAATCAATAAAGAAAAAAAACCCCATCAGGTTAAATATATGATGTAGTCATTGACACCCAAGTAACTTTTAAGCTTACTAGAATTATAAAACTGCTATTTCCCCAGTGACAGTGAGTTGAAGAAGAAAATACCCTACACATAGCCTCAGAGATAGAACCCTTCATCATGGCTGAGTGATGTTCTAGTCATCTAGGGTTTGAAGGAACATTTTTTTCTAAATGTAAAGGTTCACACCCACCATTTCTCAAGTAAATGCATTATCGTTGCTCAAAAGTACCTGACTTCTTTCTTAGGGTACTGTAAGACCCTGCTTAAGTTCAACTTTTAAGTTCCTTTCCCATTATGTATTAAAAATTGAAATTACAAGTGAAAACAAAGAAAGGGTCACTTACTTTTAGTCCTTTTTTTTTATTCTGTTAGCATTCAAATCTTCGTGACAGGAAGAACTGATTCCTGATTCATTGGTTTAACTTATTTCAATGATCGTAATGTGACAGAGGTAAAGATAGAGAGAATCAGAGATAAAGACAGAGAGAGAGAGAAGGGGTGCTGGTGGGAGATAAAGAGAAGATGAATGCGTCATATAATGCAGGATAACAAGAAGACAATTGTCCCTGTGTGTCTGCTGCCCTAATACAATTTGGCAATCTGCTTCATTTTAAATCTTAATTATAGGAATGAGATGTGTTCTAAATTGACTGGAAATTTGCTCGTTAAAAATGACAGGTAAAAGAAAACCCTTTCTCCGGTGCAGGGAGTAACGCTGTGCAGTCAGTGAAAAGAAACATTCACACAATTATATACTTTACTGCTCCAAGTTATATTAAAACAATATGTAAACTAATGCAATACTAACTAACACAATGCTTCATTAATGGCAAATGAGCTAGGTGAACAGCTAATCTTTTAAGTTAAAAACAAAATAAAAAGAAGGATCTCTTATCCTTTGAGATGACATGGAGGGACCTGGAGAGTATGATGCTGAGTGAAATAAGCCAGTCAGAGAAAGACAAGTATCACGTGATCTCACGTATATGTGGAATCTAAGGAACAAAATAAACTGACAAACAAAATGGATCCAAGGACATGGAAGCAGGGAACAGACTGACAAACCTCAGAGGGAAGGGGGTGGTGGGTGGGGAGATAAACCATAGAACTTATATGCATCTATGCACAAGCAATGGACACAGACAACAGTGTGGGGAAGGCAGGACGATGGGAGCAGGAAGGAGGGTCATCGGGGGGAAAAAGGGGGACATCTGTAACACTTTCAACAATAAAGATAAATTTTTTAAGAATACAGTACCAGTGATTTGTTCTGTGACAGTTTAAATGCCACATCTGTTTTTATTCTCAGTATAGGATCAGAGTTTTGCATACGAATAATATATTCTGTATAAACAAACACATGATAAATTCCTCATTTTTATGGGGCATCATTCACAAATAATTGAAAAACTTACAAGGGGTAAATGTGGAACACTTACAAATACTTGAATTTTTGATATTCAAATATCTGTTATTTTCTTTGGCTTACAACCACGTGGCTACGGACTAGACTTATAAAGTTTAAAGCTATAGTTATTCCCTGGCAGGTGTGGCTCAGTGGTTGAGTGCCAACCCATGCACCAAGAGGTCGCCGGTTCGATTCCCAGTCAGGACACATGCCCAGGTTGTGGGCCCGATCCCCAGTGGGGGGCATGCAGGAGGCGGCCAATAGCTGTTCTCTCTCATCGATGTTTCTATCTCTCCCTCTCCCTTCTTCTCTCTCTAAAATCAATCAATAAAAAAAATATTTTAAAAAATAAAGCTATAGTTATTTATAATTTTTCAGTTTGGGTTTCTATTTTCTAATACAAATTTATCATCTAAAGCGTTCTTGCTTATTAAATTGTGCTCCCCAGACCAGTAGCATCAGTATCACCTGGGAAGTTAACAGGAATGCAGAATCTCAGGTCCTGTCTTAGATGTACTGAATCCTAATCCGTATTTTAATAAGGCCCCTGATGATTTCTGTGCCCACAAAAGCTGCAAGAGCACAGAGCCAAAGCAGTAAGTTTGCTGTGACAGAAAGAACAATGAAGCTGCTTCTTTTCTTTTCTAAGCCTCAGTTCCCTCATCTGAAAATAGCGATGACAATTGTGACATGATTACCTCAGAGTTAAGATATGGATCATATAAGCATGTATGTGAAAATATTATAAAATGTAAGCCATTAAAAAACATTAAAGCAATATGATGGGTGATGTCCTTAGGAAAAGATTCAAAGATAAATGAGTAGAGAGAAATCAGATGGAATGATGAGGAATTAAATCAATATATAACAAAGAGCTAAGAGAGGGAGAAAAAAAGAAGAAAAGCAATATGTCAAGGAAAACAGTGTGGACTAGCATGATGTGCACTTTCCAAACAAATGGTAGCTCTTTTTTGTTTCCTTTATTGATTTCAGAGAGAGAAGAAGGGAGAGGGAGAGAGAGATAGAAACATCGATGAGAGAGAACATCGATTGGCCGCCTCCTGCATGCCCCCCACTGGGGATCGGGCCCACAACCTGGGCATGTGCCCTGACCGGGAATCGAACCGGCGACCTCTTGGTGCATGGGTCGATGCTCAACCACTGAGCCACACTGGCCGGGCGCTTAATCACATCTTTTGCCATTTAAGGTAACATTCGCTCTTACCATATAAGATAATATTCTTGTGTTTCAGAGATCAGGAAGCAGATCTAACTTCTTGGGAACCATCATTCAGCCCAAGACAACCAGTTGTTAGCACAGTGGTTAATCCAACAGATTCATGTCCAATAAAACGATGAAGCCTTTTTTGACCTGTTGGAATAGCAAACATTTATTAAGCATTTACTATGTGTCAGGCACCATTTTGAACTCGAATCTACTGATTCACTTTATCTTCCCAGCAACTTTATGAAAAAAGGACCATTTTCATTCCCTCTTTACAGATATGAAAACTGAGCTATGAAGAGGTTAAACAACTTGTCCAAATTCACATATATATAATATTGACATTTGTGGAACAATTTAGGAAGCAAAGTCCTATACACTTCTTTCTTTAAAAAAAAAAAACAAAAAACTTCAGCCCAGCCGGTGTGGCTCAGTGGTTGAGCGTCGACCCATGCACCAAGAGGTCGCCGGTTCGATTCCCGGTCAGGGCACATGCCCAGGTTGTGGGCCCGATCCCCAGTGGGGGGCATGCAGGAGGCGGCCAATCGATGTTCTCTCTCATCGATGTTTCTATTTCTGTCTCCTTTCCTCTCTCTAAAATCAAGAAAGAAAAAATATTTTTAAAAAATTCAGTAATATGGATTAAAAAATTGTAAGTTGAGGAAAACTGCAGATGAGGAGGTTATGAAAAGGTAACTCCCCGGGTAGGACATTGCATTTTCAGACTGCAGTGGTGTAATCAAAGACTAAAACTTTAAAAAGTTATACGAAGATATAGAAGAAAAAAATACTCCTGGAGGTTTAAGTTCACCCTCAAGGAATGCATCTTGAGCAAAAGAGAGTAAGGCAGAGGAGATGGAGAAGGAGAAGAAACTAAAGGAAAAAGTACAGATGAGGCACACCACTGATCTAGGAAGGGGTGTAATATCACAGGCTTGTCAGTCTTTTTTTTTCTTTATTGATTTTAGAGAGAGAGGAAGTGAGAGGGAGAGAGAGATAGAAACATCGATGAGAGAGAACATCGACTGACCGCCTCCTGCATGCCCCCCACTGGGGATCGGGCCCACAACCTGGGCATGTGCCCTGACCAGGAATCGAACCGGCGACCTTTTGGTGCATGGGTCGACGCTCAACCACTGAGCCACACCTGCCCGGCAAGACTTATTAGCCTTTAAATACATATTACCATTCTTTGTTCTGGATAGCATTTGCCTTTGGGAAACTTCCAAGCATTTTAAAGAATTTTTTCTAGTTCACTTCTGTCCCTTCTCAAGGACACCATTCAACATATCCATACTCCTTGTAACACTATAGAAATCTTCCAATACGCGTTTATATATGATTAACTGTCTCCTATTTAAAAATTAAAAAAAAAAACACATATACACACGCAAAAATCTTTCAAGCTCATGTTTCCATCTAAATAGTGTCCTTTATATCATTACCTTTCCAGACATTTTCCTTTGTCACCTGCCTCCCCTCGCTTATCCATCAGGCTGTAACCTACAGAAATTGAGCTAACCATCCTCGCTGCCCCCCAAAGCACACCTCCTACCATCGCTGCCACTGCTCTTGTCAAATCGAACACTGACCTCCTTCTTGTTAAATCCAAGAGCACTTCTCAGTCCTCACCTCTCTTGACCTCCCTGTCGCATTCAACACTGGTAATCACCACCTCTTCTGGAAACATCCTCTTCCCTTGCTTTCTATTACATAATGACATTCCCCTGCTTTTTCTGTGACTTCTCTCCTAGCTTTTGTTTGGCCTCCTTTCTGAGCTCTCTCTCTCTCTGTGCATCTTGTATCTGTCTCTGTATATCAGGGCTGTAATCTACTGGTAATCTGGAGTCCAAAGACCCTCAGGAGCCTGTGTATCGTATTAAGGGGCTGTGATGTGGCTGGGGGGAAATTACATTTTTATCTTCATGAACCTCTTAGAGTTTAAATGAAAGTATTAAGCTTCAGAAAATCAAAACAGTATTAATAATACCTGTATCTTTTTCACCAAAGGAAATCAGATCATTTCATATCCTATTACAGTTATTGAAGATATCTCAAAATGTCATTTCACGTACTCTTTACTTTGAAATTAAGGTGGTTATTAGGTCTACCATATTTTACCATGTAATGGGATAATAAAAAAGCACATCTTTGTTTATAACAAATGTTTTCAGATATTTTCATCATTTTATTTCAATATAATTGTTTCCTGTAATTTTATTGTTGGATACTAAATTATATTATACAGCCCGGCCAGTGTGGCTCACTGGTTGAGCGTCGACCCATGCACCAAGAGGTCGCCAATTCGATTCCCGGTCAGGACACATGCCCAGGTTGTGGGCCCAATCCCCAGTGGGGGGCATGCAGGAGGCGGTCAGTCGATGTTCTCTCTCATCGATGTTTCTATCTCTCTCTCTAAAATCAATAAAGGAAAAAAATTTTTTAATTATATTATGCATACTAAATATGTATAATTATGTATTGTGTGTATGTATATGCATGTATATCATATACACTCACATACACACACAACTATGTCATTAGAAATCATAATTCTGAAAAGGGGGCCTTGAGCTTCACTGGACTGCTGAAGGGATTAATGAGATAAAAAAGGTTAATAAACCTTTGCTCTATCATATGCCATTTTCTATTGTAGGTGTACACATTCTCTCTGGGTTGTGTCATTTTTCCCCCATGACTTTATTTGCCATCTCTGCATAAATGACTCCCGAATCTCTAGCCCTAATCTCTCCAGATCCACATATCCAACTGTCTAATCACACCTCCACTGAGATGTTCCAAAGGATATATAAACCTAAAAGAGTGATGCCTATTTTCTCCAATCTTTTTTTTTTCTTTATTGATTTTACAGAGAGAGGAAATGAGAGGAAGAGAGAGACAGAAACATCGATGAGAGAGAACATCGATTGGCCGCCTCCTGCATGCCCCCCACTGGGGATCGGGCCCACAACCTGGGCATGTGTCCTGACCGGGAATCGAACCGGCAACCTCCTGGTGCATGGGTCAGTGCTCAACCACTGAGCCACACCAGCTGGGCTGGATAGGTCGCTTTTATTTATTTATTTATTTATTTATTTATTTATTTATTTACTTATTTATTTTTTATCCTCACCAGAGGACATTTTTGCATTTATTTTCAGATAGAGCAGAGGGAGAGAGGGAGGAAGAGAGAGAGAGAAACATCGATGTGAGAGAGTCACATTGAGTGGCTGCCACGACCCCAACTGGGGCCGGGAACGCAACCGAGGTACGTACCCTCAGCAGGAACCGAACCCGGACTCTCTGGTCCACGAGCTGACGCTCTAACCACTGAGCCAAACCGACCAGGGCGGTAGGTTGCTTTTAAATGTCCTTCCTGAACACACTGCATTTGGCACAGCATATCTTTAATGACACTAAAGAATGCTTCTTTATTTGCCTACTTCCCATAGTAGACTGTATCCTCATCACGCATAGAACATAGCAAGAGTGTTAATGATATTTTAGGATGAATGACTATATTAATACATTAATAACTAAAAAAAAACTAAGCATAAAATAATGGTAACATCTAGCACTTACAAAGTACTTTCTGTGTGTCAAGCACTGTTCGAAGTGCTTTATGTATATTACTCACATCCTTACAAATATCCTATAGTACGTGCCCTTGATGGTCTCATTTTATAGATCAGAAAACTGAATCAAAATATGAGAGAGAACTCATGGACATGGACAACAATGTGGTGATGATGCGAGGGAGAGGGGTGGGAAGAGGGCATAGAGGGATAAATGGTGATGGATTAAATTAATTTTTAAAAAAAGAAAACTGAGCCTGGCCGATGTGGCTCAGTGATTAAGCGTCGTCCCATGGACTGAGAGGTCCCAGTTCGATTCCCGGTCAGGGCACATGCCCGGGCTGTGGGCTCGATCCCCAGTGGGGGGCGTGCAGGAGGCGGGCGATGAATGTTTCTGTCTCACATCAATGTTTCTACCTCTCTCTCCCTTCCTCTCTCTCTAAAAAAAAAATCAATAAAAACATATTATAAAAAAAAAAAAGAAAACTGAGAGAATAATTGAGAGCAAAGTAACACAGGAAGTAAATGGCAGAACCAGAATTTGCACCCATGTAATCTCACCATAGAGTCCAAGTTCTCAGCCTTTACTTCAAAAACATATTCGGTAACAGTGACATAGAATTGATCACACATCAGCACTGTTCTAAGTCATCCGACAATTGAGTAATATAGTAGTCTGTGCATTGCTCAGATTTGGATGAGGGCATGAAAGGAAAAGATCACTTTCTTCCAGGAAACTATTTACTGTTTAACTAATAAAAGGCAATGCTATCCATTCACATTGGTGAAGCAATTGTATTCAGAGCACTTGCCCACGTAAGGTGACCTCTTTTTGCTCTGAGGCCCAATAATTTAAAATAATAACATTAGCAGTATTACCTTCTAGTTTTATTTCATATTGTAAATCTGATGATGTATAAAATTGGGCCCAATTTACACCCACCGCAGGATACAAGGTAACAACCTCCATAGCAAGCCTTTAATCACCAGAATGAGTGCTTCAGTGCGTTTTTATATTGCAGGTGCACCAAGTGTGATGACCCAGTATAGCTCTGTACGATGTGACGATGAAAACTGAGCTTCGTGTTGAAAGGACTCTCACGAGTCAAAAGCAGAATTTCCGTGGCACCAACTACAGGACGTGATTTCCCTGGACTCAGTTTTTGCATCTGTGAAATCAGCATGTTGGACAATGGGAGCTCTTTATCATTCTGACCACCTGATTCTGTGAAGCCCCTAACCAGCCACAAAACGCAGTGGAATTATATCATAACACACCTTTTCCAGCCACCTTAATAAAATGAATACCTGGTGGCTCTTTTTTCACTGTTGGCTAGACATGCAAGATTAAAACATGAGCATTATTTAGCCCCCTAGCTCAGATTCAAATAATGAGACACTTGTTTCTAAAAATCATTGCATTTGGCCCGGCATGTTTAGCTCAGTGGTTGAGTGTCGACCCATGCAGCAAGAGGTCGCTGGTTCGATTCCCGGTCAGGACACATGCCCAGGTTGTGGGCCCGATCCCCAGTAGGGGGCATGCAGGAGGCGGCCAATTGATGTTCTCTCTTATGGGTGTTTCTGTCTCTCTCCCTAAAATCAATAAAGAAAAATTATAAAAATTAATAATAAAATAAAATAAAAATCATTGCACGCCATAGAAACCCCTTTGAAAAGGTTGCTATTGTCATGTGTGTGCACAAAATTATCATCACAATACCAGTAGGTAGAGTCTTCGCAGAGTATTAATGATGAAGCTGTGCTAATTGAATAATATATTGCAGTTATTAAGAGGAGATTTTCAAAAGCTGATGTACTATGACTCAACTGCCAATCAGTGATGAGCTATTACACCACACAGCTCGGGTACAAAGAATTGCTGGCACCAGTGGTTAGGATGTGCGATGGTTATCGGCATCAAAAATCATGGTTTATACAGGGTGTGAGCTAAGACTCATAAAACATCTGCTGGCAGAAAGAGCTATCTGAGCAGTTATAAGCCACACATCTGGCAAGCTGTTTTCATAGAGTTCGGGTGCAGGGTTGATATGGTCAGGATAAAACCTCCCCAGGAGGCCATCCTTAAGATTTGTTCTTTCCTCTCCGAGCATTGTGTAAAATAATAGTATACATAACATTCCTCCAGAATTACTAAACAAGAACAGCGTACCTTTACCTCCTAAGTGAGGGAGACAATAGGAAAAAAATAAAGGGACAAAAGTGTCTGATTTTAGAGCTTCTTACAGGGAAATACAATTTTAATGAATGTTCATAAGTACAAAGAAGTTAGTCACGCCATAAACTCGGGAAGCATGAAATTTACTAAGCATTTATTTTTAGTTCTAGAAAGAGCAAAGTGAACGCACTAAAATATTACCACGGTAAAATATGAAACTAAAAAAGATATCACAGTTCCATGGTCTATTTTTAACAAGAAAAAATTTCATTAACATTGACTTATAGTATTTCCCTGAAATATAAAACATCTCTCTCTTCGTGAAAAGTCTCTTAACCAGCAAGGCCATGGCCTTATAAAAATAAATTCCTGATAATGCTATTAGGGAACTTACAATCTAGCCTGGGTCGAGTGTAGAAACCACAAATAGCAGTTCTGGGTTAACAGTCATAAGCGGTTCCAAAAATACATTCTGAAAAATCTTTTAATTAATATAATTTCTTTGTTACACTATTTTTATTTTCCATGATCTCAGCAGTTAATAAAAGACACTCCCAGAAAAAAAAAAAAATGTATTAAGCTGCTTCCAGAAAGCACTCTTCTTGATGAAGGGACATAAATTCGAATGTTAAAAAACACCATACTGGATGTGGAATCCTAATCTTTTGGAACAGAAAGGGGCCTTACAGATGTTCCAATCACTCCTGGAAGTTTTACATAAAGAACTATCTTGGCCCTGGCCGGTTTGGCTCAGCGGTTAGAGTGTCGGCCCGCGGACCAGAGAGTCCCGGGTTCGGTTCCCGCTAAGGGCACGTACCTCGGTTGCAGTTTGTCCCCGGCCCTGGTTGGGGTCGTGTGGGTGGCAGCCACTCAATGTGTCTCTCTCATGTCAATGTGTCTCTCTCTCTCTTCCGCCCTATCTTCCTCTCACTCTGTCTGAAGATAAATGCAAAAATGTCCTCGGGTGAGGATTAAAAAAAAAAAAAAAAAGAACTATCTTGTTTGAGCAGTCTGCTGTCTCGCATAATCCAGCTATCCAGTGGGTCAGCCAGTGCAATCAGGGACAGCACATACGAGCAAGATCACCAACTAGAAAAATCGCTGGAAAAAATGGGTCCTATCAGGTAATTCAGACTTTGTGATATAAAAATGTAGGTGAGATAAAGCCGCTAATAAAATAGCCTGTGGCCATTTGACCAAAGCAGCGAGATGGCACTCGTGTTTTTACATAAGGAGACAAACTATGCTTCTTCTTTCAATATTTCTATAGCCATTATTTGGAAGGATGTGATAGCAGGAGTTTTGAACTACTGAATAGTAATACAATGCACGCTTTTTTTTTTTTTTCTTGGTTGATTTTACAGAGAGAGCAAGGGAGAGGGAGAGAGAGATAGAAACATCGATGAGAGAGAACATCGACTGGCCGCCTCCTGCATGCCCCCCACTGGGGATCAGGCCCACAACCTGGGCATGTGCCCTGACCGGGAATCGAACCGGTGACCTCTTGGTGCATGGGTCAGCGCTCAACCACTGAGCCACACCAGCTGGGCACAATGCACACTTTTTACAACGGATATGCCAGCTAACAGAAGGGAGGAGATTTAGTTCATGAAATCTCTCTCCTGTCAATATACCTTATCATCGGGGAGGAACATGGAGCAAGGGATCCCACAAACCAGGCATGACTTACAATGCACTCTTGGGCCTTTGGGAAAGGTCTTTAATTCCTGTCCTTGTCCTTCATCCTTCTTTGTGACACTCTCTTCCCTCTCCTATTCCCACCTTCTTGCTTTCAGGATTCCTTCTTGCTCCAACCATTAAAAGAAAAATGATTACAGGAAAAATAACACTACAGCCCTGGCCAGTTTGGCTCAGCGGTTAGAGCATCGGCCTGCGGACCAGAGAGACCCAGGTTCGGTTCCCGCTAAGGGCACGTACCTCGGTTGCAGTTTGTCCCTGGCCCCGGTTAGGGTCCTGTGGGTGGCAACCAGTTAATGTGTCTCTCTCATGTCGATGTTTCTCTCTCTCTCTTCCCCCCTCTCTATCTGAAGATAAATGTAAAAATATCCTTGGGTGAGGATTAAACAAAATAATAATAAAATAAATAAAACTATGTAAAATATATAGTTTCTTTAATTCTTTACTGTCATAATGTACCCAAATACATGTGATTGTATCTCCCTTTTCACCATCTCTCTCTCTCTCTTTCACATACACACACACATACACACAGAAATATTTTTAGAACTGACTGTCCTAGAACGCATGTGTTTTTTTAAGCTGTATGTGTTACTACAGAGTCACAACTGCCACATATATTTGAAAACCAAAGGATAAATTAATAAACAAACATGTTCTCAAACAAAATTCAATTTCGCCTTTTGGGGGCGAAAACAGAGAGAATGATGCATTATAAAGATATTTTGGAAATTCCATATACAGAATATACCTTTCATGATCTGCAGCCACCCACTGGAGTTCAGATACAGAGAATGGAAATGAAATGTAGCCAGAACCTTCCCTTATCGACATGTGTATGACACCGGCTGATGTTGACAGGCTGATGTAAAAACACATATCGAAAAAGGAGTTAGTTTACAGTAACTAAACTTACAGTCAGTGATAAAGGCCTTTGTTTAGGATTAATAAATTACACAAGTCGCCCTGGGCGGTGTGGCTCAGCAGTTAGAGCATTGGCCTGCGGTCCAGAGAGTCCCGGGTTCGATTCCCGCTAACGGCATGTACTTCGGTTGCAGTTTGTCCCCGGCCCCAGTTGGGGTTGTGCAGGTGGCAGCCACTCGATGTGTCCCTTTCACGTCTATGTTTCTCCCTCTCTCTCTCTCTCTCTCTCTCTCTCTCTCTCTCTCTCTCTCTCTCTCTCTCCCCCACTCTATCTGAACAAAAAGTGGAAAAATGTCCTCGGGTGAAGATAAAAAATAAAAATAAATAAATAAATTACACAAGTCACTCCTGTACACGGATTACCTGCTTCTCCACCAAAAATCTTAATGAGCAGCAAAATATATTTGAATGTGTCTAGCATCTTAACTATTTTTTTCTTTATTGATTTTAGAGAGAGAGGAAGGGAGAGGGAGAGAGAGATAGAAACATCAATGAGAGAGGACATCAATTGGCTGCCTCCTGCATGCCCCCCACTGGGGATCGGGCCCACAACCTGGGCATGTGTCCTGACTGGGAATCGAACCGGTGACCTCTTAGTGCATGGGTCGGTGCTCAACCACTGAGCCATACCGGCCGGACACATCTTAACGAATTTAAGCTAAAATCTGCACCTCTTCAGTATTTTTAAGAATCAAAAGGAAAACTTTTATTTAGGAAATGAGATTCAACTCCTATAGAGGGACGACAACATACTCGAAAATGACAAATCAAAACGAAAACAAAAACAAAACTGAGTGTATACTGAGTATGTACCATCAATTTCCTGTTATCCATATCAGTGAGTGGGGGCAATTACATAGAAAATTCATAGTAGTGGATACTGAATACAAATCAATATTTGGTTTGACATGTCTGGAGGTAGACTTGAGGAGAAGTGCAGAATTGACACAGACTTGTGAATCGCATGTGAAGAATCTGATTAATCTTTTGGTAATCAAGTTTCGAAAGCCACCAGACTTCAAATTCTGCTTCCTTCCTGTCCAAATCCTATGGATACCAGCCCGGCCAGTGTGGCTCAGTGGTTGAGTGTCGACCCGTGCACCAAGAGGTCGCCGGTTCGATTCCTGGTCAGGGCACATGCCCAGGTTGTGGGCCCGATCCCCAGTGGGGGGCATGCAGGAGGCGGCCAATCAATGTTCTCGCTCATTGATGTTTCTATTTCTCTCTCCCTCTCCCTCTCTCTCTCTAAAATCAATAAAGGAAAAAAAATTAAAAAAAAAAAACCACAAATCATATGGATACCAAGTAGCCTGAAAAAGCCCAACTATCCAAATTTGTTTTACTTGCCAGCTTTCTTAGAGCAAAGAGCTAAATGCTTTATCCATAAATCATTTTCCTCTAGGATTCTCTCCCTCCAGCTAATGAGGGAAAGACGGTCCTTTATTTAAGTCATCATAGTACTTAATGAAACAAGGAACAAAAGAAAAAAAAAATAGGTTTTGAGAGGAATGCTTTCTTACCCCAAGCCAACACAAAACAAAAATGACATAAAAGGTATTCATTCAAGATTAGGCAGAATAACAGAAATGTATACTTAGAAGAGACCATAGATTTATATAACTTATTACTCTTCAATTTGTGGATAAAGAATTTAAAGGCCAGTGAATTTAAGTCCTTACTATTCTAAATATGGCCTGCAGACCACCAGCATAAGCATCACCTGAGACATTGTTAGAAAAACATCATTTGAGGCTTCACCCTGAACCCTTGGAATCACAATCTGCATTTTTTTTTTAATCCTCACCCGAGGACATTTTTGCATTTATCTTCAGATAGAGCTGGAGGGAGAGAGGGAGGAAGAGAGAGAGAGAAATATCGATGTCAGAGAGACACATCAAGTGGTTGCCACCCACAAGACCCAACCAGGGCCGGGGACAAACTGCAACCGAGGTCCGGGCCCTTGGCGGGAACCGAACCCGGGACTCTCTAGACCGCGGGCCAATGCTCTAACCACTGAGCCAAACCGGCCAGGGCACAATCTGCATTTTTAACAAGACCCCCACCAAAGATTATTTTTATGCACATTAAAGTTTAAGAAGCACTTGTTAAAAATACTTCTGCAAGACAGTGTTAATCACTTGCCATGTTACCCAGTGGAAGTAATCTTAAACAAACATGTCGGAAATCTGTCATTCTGTTTTTTTCTTTCTTTCTTTCTTTTCTTTCTTTCTTTCTTTCTTTCTTTCTTTCTTTCTTTCTTTCTTTCTTTCTTTCTTTCTTTCTTTCTTTCTTTCCTTTCCTTTCCTTTCCTTTCCTTTCCTTTCCTTTCCTTTCCTTTCCTTTCCTTTCCTTTCCTTTCCTTTCCTTTCCTTTCCTTTCCTTTCCTTTCCTTTCCTTTCCTTTCCTTTCCTTTCCTTTCCTTTCCTTTCCTTTCCTTTCCTTTCCTTTCCTTTCCTTTCCTTTCCTTTCCTTTCCTTCCTTCCGTCCTTCTTCTTTTCTTTCTTTCTCTCTTTCTTTCTTTCTTTCTTTCTTTCTTTCTTTCTTTCTTTCTTTCTTTCTTTCTAACTTCCTTCCTTCCTTCCTTCCTTCCTTCCTTCCTTCCTTCCTTCCTTCCTTTCGTTCTCTTTCTCTCTTTCTTTCTTTTTGGAACAGTGATTAAAGCAGACTTCTTGTTTCACAGTGAATAAACGATTCCCCCAAACTAAAATAATTATCTTTGAACTCTGCACTACTCCTTCAGGCATTTTGTATTCAAGTTAATGAATTACTACTTTAGTGGAAACTGTAATTTTCAGGGAAAATTTTTGGCATTGGAAGAATCTAGTGTATTCTGTAATAAATTCCAGAAGCCGTATTTCTATTCATACCCAAGAAGCCATTTCTAGCTTCTTAACTTCTATTTATTCATCCACTCAAAAGCTAGGGATATATAAACACAATATATATTTATTCAATCAATTATTGGAAGGCAAAGAAAGAATCCAGTTCTTCTATGTGTAAATAATGCCTTGAGTTTGTAATGTAGCTCTTCAACCATAAAAGAAACATCTTGGAATCAGCGTCTGACTCCTGCTAATTTTCTGTAATTCATGTGAAAGGAAAATAATTGCTAAGCAAATGTGAGTATCTTTATTGATCACTTGAAACTATGACAAATTTGGGATCTTCAAATGCTATACTACTTGAATGTTTAAAAATATCCTACTGCCTCAACCCTGTCTTTCTTTTCTACCCTTTTGTTCTATTCAAAATAATATTAATATTTGGATATACTAAGAAATTTATACTTTAATCTATAGTTATATCTATATCTAACTTTTTGTATATCTCTCTGGCTTACTCACAAACCATAATACATAACAGAATAACTAAGGTAATCATTACTATTGACTCATTACTATTACAATTAACACCTTACTCACTCAAGCTATATAGTTGATCAATCTAAAAGAGTAAAGTTCAGCCCAGCTGGTGTGGCTCAATGGTTGAGCGTCGACCCATGCACCAAGAGGTCGCCGGTTCGATTCCCGGTCAGGGCACATGCCCAGGTTGTGGGCCCGATCCCCAGTGGGGGGCATGCAGGAGGCGGCCCATCGATGTTCTCTCTCATCGATGTTTCTATCTCTCTCTCTCTCTAATATCAATAAAGGAAAAAATTTAAAAAAATAAAATAAAAGAGTAAAGTTCAATCTAGAGAAAATACTTAAAAGTTGGCCACCTTGTGTTATCTAACAGGTTTTTAAAAACAAATCCTTCTTGGTCTTGCTAAGGCATTTTATATTTCCTTCCAGCTTTCTTGACATCCTCTCAGCTTACATGATGTTACACTCTCTTAGTATATCTCCTACCATGTGGACCAGTCCTTTATTAACTCCTCTTCAGACTCACCTTCTTCTTTCAACACCTACATTTATATAAATAGATGTCTTCGTCCTTTTGGGCTATTAGAGCAAAAGTAACATAAACTGCTCGGCTGGTAAACAACAGAAGTTTATTTCTCACAGATCTGGAGGCTAGGAAGTCCCAGATCAAGGCTCAGATTCAGGGTCTAGTGAGGGCACGTTTCCTGGTTCATAGGTGGCAGTCTTCGCGTTGCATCCTCACATGGTAAAAGAGGCAAGGGAGATCTCTGGTGTCTCTCTTTTTTTAAAAAAAATATTTTTTATTTACTGATTTTACACAGAGGAAGGGAGAGGGAGAGAGAGATAGAAACATGGATGAGAGAGAACATCGATTGGCCGCCTCCTGCATGCCCCCCACTGGGGATCGGGCCCACAGCCTGGACATGTGCCCTGACCGGGAATCGAACCGGCGACCTCTTGGTGCATGGGTCGACGCTCAACCACTGAGCCACACCGGCCGGACTCTGGTGTCTCTTTTAAAAGGGCACTAATCCCATTCATGCAGGTTTTGCTCTCAGGACCTAATCTCCTCCCAGAGGTGTCCCTGCTTAATGCCATCACATTGGAGGTTAGGATTTTAATATATGAATTTGTGGAGGATACAAACATCCAGTCTAAACTAGGTATTCTCCAGTTCTTCTGTTCTTCCTCTTTTTCATGTTCCTCTCACAGATCTCATCTTGCAATGTGAACTTGAAAAAGTAACCTAACAGCCCCGGCCGGTTTGGCTCAGTGGTTAGAGCGTCAGCCCATGGACCAGAGAGTCCCGGGTTCGGTTCCCGCTAAGGGCACGTACCTCGGTTGCAGTTTGTCCCCACCCCAGTTGGGGTCGTGTGGGTGGCAGCCAGTCGATGTGTCTCTGTCATGTCGATCTTTCTCTCTCTCTCTTCTCCCTCTCTCCCTCTCACTCTATCTGAAGATAGATGCAAAAATGTCCTCGGGTGAGGATTAAAAAAAAAGAAAGAAAGAAAAAGTAACCTAACAGTTCTGTGCCTCAGTTTCCTCATATGCAAAATAAGGAAATGAACATTTTTATCCTATATGGTTGTTAAAAGCTCTGAATTAGCTAATACATAGAAAGCACTTTGAACAGAGCCTGGCCATAGAAAGAGCATGAATGATTTCCAAATCTACCTCTCTAGCTCTTCTGGAGATGATTCCAATCTCCAAACTAACATACACTTTTTTATTGGACACAGTCCCATAATAGATTCTGCTTTCTCTCATACTCAACTAATTGACTAGCGATGTCAGCCTTTCCCCCAAACCCAGCTCTCCATCCTCAAGTTTTGCATTTCTATTCACGGCATCATCATTAACTAGATATCTGAATGAAGTCTCAGTCAACTTCACTTCATGTCCTCCCTGACCCAAGTCCTATCAGTTCTTGCTAATTGTCTCTTTCATCCATTACCTCTTTTGTACTGTACATTGTTACTATGCTGACTCATTCTCTTCTTTTCACTCCTAGATTACAATACAGCAACACCAGCTCTAACAAGGCTTTATTTCTGTACTCTCTCCCACCCCACTCCTAATTCATTATAGTGATCATTATTACACTAATCTCCTGAAGAGTCGTTTCATAAAATTATCTTTATACTCAACATTCCTCAATAAATCTCTGCCATCTAGCTCCAAAACCCTCCAAAATCTGTCTTCTGCCCTTTACAATCTTAACTCCTCTGAATGTGCAGCTTGCATTGCCATTAATCTTGTAACTCACCAATTGTTTTACCTGATGAATCTCATACTCGTATTTAAAATATATAAAATTGTAATTTAATTGTCCCTATAAATTTATAAGATTATTTTGGACAGTTATAAACTATTACGGTTTTTTTTTTCTCCTATAGTGACTCACCTTGTATTACGCACAATAAACATGAGCTTACTTTATTTTATATTATCTTTTGTGTGTTTATCGACTAAAGTTGTTTTACCATGCCAAATAATCAAAATTGGTCACTATACTTCTACCCTTGATGCTGTAAAGGATAATAAACACATAACAATGTGTTGTGGTAAGACATAATTAATCACTGTCATAACTAGAAATTGTGTGACTATTCATTCAGGAGCAGATACTAGAGCATGTTATTTTATTTACTTATTTTTTCTTTATTGATTTTAGGAAGAGAGGAAGGGAGAGGGAGAGAGATAGAAACATCGATGAGAGAGAACATTGATGGGCTGCCTCCTGCATGCCCCCCACTGGGGATCGGGCCCACAACCTGGGCATGTGCCCTGACCAAGAATCGAACTGGTGACCTCTTGGTGCATGGGTCGACGCTCAACCACTGAGCCACACTGGCCAGGTGATACTAGACCATTTTAAAGTCCATTTTCAGTCGACTCTGTTTTATTGGTGGTCATTAACTGCCTCTTGCTCTCTCCTCTAAAGTCTTCAGTGATATACTTAGGCTTGTCTCTACAGCAGACTGAGCCTTTTCTACATTCTAAACAAGTGAGTCTCAACTGGGGCAATTTTGCTCCTCAGGGGCCATTTGGAAATATCTGCAAATAGTTTTGGTTGTCACAATTGGGAAGGAAGGGGTCAGGGAATAGAGGTCAGGGAGACTGCTAAATATTCTACTCTGCCCAGGCTATCCCCACAACAAAGATTTATCCAGTCAAAAATGTCAACCCATGCACCAAGAGGTCGCCGGTTCGATTCCCGGTCAGGGCACATGCCCAGGTTGTGGGCCCGATCCCCAGTGGGGGGCATGCAGGAGGCGGCCAATCAATGTTCTCTCTCATCGATGTTTCTATCTCTCTCCCTCTCCCTTTCTCTCTCTTTCTAATATCAATAAAGAAAAAAAAATTTTTTTTAAATGTTAATAGTGCCAAGGTGGAGAAACCCTTGTCTAGCCCTATTAACCCTCAGAGTTAGTCCCTTCCTTATTCCTGAACCTTTATAGGTCCGTTTTCTTCCTCAGATTCAGCTATTTTGCTGAATGCCTGTTTGCTTAGTGGTGCCCTAGTTATGAAATCAATCTCATCTTTAGCTAGGAAGGATACAATGTTGACTTGATGACTTGATAAGTGAGTTTTTGTTTGATTTTGAAAATCGAGGCTCTTCTAACATAATTTTAACAAATGGTTCTGTATTTTGTCTTGTATTCTGCAATACTACAGTAACTCAAGGGCTAGGACTTATGTCACTCCTGCTAGTTGTCTTCCTAAGAAAGTCTTGCTCCTAATGCAAAAACTGGTTTTTGTATTAGCTATCAGACTTCCTTTACCTTTGCCTGCTTTGGATTTTCCAATTTTATTCTCCACCTGTTTATAGGGTTTCCTGCCTATCTCTGGGGTTGATATTGTCATTACACCGAAAACCTCGGTCAAAGTAAGCATCATAAAATACTGTCAGCTATACTCTTGGGAATAATTCTCTGGCACATTTGTAACACGAAGTGTTGCAAATTCTCTTCAGTCCAAATTTCATGGTAAATTTGATGAGAATCATTGTAGCGGTTCTATTAGCATACTAGCTTCTTTCTTAAATGATACCAAAGAAAGGAAACGCAGCACTTAGAACATGTAGATTGGTTTCCATTCACTATCTGACATTTTCTTGATCAGCATTTAAGTTCAAAAAAATAATAACAAATAATTGCTTTGGTATTTCAATTCAGTTGTAACTGAAAGGTATTTTTAGAAGGAAGAAATGGGAAGCATAAGCCAAAAAGGGGGGGGGTAGCAAAAAGAGCTACAAAATGTTCAAGATCTCAGAAAAAAATTATTACATGTAGATTTTCTTTGAATTCAAACACACAGTTTGGTTTGAAAGTCACACATAACTTGTTGAAAGCAGTTCCCTGTTTCAGCTGTTGTGACTGCCCCACAGTGGTATAGCTAAACATAAAAGAATAAGACTTCAGAATTTTTCATTTTCTGTTCATACAAAGGGGGCTTATGATCATTTTCTTCAGCATGCCATATTAATAATCAATATTTCCAGCCCCAAGCACACATGATCCAAAATCACATTTTTTTAGAGAGCTCTTATTAAAGAGATAAAGCATCTTCCCTTAGATGGTGTTACATTTTCCATTCCTAAACACTAAAACTAGTGAAATGAAATGGAGGCACACGAGGTAGAAAGATGAGACTGATTCAGAGAACAAGTCAGTCACTGAATCTCAGGAATCAGAAATGATTTTGAAATGGGAATTCAGGAATGGCGAAAGTTCCAGGGCGAGCACTTGTCATGCCCAAGTGACTGAATCTGTTATTTTGAACCCTGCCTGACTTCATCCCGCTTAAGTACAATATTATCTGTTTTGTCACTTTTGTCACTCCTATTTCAGGATGTATTATACTTTAAATATAGTGACTCGTGATCACTCCATGACAAGATTACTACTGCCTTTGCCATAGTAACACTTGGTTTATTTAATTATATTTGTCTACTAATAGCATATAATGAAGCTTTGATTTTCATCCTTTTCATTGCAGACTATAGCCTGAGGTGAAAAATTATTTTTCTTTAACTTACTTGAAGTTATAAAAGTCAACAGGCTACTACTGCTAGATCTCTACTCTGTTTTACTCTAAAACAATAAACAAATCAACTTATGTTCATAAGTTTTTTGGTTGTTTTTTGTTTTTTTATCCTCACCAGAGGACATTTTTTCATTTTTTGTTCAGATAGAGTGGGAGGGAAAGAGAGAGAGAGAAACATCGAAGTGAAAAGGACCAGGGCCGGGGACAAACTGCAACCGAGGTCCGTGCCCTTAGAGGGAACCGAACCCGGGACTCTCCGGTCCGCGGGCCGATGCTCTAACCACTGAGCCAAACCGGGCAGGGCTGTTTTAAATCACAGCAGTTCATATTTCAGGCGTTCACACAGTAGTGGCATATTCTCGGGAAATCTGAAATATCAAAACCTGACATTCTGCTTATAAGACGTCATTGTACCCGGTCAGGGCACATGCCCGGGTTTTGGACTCGACCCCCAGTAGGGGACGTGCAGGAGGCAGCTGATCGATGTTTCTCTCTCACATGGATGTTTCTATCTCTCTCTCCCTTTCTCACTCTCTAAAAAATCAATAAAAAAAACACATATTTTTCCCCCCTGGCCGGTTTGGCTCAGCAGTTAGAACATCGGCCCGGTTGCGGTTTGTCCCCGGTCCTGGTTGGGGTCATGTGGGAGGCAACCAGTCGATGTGTCTCTCTCATGTTGATGTGTCTCTCTCTCCCTCCCACTCTATCTGAAGATAAATGGAAAAATATCCTTGGTGAGGATTAAAAAAAAAAAAAAAAGACTTCATTATAACACTATGCTTTTTTATTCGGTTTGGTTTCATTTCTGTTTTTGCATCCAACATGATGCGAAAAGTTAACTAGAAATTTTAGTTAATGTTGCAATTAACACAGTTAACTGGAACTCTTCTTACAAGTTGAAATACTGTGTCACTTCGACTGTGAGAACTGGAAAACCTGGCCTATAAATGCACCAAAAGAGGTTAAAATACAAAGTGTAAGTTATTTGATAGATTTTCAGGTCCATAGTAAAGTGATAAAATTGCGTTTTTGTTATAATTGAAAGCATTTCGGCCATGTCCTCTCAGCCATGTTTCTGTTTCTTTTTTAGAAGCATCTGTGTTCTTACCTCCCTTAATTCAGAGGGGTTATTGAGTTTGCAAGGTTAAATATCAAATCTTACTCCCTCTGGTCACTCTAAGCACACTGCACTGCCCAACCAAAGCCCTAATGAATTATTACCTCTCTCCGATAAACAGGATGCTAGTTCTAAGAAGCATTTAATGACATCCACAATTAAAAGTCTTACCTAAAAAATCTGTTTATGAAAGAATTAGCCTCATTAGCGGGTTTGCCACAAAGTCACTCTTAATGATGTTCTCTGGAAGAGATTAGAGGTGAAAAAGGAAAACGAGCATGAGAACAAACAACCCTCTACCTTTGATTCCGTTTTTCAGGTCAGCAGTTGCACTGACAACTGTCACGATTGTCCCCGAAAACAAAGGCACTTGGAATGAGAATCAAAAAGAAAAGCATGAGATTGTTCACCCCTAAGACTCTCCTCTGCTTTTCGGGAAGAACTAGGCATAAAGCTATAGAGGGTGTGGCCACGAGGTCATAGTGCATTTTCATATATATATTTTAAAACACCTGTATTGGTTTTCTATTGTTGTCATGTCACAGTGTCACAATCTTAGAGGCTTAAAAAAAAACACTTTTTTATTTATTTATTTTTTTATCCTCATCCGAGGACATCTTTGCATTTATGTTCAGATAGAGTGGGAGGGAGAGAGAGAGAAACATTGACGTGAGAGAGACACATGGAGTGATCGCCACCCACACAAACCCAACGGGGCGGGGACAAACTGCAACCGAGGTACATGCCCTTAGCGGGAACCGAACCCTGGTCTCTCTGGTCCGCTGGCTGACGCTCTAACCGCTGAGCCAAACCGGCCAGGGCCCATTTTTATGTTATAGTTCTACAGGTCAGAAGTCCAGATGGACTTCACTGGCTTCTCTGCTCAGGGTTTCACAGGGCTAAAATCAAAGCGTTGGTAGATCTGTGCTCCTTTAGTGTATGTTTTGGAAGATTCAGGTTGTAGGCAGAATCTAGTTCCCTATGGCTGTAGGACTGAGGTTTCAGCTCTCTTGCTGGCTGTTGGCTGGCAGTTATCCGCACACCTTCTCACCTGATGTCCATATTCACAGTAGCAAAGGCACACTCAATCCCTGCTGTTCTTGGGATCTCTCACTTTCTCTCTTCTGTGACCAGCAGGAGAAAACTCTCTACTTTTATTTCTTTATTTAAATTTTTTTTCTCTTTATTAATTTTTAGAGAGAGAAGGGAGAGAGAGAGAGAGAGAGAGAGAGAGAGAGAGAGAGAAACATTGATGAGAGAGAACATCGATTGGCCGCCTCCTGCATGCCCCCTGTTGGGGATCGGGCCCACAACCTGGGCATGTGCCCTGACCGGGAATCGAACCCGTGACCTCTTGGTGCATGGGTCGGTGCTCAACCACCGAGCCACAACGGCTGGGCCAAAACTCTCTACTTTTAAAACGGTCATGTGATTAGGTCAGGCCTACCTATATCGTATCTGTATTTTATGGTCAACTGACCTGGGACATTAATTACATCTGCAAAATCCCTTCATGACAGTACCTAGATAAATGTTTGATTGAAACACTGGGGCATGGAACTTTTGAGCAGGTTCAGGGATGGAGGAATCTTTACGCTTCTGCCTGCCACGGGACCCCTTCCTCTAAGAGAAAAAACTTCCAGGATGCACAGCTTCAATTTAAGCCCCACTTGTAAATCACTTATGCTGTGAACTATTGCACAACCACACACAGCAGTCTTGAGCTATATCGTCTAGGGGTCAAGAGTTCTTGAACTTATCCTTTCACTTCTTGCTCTCCTTACAACCTTTCCTGCCTTGCCCAGCCCTACTTATTGAAAAGATCATATCTTGCCCTGGCCGGTTTGGCTCAGCGGTTAGAGCGTCGGCCTGCAGACCAGAGAGTCCCGGGTTCGGTTCCCGCTAAGGGCATGTACCTCGGTTGCAGTTTGTCCCCGGCCCTGGTTGGGGTCGTGTGGGTGGCAGCCAGTCAATGTGTCTCTCTCACATCGATGCTTCTCTCTGTCTTCCTCCTTCTCTCCCTCCTGCTCTATCTAAATATAAATGCAAAAAATAAAATAAAATAAAAGATGCAATGCAGTTTGTTAGGAAACACACTGACTTGAATTTAGGATATGTGGATTTTAAATCTAGCTCTGCCTCTAACTAACTATAAGTCCTTTTTTATTAAGCCTGAGTTTCAGTTTCTTCATCAGTAAAATGGGAATGCAGGCCTACATGCTTCTTTTTTTTTTTAAATCCTCACCCGAGGATATTTTTCTATTTATCTTCAGATAGCGTGGGAGGGAGAGATAGGGAGAGAAAGGGAAAGAGGAAACATCGATGTGAGAGAGACACATCGACTGGCTGCCTCCCGCATGACCCGACCAGACCCGGGAATGAACCGCAACCAAAGTACGTGCCCTTGACCAGAATCGAACCCTTGACTCTTTGGTCCGCGGGCTGACGCTCTAACCACTGAGCCAAACCGGCCAGGGCTACATGATTTTCTTTAAGATCTCAATGAGTTCTGAGAGTCTATAATGACAGCATCATGGACTTCTGATAAGCTTTTTGACAAATGCATATGCCACATCTGTGTAAACTGCCACTTTCTAGGCCAGCTGTTATTAGAACAAACTATGATGCAGGGCGAGTCCCCGAGGGTCAAGAGAACTTAATTTTCATCCTGGTTCTACCAATATGTGGAGTAACACTGGCGGCTTTATCTCCTTCCACCTCATCTCATCTCTAAAACTGAGCGAAGGCTTTCTAAAGCACTTTATAGTGTTATTTCCTGAGGATCAATCAAATAACACACATGAAGTGTTTGAAAAATTCAAATTTATATAGAAATATAAGAGATAATAAATGTATCCTGGCAAATGACTATGATGAACAATTAATCTGCCAGTCAATAAATGGGTATGCTTGTGAATAAGTTATTTCAATGCACTTGGCCTCAGTGTTCTCAAAGGTAAAATGAGGAGGATAGCCTAGATCAGTGATTTTTTTCAAGTAGTTTTTGGGGTTTTTTTCTTTGTTGTTTTTTTTTTTTTTTTTTTTTTTTGCATTTTTGCATTTATCTTCAGATAGAGCGGGAGGGAGAGAGAGAGGAAAAGAGAGAGAGAAACATCGATGCAAGAGAGACACATCGACTGGTTGCCACCCACACGACCCCAACCGGGGCCGAGGACCAACTGCAACCGAGGTACGTGCCCTTAGCAGGAACCGAACTCGGGACTCTCTGGTCTGCAGGCCGACGCTCTAACTGCCGAGCCAAACCAGCCAGGGCTAGCTTTTGTTTTTTAGCAGCACAACTAACTTAATAGAAATTACTAAGTGGGTCCCCACATATGTATCAGGAGAAAAACAGCAGTTCTAATTGAGGATGACCCAGGGCCTTGCCCACCCACCTTCTTGCCATACCAGAAGGTACCATAAGGCACCTCTATGACATCCTAGGACTCTGAGGAATATATTTTGAAAACATCTGGAGTAAGTAGACAATTTTTAATATGTTCTTTAGTTTCAAGCATGTGTTTAAAATTATGACAACTGAAAAGATCTATTCATTTGCTTTTGAATAGACAATGTTTATTATCTAAGAAAAGAATAGGAAGTGAATTCAACACTTTTATAGCAACTTTCTTTTCATTTCTGTTGTTTGTTCTTTGATTTTCATATTTTAAAAGGCTACAATGTCTTCCCAATTATGAAACAAACTTTGTTGTCATAAATGCATTTACTATTTCTACTTCATTGGTTAGAGATTAAAGCAGATTTATCTTCCACTTAAAACATCATTGTAAAACGACTACTTCTAGTGTTCTAATCACACAAAGTAGTTATTACCAGCTCCAAAACTGACTATGAAATTTTGTATAGCAGTACTGATTAATTCCGCAATAAACACTCACAAAGAAAAATCAATAGCCTGCTGATGTTATTAGACCCATAGAAAGACCTACACCCCATCAGAATGACATATTCAGGACACAGTATTTTATTTCTTTTCAAATGATAAAAAGTAAGTTTGTGACTATGGAATTATACGGCAGTATGGTGCTCTTCTAAAAAGAGTAGCAAAAATTGCCCGGCCAGTGTAGCTCAGTGGTTGAGCGTCGACCCATGCACCAAGAGGTCGCAGGTTCGATTCCCGGTCAGGGCACATGCCCAGGTTGTGGGCCCGATCCCCAGTAGGGGGCATGCAGGAGGTGGCCAATCGATGTTCTCTCTCATCGATGTTTCTATCTCTCCCTCTCACTTCCTCTCTCTCTAAAATCAATAAAGGGAAAAAAATATTTTTTAAAAGAGTATCAAAAATAGATGGTTATAAATAAGTGAGCTAAAAACAGGTAGTGCCACTGTTCCAACAAGGTATGGTATTAATGAATAAGCACTTACTATACACCCAGTACATATACCTAATGAATTCAGAATTCCACTTACAGAATACTTGCATTTGTCTTAAATTTTATAAAGTTTATCACAGGAACATCCATTTACAGCTGAGGGATTATTTTGCTATACAATTAGAAACATAATTTTCAAACTAATTGAAAGCCTATATGTATATTGGAGTCAGGTTAATTTTAGAAAAGCATATGTCTGAGGGTTAAACAAGAACACAAATAGAAATTACAAAGCTAGTACTATAAATTCCTTTATTGTTTTTCAAAAACGACTTTGGTGAACAGAATGAAATTGCAAATGTCATTGATCTATAAAGTATATTATTTCCTGGGGAGAATTTAATAAAAATACTTAAAATAAGTGTTTTGTTTTTAATATCCTCTATGTTGACTACTATTTTTAGTCTTAACCAAAGAAACAGTGATTTACCTATGTGACTTCAGTGTCCATGGTTGACCGTGCAAAGCCCAAACTGATGTCACACCATAATCGCCTAACGTATCAATAATCTATAAAGTGAAATTGGTCTGTGAGAGAACATCGCGTTGATCTGCTGAATTACGTACACTGGAATACTTCCAAGTTCTCTTTCATGAAAAAAAAAAGTGAATTTCTTAATGAAATAAAGACAAAAGGAAATTAGCAAAGAAATTATGATCAAGTAAAATAACTCTCAGTTATATTGTGGCTACCATCTGAAGTCACTTTTCAAGTAATGTATCAGTCATCTCAGCAGTGCTACTTAGTGAAAAAATAACATAAGACAACATAACATAGATGTTTGAGACAGGAAGTAAAACTACGTATAACAGATGCTATACGAGTGTTTTTAATTAGGCAGAATGTAATTTAGCCGAAACTGTACTTTGACCAAGAAATTGATACTGTTCCCAGGAATGTTTTGATATATACGGTAGTAAAGACACTCTACTCCAAAGGCCTAGAATTTAAAGATCTGCTACTTAAATCTATTAATTTGGTTTTCATTATTTTAAGTATTTTCTTTTATAATTTTATCATAAAAATATGAAAATGTAACATTTAGAGTCACAAGTAATTCTAAACTAATTGGGCCTCAGTATCTCTCTTGTGGTATTTCTTCAATATCCAAGTAACTTTATTTCTTTTTTTCATATGCTTTCTCAGTAGAAATAGAAGTACATTATAAGTCACTGCTTCTCAAAGTGAGTTCAACAGAACAATAATAGATGCCATTGATAAAAAGAAATTAAAAAATACAGACTCTATAGGCAATTAATTTGGGGAATTTCTTTTTTTAAACTTTATTTATTGATTTTTAGAGACAGAAGAAGTTGGAGAGAAAGAAACATCGATTTGCTGTCCCATTTATTTATGCATTCATTGGTTGATTCTTTTTTTTTTTATTCCTCACCTGAGGATATTTTTCTACTTGTTATCAGATTGAGTGGGAGGGAGGGAGAGAGAGAGACAGAGAGAAACATTGATGTGATAGAGCCACATCGACTGGTTGCCTCCCGCACGACCCTAGCAGGGCCGGGAACGAACTGCAACCGAGGTAGGTGCCCTTGACCAGAATCGAACCCTCAACTCATTGGTCCGCGGGCCGACGCTCCAACCGCTGAGCCAAACCGGCCAGGGCCGTTGGTTGAATCTTGTATGTGCCCTGACCAGGGATCAAACCCACAACCTGCGTATATTCTGAGGACATTCACCAACTAAGCTACTGGGCCAGGGTTTTGACTCTTATTTATTTGCTACAATACATCTTGGAGACTTTAAATTTAATATTAATTACAAATCTAAGGAACATGATTTGGAAAACACCATGCTAACTAAATGTATCACTTAGCTGACAAGTGCTTGTTAAAGGTGACATCATTGTCTGAATGCATCTTAGGTAGTTTAATAAGCAAAATGATGTATCTGCTGCAGTCTTCTCGCACTGGGCATTAGGATCACCGAAATGTTCAGTTGCTTAATTAATTAATTGCTCAATTTAGAATTTGTGATCACCCGATACTAGATTTAGTGGCGCATGGACTCTGATTCAGCACCAAATATTTCAAAATAGAAAACGTGTGTGTGTGTGTGTGTGTGTGTGTGTGCACGCGCGCGCAAACCTGCATACACAGTATATTAGCAATAGCCAGAATTTCTGATCTCTATCTTCTTTATTTTTTTAGTTTCCCCTATCATCTTTTACATTTTTTAGTATTATCAACAAAGGACCAGTACATTACTGAATGCTAATTTATGGCATTCTGTGCATATATGAACAAATGCCAGAAGGAAAAGAGCACAAGACAATTCTTTCTCTCTATTGTCATTGTGATTTCAGGAAGTGTTAGCACATTTTTGGCATCCTTGCTTAATAGCTTGCATCCGTTTTAACAAGCCAAGTTCAAGAAAAACCTTATTCTTTCAAACTTAGGATTTGTCATTATTTTGAGATTCATTAGTTTAATTAGTAGAGGACTGTACTAATGAGTCCAAGGCCATGGAACTGAGTCACATGTAGGCCAGTTAATTTTGTACAGAAAAAAAAATATTTTCTTTCCACCCACACTAGGCCCTTTGCCATTAACTAGCCCTCTAACAAATGTCTTTTTTATATATTTTTTTTATCATACAGGAAACTTCACCACTGCTATTTTTTTTTTTTTAAGGAGCAAGCAGGATCATATATGCATATGTGGGCAGAATGCTTGTTCATTATTAATTAATAGATCTTCAGCCATACTTCTAAACACACATTTACTTAAAGGAACTTTCTCAAGGGGGAAAATTCAAGATTCCATCATATTTTTTGTTTGTTTGTTTTTTAATTAATTTATTTTCCAATTAAAGTTGATATAATATTACATTACTTTCAGGTATACAACATACGGATTAAACATTTATATACCTTATGAAATCTAGTATCCCATCATATTTTATATATAATAAGATTCCATTATATTTTAAATAACAATGTTCCAGCATAATTCAAACAGACTCATAGACACAGAGAACAGACTGATGGTAGCCGGAGGGGCAGGGGGTTGGGGATTGGATATGTTCCATTTTAACTAATACATTTCAGGTTGCGTTATCTCTTTTCCAAGTATCAATGTTTTGTTTAATTGAAAAATACTACGTGCAGTATTACAACAAGGAAAAACAATTTAGGGACTCATGGGCTATTATTATCTGCTAAAATCTAATTAGTCTTTATTTTCATAAAATAATCCCATTCATTTCAATTTAGTCTGTCAATTAGGATTCCATTTTTTTTTCTTCTGAGAGTATATTGTAAGTAATAGCCCAGAATTTCAATGGGAGTAGATAAAATCATTGCATTTCTTTATACCTCTGTCATTGAAAAATAACAAAAATGACAACTGGTCTGATGGAAAGTTTGAAAGTTTGACTAATGCTCCTTTTGTGTGAAATATAATATACTTAGCAGTTCAAAGTGGAAAAAATCTAATCCGAGAGGATTGTCATCATAGAATTTGAAAGAGAGATTGATTTGATAGTTTTCTATTTTATGTTCAATACAAAATTCCATTTCATTTGATTTCTCAGGAATTTCATATATCCTTTAAACACGGCAGATGATTATCTGAGAAGAAAAATGTCTTCTGACCAAAAGTCCAAAATTGAACAAATTTTATAATTTCTAAGATGACAAGGGGGCACTCCTAGTTTACAGAGCTCCATACTGTACATATTGCATGCTTTTTGTCCTTTAATTAAAGAACTAAAATCTCTTCCAGAAGTGGATGAAGGATTTTATTTTCCTGTGCAGTGCTGATCTGGTTAAGAATCATATTCCAGGCCCTGGCCGGTTTGGCTCAGCGGTTGTTAGAGCATCGGCCTATGGACCAGAGAATCCCGGGTTCGGTTCCCGCTAAGGGCACGGACCTCGGTTGCAGTTTGTCCCTGGCCCCGGTTGGGGTCATGTGGGTGGCAGCCACTCGATGTGTCTCTCTCACATCGATGTTTCTCTCTCTCTCTCTTCCTCCCTCTCTCCCTCCCACTCTATCTGAAGAGACATGAAAAAATGTCCTCGGGTGAGGATAAAAAGAAAAAGAAAAAAAGAATCATATTCCAGGAGGTTACAAAACCTGAAAAATTTTCATAATTAAACATTGAAATCATTTTGAAGGCCTAAATTAACCCACACAGTAAAGACCCAAGCTGATGAGTTCAATTCTATTTTCAAAGATTATTTTTTAATATTTTCTGAAAGGGTCAAAGGGCGGACTTTTGACATGAATCAATAAGGGGTGAATTGTGGTCCTGTAGCTTATACACAGAGGGGCTCTCTTGAACAAATGGATGCAAAACTACTCAGATGAAATTTGGTTTAAACAAACTATTAGTTTATAGAGAAAAAAGAATCAAAACAAATAAAATTGTTTTAAAGCTGATAGCCCAAAACATCACAAAATTCAAGAGAATGGCATATGTGTATTAATAAACTGCTTGAGCCCGGCCAGTGTGGCTCAGTGGTTGAGAGTCGACCCATGCACTAAGAGGTCGCCAGTTCGATTCCCGGTCAGGGCAAATGCCCAAGTTGTGGGTCTGATCCCCAGTGGGGGGCATGCAGGAGGCGGCCAATCGATGTTCTCTCTCATCCATGTTTCTATCTCTCTCTCCCTCTCCCTTCCTCTCTCTCTAAAAATCAATAAAGAAAAAAAAATATTTTTAATAAAAATAAAATAAACTGCGTGACACATCTCTATAATACTGTTTTCAACATTTTTGGCTACAGATCATTTCACTGTCTCTTCACATGACAATTATTTTCTAATACCAGGCCTCAGAAGAGGCCTATGCAAGCGAGGGGCCTTAAATGAAAATTTGATTAGCTTCGTAGTAAACCTGCCTCTGTTGATATCAATCATTTGATCACTGTGTGCTTGTTCAAATGATCTAAACTAGTGACAACCTACTGTTTCAAAATTATATATTTATTAATGTCTGTATTTATTTCTCTGTACATATATATGCACACAAACATATAATACAAAGCATTCGTTTTCATTTTGGGATGTATTTAAAGGCAAATGACTCCTCAAGGAAGACATGTTATATGGTGGGAGGTGGGGTGAAAAGAGGTATTCATTTTCTACAAATAAATTGAGGTTACCAATATACCTCCTCCTGCCTTCTTCAATGAATGGGAGTTGTACTCAGCATTATTTAACTCACCGTCTCGATCTATAAAATACATGCAAGATGGAAAGGCGATTTACGGAATTAATTTACCTTACAACGTGCTTTGAATATAGAGTTCTTCATTAAGTTTTTATTCACGAATGAATAAATGAACTAACAAATGAGTGGGTGAATGATACAGCTTTCTTGACCTCCCATTTTCTCTTACCTCAATGACTACTTTAGGTGTCGAATGAAGTCTAAATTTATTGGTCTATTGGAATATTCAACTACATTAAAATGTATCAAGTGCTTCATTAGCAGTGTTTATGCTCATTATCTCATTTATTCCTCATAACAATTCTCAAGGTAATTATATTTCTCAATACAGATATATTGAAATTGGAATATAGAGAGTTTAAGTAACTTATCAAATGTTCTACAGCTAGAATACCATATATATATTTTTTTCTTTATCAATTTTAGAGAGAGAGGAAGGGAGAAGGAGAGAGAGATAGAAACATCGATGAGAGAGAACATCGATTGGCCGCCTCCTGCATGCCCCCCACTGGGGATCGGGCCCACAACCTGGGCATGTGCCCTGACCGGGAATCGAACTGGTGACCTCTTGGTGCATGGGTCGATGCTCAACCACTGAGCCACACTGACCGGGCGTACAGCTAGAATACCATAGAATCACAAATTGAATTCAGGCTTTCTAGACTCAGGTAAAATACACCATAGCTATTCCTGTTTCCTTCATGCCATACTGTAAAAATATAGCAAAAAATCTTATTAAATTCAAATTGTGTTCTAGACAAGCTCTATACAAATTATGACAAAACCAGTTACAATGGGATCTCTTATTGTTGTACTACAATGTACAGATTTCTTCAATGTATTCCCTTTCATTTCCATGTCCATAAATTGCTCTTCCTATCCCTAGTTTTGAAATGGTGTTTGGTCTGCTTTGAGCAGTAACACGTCAAGGGTAACACGAAAGTTAATAGCGTGGCATCGCTATACCGTGAAGGATTAACCTCATCATGATGGGGCAGACAGGTTACAAGAGCCCAGAATTGGTGCATTTAAAACACCCTAGCTGCGTATTTCATACTACTTCATACTATTTCAGAAGGGTTCCCTGATTGAATAAACTCCTCATGTGCCTCTGCTGAAGAGTCACCACACATATTTGCATATTAAAGACCCAAGAGCCCTGGCCAGTTTGGCTCAGCGGTTAGAGCATCCGCCCGTGGACCAGAGAGTCCCGGGTTCGGTTCCCGCTAAGGGCACGGACCTCGGTTGCAGTTTGTCCCCGGCCCCGGTTGGGGTCACATGGGTGGCAGCCAGTGGATGTGTCTCTCTCTCTTTCTCCCTCTCTCCCTCCCATTCTATCTGAAGATAAATGCAAAAGTGTCCTTGGTTGAGGATAAAAAAAGAAAAAAATAAGACCCAAGAGATCCTACTCTAAATAAACCTGTTTCCACCCTAGGCAGCACGCCTACCTCCCTGAACTCCAACATGTACCTCTGCTGCCTCCTAGAGGGCCTCAGCGGCAGCACACCCACCATTACTGCCCTCTCTCCCTGAGTTTTCTTCTATTGCAGACTATACTGCTCCAACCCCACCTGGGGGGCTCAAAATAAAGAGGTTAGGGGTACGGGGACAGGGTTTAAACATAGGTTTGTATCACTCCACCATTGCTAACTGATATCTCCCCTCCCTTCTTTCCAGAATCTGCAATAGGAAAGCCATTGTGAAGAGAATGGTAACTTCAATTCTTTTTTTTGCTCTCCCTCTCTCCCCACACCAACCTCCATAACAGCACTTTACCCTACTGGTGTGTTTGTTGAAAAGTTGAAAAAGAAGTTGCATAGAATAAGTTTTCAAAGTGATAGTAGTAGCCCGGCCAGTGTGGTTGAGCACCGACCCATGCACCAAGAGGTCACGGGTTCGATTTCCAGTCAGGGCACATGCCCAGGTTGTGGGCCCGATCCCCAGTGGGGGGCATGCAGGAGGCGGCCAATCGATGTTCTCTCTCATCGATGTTTCTCTCTCTCTCTCCCTCTCCCTTCCTCTCTCTCTAAAATCAATAAAGAAAAAAATCTTTTTAAAAAAGTGATAGTAGTAAAGTTGAAGGAGAAATCAGGAAAATAGGTTTAGAAGAAAAAAAGACCTGTACTGCCTTCTCTCACTACTCAAGATCCCAAAGGTTGCCTATTCTTTTTTTTTTTTTTTTTTATCCTCACCCGAGGACATTTTTCCATTTTTTGTTCAGAGTGGAAGGGAGAGAGAGGAAGAGAGAGAGAAACATCTATGTGAAAGGGACACATCGAGTGGCTGCCACCCACACGACCCAACCAGGGCTGGGGACAAATTGCAACCGAGGTACGTGCCCTTAGCGGGAACCGAACCCGGGACTCTCTGGACCGCAGGCCGACGCTCTAACCGCTGAGCCAAACCGGCCAGGGCTGGTTGCCTATTCTTCATACCCCTCTTCCTTGTCTTCCTCGTGCTCCTGGAGATCCAATCCAGCTTCCTAGTTCCCACACATGCCTTGGAGACAAAAAGACTATCTTCTAGTTCTTGAATTTCTTTTCATTAATTATTATTTGAATACAACTCTAAGCCAAGTTAATTTTGTTTATTGAACTATAATTTATAATTCCTTGGTAGAGCAAATCTAATGTAACAATGAAGATATAGTTTATCTGACAATTTTGCCATGAGACTGCATTTCATGCCATAATTATTCTGTAAAGTATAAGAAGCAGGCACTATATTTCAGAGAAAAATTGTATTTATATTCTTTTTATGCATTGTTAACTCAGAAAGATTTTGAACAAGAGACTAGAATGACAGATAAAAATAAGATAATTTAGTACAAACCATAGTAGTATTTAATTCTCCATAAAATGTTAGTTTATAACAATAACTGACAAATACAGTTTAATACTTTCAGTATAAGTATATAATTCTTGAGATCCTTAACTAATTTTAAAGACAGACATTTCATTATCAGTGTCACTAACTGATATACACTTCAAAGTTACCACACATCTTATCTTGTAAATTCGTTTTTAACATTATCACTTTTTCAGAAATCCATTCATGCTCCCTACCTGAAACTATCCTTGTAAAAAAGGGGCAATTTTAATAATTCACAGGACTTTTGGATACCTCTGCCATTTAACCAGTTTCTGACCAAGTTAATTTACATTTTGTGATATTTTATTTGTAATTTTTCTATAACTGTTACATCCCCATGGTTATTTAATAATTGATGAGAGTGGAAGTGTGGATGGTAATTCAGTTGCACTGTTCAAGAAGTATAAACATCTTTGAATAAGACATCATTACTTATTGTGATAAATTGCACATGGCTTAACCACATAGCCTACCCACTTCAGCATCTTCCATAGAATAAAAGTCCAAGAATATAAAACATAAAATGTGTGCCCTGGCCAGTCTGGCTCAGCAGTTAGAGCGTCAGCCTGTGGACCAGAGAGTCCCGGGTTCGGTTCTGTACCTCGGTTGCGGTTTGTCCCCAGCTGGGGTTGGGGTCGTGTGGGTGGCAACCAGTTGATGTGTCTCTTTCACATCGATGTTTCTCTCTCTCTCTTCCTCTCTCTCTATCAGATAACTCTATCTGAAGATAAATTCAAAAATGTCCTCGGATGAGGGTAAAAAAAATAATAATAATAAAATAAAACATAAAATGTGTGATTAGAGTCGTAAGTGATTTTGGTATTTACAGGACAGTTCTAAGAAAGAAAGTTGTCCTGTTGGGATCATGACCCTCAAGCAAGTAGGTATTATATATTTTTTTTCTTTATTGATATTAGAGAGAGAGAGGAAAGGAGAGGAAAAGAGAGAAACATCAATGAGAGAGAACATCGATTGGCCGCCTCCTGCATGCCCCCCACTGGGGATCGGGCCCACAACCTGGGCATGTGCTCTGACCAGGAATCGAACCAGCAACCTCTTGGTGCATGGGTCGACGCTCAACCACTGAGCCACACCAGCCGGGCCAAGTAGGTAATATTTCACTGACAATGAGCCTAGGACCCCAGGGAAATGGACTGTTGGTAACTAGGCAGGATGTCAATGCTCCATCTGAGTATCAGTGCCTGTAAGCTGGTACTAGTAGGGTCCACTAAAGTGGCACTCGGATAACCGAGGCACATGGATAATTGTACAAACTGGCACTAGGATTCGACTTGGAATAAAACTTGAATTTGTCAAAACCGACACGAGAACACTGAATTCTGGGTGCGCAAAGACACTGAATTTGAAAACCCATCAGTTGACAAGGTGGAGTTTTTTGAAGGAGTCTTTGGTATGACAGGATTAGGTTCTGTCTGGAGAAATTCTTTCAGTGCTTTGAGCTCCAGCAACAGATCGAGAGAAGCTGAAGCCTGATCATAGCAACGTTCACAGAGGAAGAAATCCAGAAACAATATTTTATTTTCATTGCCAGTTTTGTGTTACGTTTTTTTCTTCTAAAGGAGAACCCTTCCATGCTATAAATCTTTTCCTTCCCTATCTAACCTGTCAAAAAAGATAATCACAGTAGGATCAATAGTGTGCCAAACCGCATCTGTGGTTCAATTTATCTAGAAGTTAGTCAAGAAAAAACAATTAATTGAAGAATTCAAAACATCTTTTGTTTGTTTCTTTCAAGTAAAATGTTTCACCATTCTTCACGTTATGTGAAAGGAAATCTAAAAGGAATAGTCGAAACTATCTGCGTTTTGGCAACTGAGAAGAATTCTTTGGTTTTCTATTTTACCCAAAGACAGAAACTGACACTCAGCTAAGTTTCAATAATGATGAAATAAATACTATTCAATCTTAAAAGAAAATAGAAACTCTATGTTGATTATCTTAATGTATATCCAATCACTTAAAATCAGATGTCTGCGGCAAATCAGTCAATGAAAAATGGTTCAAAGTAGCCATCCGTTAAACACAACGTTGACTAAACCACAGTGTGGTTGTTTTTTTAAAAAACATAAAGCAGTTTTCTCACGTTTCAATGAAATACACAGTATATTTGTTATCATAAATCAGAAAATGTAACTGAGTTCACAAACCATACAAAAGTTAAATCTACTTAGCTCACAGTCATATCTTATAATAGAAATAAAGAGGCTTAAAAAGTAAAAGAAAGCTCAGTGTGGCATGGGATTAGCCCAGGATTCTTTAAAAATGTATGTTGTGTTTTTTTTTTATCAATCTCAATATAGATTGCTTTGTAAACATTATGTGATTGTTTTCATATGTGTGTCTAATTTCTTAAATTTAGAGCAGTAGTTGGTACCTACTTCCTGAAGAGATGACCACACAGAAGTCTTAGTAGGATGGAAGAAAAAAAATTCAATCTCAATTTTCAAAGAAACAAGAAAAAAGGATTCTGTTTCCCTCAGCAACAGAAATCTCTTTGAATCTTTCACCTCACCAGGCAACATCTGGAGAACTCAAGCTAAAGCCTGTCCTAAGGAAACAAGAAGTCGAGACTGTTAATAGCATTCTGATCCTTCTACACTTTAAAAGGCATAATAACTTTCCCTGCTCCTGTGTTTCCCTCACACTTCAGGCAAATAACACACAGATGAAAAGCCTCATCCGGTACAATCAGCAACTACTCATCAGTAGCAAAATGAGAGGACAATGGGGGAACATTCTTCCCAGAAACAGCAACCTTGAGGACAGCGCCTACCTTTACTCATTTAATTGCATTAATGAGAGCTCAAAGCTTGCAAAGTTCACCACACGAGGCTCTAATTCCCAGACTCCTATGAAAGAAATTCAGCTGCAGTTTCTGTCCACTGCATGTATGTAACTGTTCAAACCTAGAGAGAGAGGGAGAGAGAGAGAAATTTATATGGCATGATTACCAAACAATTGCCCCACCCCTACTTAACGACAGAGGTTGTGGGAGTTGTCAGGAATTCCTGTTGAAATCTGTTCTTCATGGAAAGCCCGTTCTTGGCTCTATTTTTATTTCTCATCCTCACCTCCTTGGGCTTTGCTAAAGTTTTTCTCAGAGCAGAAACCATGTCAAACTTTTCCTAATTATTTGCCCAAGCACTACAGCAAACTTCTAGTATTTTTTTTATTTTGGCCATGTTGGAAGGTCAGTCCCAGGACTTAAAAAAAACAACAAAAAAACGTTGCAGAGTCACATCCTGGAGAGAATGAAGAAGTCTTAGTTTCATTTTAGGGGTATGCCCTTTTCAAATTCTTATAATCTCTCCAGGTGGAACGGGAAGGGTGTTGGAAGACTTTGTTATCCTTCTAAGCTCTCACTAACAGCACCCTCTAGTGTCTTCAGTGGAGTCATGCAATTTCTCATCAACTAGGTACAGTGTTTCTGCAGTTAAACTACTGAAGACCTGAAGCTCTGTAACTACCAGACTTTCTCCCTTTTCTGTATCTTTAGCTTCTGCAGAAGTTTGTCTTCTGTGTACTGGGCACCAGCTGCAGCCTTATTTTCATTTGTAATTCGAATGCCTCAACATTAAGAATATCTACCCGTTAAATGTAAAAGTTTATGTACAAATTATGAATAGTCAAAATGCTTGGAATTGAGCAAGTACGTTTAAGTCTTCAAAGCACTGGCATGAACATTATCATTTTTATGTCACAATAATGTCCCTCCTTCCACCACCACCTGTGTGTATGTGTTGTTTTTAGAGGGAGAAGTAAAATGATTTCACTTGGGATAAAGAAAATTAATTCTTAACGAAAGCTTTCTCTTTTAATAGTCCTAACCCATTGGGGTTTAGGTTGTTGTTGTCGTTTCATTTTACTTAGCATCTTTATTTCCTAACTCTTGGAGCGTGAACAACTTTTTGCATAACGCCAGGCACTGTACTAAGCATTTTAGGTACATTATCGTATTTAAATATCATTAGAATAATTTGAAGTGAATGAGGTTATTACACCCATTTTTGATGAAGGAACCGAAGCTTTTTAGAATAGCTCTGTGCAAAAAGTATAATTCAAGCCACATATGTCATTTTGAAGTGTCTAGCAGCCACATTAGAAACACTGAAAATAAACAGGTGAAGTTATTTTGGATAATATGTTTGTTTAGTCAAAATATTATCATCTCATCATGCAATTTAGAAAACAGCAACGATATATTTTACGTACTTGTACATGTGTGTGCGTGTGTTAAGTCTCCAAAATAAGGTCTGTATTTTACACTCACAGCGCATCTCAATTTGGATTAGCCACCTTTCAAGTGCTCAATAGCCACATGTGGCTAGCGACTATCTTAATATACAGAACAGATCTGAAGATGAGTTTGCCCACAGCCACACAGCTAGAAATGCCAGAGCTGGAACTCCAAATCTGGTCTCAAACCAAAGCCCTTTTCTGAACCACTGGACGTCATTGCCTCCTGCTAATTGCAGTTGTTGCTGATGGTTAATACGAAATATGAAAACTATCATGGAGAATGCAATTGATGCAGTCTTACAGTTTCGTGCCCACACCCCCACCTACTTTCTCAGTAGCAATGACAGTAACGTTGAAGTGCAATGTATGGTGAAAGTGGAAAGTTGTGGCAAACACAAAGAAAAGGAATTGGATGCAAAATAACTGTCACATGACACAAACTACTCATTCTCCTGCATGTGCGTGACCCGTGCATTCTGTCTCCAGACAAATCACAATCTGACAGCACACTGCTTAAATAGAGGGTGTTCCAATGAAAGGCAATTGAAATCCGAGAATATTTGATTGGCTTCATTAATCTCTTATCAAGGGTGGTTTTGCCAGGGAGATGAAAATGTACATGGATAGGAGCTACCAATGCCCACCTCTTTGATTCTTCTTTTAATAGGTCTCCATGGCTCATCAACTCTTTTTCAGATAAACACATTATTTCTCAGTTTTAATCAATTCTTACTGGCCTGAGAAACATTCTTACTCAAAGTATTTGATATCCCTCGTCTGTCCCATTCTACAATTATATAATGGTTTGAGAGTTTAATCCTCAGAGATTAGACACATTTCCATGTTTATAGGGTCAACATTACCATAATTTCCCTGTCCTGGTGTTAGCAGAACTCTGGCTCAAGTTCCAAATTGGAATACTGCACAAACAAAATGCAATAAATATCACAGTTCCTTCACGGCATCTCCTCCAAAAAATAAATTCCTACAGTTCCCTGTTAACTTTTGAGGGCTTTTGTTAATTACAAAATATTTGATGTGATGTATATTCTGAAAATGTGTACCCACACAATCTGAAGACCACGTGCTGAGGATCAGCCCAGTGGACTGGAAATGACATACGTTTGAATTTCCAAACTATATACTTTACAGCTATGCACACCCTTGGACATTTTACCTAGTCTCTGGGAATCTCCATTTCCTCATTTGTTAAAAACAAATATTTTGAAGCTAATAATATCTATCTCACAGAATGATTTCGAGGATTAACAGGACAATGTATGTAATGCAGATGGTGCATAAAAGGAATTCAATCAAGAAGTCCTTCTCTCTGTAAGTAAGCAGAGTAGAGTTCTCATCGGCCCTTTTGGAGTTAGAACACCGAGAGGAGAGTTGTGCCAGGTGTCTTGGCTTTTGGTTATTTCATTGCTCATTGGTGCCACCATCAGACAGAACACAGGAAGAGAGAAAGTGGGAAAACATTTTTTTTTTTTTTTCATTATTTTCAGATGTGTATTTCTGTCAGTCTTACCAACAAACTGAAATTCTCAGATAATTATCTGGGTTACTTAGTTCAAATAGTAGTCTCCTTGGTCTGTGAGTAATGTTTCTTTTCTACAAATATCATTTTCTGTTGGACTAGAGACACTTAAAACAAAATGCTGTGCTATTATTATAGAAGAATCCAGATTATCTATAAAGCAGCCATGTAGCTGAAGTTAGGAGTTATACACTCTGGATGGAATTCCAGAGTCTGTTATTCTCCAGCTTCACGGTCTTGTGCAAATTACCTGTACTGTGTGAGCTTCAGTTTCGGGAATTGTAAAAGGTGGATAATAATATTAACCTCATGAGTCCATCATGATGATAACTTTAAATACTTCAGAACAGTCACTGACTAGTTCTCTCCCCCCTGCCTTGGGTTTAGATGGAAATCTTAAGAAATCAATTAATTGGTGTCTGATGTGGATGTTATGACTGATTTGATTATTAGTGCTCTGAGATTGCCTCCAAGACATTGCTTTGCCACACCGTCCTGGATCAATCAGTGGTTTTATTTTCTTTGAGTCCCTGCCATCCCCTATGACAGAGTCTCATCCAGCAGTGCAAACCCCAAGAGTCAGAACTGTAATAATTTGACAGTTTCTGATTTCATCTCCAAGATATTTCCTGGCTCCCAGGAAGAGGACAATGCATATGCTGGATACTGTGAATAATGGAAGCAGAGTTGCAGGAGTAAAATGTAATAGTAAATATTTCCTTGTGTCCTTTTTCATGCAGACCCTACTGAACTGCAGTGCTAATGTCACTATTGCTCTCAGTAGGTGGAAAGAAAGAAAGCAAGAACAGAAAAGAAAAAGGAAGAAGAAGTGATGTGAGGATTATCTGAACCAAGATTTTAACCTGTAAAAATATCAGGAATTGAAAAGATGGCAGTTATGAATATGGAGAGGGACTTACTGGGGAAAAAAGATTTGCCCTTCAATAATAATAATAAACAACTTCCCATGAAGAATCTTTTAGAGAAAATCAACTCATGATGACTGGTAAAATTTTTCTTTCTTGGTGTTCTATCCCTGTGCAGATATAGTCCCCCTTCCATTTAGCAGACAAAAATAAATATGAATACCGTGCTCTTGGCACCCAAAAACATTATCTACTTTTTCTCCTTTTATTTCAGGAAAGAGAGTCTCCTTCCAAAAACAAGCAGAGCACTAGAAAGATAAGTTTTTTTTTCTTTTATTTTTTCTGTTGGTTAAGCACGGAAAATGTATTTTCCCCTAAAGCCCTGCACCTTTCTGGAGAGGAATTTAGAGAATTCACCTGGTTCATTCTCTGGCCTCTGGGCAAATTTAAAGACTTGCACCTTGGAGCGAGAATCAGAGTGGACCCCCTGGGAAGATTTTAGTTGTCCTTGCTTTCTGGTTTGAATCCCAAGACAGAACAGGGGATTTACCCCTGCTTCTAGATACCTACGACCCATCCGAGCCATAAACCAGCCACACTGCCCTTGGTCGCTTAGTGGCCTTCTGAGACCTGGCATCCCGATGTCCGCCTGGGCGTCGCCGACTAGGCAGCTGGAGCGCGCTGGCAAGCAGCAGTCTTGCGGCTGCGGGCAGGGTTCTTCTCTCTCGCATCCTTTCCTACCTCGGAGACGCGCTGTCCACACCCGCGATGCTGCCCGATCCCTGGCAGCGAAGCGGCTGGACCCGGCTGAACCAGTCCGACGCCACCGACCCGCTTAACGCTCTCTCGTACTTGCTCTCCCGGGTAGCCAAAGACTCCGTCTCCCCCTTCCCCACCTCCCCGCCGTCCCCGGAAGATCAGTCTGAAAGGCGAGCGAAGTACCAGACCTGGCTCACAGTTGAGTGTGATACATGCAGGAGACACAGTCTCTCTGCTCCAACTGCGGCTTTGCCGGGCTCCTGCCCCTATTTCCACCAGTCTGCCTTAAGTATCCTTTGTATGAGAAAATGGAGCTGCTGGATGCTTGTTCTCTAACTGGAGTCAGGGCGGTCAGCGGGATCACGAGAAAAGCACGCATCATAGGAAAAATCAAACTTCTGTAAGATAATGGGAATGAGTTCAACTTAAAGAGAAGCCCAAGAGAGAGCAGCCGGCGGAGGACCGAGCGGAGCCATGCGTGCCCTCGCGTCTGCTCTGCAAAGCGGACACCCCGAAAGCCACGCGTTCTCCCCAGTAGCGGGTCCCGCACGCGAGTGTGCCGCCAGCACGCATTCTGCCGCCTTCTCGGGCGAGGAACAGTAACTTCCTAAGCTTACCTCCATGTCGCCCCCGCCCTTCTCCCCGGTTCCCCGTCAGCCGGGAGGGGCCGCCCCCAGAGCGGTGGGAGATGTGGGGTGCAGGGAGTGGGGACCAGAGGGGGGTACCCAGCAGTTGGTGCTGCGCCATCCCCTCCCAGCAGGCGGCCCAGGCACTGGTTCATTTCTCTCTCCCACTCCCCAGCCCCCGCGCTCCACTCGCTCACCCCCCTTCCTTCCCCCTTTCCCCCCTCTATCTAGTCCCTCCCACTCGCCATTGAAAAGGGCTGGCTCGGCACTGGCTCCTTGCAGTCGGCGAACTGTCTGGGCGGGAGGAGCTGTAAGTCTCAGCTGCACGTAGCGGCCCGCGCGGCAAAGCAGAAAGCAAGCTGAACAGAGTGCACTGAGTGGCAGTGGCAGAGGCGACACCGGCGGCACAGGCAGCCCAGGCACCCCGGGCGGCCCAAACAACCTCAGAAGCAACCTCCACAACACCGGCTGCTCCGCGGACTGCGAGCTGTGGCGGTAGAGCCCGCTACAGCAATCGCAGTCTCCGTGGAGCCGGCGCAAGCCTTTTCTCTTTTTCACTTCCCACTTCATTCTACTCTAGAGGCTACAATCACAGGGTAAGTATCGGGACCGGTGCCAGAGCAGAGTGCGGCGTGCGAGGCGTGAGTCCCGCACTTAGTGCGCGGAGGCTTCCTCCTGCCTGTACCTGGGGTCTGGACGGCGACCACAGAGTGGTTTCAGAGACGCTTCTGGTGTCCTCCCTTCCCCCTACCCCCATCTCTTTCCTGGAGGTAAGAGAAAGAGCACACCTCGGAAAGAAGCGTAGATAGGATATATTTTTGGCACTGCCACCGCTCGGCTCGGCTTGGTTACTTTGCGAAAACTCTCACTTCCATCAAAAAAGTGTCCGCGCGTGAATTTCCCCGACATTGGCCGTGCAAAAAGGTCTTTGCCTTGAACGGATACAGCCAGCTTCAGGGAGGCTGACTGAAACTCTAAGCTTGGGGCAGGTGCTGAGAAAAGATCACATCCCTCTAGGGCTAGCTGGTCGGAATGGTCAGAGCTGAGAGGCCATGCCCCCCCGAGCCCTGCGCCCCCCTCGGATCTCGCGCGGCTGTGCCCCGCTGTGCTCTTACCTCTGGGGGCTTGGGGTTTGGGTCCTTGCCAGGCTGGCTCTAATCCTTGGGGACCCGACCCGTGGCCGCACAGCGATGGAGAGCGCAGCGCGCCAAGGAGCGCGCAGTGTCCCCCGGGCCGTTCCGCCTGGCGTTCACCTCCCCGCCCTTCCTTCCCGCCCTACTTACCGGGTTGTGCTCAGCCAGCACCTGCTGGATGTGGAAATGGTAGGTGTGGAAAATTCTACCTAGCTTAAAAACAAAAACAAAACGGCATTCTTTCCTCATTGACAAAAATATAAAAAAAATACTTTCTAAGAGCGTAGAGGAACGTAAGAGGGTTCCTCTTTCTCTAAAGAAATGACTTTTAATCCCTTAGCCACAAAATGCCTACCTATCCCATAAATGAATGGCATTTACTGAGATAGAACCGAAAAAACAGTTCGTCTCTCCACAAAGGAATTCTTTTAAAAGTGCGTAGCCATCAAACGGCCCCCTTTCCCGAAAAGAATGGCCTCTGAATAAGAGCGCCCTCGGAAAAGGTGACTTTTGAAAAGCGCGTAGCCGCGAATGGGTCCTTTTCTTTCGAGACTTTAGAAGAGCAGAGCGGCAGTCTGCCCTGGGCTGGAGACAAGTCTTATATAGGAGCGCTTACCCGCAACTTGTCTTCCTCCCCTCGCAAAGAAAAAAAGAAAGAAAAGAAAAAGAAACACGGGGGTAGGGGGCACTTTCCAAGAGTATATAGTTGGAACCACTTCTTTTCCTCCCCACAGGAAAGACTTTTATAGCTCAACTGAAAACTGGCCTTTTGGCTTCCAGAATACATTATTCCGCGCTTGGCTGCTTTGGCCGCCTTTGCAGTTTGGGGTGCGGGGCGCCGGGATGCGTGTGTGGAGTGCGTGTGAGCGCGCGTCTGCGGGAGGGCCCTCGCATCTCGGAGCCGGTGCCCTTCCAAAATGTTGGCTCCAGGGCTGGGAATCGAAACTTGCGCCACTGCGGCACACACCCACAAAGCAAGGATAGGAGGGGAAAAGGGCTAAGACAAAAGAATACCGAAAATTAAACAGAAAGAACAAAACCGAAGCAAGTCCTTGTGTGCAAACATCCCCAAATGCACTTTAAACCTGGCACAGGACCTGTTTCTGTACAAAGTAAAGTGTGGCGAACAAAGTGTTTCCAATGGGGATCGGCGGGGAAGGGGGCAGGAAACACGCGGAGGGGTGATGGTGTTAAGGAGCCGCTTGCATGCTCTAAGCGCTGCAACAAGGAAACAACCTGAGGAGCGTGCAGAGAAGAATTCTAAACACTGAGCACGACACCGGTGAAGGTAGCGGCGCTTTAGGACTAAAGCGACTCGTCCCCCTCCCATAAAAGCTTGAAAGAGGTGTGACTCCAAAAAGATCCTTGCGGGTACCTTCTGAACTTGGTACAGGCTAAGTGGCATTCCACTCTAAATCTTGTTTGAAACAAACTTGCACGATCACCGGCGGAATATCAGCCTCAGGGTTGCCCTTTCGTGCGCGCGCGCGCGCGCGTGTGTGTTGGGGGGACATTTGAAAGCAAGTCGAAGTAATAGCATTTGTACATGTTTCCCCCTTTCTTGCCTTTGTCTGGTTCCTCCGAGGAAGCGCGGACTGCGTGCGGGCCGTTTTGACGAATGAACCGGGATGGACGCGCTAAGGTCTAAAGATACCTTTCTCCCTTGGCTAAATTAAAGAATTGCCCGGCGCAGCTCACGCGGTCTGGGTCCAGCCGCCACTGCCACCGCGATGCGCTCGCCCAAGCGGCCAGCGAGCGTCTCCGCGAGCGAGGCACGGGAACCCAGTTCTCCAGTCGCCTTTGCACGGGCAGCCCCTCCTTCTGGCAATGATGTCAGCCCCTGAGAGGCTCGACGGGCCGAGGGGAGATCCGGTGGCTCGCCCCGGCCGGGAGCGCGAGCAGCCCTGCCTGGCGCGCTCCCTCTGCGCAGCCGCCCTCGCTTCCTTTCGACCTCCTTCCCGCGCTCGCACCCTCGGCCCCGCCTTCCAGCCCCCCAGCTCCCTGGAGGCGCGCGGACGCGCGGGGGGCGGGGGAGGCCACTGCGGGCCGGGCCGCGGCCGGTTTGGAACCCCGCGATCAAACCGATTTCGGGGCTTCCCGAACCCTTTCCCCCCTTTTCCTCCCTTTCCCTGCCCCCCTTCTCCTTCCTTTTGCATCTTCACTGTTCACTGCGAATTTACTTATTTAGCGTCGTTTTAGAGGGCAAGTTGATCAGATGAAATGATCAGAGTTACCAGTGTTAAGTCTGCGCTGTTTTCTCTCCTCCCCTGGTGATCAGGCAGGGGGACGTGAAGACCGGCGTTTTTAAAATCCCGTGGCTGCCTCTTGGCTTGCAACAGAGAAAGCGCCCTAGAAGCCAAAGACGTGGTGCGGTGGGGGATGGGACCAGTCGAAGGCGATTTCGCAGGGTGGGTAGTCTCCTTCACGGAAAGAAGGGACTGGAAATTGGGAGTTGCGGACAAAAAGATCCTAGGAGCTGCTGCCGCAGGGGAGAGGCCACCGTGCCCTGTATTGTAAGGCTGCGCACCCCCTTCTCCCGACCGGCGCGCCAAATTGGGAAGATTCACAAATGGGATTTTACAAGACCGAAGCCCTCTGTGGCTTCCCTCCTAAGTTTGCTCTTGGTGTTTCAAGGAACAACCCCTGCTCTCCCGAATTTGAGGCTAGCCCGTTGCCCCTGATTGCGGACAATTCTTTTTTTTAGCTCCGAGAGAAGGACCACAGCGAGCAGTAGTAGGAGAAGGTTGCACAGGGCGAGAGGGAGGGGCTGGAGGCCGGACGCGTGGTGGCAACTGGGCCTCGGAACTGAGTGACCTTCCCAAGGAAATACCACTCAGAGGGGATCGCAACGAACTGCTTTCTTATTGTGTTCTGATTTGGAGGCAGGGGGCTTGGGGGAAAGGGAGCAGGAGCAAAGAATTCTTCCGATTTGTAAATCTAGGGTTTTGTTTCCTTCTCTTTGATGGAAGGCTTTCCCTTAGATGATGTATCAGCAAAGGCTGCAAGCTTAAAGTTGCTCTGCGTTTGAAATAATTTCAGTGGGAAGGAAACTCAGACCTAGCATAAACACACCATCGTTTTCTAGCGTTCAATCATTTGGTAAGGGTTGAAAGAAGTCCCTTTTTTATTTTAATCAACCGAATGAGATTCTCAGGGGCCCCCAAGTAATGGTGGGTTTGTCAGCTGGCAAAACGGACTGCAGGTTTCACATGATTTCTTCTCTTGATATTAAAAACTTTATGTTTTTTGCGAGATAGAAATTCCTGATAGCTTACAGACTGCTGGTGGCAGGAAGAAATCTGGTAAGAGATTTAGAAAGCAGAAAATTCTCCTTCTCTCTATGCAAGCAGTCCACGAGAGCTTTTAGCCAGGATTTATAAGGTTCTTGGGGAAGGGAAGGGAGGCACACCGACAAGGAGACTTTATATAAACCACTGGCTTTAAGCTACATTGATGAAATAGTATGGCTGCCAGGGTTTTCTGTTAGTGAGAAGGGATATTATTCAGGGGCTGAAAATCTGAAACCTAATTTTCTCCAATAATGTTTCTTCGAATATTTTCAAGGTGTCATCCATTTATTTATTCACCAAAGAATCCACAAACATTAATTAGTCACCTACTGTGCCAGACAATGTGCTAGGCTCCAGGAATACAAAAAGAGAATCTGGAAAGGTAGCTTGGGCCTCTGTGAGACCAGAGACTTTTACAAATTTATGATACAATGTGATAAAGGCTCTAATTGAGCATAATGGAGGGAGGAATTAATTTGTGCTAAGAGGTTGAGAAAAGATTCATAAAGAAGGGGTGTGTCTCTGGCTTTAAAAAAAAAAAATAGGCATCTTTAGGTACTGGCTAGCCAGGAAGTAGATATGGAAGAGACTGACACAATTAAATAAAGAAAAGTGTTGGGGGGGGGGGGCTGTTGTCCCACTATGGAGTTTAGAGATATGTGTTTATTTGGTAGACATAGGCTAGCCGCCTTTGAAGATTTTTCAAGCAGATATCTTAAAAACAACAATAAAACAAGGTGAGAAAATTGGGCAGTTGGTGGCACACAACAGAAAAAAAAATTTGTTGTTGCTTGTCTTTAAGTGAATATTTGAATAAACGGATGCATTGGAATAGAGAGTGGAAAGTTAAGAAGATACTGTAACATACAGAAAAGAGGACATATGAATAAAGAGGACCCAAAGTAAATGAGTAGAAGTAGGAAAGAAAAGACTATTCTGGGGAAGAATTTTTTTTAGGCATAGTCATCAATTGACTTAATCTTTGTACTGCACTCATCTCAAATTCCCAGTCTTCTACAATCAGAGTAACCGCCTTCAGACACTTACAAGTACACTGATCTCCACCACACCCCATTTTCCACATACCTCCCTCAATCATCTCTGTGTCCTGTATCATCTTTGCCAACCTTAACCACTTCAACTCTCTCTACCCTTAACCACTTCAACTCTCTCTACCAACAATTAGAGGCCCTTGTTTTTTCCTCCCTTTACACACTAGCCAAACACCTCTGTCTCTATTGTTTTTCTTCTTGTTAGTCTTCCCTCTCTGCTTCTTCCCTGCATTAACTACCTAGGTAATTTCGTCATTCATTTCCATTTTATTTCATCTTTCCCAGTAACCACCTTGGTCTAGCTTCCCCTTCAGTGACCTCAAAGAAGCTAAAAAAAAAAAAAAAGAAAGACAAAAAAAGAACTAAGGAACCTCTACTTCAAACTCACAGATTTTTCAAATTTTCCTCACCAAGGAGATTTCTTGCTTGTCTGTGTGTGTCTTTTGCTGTTTTATTTCAAACAAGATTTATAGTGGAATTCCTCAGATTTGTTATATTTTTTTTATTATGCCTACAAATGTCTGTTTTTCTTTGGATACAACTAAGGATTTAAATATTGTACTTCGGGGAGTGTTTCCAACTTTTCTGAATTTCTCACCACACACTCCCAAATCTTTTTCTCTACATCCCATTCCTTCTGGTGTGTCTTCTTCCCATGGGTCATTCCTTTTATGTTTTCAGTAAAAGTTTCTTATTTTTATTCCCCTCTCCTTATTGCTTTGTGGGATTGTCATAGTGGCTCATATTTAAATATTTTTAGAGTGTGCCTCCCTTAGATGGACCTTCCCACACACAGGATTTTAAGGACTTATCAAAGCATGTTCAAACCAACATATAAAGTTACTATGTCAATTTTCAGAGGCAAAGGAACCCTTGTTTTTTACTGCCTTCTGAGAAAGTTATCTTTTGTGTGCGGAAAAGGGGCAATTCTCAGATCGTCCTTTTCTCTACATGTGGTAGAGTTGTCTGAACATCTCTGGGAAATGGGGAGGAAAGCAAGAGCATGCCATAAGTATAAGCAATACAATCATTTATCAATGACATATGCACATTTTACCTTTGGGAAAAAATAAAATATATAAGTACATTTCATCGGATTTGCTTTATATTAGAACATTCCAAATTACATGTCATTATCTAAGCAGAGTTCTATTATCTGAAGACTTTATTGACCATTCAGTATCCAGAATGAAGAAACCTAGGTAAGATGCCTTGATATTTCAGACTGGCTTGCAATGTTGAAATTAATCCAATCCTATTTGAAATGGTGTCATTTTTCAATAGAAAACTCATCTGGAAGGCACCGTCCCTAAATTGTGCTCATCTTTTGTTAGGAGAAAATATCAAATGACCTATATGCCACGGTCCCTCAATTTTCATGCCCTGTGCAAAATTGATTGTAAAGCTCAGGTTGATCACATGGAGAAAGCTCTTTTAGGGTGAAAAGTGTCTTTTAAGATTTGGTTACACCTGTGGAAAGACTGCATTCTCATTATCAAACAGAAAAAAATATTTTGCAATGATGGCTTTTGAATTAGAAGAGTGACTTGGCAGAAATCATAAATGCTGTTATTATCTTTTGCACTTAAAATTCTCAAGTAATCAAGGACTTAAGCTGCCCTTTTAATTGTCTTTAACACATTAAGCATCAAACCATTATAACAACATTTGAAACTGAGAGTGACAGTAGCTGTTTGTCATTTCCAGCCCAGATCTGAAATAGTGATTTTTTCCCACCTAATCTCTTTAACGTGGATGTGTAGATTTGGGAAAACAAAAAGAGGAGAGATAAAAGATAATAAATCCTGGGAGAGGATTTTTCTCTCCTCAATTCAAACTATTTTATTAATGTAAGATATATTTTAGCATGACAATAATGAAAGTAATTTACTGATGGATTTTAATTAAAATATATGGAAATTCATTTCTTTTTTAAATCCTTAAGTGATTAGAATGCAAATCGAGATTTGTACTAATTTTGCAATTAATTTACTGTCATATGAAATGAAAACAAAAATTAAGTTTTCTGCCACACTTTTAATTCATTCTCTTTAATATTTTTAGTTTTTACCGTATTCTCTATGTTATATAATTTTAAAAGCAAATATATTATTCTACTCTAATAAAAACTTCGAATAGAAAAAGAAGGCATTGTTATACTTATTTTTTAATGGGGAAATTGAAGGTCACAGGGGTAAAATCAGATCTCTAAGGCTTTGCAGTTAGTAAGAAGGGAAGCCTACTCAGAATTGTTGCTTTTCAGTCTCCACAACAGGGCTTTTCCCAATACTCTGCCTTGCTTCTCTCTTATTTCCTGCAGTATATTTTCTCAAAATTCTGAATGTAAACGCACAAAAAAATGCTTCTTCGATTAAAAAATAAAAATCTCAAAGATGAGTATGTTCAAGAATATTTAAATTTATCAATTACCTGGCTACTTGTGTCATATTCTCCGCCTATTGAGCCTTTTTGCACTAATCCTGTAAAAAGCATATGATAAAATAAGACTATTGAAATTTAACAGTACATGATCATAGATGTTTATACACTTTCTCTGTTTTATTTATAAGAATGATTCAGCCCATCTGGTGTGGCTCAGTGGATTGAGCGTCATCCCATGGACTGAGAGGTCCTGGTTTGATTCCCGGTCAGGGCACATGCCCGGGTTGCGGGCTCGATCCCCAGTAGGGGGCGTGCAGGAGGCGGCCAATTGATGTTTCTCTCTCACATGGATGTTTCTATCTCTCTCCTAAAAAAATCAATCAGAAATATTTTTTAAAAGAATAATTCAAATTATGACCCATCATAATGACCCTCTGTAAAGTTTAATTTTACTTAATGTGGCAAATATTTAGTGTTATAGCCTAATTCATTTTTCTTTTAGGACATCTATATTTTTATATACGAATTATTTTAAGGAATATTTGCCAATGATTTTTAAATATTTGTCAGATATTCTTCTGACATACTATCTTTGAAGTAACTTGTTTTGGGAAATCTGTTGCATGTAGGTTTGCATCATATCAAACAAAATGACATTAAGCTCCCAATACGCCAATCGTTGTTTATTGTTGCTAGGTTTATAAACTCCTTTATCCATTGGTTTTTGGTATGGGGAAGTTAGAGTGGAAGGTTTATTTAAACTGTGTAAACAAAAAGTATTTTATGATTTATATTTTATTAGTATTTAGAGAATGATCATGGGCAAATAACTTTATCTTCCTGGAGTACAGTTTTCCCAAAAGTAAAATGAAGAAATTATAAATTATTTCAAGGTGCTTTCAAATGAAAAAAAAAATATTTATGCAATGTTTTACAAAAAGCAGTAGACATCTAAAGTATTCTTTCCTTTTCCCTTGGTTTTGCAGGTATTACCAGTTTAACTGCATTGATCCATTAACCACCAATAACTAAAGACCTATTGCTTTTCTAGCATTGCAATACTTTAGTGTGAAAGTTAGACTGGGTTGTGGAGAAATTTAAGGGAATACCTGCTTTGAGAAGTTTCCCCTCTGGGCAAAAACGATGAGCAACAACAACAACAAAGTAATATATAGTCACATTAAATTAAACTAAATATTATGCCAGGTGGTATATTATAGTACACTGAGTATGGTCCAGGTTTCATAAACTCTGAAAGTGGAAGGGACCGGAAAGATGTAGTCCACGCCTTCATTTTACAGAGAATAAGGCTTAGAGATGTGAAATGAGCTCATGTAAGGTATTAGGTGATAACGTTAATTAATTTACTCCATAGCCTTACCTGTTCTCTACTTTGCTCAGTCAGATACAATAATAGTTTTGTAACTTATCAGAAAGTTAAATATATCCAAGACTTGTTTATTTCTTTGGCTTTATTAACCTGAACAATTTCCCAATCTGACTCGGATATAGAAAATACTGTTTTCCACATTTTGTTTTGAATGTAGATTATTAAAAACACCTCTCGTGCATACTATGTCATAAAACATGCAAAATGCTGTATGGACATGAAGGCCAAGAAAATAGACCAAAGTATCAAGGCAGTCAATTATATAAATAGTTTAACTCTTTAAAAATGACTTGAAAAGCCAGTTTACTTAAGATGGCAAGAAATATACATTCCTTGAAGGATGGTTTTATTTTTATACATGCATATTTAACTAAAGTCTAAAATTTGCATTTCCCTGAAGGCTTAATATAATTTGGAAAATATTTAGAATTAGTTTCCTAATTCTAAATATTTGCTGGATGATCTTATTGCCCGTGGTAAGGTGTATGTGTGTGCATTAGGAAGTCTGGGTCAGTCAAAGGTACGCATACAGAACAAGCCAAAGCAAAACTTTCCTTTATTCCCTGAATAACCTTACACTGATTTATTTCACTTTGTGGCAAAGAGAAAGGAGGGGAGAAAAGGGGGAAATCAAGTAGAGAAGAGAGGATTTGGTCATAGGACTTGATTTTCAGTTTAGTGTGAAATTTGCAACAGCTTTGAAATTGCTTAGGCTGGCCCTGGCCGGTTTGGCTCAGCGGTTAGAGCGTCGGCCTGCGGTCCAGAGAGACCCGGGTTCGGTTCCTGCTGAGGGCACGTACCTCGGTTACAGTTTGTCCCTGACCCCGGTTGGCGTCCTGTGGGTGGCAACCAGTCGATGTGTCTCTCTCACATGGATGTTTCTCTCTCTTCACCCCCCTCTCCCTCCTCCCTCCCGCTCTATATGAGGATAAATGCAAAAATGTCCTTGGGTGAGGATTAAAAAAAAAAATGTAGCTGGAGAGCTATAACAGAATCAAAGCACTTTAGAAAGAGGGCCAATACACAATTTCTAATCAATCACCATCACAGCTAATGACTTATTTTAAAATTCAGTTTCTAGGAAGTTATATTCTATCCCAGTGGGTCTCCACCTGTAATGCACACACCAGTCATCAGGGAATCTTGTTAAAATGTACATTCTGAGTCCGAAGAGTCTAGGTGGGCCTGAAATTCAGCATTTCTGCCAAGCTCCTGGGAATATAGATGCTACTGAGCCGAAAGGGTGAATTCGTAGTCTGGTAAACAAGCTTGGAAAAGGTGAAATAAGCGTAAAGTAGCGGAGTAAAGGGAAAGAATTCAATGTAGCTATTTTGCCAAGGATGACATTTTTAAAAATTATGATATACCATTACTGCACTTGCATATTAAAATTTATTTTAATCTTTGGTAGGACTAAATCAGTTGAAACTGTATTTCAGAATACACAAAATAAGTTCATGATATAGTCAAATCTGTTTTACAAACACTATAGACCTATATTTGTACCATTTCCAAAAAGAACACTATTGGCCACACAGTGTCAATAGCTGACCAACATTTTAAAAACATTTTTCCAGATTGATCCAAAAGTTCTGAGCAGTGTCATCTACTATAGATCCTTGAAAGTATTAGCATGTGAAATACTAAAAATAGACATATCAGGTAATCATTCCGATTGCAGTATAAAATGACCAACTAAAGTTTTATTTACCTAATTTGAAGCCATTGTTTTTATTTTCTTTTTAGTATCCGATGTTTTTTTCAGGGAAGCACCACCACCACCAATAAAAGAGACTCGGTAGGGGTTATTTTATATTTGCTATCCCCCCAAAACTCCACTCAAAGCAGGAACAAATGTTAAATTAGACACCATGCTGCCTGTTTTCTTCATGCAGAGCCTTTTAGACTACAGAACAATAGCCATTTAATCTAAGTGAACTTCTCATTCACAATCAGTCTAGGAAATCTTCACAGCTCCATTTATTTATGCAGTTCATCTTGGTTTGGAACCAGTGTCAAATTAAAACCAACGGCTCTGAAAGCAGCTATTGAAGTAAGTCAAGTTTAAGTGTTTAAACTGTGTGTTAGGGGGCTCAATGTGGTTCTGGCAGGGTTAGAGCAATAACCGAAAAAGTTGTCACTTTGAAGCTGGGATTCATGTCTTCACTGTGGCATTGGGATTCAGAAGCCACCGCCTTCCCAAAGACACTGAATTAGTATTTTCTAAGCTCTGATACCTCAATGACAACAGCAGAGCTTGTTTGGTGGCAACTTGAGGATCCCAGTGAACAAAAGGGCCAATTGGATTCAAATTGTTGTTTTGTAAGTGCTAAATGAACTTGGGTGTCTGCCAAAATTGCCTTGGACTTCATTACTCTTTTTTTTTTTTTTTAAATCCTCACCTGAGGACATTTTTCCATTTTTTGTTCAGATAGAGTGGGAGGGAGAGAGAGGAAGAGAGAGAGAGAGAGAGAAACATCGACGTGAAAGGGACACATCGAATGGCTGCCACCCGCACGACCAACCAGGGCCGGGGACAAACTGCAACCGAGGTCCGTGCCCTTAGTGGGAACCGAACCCGGGACTCTCCGGACCGCAGGCCGACGCTCTAACCGCTGAGCCAAACTGGCCAGGGCGGACTTCATTACTCTTAACATTATTTAATAATGTTAAGCATAGACTGTTTCCATGTGCCTGAGTAGGCACACATAGTAGCCAAAATGTCATATATCTTTTTTTTCTTCGGGAAAATACCAAAGTATACAAAAAAGAAAGGAAATAGGAAAAACAAAACAACGTGAAAAATCACAGACCTCTTTAGACTTTCTTTTCAAAGACTAGAGATGGAAACTCACTGTGTAGAAAGTGGAAATATCAGTTCTATGAAAATATGCTGTTCATGCCTTAAGACAAAATGAGAAAAATTGAGTTAATGTCCAATGGCATTAGAACTAGAAAAATTATATAAAATTGAATACAATGTAAAAAAAAATCAGACTATTTCAGGGTCGGGACAATTGGAAGGAAAATATAATCTCTTGGAATGTTAAAAATATTACACAAAACTGTCAATTAGAGTAATTAAATTCAACTACATAACTTTAAGTCAGTTCTCCTTTTTCCTCTTTTAGAGGCAATATACATCTTAATAGAATGAGATTTTTAAATATTGGAGATATTAAATAGCAAAATATTGTTTAACGCGACAAAATTTTAATCATAAGTCATATAATTTTAGTAATGATTTTAAACGAATGGCCATGAAGATAGCCAGTAGATAATGCCATATAATGTACATTAAATTTTAAAGTACTTACAATTGCTAATAATACAGTAGGATGACAAAAATTAGTAATAAGTGTTAATGAAGAACTGGGTTGATTATATTCATTAGAAGAAAATCATAATTCCAAGTTAAGATTAGGTTCCAGCGTGAAGATTGACAACTTAAGTCAACATCATCATTCAAAGAATAGGAAGACACTCAGAACATAATGTTTAATATTTCCTTTGAAAATGTTATTCCACTTTATATCTTCCTTACACCATACACTAATGATAGCAACTAAATTACCCAAGAATGTGCTTTGGTGGTAGCTGGAACAACAGAGTTTCTGAAAACAAAAACAATTTGAAAAACAAAGATTTATCATGAGTCTGCATTAAATGGAAAGAAATTGCCTGAAATAGAACCTTTCAGTAACTGCGAAAGGCACTTATACCAGGTTTTAACGGTGTGAATGACTACATTAACATTTTAAAATTGTTTTCATTACATTTTAGGGTATTACAGACTTTATCTCATCTGAATCCAACAACAGCACTGTGAACAGGTACTACACCATTTTGACATGAGGAGAAAGACAAAGAAAAGTTGTTGCTGCTTTTTTTTTCTTTTTGAAGATCATAAACCTATTCAGTGCCAGGCAGCACTAGATCCTTTTTCTTCTGATCCCCTGAAAAATATCCTTTCCATCAGCCAATGTGTGTACTACCATTACAGCTCCCGGGACTATTAAGGAAACATTTAGCAACGTATTTATGATATTTAATCTTTTAAGAGTTTTGAATTTGTAATAGAAAGTCGTGGTGAGCACTCATTGGCTCTTATTAGGCACAATTAGGATGATATCTCTGGCCTTAGTCATTTGAAACACTTGATAACATAAACATACAATGATACAATAGTTATCGTGGACTAAGAAATAAGGGTGCAATCAAGCTGAATGAGAGAGGAGTACCAGAATGGATAAATCAATAAGCCATTTTAGGAAAAAAATGATGATTTAGTTCTAATTTAAAATAGGCTCAGAAACCAGAGCTAACCCAGGCTGGTGTGGCTCAGTGGTTGAGTGTCGACCCATGCACCAAGAGGTCGCTGGTTCGATTCCCGGTCAGGACACATGCCCAGGTTGTGGGCCCGATCCCCAGTGGGGGGCATGCAGGAGGCGGCCAATCAGTGTTCTCTCTCATCGTTCTCTCTCATCGATGTTTCTATCTCTCTCTTCCTCTCCCTTCCTCTCTCTCTAAAATCAATAAAGGAAAACATTATAAAAAAAAAGAAAGAAAGAAACCAGAGCTAAGTTTGTAAGAGTTTTTCTTCTCTGTGAAGATTTTTTAAAATCTCTGAAGATTTTTAGGACACTATTTGGGAGAAAAAAGGAAAATGTATTAGCTCTGGGTGGCTTAGATAGAGAATGTTAAGTAATAAATCAAGGTGGATGTCTCTGGCTAAGTCCTGGCAATGCTTGCAACTTTGGGAAGTCTCGGGTTTCTCATTTTGTGTGAATTACATTCAAGCATTTACATAGGATAAATTTTTGTAATAGTAGTTAACCACGTGGGCTGACTAGTTTTACCCACTGGGAGATCACACTTTGTTTTCCCTTGGAAGAACTAGATTATTAGAAGGTATCACAAAAATATCTTTTGTTGTCAGAGAAGCGAGCCCTGTTTAGTTTCTTTAATGAATCTCTTGAGAAAATTAGTAGACTTAAAAATATAAACGATGACACGTATTCTGCCAGAGTGCTGCTTAATATAAAACGCAAACACTCTTGTTATTGTGATGTTTCCTTAAAATTGCACTTCTTCTACATGAACTTGATATTTGTTTAAAAAATTATGATATACCAAACATTCCAAACAACCCTGTGAGTTAGGTGGGCAGTTATTTTTAAACCACTACTCTAGTTTTTTTTCTTTTTTCTTTTTCTTTATTCATTTGACAGAGAGAGAGAGATAGAAACATCAATGAGAGAGAACATCGATTGGCCGCCTCCTGCATGCCCCCCACTGGGGATCGGGCCCACAACCTGGGCATGTGCCCTGACCAGGAATCGAACCAGCGACCTCTTGGTGCATGGGTTGACGCTCAACCACTGAGCCACACCGGCCGGGCTTTTTTTCATTTTTTGTTCCAAATGAAGATTTAAACTAGGCCAGAATTAGCTCAATGGCTGGCCTAAGGTCATCAGGTTAGTTAGGAGTAGCTTCAAGTTCCATGAGCTTTTCACTATGCTATATAGATGGGGACACTGGCGTAAATAACTTATCCCGAGAATTATGCACTGATTTGAATTATTTTTAATAAAGGAAGAGAGAGAAAAAAGGTGCCTCTTAGAAATGGAATCTAGTTTTGGATTCACATTCCTCTGCAGAAAAATGGCAAATTGTGATGAGATGCTCAGATTTGACTGAACTGGAACTATGCTGAGGTCACTCATGACTAGCAATGTTTCGATGAAAATACTTAATTTGTACGCTGTTAATATTTTCCTTCTGTTCTCATTATTATTGTCTCCAAATAGAGTGAGGATATTTCACTGAAATGCATGTTCGTAGACCTTATGGAATACCCTTGGGTCTCTGGTATACTCAGGTTTTTCCCCCTGCAACATTTGGGAAATTTTGGCTTTCTATAGAACATGCACTTTTTCTGAAGTCACTTAATAAAAACACAAATACTGTTTAAGTGTGAACTGGGATCAATTATACCGACTTAAGATTTGTTGTTTTCCAGAAGGGTCCATTCTTTTAAAAGTGACCTGCCTGAGGTCACAAAGAACTAGTTAGTGACAGTTTGGAATAGCATTTAGGTCTCTCTGGCCAGTGTGCTTTACACTATATCATACTATCACAATTTTCAATAGTAAAAGGGCTCATGTAAGTACTACAAAATTAGATGTATAGCTTTGGGCAGTTTTTCTCAGTGGTTAAAGCGTCGGTCCCACAGACCAAAGAGTCCCTGGTTTGATTCCGGTCAAGGACACGTACCTCCTTTGCGATTCGGTCCCCAGCCCTCTTTGGGGTCATGCTGGAGGCAACTGATTGATGTGTCTCTATCACATCGATGTTTCTCTCTCTCTCCCTCCCTTCCTCCCACTCTATTTGAAGATAGATGGAGAAATATCCTCGGGTAAGGATTTTTTTTAAAAATTAGATGTATAATGGTCATGTAGCCTGAAATGTTCCAAAGTGCTACAACTAATGTGGGTTATGGATTTGGATAGTAAATATCAAACAAAAGTGTGTTCAGTGGCAAAAATGGTGACTCTTTAAGATTTATGAACTGTTTGAAAATTTTTCTGAATAAAACCAAAATTTTACAAGGCAATATTACATATTTGAAATGATTTACCACCTCAAACGTTAGATATAGCTTCTACATAAAATGTGTATACTGCAATTTAAGCTTTACTGAAATTTTGCTATAATGCTCTGCTGTAATACAACATAGATTTGTTTTGAATCCAAGAATTTTGATTTGAAGAGCTATTATAAAACCAGTTTTATAGACATCTTCACTTTAATAGCTTGTCTCTGTTACCTAAGATCCAAAGATACATTACTGTAAAGTTTTAATGTTCCATAAACACTATGAATTATCTAATTTATGAAACTTATGTTTTCCTCATTTACAGAAAATTAGATATTCCCTCTGTTTATTTTAAAGGTGTTTTCTCCCCTGCTAAAAATGTCTAACACATTAGGCTTTTAATAGATTAATGGAACAGAGTTGCACACTTTTGCTTAGCAAACACCTTCAAAGGTCATGCTGTTCTTCAAAATATAAATTAACAAGTGTGGTTCAATGCAAGGAAATCATCTAAAAGCCAGAAACCTCAGTTGTATTTTGCTCTAGTTGTATTCGTTTGAATGAAAATTTATTTTACATAACTGAGATGATATCTTTTATTTCAACACCTAAAGAGTTTCCATTAGGAACAGACAACATTTTATCTCCCATAGTTATTGATCTATATATTTTTTCTTTTTTACCAAAGCCATATATCCCTTTTGCATAGCTTAAATTCTTTTAAGAAATAATTTGAATGTCTTCAACTTAATTTGATTTCAAAGATTTCTAAGGATAGACTTTTTTTAATAGCATGAGTGTTTTGAAGCTACTGTACAGATACATTTTGAAATATTAGCTATGTGGTAAAAAAAGTAAGCACAGAAGAATCTCTTTTCAGAAGCTGTTAAAGACAAACTAGTCAAGTTGCAAACTGTTTAAAGACTAAAAGGGAACAGAAGTTGTTAATAACCTTTTCTTAGTTCTTCTCCTAGAAAAGGCTTACTTGATTAGCTGGTTCTCAAAACTTAACATGTTCACAGTAAATGAAAAATCCAGACTCAATGATTTCATTGAAGATTATGCTTAAAATATAAATGCACATTTACCCACAATAATTATTTTTTGCACACTTGATACATCACTACATATATATATATATAGAGAGAGAGAGAGAGCGAGAGAGATATAATTTTAGTTGGTGTAAATTAATCAAAAGACTCCTTTGTTCCTTAGTAATCTTTACCTTAGACATCTACAACTGTACCCATGTGAGGTAGGAGGTATTCTAATTATCTCCACATTATAAATATGGAAATTGAAACTTGCCCGAAGTTACCCAGATATTAAATAGCCATGTCAGGAACCAAATTCAGATATATATATATTTTTTACTTCACAGCCCAGGCTTTTAGCCAAAGTGATAAATAGAAGTTTACTTTTGTCTACATTTTTGAAACATCATTTAGCTATATTAATAATGACTATGTACATTGATATTTTATTTTGATATCTCTTTAGACAAATGTTTTATAGCTTTCTCAGCTTTGTTAACTTCATTAGAGCAGGTGAATATCATGCCTTGAGGAAACAAAAATCTACATCCGTTAGACTAACTATTAAGGTATTTTTTTCTTCTGGACACCTTAATGTGAGAGAAAAATTCAATCTATAAAACCACTGTCATTAACAATTCAGTTACAGCCTGCAAAATGTGGACACATACAATTTATAGGTCTAATTTAAAACTTAAGTTTTCTCCTTTGATAATTGCATTTTTGTTGTAGATTATACAGTCAGTGTAAACAAATTAAAATTATAGATGACATTATCTTTTGCATAAAAAATGTTGCATTTTTATATTATTTGTATACAAATTTGACAGGTTTGACTAGAGGCATGTAGCAATTTTGATTTTTTTAATGGATTTGCCTGGACAATCCCAAGTTCAAATAATGGCTTTCAGTTCTAGTCTGTTCAGAATCCTGATACATAATGCTGGGATAAATACTAGCAGGATCTAATGCCTCACAGCATTCAACAGCTAAATCACTCACATTCACTGGACCCACAGAGGGAGACTTGAATTTACTTACAGTACCCATCTGCATAGTATCACACCTCCTTGAACCAATCAATTATCTTAACTGACTTTTTCTCAAATGAACTGCTAGTTTTATTTTTATGTGGACATTAGTGTTTTTTTCAATATTAATCATTCTATTGGTAAACATAACTCTTTGGAAGCTACGGACCAACTTCAAAGAGCCAAGAGCTTGCCAGACAAGGAACTAGCACGCAGATAATCCAAGAACTTGGACATTAGAATTATTATCTAAATAACTCAGTGTGTAGTTCTACTTCAGACAAATAAAGTACAGCAGGTTCTTTTTCTTTAATCATATCTTTAGGGCTTATCAGCCAGGAAGGAAGACTGTGAGTCAAGAGTATTGATCAAAGATTAATCAAAAGATAAATATCTTCACTTGGGTTTATTTTTTAAATAAGTGATTATAATGCAACAATGATGTACATGTAGTGCGAAAATAAACCAGATGAACACGGATGCCTCTGCTTGACACGTACAAAAAGGAAAGCTGAGCATAGTGGAATGTTACCTAAGTAGACTGTCATTTTAGTAGACAAACATCATGTATTGGTTTTAAATCTTGAAAAAGTAGAGATAGTGATATTTTTTAAATTTTTTTCTTTATTATTTTTAGAGAGAGAGGAAGGGAGAGGGAGAGAGAGATAGAAACATCAATGAGAGAGAACATCGATTGGCTGCCTCCTGCATGCCCCCCACTGGGGATCGGGCCCACAACCTGGGCATGTGCCCTGACCGGCAATCGAACCGGCGACCTCTTGGTGCATGGGTCAATGCTCAACCACTGAGCCACACCAGCCAGGCAAGATAATGATATTTATAAATCTTGAAAAAGTAGAAGCACTTTTGAAAAATACAAGTACACACCCACCTTTTAAAATTGATGATACATAACAGCCTTCAAATTAGATAGAGAAAAATAGAAGTTAATCTTTAATAATTCCTAAAAATTGTATTTCTTTTACTAATATTACACTTTGTTACTTGAGATTCTGGTGTTCATAGTAAAGAACCTATTTTGTAGATTTTAGGTTGTCTTCCTGATATCAGGATATATGACCACCAGATAAAAGTGGATTGTCACTTTCTTCAGAAAGTGACTTGTTGAAAGATTAATTTTACTTTCATGTCACTGTTTTCTATTTCTGTTCTTCTAATTTAGTTCTTATTGGTATATGTTGTACTCAGACATGGGATATTTCTTCTTTAATAGATTTAATATCTGAAATTATATAGGAAATCATATTTATGTACATATTCAAAACATTTAAAAAAATGAATAGGCCCAACTTACTATATTTTTCTTTTCATCTTTCACTAATTAATATTTAATCAATGCCTAACCTTCTCTAGAGACTTTGATTAGCTTATTTCTGGCTTACTCCACATTTTGTAATATTTTCCTGCACTATTTTTTTTTTTAAACAAAACTTGCAATCATGGGAATTTAAAATAGTAATTTTAGCCCAGCTGGTGTGGTTCAATGGTTGAGAGTCAACCCATGCACCAAGAGGTCGTCAGTTCGATTCCCAGTCAGGGCACATGCCCAGGTTGTGGGCCCGATCCCCAGTGGGGGGCATGCAGGAGGCGGCCAATCGATGTTCTCTCTCATCGATGTTTCTCTCTCTCCCTCTCCCTTCCTCTCTCTCCAAAATCAATAAACAAACCAAAAAATTTAAAATAGTAATTTTAGAAGACTACTCCACAGAGTTGAAGAGAGATGTGAACTATGTCCATGACCTCCATGGCACAAATTATGGTATTTTCAGACTGATTTTAAAAAGGCATATCTACAACTAAAATGTCTATTATTTTTTTCAGTTCAATAATAACCTATAAACAAATGTTGCTCTATTGGGACATTGTGCTCAGCTTACAAGAGTAAATGTGAAATATTCACTGCAAGACTATTTGTTATGAGGAGTCACTTAATCTTTTTTGATATAGCGCAGTAAACGATGTAATTGAACCTAATAAGGTTTTTTAAAGATTCACACAAGAAGAAAGATTTCTGGCCATTCCCTTGATTTACTCTGAATTCCTGCATAACTACCCAAACAGTTTTTTGGTTGTGAAATAAAAATAATGGCCACTGAACATTTTTTTCTGAGAGACTGAAAATAAGTCATAAGACATTTAAAAATTGTCTTAGAAGAATAGAACTGAAAGATATGAGGCTTTAAATATTTTACATTTCTATACCTATATTTATATTTAATTACATTTATATTTAGAAATGATCACAAACACTAAACACTGACGTGCTCATAAATAAGTTTTTAAAATTAAATGTTATACATAACATTATGAAAACTGATGTGTTGATACATAATAACTAAGTTGTATATTTTTCTAAACATAATTTGGAATTGTAGAATTATGATATATGCATATATTCATATATTAGACAGTATTTATGTAGAGGCATATATGGATACAAACACTCATATATTATTGTTTTGACAAATGTCAATGTAATGATTAGACACATGATCTTAAATACAAATTTATAATTATTATCTATGCTAGTCATGGAAAAACAAACTAGAGTTTTTAAGTTTTCATCTACGTAAGCAATTCAAAATATTTTAATTGGAAATAAAATATATTTTTTATTGACTCATTAGTAACAAGGATCACCGTATTCCATCCAGGTCAGAGAAAGTTGCCAAGTTCACAAAGTAGGGAGAGTGATCTGACACCTTATTAGGATTTTTGCCGAACAGTTTTCATAACCTTCCACTTTCCATCACCTTATTCTTTCCTTTGACTATATTTTTAAATTTTGTTTCTTTATTGATTTCAGAGAGAGAAGAAGGGAGAGGGAGAGAGAGAGAGAAACATCGATGAGAGAGAACATCGATTGGCCGCCTCCTGCATGCCCCCCACTGGGGATCGGGCCCACAACCTGGGCATGTCCCCTGACCAGGAACCTGCGACCTTTGGTGCATGAGTCGATGCTCAACCACTGAGCCACACCTGCCGGACTGACTATTTTTTCTTTTTTTTTTTTTCTACTGCATTTTCACCTTTCTTCATAAAGTGACTTATTGAAAGATGAAATAGTTTACTTTCATGTCACTGTTTACTAGATCTGTTCTTCTACACAAGTGCATCTATCTATGCCCAAACCAATAATGTTTGAAAATCCCTTTCATTATACTGTTTTAAAATTATCTGTTTTTCTAAAATTAAAGAAAAATTACAAATAGATATATGTTCCTGAGCTCCTAAGGCAAATATTTGTTCCATACATATTTGTTTGCTCTCACTTATCTTGGAGATGTAGAATAAAATAGTAGTATATGCTCAGGAGAATAAGGCTTTGATTTATATATCTAAATGGTGCCTGATAAATAAAATAAACATATAAACATGTTCTTCTTTTTGACTAGCATTTTGAACAAAGGTGAGAATAAATAGATCATTTTGCTGTAATAAAAATGATTCTTTATGTGTAATACTGTGTTTATGTACCCATTTTTATTCTCACTCGAGGACATTTTTGCATTTATCTTCAGATAGAGCAGGAGGGAGAGAGAGAGAGAGAAACATTGATGTGAGAGAGACACATCGAGTGGCTGCCACCCACACGACCCCAACCGGGGCTGGGGACGAACCGCAACCAAGGTACTTGCCCTTAGCGGGAACCGAACCTGGGACTCTCTGGTCCATGGGCCGACGCTCTAACCGCTGAGCCAAACCTGCCAGGGCATACCCATTTGTTTTTTATCAAGCATATGAGTCACCAATAACTTTCTTCTGAAAACTAAGACTCCCTTTCTGCTGCTGTCACTGACTCTTGAAAAAAGGCAACACTAAAAAGAAACTAACCTTATCATGAAAATATTCAGTTAATCATTTAATTCAACTTTTAGGAATATTTACTTTAAATTAAAAATCTATTCATTAAAAAAATAGAAATGTTGTTTTTCAAAAAGTTCATTATCCCATCTGGGCTTCAAGTAAAGTGATTTTCATAAGCAAGGCAGTTATATATTTAACTCAGAAGAATTTAAAACAAATAAAACTTAAAGATTTTTCAAGAGAAACATTTGTTTTATACTGTTAGTCAATATAAAAGAGGCTCTGGATTGCAATGTTGGTTTCTTCATTTTCAAGTTATTAACAAAAGGTAAGATATGGGCTGCATGTTGTACCTGAAAAATACACATTTTTTTAACATAAACTGATTGAAAACATTTGTATAGAAATGGTAGTTTTACACTTGATTATTTTCAAAAAGAAGGAAGTAGCCCAGCATGATTTTCCAGAATGAAATAAAACTTTCATTAGTGAAAGCCACATTTTCTTTCATCTGGAGTGACATAAATACTGGAAAACCTATCTAAAAGGTAAATTCATATAAAATTACATATTTTACAACCAGAAATATTTTGATATAACTTAAAGGTAAAATTGTATGATGTTAACATATTAGAACAGTAAACATCAATTATTTGTTTTGCAAAAAGATTTTCATTCTGTAAATAGATTCATCATAGACTCTCTAAATATCAGACTACCAAGCTGGGCTGGTGTGGCTCAGTGGATTGAGCATCATTCCACAGACTGAGAGGTCCTGGTTCGATTCCCAGTCAGGGCACATGCCCGGGTTGCAGGCTCCATCCCCAGTAGGGGGCATGCAGGAGGCAGCAGATGGATATTTCTCTCTCACATCGATGTTTCTATCTCTCTCTTCCTTTCTCTCTCTAAAAATCAATTAAAAATATTTATAAATATCAGCCTCCCAAACTTTTAAAAAAATGACATTTGAACCCAGCCGGTGTGGCTCAGTGGATTGAGCATCATCCCATGGACTGACATATCAGGGTTCGATTCCCGGTCAGGGCACATGCCCAGGTTGCGGTCTTGATCCCCAGTGGGGGGCATGCAGGAGGCAGCCAATTGATGTCTCTCACATGGACGTTTCTATCTTTCTCTCCTTCTAAAAAATAAATAAAAACATATTTTTAAAGAAAATGACATTTGGCCCTGGCTGGTGTGGCTCAGTTGGTTGTCTTCCCATGCACCAAATGGTCACCAGTTCCATTCCGGGTCAGGGCACATGCCCAGGTTGCAGGCTCAATCCCCAGTAGGGGGCGTGCAGGAGGCGGCCAATCCATGTTTCTTTCTCACATCAATGTTTCTCCCTCTCCCTTCCTGTCTTTCTAAAATCAATGAAAACGTATTTTTTAAAAATTACACTTGTTATCAGTCCTCCAGGTTTTACCTACATAACAGGCTTTGTCAGCAATATAAGTGAAAGATGCTTAGGGGATAGAGGCAAGAATCTGGGATGTCAAGAACTTTTTATATGAAACAATAAAATCCTGACTGATTTTTAAAACCTACTGATCACATTAACAATGTGCTTTCGCGAAGAAGTGGTGACTGGAGAAAAGACTTAACTGAGGCAATTCAGAAAACTGGTCTTTCTTCAAGTGGGGTAGATACTCTTCCTGTCCTTTCTTGCTTTGTATATGATGTAAGAACAATCATTCACGTGCAAATGTTATTCCTGCATACTTACATTAGGAGAGATGGAGTAACCTGTCTATCCAAGTTCTTACTGACAGTCTGTGTTCCACTGCAGAGGAAATCTACAAATTACGTAGAGGCAATTTTCTTCTTTACTTTTCTTCCAGTTTATCTTTGTATTACTTTAGTTGTTTTTTCTTTACAGTTACCTGTGTTAGTAGGGTACACTGCACATAGTTTAGATTCAATTAATTATGTTGACTAAAACTCATCTTTTTTGATCCCCTTTATTTTCTGCTTCTCACTGCCCCACCATTTATATTATCTGTCTTGCCTTTATCAAGTCTCAAGTAACTAATTTTTCTTAACTTAGTTAAGGAACCTTCTGCTCACTCCACATGAAACTTACATTATTAAGAGGCCCACCTATTTTGATGATTTTCTGAGTAAGTTTTTCTGCCCGCCCAATTTGCATATTCTCCAAATGTTTAGAATTAATTTTCCGTATGTATATAAGTGATTTATATAGAGAATTGAATAGTAGTGGAAAGTCTGACAGAAACACCTAGGCTGAATATATAAAGTAGAACCATATAGAATTGCTATTTTTTCAGGTCAAAATTGGTATAATATGAGCAATTTTATATGGTTCAATCTAATATTCAAAAGCCACAGTCCAAGATATGTACTGAAAGGCAGAAATCATAACTTGACTGTTACTAACTCCCAAGTTACAGTGTTATCCGTGGAGATAGTTCCTGAATATAGTCCTCACATATGCAGATTCGTCAAGATCATTACATAAGACTTAAGTAAAAATTAGTGTTGGAGAAATCTTTATGAATAATGCATATTTCTGGAGAAAGTGAGATTTGTAAAGTTGGGACTTTGACCTAATTTTCACATGAGTTCCCGAAAATGAAACATAGTTCCATTAAATGTCCTTAGTACAAATTACCCAATTATGCAACATCAATTTCAATGAGATGTAGCATCAAGCAAATCTATTTTCCAATTCAATTACTTATTGAATGAGCAGACATTTTTCTAATAAGGAGATAGGCATTTGGATCAAAATTTTGTATTTGGTTCTTTCTATAGAAGATTTATAGTGTTTGTACTTTGATATGGATTATAAAAACACATAGAATGAGACCTGCATATAATTGTTTACCCATTATCAGAAAATTGAGAAAATTTTATTCCAAGGAAAACTTAAATTAACAAAATCAATTGCCATCAAATGCCTTTCCAATTTTTCCTGAAGTCACATTTTCATAGAGATCAAATCTTTACTGAGTGATCCCCTTAATAATTTTGATTTAGATTCAAATTCCAAGACATTGCTGGGTTGAGTTTGTTTTAATTTAAATGAATGCAAACATATTTTGTCTTGTATAAAGTCTGTGTAGTAGTTAAGAGCTTAAACTTTGGAGTCAGATAAATCTGCTTTCAAATTGTAACTGAATACCTTAATTGCTCTTAACACCTTGGGCAATTTTCTTAAACTCTGAGAGCCTCATGTTCTCATATATAAATAAAAGTGACAATAACAATGCATAGGGTAGTTATTAAATGTACTGAGCACAGTGCTTGGCATTCAGTAAGAACTCAATAAAATGGTAACTACTATTATTTTAATAACTGATTATAAACTTTAGAAGTTGTCTTAAGATGAAGCTAATTACTGAGTGTATCAAGATATTTGTCACCATAATAATTCACCGAAGCATGGATCTTTATTTCCTTTAGAGTTTATTTTAATAAGATTATGACTTGCAGGAATTTACCAGTGTGTATATAATCTTGGAAGCAGGAATTCAAATAGCCTGAGTGAGAACTATCCGATTTCCTAGATTATTTTCAATCACGTATTGATAGTGTGATTACTGATAAAGCCTACTCTTTGCTAAATGGTGGAAATTTTACCCTTCTTGGATTGGTGGCATTGCTGGCGACATCAGTCAGTATAAATAAAGAATATTTGTTCTTGACAACTTAAGCAATGTTAATATGATATGATCTCCCCTTTTACCAAATGCATGTCTTCACATTCTTAGTAAAATTAACCTCAATTCCTTAAAAAAATATATCAAAATTGTTTTAAAGGATAGTATATAATTAAAGCTGCCATTTTTAATTTGGATGTTGGTGGTGATTCAGAATATTGTTTATCAACAAGAATGCCACACACAAATCATGAAATAGCATTCTCATATTTAAAGTGGTTCTGCTCATTTATAATTAACCAGTGAAGAAGTAAGAAAACATTAAAGACTTTAAAATATTATTTATTGCCCTGGCCGGTTTGGCTCAGCGGTTGGAGCATCGGCCCATGGACCAAAGAGTCGTGGATTCGATTCTGGTCAAGGGCACGTACCTCGGTTGTGGTTCAGGGGTTCGATCCCCAGCCCTGGTTGGGGTTGTATGGGAGGCAGCCAATCAGTGTATCTCTCCCACATCGATGTTTCTCTCCCCCTCTCTCTCTCTCTCTCCCTCCCTCCCTCTCTCCCTCCCTCCCACTCTATCTGAAAATCAATGGAAAAATATCCTGGGGTGAGGATTAAAAAACTAATAATAATAAAATATTATTTATTTATTAGATTAAATTTTAAATTTATTTTAATTTGTCGTTTCTAAGTCTTTAACAATGTATTTATTGGTTTATCTGAGAAAATTCTATTTGAAAATAAATATGTTACTTCATTCTCCAATGACTACTCAGCCAACATGTATGTTGTTGTGGGTTGCCTTTTTTTTTATGCTTGAAGTGATATTTTACTTCTAAGCTGATCACTTTGTGTGGTCAAAGAAGATATAGTTTAAAGTGCAATTATTTATTATAAATTTGAATATTTTCAAATATTTTAGATTTGAGCCACCAGATATGGAAATAACCCAGGTAATTATGCAAGTTTTTAAAAGATTCACATAATAGTACAAATAGGCATAGTTTATCATGTTAAAAGACATTTGTTTAAACATATATTACTTGATCCTACTTCAAAAGGCCAATTTTGTTGAGGAACTTTATTCAGTCCTAGGAACGGACCCAAGAATAAGGTTTTTCTTTCTATTTTAACATGATAAAGTCAGAAAGTTTTGGAAACTAGCAGATATAACATAGAAACATGGTTAAGAATAATACTCAATTTTCATTTATGGAAATTGAAGTGAGAAAATGACTGATAAAATCACTTACTGCCATTACTCCTAGAAGTTGCAGTTTCCCTTAGTGATACATTAAAAATGATGAAGAGACCAAACTTTATTTTAAGGAAGATTCTTTTTGTTAACATAAAATATAATAATGAGATTTACATTTCTTTTACTATTGTCTACTCATTTGACTTATTTTTTAAATGATTTTAACAATATATTTAAATGTAGTAGTTGTTTTGTAGAATTTTAGTCCCACCTTCTCCTCAAATAAAGAAATACACAGAAGAAGCCCGGCTGGTGTAGCTCAGTGGTTGAGCATGGACCCATGTACCAAGAGGTCGCTGGTTCGATTCCCGGTCAGGGCACATGCCCAGGTTGTGGGCCTGATCCCCAGTGGTGGGCATGCAGGAGGCGGCCAATTGGTGTTCTCTCTCATCGATGTTTCTATCTCTCTCTCCCACTCCCTTCCTCGCTCTCTAAAAACCAATAAAGGAAAAAAAAATTTTTAATAAAATTAAATTTAAAAAAATAAAAAAAAGAAATACACAGAGGATGAATTTTGAGGCCCAAAATTCTGCTTCTCTCCAAAATGTAGTTTCATCATACAGTCTTTTGGCATTCTTTAAACTAGACCCTGGACAGTTTTTATCTAGACATTGTATATTTCATACATACATACATGTAAGTTATATGTGTTTCTTTTTTAAAAAATTTTTTTTCCTTTACTGATTTTAGAGAGAGGAAGTGAGAAGGAGAGAGAGATAGAAACATCGATGAGAGAGAACATTGATTGACCACCTCCTGCATGCCCCACACTGGGGATGGCCCACAACCTGGACATGTGCCCTGACCTGGAGGGAATTGAACCCGCGACCTCTTGGTGCATGGGTCGACGCTTGAGCACTGAGCCCCACCAGCCAGACAGTGTTTATTTCTTAAATCAACATTTGTAGTGACTTATCTCCAAAAGAAATTTCAAACATTATAACACTCTAATATTGGGATAGAAACATTATATTCACAAAAAATGTTCATTGATGACAGGTACTATGTTTAGAGAAGTTTCACACTAAAATAAGTGATCATGATTAATAGATAGAGGGCAAAATTAACAGAATGCTCATCAACCAAAATAAAAGGAAAACAAAGTTTGGTAATAGGAAAGTGACACTGGATCAGTGAATACCTAGGACTTTTTTCTTGAACAATTTAATTTAGTATATTTTATGTGAATAATTTAAGGGACTGTAAAGTGGAGAGATGAGCACAACTGTACAAATGAGGGAGGAGAAGAAAGGTTGCTATTCAGACGCCATTCAAATGGATTGGCTTTGTGATGACATGTGTTTCCCCTTGTCTTGAAGTATCCCCCAAATAAAACTTGCTGGAAAAATAAGAATGCAAGTGAAGGAACGTCTTTTGTTTGCTAAGCACAGCCACTTAAAGGGCTTGATTTCCACGAGAAAAGGTTGTTTTGTTTTAAAAGGAGAGAATGGGCATTTGATGTTTCTCACCTTTCATGGTTGTGACAATTCTCTTAGATATCTCAAATTCTTTAAGTGGAGGTTTGTCATAATCTCCACAATACACCTGTTTAAAAAATTGTGGCCCACAGAAATCTGAAACGACAACAGAAACGTTTCTCAAGATAAGTCACAAGGAGTGTAAATTTCAGTTGTCTCACCTGTGGGAATTTCTTTTCCTATTACTGAGCATCTAATAATGCACCCAGGTGAAGGGAATGTTAATAGCACTGAAGGACCAAATGTCTGCATGCAAATTAATTTGCATAAGCAAGTTAAAGTTTGAATTTAGGCTTAGGTTTAAACTGGTGGAAAGATAGTAGGCAATGTGGAATTTGGTACTTAACCACAGTTATTGAGTGCAAGAAAAATACAGCAATAAAATAGAAACTCCCCTGCAGTTGACAGGGGCTAGTGTCTATATTCCTTGTTGTTTTCCCTTAACCAACTGTATCCATGAAGTCACATCTGAACATGCACAGAAGAGCAGAGAGTAAACATTTAACTCATAGCTTCTGTGAAATCTAAAAAGAGATGAAGGCTTTCTACTATCAAAAACACCAAGGATGTGGTCTTACAGATCTATGCATCTAAGGATCAGAGAGAAGCAATGAGATATATACTCCTAATTCAACACAGTTCAAATAGTTTCACTTTGAACAGAAACTTCTGTATAACCCTTATGGATATAAAGGTTAACAGGGAGAATCAATACCAAAGGCAGACTAGACCTGATGAATTATCTCATAAGCTTGAATAAACCAATGAAGATGGTTTTCTGCTGGAGACTGTTGTTTCCTGTAGCTGATGTGTTAGTTTCTTCTTTCCCCAGTCATCTTTCTCTGATTTTCTTCTTTCCTTTTATAAATTTAATTTTCTTTTTTCCATCATCATTTATCCCCTCTGTGCCCTATTCCACCTCCCCCCACCTCCCTCCCTCCCCAAAATCACCACACTGTCATCTATGTCCATGAGTTCTCTCTGTTTTTCCTTTTGCTCCATCCCTCCATTCTTCTTTCTATATTAGCAAACTTTTAGGTCAGAACTTTTAACCTCTTTTAGCCATGTGGTCGTTTGCTTGACTCTCTCTTAATCTTAAAATTATTAGAATAACTTTCTTACCCCTAGAATGACTTATGAATGACAGTTCTTTTAAAGATGTCATTTGTTTTATTCTGAGTAATCTGTAGCAAGTTATTGAAGCCCCATGGACAAAAATCAGGGAATTTCATTATCAGTAGTGGTGAAAATATATCGGTGAAGCAGAAGAAAGTAACTTACGAAAGTATTAACTTTTTGAACAATATAACTGCAGTCTCTATTTTCTTCCTGCACCTGAAAATTCACATGACCTTTTGTTTTTCTGTTCAGCACACGCTAAGGTTAGTATTGCTGGAATCAACACTTGGCAGGTAGCTCATCATAGCAATACTGTACCTGAAATTTGGTATTTTACTCCATATCCAATTTTTCTACAGTGAATGTGCTCAGGCTTTAAAGTGATTTTTATTTCACTTTGCAGCTATGCAAATTCACTGGTAAGTCACCCAGCCAGCAGGATTAAAATAAAAGAACCCAAAGTATTAAATATTGGACATCCCAGCTTTATTGTAACAGAATTTATCAAGGACGAAGCTATTCTCTGAGAAGAGGTCAACTATAGTAAGCTATATTTTGACTTTCATTGTGTAAAGCATGGCCTCTTGAATTTCAGGGCAACTACCTTGAAAATGCACATATCCTGGTTGTGCCCAGTCAATGACTAATGAAAGTCATTCTCGTTGACAATTCTATTGTCATTGTTTTGTTTGGAATGAATTAGGCACATTGATATGTTGTATTACCAAGAACCAAGAGTAATTTGAGGAGATAATTATGATTTAATTCTCAGAAATTTGCGATTTATGCTATTAATTAATAATAAAAATGGTGTGTGTGTGTGTGTGTGTGTGTGTGTGTGTGTGTGTGTGTGTGAGAGAGAGAGAGGGAGAGAGAGAGGGTGGGGGGCGGGAGAGAGAGTCAGAAAGCTAGTATTTTAATTAACCCACCAAAATAACATTTTAGTGGAGAAGCTAATAGAGATATTTTTGGATTCGGGGGTAGAAATTCCAGGAGGTAAGAATCCATGTGTCAGCGAACTGCGTATTTACAACCTCTTGATCCTCATGTATCATTCTAGTAAGAAGAAAATTACCTACATAGACGTAGCCTGTAGGACATAAAGTATACCCGACTGGTTTATCAAGTATTAAATATAAAGCGGCACAATTTCTCGACTTTCAAATTTCTCATTTAATGGAAAAAATAAGCACTCATTTTAATCTAATTCTTGAGAATCCTAACTGCCTGAAAAGGACAACCATATTTGTTTGATTTATGAATCAAGAGATAGAAATTCACCTATGACGTTAATTTTAGCCCATTACTGGCCTGGGCTTGATTAAAAGCAGATATACAACCTTAGCTATCTCCCGCACTTGACTGTACAGTCAACTAGTTAGTTGTTGATATTAAATACTTGATTCTTCATTTAAAATCATATTCATTCAAACTATGGAAATCTGCAATTTTTTTCTTTATTTGCAAAGGAAGCAAAATGTATTCTCTGGTCAAATAATGAACATTCATTCAGACAGGTAAAACAAAGTAACAGTGATCTATGTAGATCAATGTTATTTTTTATTTAACTTTTAGATTCAGAAGAAACGTGGTGTATCTAAACATCAGTAAACCCATCACTAAGGTTCTATATTATGGCATTTGATTACCTACCTGCATCACATCATAAGGATGTCTGGTTCCACTTGGTGGTTTGATCTTTGCTTTTAGATGAACGCAGAATGCAATACTATATCTGAGGAATTGAAGGCACTCTGTTAGGGCATGAACATTTTTTGATATATCTTAGGTTATATGTCACTGCCCAGTAATTATTCCATACAGGAATTAAGGGAACATTGACATACGTTTGCATTTTACTACCCTTAATGTAGCTATCTTAATCTTTAGTCTTTAAATATAGACACCAAGGTGGAAATTTAGATAGAGATTGATGATCACACTTCACTAGAGATCTCTTTAAGCATACCTGACCTCCACCTTAATCTTATTTATAATTAATACAATTACAATTAACATATAAAGTTAGTTTGATGACTAGTAGTTTAACTCAATTTAATTAACTTAAAAAAAAATTTTTTTTTTTTATTGAGTTTAGAGAGAAAGGAAGGGAGAGGGAGAGAGAGATAGAAACATCAACGAGAAAGAGCATTGATTGGCCGCCTCCTGCATGTCCCCCACTGGGGATTTGGCCCACAACCTGGGCATGTGTCCTGGCCGGGAATCGAACCGGTGAGCTCTTGGTACATGGGTCAACACCCAACCGCTGAGCCACACCGGCTGGGCTAATTAACTTTTTATAATCAAACAACTTTTATAAAGCCCTTAGATTAAAATACATTCTCACAGACAATAATGTGGTGATGGCCAGAGGGAGGGGATAGGGCTGGGTAAAGGGGGGAACATACGGGACATCTGTAATAGTGTCAACAATTTAAAAAATATATATATGTTCTCTTATTGATCCTCAATGTTTTCTTACAAAACACGTTCATTCCCTGACTTTGCCTTATCTGTTCTTGGCACTAACTTTTTCAATCACTCAGACTTAAAAAGCTTTGATGTATTCCTTCCTCTTTATCTTCACTTTCCAAACTAAAGTTCAGACTTTTCTGTCTTGCATTCTCTTTACTTTGCAATCCTTCTTCCTGTACCTCGTACCAGTTAACAAAATCACTGAAAGAACTGCTTCCTCCATGATGCTCTTTCTAATACCATTATCTACAATTTCATTCTTTGGTATTCCCATAGCATTAACTCTTTTTTTTGGTCAACCTATTCAGTGGATTCAGTGTATCACTTATCTTGTATAAGTCTTGTCTTATCTCCCCCACTATATAGACTTAACTCAATGTAAAGCTACTCTATTATATAAACCTAACATAGTACTTTACACACTACAGGTACTTAAAAATTAATCAACTGGATTGGATGGATGGATGGATGGATGGATGGATGAAAGGGGATGGAGTATCCTGATGAAGCACATTTTCCTTAAGTAAATACAGAATATGAAGCACCTCTGAACTGTGCTGTCCAATGTGGTAGTTACTAGCTACCTATGGCTATCAAAATTAAAATGAAATAAAATTAATAATTTGTTTTCTCAGTTTCACTAGCCACATTTTAAGTGGTGAATAGCCACATTGTCTACCATATTGGACCATGCAGATATAGAATATTTTTTATCACGGGAAGTTCTATTAGATAATGTTGCTCTAGAAAGAAACAAAGTCTCTAGAATTCTGGGACGGTCATGATCATGAAGTCATTTCTCATATTAAAAAACAGAATTTAAGGCCATTTACAATGTAAACAATTTTATCCCCTAAAGAGGACATTTATAGCACTATCATTCCAATCACATTTTCATTTAAATTATAATTTTATCACCACCAATATAACTCTCAATATATAATATAAATAAGTAGAAATTTGCCATATTTTCCACATAAATATGCTTTAAATAATTTAGCAGATGATTTCATTAGAATTAAGAATGCAGCAGTGTAAGCTGGCTTTTCAAAATTTAAAAGCTTCTTGTATTCTAAAGCCTTGAAGTACCTTGCCAACATACCCTATCTCCAAAAATATGTGGACATTTTGTTTTTTAATCCAAGAGAGATCCATAAAATCATATTGAAAACACACTTTATATGCCTTGCTTCCCCTTTTCCAAAATCTGAAATTGTGTGAAAAATCATTAACCATTTCTTCATTTGTAGCTATTACAGCAAATTAGAGGATCCAGCCATATAATGATGGACCTCTGTCACGTATTATCTACTTGTTGAATTTAGATTTGTGGTTTCTTAAAATCCAACTCAAAGTGTTTGACCTACTACAGGAAAACTCTTTTGTGAATAAGAAGGATTCCATAGCCCGGCTGGTATGGCTCAGTGGTTGAGCATTGACCCATGCACCAAGAGATCGCTGGTTCGATTCCCGGTCAGGGCACATGCCCAGGTTGTGTTCCCGATCCCCAGTGGGGGGCATGCAGGAGGTGCCAATCGATGTTCTCTCTCATCGATGTTTCTATCTCTCCCTCTCCCTTCCTCTCTCTCTAAAATCAATTTAAAAAAATTTAAAAAGAAAATAGGATCTACTTAAAAAAAAAAGTTAACAGTAAGAATGAGGGAGGGGAAAGGGAAAGCTAATATTTCAATATACTGGCTGGTATCATGTGGAGAGAGAGATAAAACAACATAAAAAAATTCCACAGATTACAGTAAATATTTCTACTTGCTTGGATGACTACATATGTCATCCATATATTGTCAATTTCTAAAGAATCAGTTATGAGAAAGGTACAACACTACAGCCATACTGATGGTAACCCAAGGTCCTTTTGGATTACCCTGAGATGTTCTTAGGTCCATTAGTTATTCATGTACTGATAAATAACAGAAGTACCTATTGTCAGAACAAATAACTTTTCTGTGGACTATGAGCACCCTGAGTAGAGGGATAGTTCTTTATTTTTGCATTGCCAATGCTTGGTACATGGAAAATACTCAATGAGTATATACCGAACAAGCAAACAAGAGGTTATTCTAATGAATAATATATGGAATTTCTTGAAATGGTAAGATGATGATTCAATTAAATGAGCTAGTGATATATCCCCCCAATCTCCAGTTAAATGAATAAAAGTTATTTAATAGTCTATGCAATTAAACAAAATTTGAAATAATGTTCAAAGTGTCATGGGAGGTTTTATTTTCAAAAGGAATTCAACTTTGTAATTTTTTAACATGTCCTCGAATGTAAACTTCACCTTCTCACAGTATTTTTGAGATGCTAATACAATATAGTTTATATTTTAAAATAATGCATTTAAGTTTTTTTGTCACAAATTCTCATTCTCAGTTTCTCTCTTCCATGTGACAGAAGAAAAAAAGAGTAAAGTATGTGCCATCCCCCCCATATTTTTTTTATTGATTTTTAGAGAGAGAGAGGCAGAAGAATGAGAAAGAGAGTGAGGCAGAGAGAAACATCGATTTGTTGTTCCACTTGTTTATGCATTCATTGGTTGATTTTTGTATGTGTCCTGACCGGAGAGCCAACCTCAAACCTTGGCGTATGGGGGACAACACTCCAACTAACTGAACTACCCAACCAGGGCTCAGTCACTTTAATCTTTACTTGGGGAAGAAAAGATTTAAACAGCCTTCTTTCACTTTTTTTTTTTTAATTAATTTATTTTTGTTACAGATGTTTCTCCTTTTTCCCCCAGACATCCTCCTCCCGATCCTGCCCCCCGACCCCACCAACATTGTTGTCTATGTCCATTGGTTACGCACTCATGCATATAAGTTCTTTGGTTCATCTAATTCCTACCCCCCCCCCCCGCCCCTCTCCTCTGAAGTTTGTCTGTCTGAACTGTACTCCTTTCTATGTCTCTGGGTCTGTTTTGTTCATCAGCTTATTTTGTTCATTATATTCCACAAATAAGTGAGATCATGTGGTATTTGTCTTTCTCTGATTGGCTTATTCCTCTTAGCATAATGCTCTTCAGGTCCTACCATGTCATCTCAAAGGATCAGAGATATCTCTTTCTTACAGCTGCATAGTACTCCATTGTGTATATGTACCATAGCTTTGTTATCCACTCATCTATTGACGGATGCTTGGGCTGTTTCCAGATCTTAGCAATTGCAAATAGTGCTGCTATGAACATAGGGGTACATATATTCTTTCTGACTGGTGTTTCAGGTTTCTTAAGATATATTCCTAGAAGTGGGATCACTGGGTCAAATGGCAGTTCAATTTTTAATTTTTTGAGGAAACACCATATTGTTTTCCATAGTGGCTTCAAACAACAAGTGCTGGCGAGAGTGTGGAGAAAAGGGGACTCTAGTACACTGCTGGTGGGAATGCAGACTGGTGCAGCCACTATGGAAAGCCTTCTTTTACTTTAAAAAATATTAAAGTATAATTGGTATACAATATTGTATACATTTCAGGTGTACAACATAGTGATTTGATATTTATATACATTATTATATGATCATGAATAGTCCATTAACCACCAATCACCTTGCAAGGTGATTACAATATTATTGATTTTATTCCCTATTTTGTACACTATATCCTTGTGATTTATTTATTTTATAACTGGACGTTTGTATCTCTTACTGCCCTTCACTTTTGTCATCCATCCCCCTGCAGGGGTTGGGAACCTTTTTTCTGCCAAAGGCCATTTTGATATTTATAACATCACTCTCGGGCCATACAAAATTATCAACTTAAAAATTAGCCTGCTATATTTGGTCAGACTAATTTGGTGAGGCATGTGATGTTAGCTGGTATTGATTTCTTGGGCTTTATAGGGAGAGGACAGGACGTTCCCCACCCCTGCCAAGGTCAGCTTTAGCTCAAGGGCTTTCTTCATCATTTTGGGCTTCTAATCCCTTCTTTTACTCTTTTTGGTCATTATTTTCATTATTCCCTTCCATTATCTCCATTACTTCTCTGTCTCTTCTCATCATTCTCTTCAGGTACTGAAATCCACTCTCAGTAGTACTCTGGGCCACCCATATCCATCAAATCTCCCTACACCTTCCCTGTACCCAGTCTTGCAACTCTCCAATTCATTGAAGTCATTCTCGGTTCTACTACTGTTTTGCCAAATTCCTCACTATACTTTTGAGCTTCTGTAATTCTTCCATGTTTCTACCCCCTCCTTAGGGTCCGTATCTCCTTCGCTCTAATTTCTGCCAATTAGTTTTCATCCATCATTGTCCTTCCTAGACTCTATGAATACTTCTTATTCTCCTTGTCCATTAACAATCCTCAAAATCATTCCTTGCCTCTCCTTAGTAGCCCCATTCTTTTTAAATTTAATTTTTACTTTCCATTACAGTTTATATGCAATATTATTTTGAATTGGTTTAGGTGTACAGCATAGTGGCTAGATAATCATATACTTTACAAAGTGCTCCCCCCGCCGATATTTCCAGTACCCACCTGGCACCATACATAATTATTACAATGCTATTGACTGTCTTCCTTATGCTGTACTTTACATCCTCATGACTATTCTGTAACTAACAATTTCTACTCCTTAAACTTTTCACCTTTTCCACCCACTCCCCCAACCCCCTCCCATTTGGCAACCATCAGTCTATTCTCTATATCTGTGAGTCTGTTTCTATTTTGTTTGTCAGTTTATTTTGTTCTTTAGATTCTGCCTATGAGTGAAATCATATTGTACTTGTCTTTCTCTGACTGATTTATTTCACATATCATAATACCTTCTTGGTCCATCCATGCTGCTTCAAATGGTAAGATTTCATTCTTTACTATGGCCAAGTAACATTCCATTATATATATATATATATATATATATATATATATATATATATATATATATATATACATACACACACACACACACACACACATACATATACCACCACTTGTATATCTACTTGTCTATTGATGAGCACTTGGACTACTTACATATATTGGCTATTGTAAATAATGCTTCAGTGAACATAGAGGTGCATATATTTTTTCTAATTAATGTTTTGGGTTTCTTTGTATATATACCCAGAAGTGGAATCACTGGGTCATAAGGCAGTTCCATTTTTAATTTTTTGAGGAAACACCATACTGATTTCCACAGTGACAGCACCAGTCTGCATTCCCACCAGTAGTGCACGAGGGTTCCCTTTTCTCCACATCCTCACCAACACTCGTGTATTGATTTATTAAAAACAATCATTCTGACAGGTATGATGTGATGTCTCATTATGGTTTAATTTGCATCTCTCTGATGATTAGTGACTTTGAGCATCCTTTCTGCCATCTGTATGTCCTCTTTGGAGAAGTGTCTATACAGGTGTTCTGCTCAATTTTAATTGGATTATTATTTTGTTTGTTTGCTTTTTGGTGTTGACTTGTCTGAGTTCTTTATAAATTTTGGATATTAAACCTTTATTAGATGTATCATTGGCAAATATCTTCTCCTATTCATTATGTTGTCTTTTTGTTGTGTTGATGGTTTCCTTTGCTGTACAAAAGCTTTTTAGTTTGATGTAGTCCCATTTGCTTACTGTTTATAGTATCCTCCTTCTTTTCAAGTTTTCTCTACAGCCACTTTCATATCCTCTGCTCCTCATTTACAAACAGCTTGAGTTTACAAACTGCTGTGAACAAAACAGTTTGTAGTTTAATCATGGCCAGTTTGATTTAATTTTATTTTTTATTGACCATTACCATTCATATGACATTTTAATGACCTGTTATTTTTACCAAGCTTGCTTTCAACAAAGGGTCCTTTGACAGATGATTGGATAATGAAGATGTGGTGCATATGTACAATGGAATACTACTCAGCCATAAGAAATGATGAAATACTGCCATTTGCAACGACATGGATGAATCTTGAAAATACACTAAGTGAAATAGACACAAATGTCAAGAACCATATGATTTCACTCATTTGTGGGATATAAAACTGAAAGCAACAAACGAACAAACAAGGAAAACAAAAATTCATAGACACAGACATAGACACATGGTGGTTACTGTAGGGAAGGGGAATGAGGGTCGTAATGGGTAGAGGGGGTCAAATAGAAAGTTAATAAAACCAAAACGCATTGCTCCAAAACTTGCCTGACTGCCTTCTTCACAGTTGTCCTATTTTTACTACAAGTCTCTTAAGTATTTACATTTATCCTTACTCTGATGCTTACTTAGATATCCTCCCAGTGATGTTAACCTGCAAGAGTTTCTTAGAGGAAATTAGTCCTGAAATGTCCTGAAGTAGATGATGACCTTGGATGACCAGATAATTGGAAATGTTGTGGGTAGAGAGTGGGTGTTGGTTTGGCTGAAGAGGGGAATTCAATGGGGAAGACATATGTTGAAAGCAACTGATAAGGACCTCAAATGCTAGGCCTGAGAGTTTAGATTCTATACATTTTAATAGGCAACACATTTAGTTTTTTTTTTTTTTTTTTAATTTACTTGTGTTTTTTTTTTTTTTTTTTTTTTGGTTTGGTTGTATATAATGTTTTACAAAACAATATTTATTTTCTAACACCAAAAAGAGATAAAAATATTCCATTAAAAAAGTAATGGATGGACACATAATATATTTGGAAATGCTTTGTTTTTAAAAAAATAATTCTAAAAATAACATTCTTCTGAATTAAAAAAAAAAGAGGTGGAGGTTTAACAGTTTCTCTTGAAAATTAACACCTGTGATTAGTGGAAAAATTGGAAGGTGCAATGTTGTAGTTGTCAGCTGTAACAGATTTGAATTATTCTAAAGTGATCAACTTTACCGAATTTGAATTTTTATCATTTTCAATGCAAAATCATCGTGTCACATTTGACTTGGAAATCGTATTTCAAAAATCACGTGGTTTTGTTAGATGTGTTGGTTTCAATATTTTCAACACAGTGCTGGATTACAGGGCTTCAAGATGTATTACAATTGTCCAACTAAAATAGCTCCCTCCTTTCCCTAACTTATACTTGTTCTTAAAAACATTCAAATATTAATTAAAATCAACCAATGAGTCAATATATGTTTTCTATTTACTCAAAGGAATAAATTGGTCAACTTAAGCATTTCAAAACTAGTCATAATATCTAAAAATAAAGGTCATTTGTGATCAAGAGTTGTAAAATTTTGACAGGAAATTCTGTTATCCAAAAAAAAATAATAATAATAATAAAACACAAAACCTTGAAAAAGGAAAATTATCATTAAAATATTCTTTTAAAAACAAGGTTTCCATTGTAAATTATATTTTATAAGTACTTGTTGCCAAACTAGAAACAACCATAAAATCACTATCTACTGAAAACCAGGCATGTAGTCTTTAAACCTAATAGATATAATCTGAAACCAGTTAAAACTGTGTGAAATATATAGTTGATGACAGGAAGACATTTTGACTTTACATATGCAATTGTGGCATCAAATTCTTTAAAGCTGTAACATTGTTCATAATTGAGATTCATCATGCAAATGAGTAAGGATTTATGAATGAAGCTTATTTCAATGCCAGAACAAGAAAGAATCTTAGAGGAGAACTTGAACTTGACTCACCTTAATGAGGAAAATAAGGCACAGAGTGATTAAATGACTTCTCCAAAGTCATAGCTACTTGAAGGCAGAGTTAATACTAGAATTCATGTCCAATTTTTTCCCACAAGATTCGACTTACTTGTCTTTGTGAGTGAGGGTAGGATAAACAAACACTTTTATTTTCTTTAGTTTAATAATAACAACAGCAACAATTACAAACAAATACAGTAATTATTGTGGTTATAGGAACTAACTGTTATAAGTGCTTTACATTATTATCTCTGTTTTATACTGAGAACACAGAGAATGTTAAAAACTTGCATAAAATTACAGAGCTAATAAGTGGTCGATCACAGATTCCAACTAGGCAATCCGTCTCCATAGTTCATGCTACAAAATCTTAAATAAAGTGTTTTTTTTATTTTATTTTTATTTTGCCAGGGCAGTTGATGTTTGGATATAATAACATTTTATAATTTTAATTTTTAAATAAGGTATAATAATTTTTATAACTTTGATTTTTTAAGTAGGGAAATCAATAATTGTCTCAGTGTCCATGACAAATGTACTTAGCAATAGCTTTGAATGAATGGTTTGTTTTAGTGTTTGTGAATCCCTAAATGAATGATTTATCTGAAGTCATCAGTGCTGGTCATTAAAACAGTTGCAGGAATGGATCTATATGGAGTCCTTTAGTTCATTCTTGTATATGGAACATTTTCACTTATTTTTCAAACTAGAAAAGCAAACCAAAAGTATATTTAAATAATGCCTCTAAGAAATGCCTTCTTTTTCTGAACATGGTGGAATTAGCTATCAACTAATTTTTTTTCATACACTTGATAATGACTAATTAAGCAGAAATGATTTTACATTTTCTCATGAATATGGCCCACAGCACAGAAATAAAAGTGCTATTTTTTTTTCTAGCTTGATTTTATCTCTGGACTCAATTGCTAGTTTCAAAATAATATAGGGTAAAATCTTACCCTATAAAAGAGAGCATGTTTTGACATTGATATGTTTACATATTGACACATGGGAAAGAAATATGGACAAGTACATGAAAAACAATTAGAGTAACATTATATAGTGGATGTGGAAAAGATAAAAAATCAATACCTAATGCACAACATACCCATGTAAATGTACTATTTTATGTATATAAATTTTGAAATCTATCATAAAAATTTAAATGACATTAAAATATTAGATCTTCCTCCACACATTCCTTTCAGTTGTCACATTTTTAAAAATAGAATTAAAAAAAAAGAAAATAGCCCAGCAGGTGTGGCTCAGTGGTTGAGCGTTGACCCATGCACCAAGAGGTCACCAGTTCGATTCCCGGTCAGGGCACGTGCCCAGGTTGTGGGCCTGATCCCCAGTGGGGGGCTGCAGGAGGCGGCCAATCGATGTTCTCTCTCATCGATGTTTCTATCTCTCTCCCTCTCCCCTTCTCTCTAAAATCAATAAAGAAAAATAAATAAATAAATAAAATTTAAAATAACTGCTTCAGACGAAATAGGAATTTTAAGAAAAAAAGGGACTAGGAGCAAGGCTGGATATGTCATAGGGAAACTGAAGGAATTCATTCTATTTCAGTGGGTAATGGCCGTTACTGGGTGTATAATTCACTTTGTCTACGCTCTTTAACTCTCAGAGCCTTTTCTTTATTACACATTACTTCTTTATTAAAGTTTATATATAAATACATAAAAAGAAAAATCAGCCTCATTGATTAAGACTGTACCCAGCACTGTGGAGAACTTGGAAGGGTGAAGTCCGCACAAAAACAGAAATATGAGGAAATTTGTAAACAAGCAGCCAGGGCATATCAGTGCTCTAACTGTGTGCTCAGAATGAAGAGAACACTGTGGACCTGAGGACTACAGAGAAGAATTAAGAGTAAAATGCTAATTAGATATATTAGAAAACAGCAGCTTGCATTGCATTGTTCTACATTATAGGTACTTATTTATAGTATGCATGCATTTCTGATATAAAGCAAGATAAACTCACACAATTGTCTATTAGGATATTTACAATATACCCTTCAGTTTCCTGTGAGAAGGTTTGAATAATAGATTATTTCTATTATGCATTATATTCCTAATACTTTTAGTATGATGGTGGTAAATCAGGAGAACGTTGTGAGTACTCCACACTTCTATTGACTCTGCCCAATATACTAAAAACTATCAAGTGGGTAATTGTATTGGTATATTATCTCATATTAATTTTAGTGTCTCTGATACAGTATATTTATTTATATAGCATTTCTCGTAGGTTTTATTGAGATCATATTATGTTTTATGAAAATAATTCAATGTAAGATGCTATTTATTTATAACCATAAAACTGCACATTTTTTGTCTCAAAATCTCAAGCAGTGTGATTCCTAATTTAAACTCAGAGGAAATTTAATTGTTTCTCCTTGAGTGAACAGGTTACCAATCTCTTAAAAATATTCGCTACCTAACGGTTTCAAGATTTACTATAATAAAATAATATTCGCTCCTAAATTATTCAGAAGTAAACTTGACTGCATCAATTTATTTCATCGTTTTTTCCATCCTCTGCCTATGAATTGGGGGCCCCAGGCATCATTTCACATTTCTGGGTCTATGCAGAGCTCAAGATTCTTTTCCTCTTGCTCTGGATCAGTACTGTCCAATAGAACTTTCTGTAGTTATAGAAATGTTCTATAATCTGCACTGTCCAATACTGGAGTCTTTAACCACATTTGCCTGTTGAACACCTGAAGTGTGGTTAATGCAAGTAAGCACTTGAATTTTTAATTTCATTTCATTTTAATTTTTATAGCTACCTCTGGCAAAGCTACCATATTGAACTGCACAGCTCCAGATGTTTATTTATAGTCAAAATATGACTATCCTGGCCCTGGCCACTTTGGCTCAGCGGCTAGAGCGTCGGCCCGCGGACCAGAGAGTCCCGGGTTCGGTTCCCGCTAAGGGCACGGACCTCGGTTGCAGTTTGTCCCCGGCCCCGGTTGGGGTCGTGTGGGTGGCAACCATTCGATGTGTCTCTCTCACATCGATGTAACTCTCTCTCTCTTCCTCCCTCTCTCCCTCCCGCTCTATCTGAAAATAAATGCAAAAATGTCCTCAGGTGAGGATAAAAAATAAATAAATAAATATGACTATCCTGTGCAAAAAGTGACTTCTTTTTTCAGAGCATAATCATGCTTGCTTTTAAATGATTATTCCTGTGCTGTTTTTAATATCAAGTCCTGACCCAAATTAATTTTACCATGAAAAGCACCATGAGCCTTTATTTTCCATGGGTGTCAGTTTACAGAAAGAATCAATGCAGCGTGTGACCTCAGTTTCCTAGAATGGGCGCCAATTATAGCAAGTGTGAAATAGTTCTGGTTATGAGAACTCATTCTTTGATCTCCATTAAGGATTTGAATATCTTTTTTTACAGATTTTTAAAATTGATTTTTAGAGAGAGAGAGAGAGAGAAACATCAGTGTGAGAGCGAAACATGGGTTGGCTTTCTCTTGCACGCCCCCTGCTTGGATCGAACCCTCAACCCAGGCATGTGCCTTAACTGGGAATCAAACCAGCAACCTTTAGGTGCAGAGGATCATGTCCATCCAGTCATCTGAGCCACATCAGCTAGGTCTTGAATATCTTTGAAAAGGAAACAAAATCTTTCGGTAATTCTAGTATTTCTTGCAATAATAAGAAAATTTCAGGACAATATTATACAGTTATCATCTATATAGGAATTGGAACATATCTGAGATGGGACAGTGGCAATGCTCACCCATTTCACACTGTATTTCAAGTTGAAATCATCACAGTAAGTTGTACTTGTAATTCTAAAAAAACAAATATTTTGGGAGGTAAAGTAACACAATAATTGGGACCTCCAGTACCTAATAGGAAAAATGATGTCTTCATTTTCCTTCTTTGACAAACTCTTTTTCTTTTCTTTCTTTTTTTTTTAATCCTCACCTGAAGACATTTTTTGCGTTTATCTTCAGAAAGAGCAGGAGGGAGAGAGGGGAAAGGAGAGAGAGAAACATCGATGTGAGAGAGACACATCGAGTGGTTGCCATCCACACGACCCCAACCAGTGACCCCAACCGGGGCCGGGGACAAACTGCAACTGAGGCACGTGCCCTTAGCGGGAACCGAACCTAGGTCTCTCTGGTCTGCAGGCCGTCGCTTTAACCGCTGAGCCAAACTGGCCAGGGCACAAACTCTTTTTCAAAACCAATGTGAAATCTAGTTTTCAGAAGATACATTTAAGTGTTTTGTTTTGTTTTTTTGCAAACTTTCATAAATAAAGTTAAAACTATTTTCATTAGCAGTGCAATAGATAAATTAATTTAAAAAAGTGCAATAGGTAAATTAAGAAAAATAATTATCTTTTGGTGTCCACATGCATTAGCTTTGGGACTTTGTAAAAGTACTTCATTTTGGGACTGCTTTAATATGAGAGCAACTGACCCCGGCACTTCCATTTCGACTAATGTTTAATGTAATGGCATTTCAATTGGCTTTTTTTTTAATTAACTTTAAAAAATTTTAAATTACTTTATGTTCAATATTATTTTGTATTAGTTTCAGTTGTATAATATAGTTGTTAGCCAAACACACATTTTACAAATTGTTCCCTCTGATATTTTCAGTACCCAATGGGCACCATACATAGTTATTATAATATTACTGACTATATTTCCTGTGCTGTACGTTACATCCCCATGACTGTTTTGTAACTTCCAATCTGTACTTACTGTGGAAAACAGTATGGAGTTTCCTCCAAAAAATTAAAAATGGAACTGCTGCCTGGCCGGTGTAGCTCAGTGGTTGTGTGTCGACTCATGCACCAAGAGGTCACCAGTTCGATTCCTGGTCAGGGCACATGCCCAGGTTGTGGGCCCGATCCCCAGTGGGGGGCATGCAGGAGGTGGCCAATCGATGTTCTTTCTCATCGATGTTTCTATCTCTCTCTCGCACTCCTTTCCTCTCTCTCTAAAATCAAAAAAGAAAAAAAATAATAATGGAATTGCCTTATGACTCAGCAATTCCACTTCTGGGTATATATCAACTGGCATTTTTTTTCCTTGAAACTCTGTGCACTCACATATACACAAGAACATGAAGATTATTATTTTAATCATAAACATGAAGTATCTCATGAATATCTCAAAGTTAGGGTTTAGCTATTGCTTGCTGGTTCCAAGGGCAAAACTATCCAACTCTGTGAAGTTGGACCTTGTATATTCTTGATTTCCCATTTGACAGTTACTTAAAGTCACTGTTAATGCACTGCTTGATTTATTAAAAGGAAGCATAAAATTCGTATAATCTGCTAGTCTATTATTGTATAGAAGGAAGACTGTTTATCTGTGAGAAAGCATGGAGTATGTGAATGAAGGCTACTGAGGCAAGAAATCACTTTTAATAATTTTTATGAACCTGAGTGAGATCTGTGGTAATCCAAAGTGAGAAACAGGATAAAAGGGAAAATAAAGCCACAATTTTTTTTTTTAATCCTCACCTGAGGATGTTTTTCCATTTATCATCAGATGGAGTGGGAGGGGTGGGGGGAAAGAGAAACATCGACATGAGAAAGACACATCGACTGGTTGCCTCCCGCATGACCCGACCAGGGCCGGGGAAGAGGCGCAACTGAGGTACGTGCCCTTGACCGGAATCGAACCCGCGATTCACTGGTCCATGGGCCAGTGCTCTAACCGCTGAGCCAAACCAGCCAGGGCAAAAACCTACAATTTTAAATAAGAATCTATAAGTATTTTGAAAACACACAAGATTAGAATTAATTTAAATATCACTTTATTTCTAGTTGGAAAAACTGCTTGCCTAAGAATAACTTAGTGTAGTTTGTAATGAAAATACCGGCAGGAGAAGATTATGTTTAAAATATACTCATCAGAAAAATGTAGGCCTTTTAATAAAACAGAATGCATGAAATAAAGAACACTCCAAGTTGTTTTATAACACATCTCTTACTTCTTGGAGTCTTTGCCAGTCCTTGTAGTGATGTGATCTTGAAAAGAAAGAGTTTAAAACAAAAGAATTATAAACCCAAAGATCTAATAAACAATCCTTAAACATTTGTTATGTATTTGGCATAGTGTCCATCCACTGCTAAACTAAATATAAAGGCCTACTGCCCAGCTGGTGTGGCTCAGTGGTTGAGCGTCGACCCATGCACCAAGAGGTCGCCAGTTCGATTCCTGATCAGGGCACATGCCCAGGTTGTGGGCCTGATCCCCAGCGGGGGGCATGCAGAAGGCGGCCAATCGATGTTCTCTCTCATCGATGTTTCTATCTCTCCCTCTCCCTTCCTCTCTCTCTAAAATCAATAAAGAAAAATTATAAAAAAATAAAATATAAAGGCCTACTAATAAATGTTGCTAAATATCTAAAATAATTCATTTGCATTCAGAGTAAGGACCTACACTACAAAATATTATGGATCTGTACTATTGTTTCAATTTAAAGCATATTTTATGGAAGATGAATTTTATACCCAAGTTTTTATTTTTGAAGAGGTAAATCTTCATGTATTCTGTAGGATTTTACATATAAAAATCCCACCTTTTATTGCCCATTTGGTACATTTTGAAAGATACTAATACTATTGAAACAAGACCCAACAGACCTTGTCTAAAATTAGGATTTCTCTAACATAGCAACGTGTTTTTGAATGCCCAAATTGGAGTGTGAATGATTACTATTACATTTATATTTGGAATTGAAATGAGTTAAGACAAAGTTGAAATAACTCACAGGTTTGAGGGATATTGGTAAATCAACAAATAATTTTTATGTATTAACTTAGAAAAAATAGAAAGCAAAATTAGTAGAAACACTAACATGTATAATTTGTCTTTGTATGCACTATTTGTAAATACATTTGAATTGTATGTGTTATAGACATGATTCTTTCCTGAAAGCCACGCTGAACTCATAATATGAATTTATCGTACAAATTAAGAACAGACAAGAAGTGGTGTTTCATTTAACTATAAATGTTAATTCAGTTTTTCAAACCAGAATTATGCATAATTATTTTCTATCCTAAATTTATTAAGATGTGGCCTGTATATGTCCCATTATGGTTCAAATGTTTTTCTATCCTTTGTTCATTGATGTCATTTTTTTGTTTTGTTTTGTTAATCCTCACTTGTGGGTATTTTTCCATTAATGTTTAGATAGAGTGTAAGGGAGAGAGGAAGAGAGAGTGAGAAACATCAATGGGAGAGAGACACATTGATTGGTTGCCTCCTGCACGACCCCTGACCGGGGCCTAGGATCAAACCTGCCTCCCAGGTACGTGCCCTTGACCAGGAATCGAACCAACGTCCATTTGGTCCGTGGGCCGACGCTCTAACCCCTGAACCAGACCAGCCAGCGCCACTGATGTCATTTTTAATTTGCCATCCAGTTTGTTTTGGTTTTGAAATGACACAAAATGAAAGTCACAGTAATAATATTAAAATATGGGGAAAAGAATAAGAATTTTAAAAAGAAGGGATTTTTTTTGCTGAACCTTTAGTCTGAAGCACCTATTATTAAGCAGTTGATACATGAAGTAGCAAGATTGGTTTTAAAAAATTGCTACATCGTTATTGCTTAGTGTTCTATGATGTGTATGTAGCTACTAATTGTGGATTAATGTCACCCTAAAGTCATGGTACCAGGAAGAACTTAAATTCTCCCTGGGTGAATGAATGAAGCTATTAAGGAAGAAAGTCCTCTCCCTGTTCTTTGGAACAATAAGTGATAGACACTATTCATTTTCTGATAACTAATATCTTACTTTGATTCATTTTTCAGACTATCAACTGGATCTAGCTTCCAACCACCATTTCCAAGATTATGGTGGTATATTTTATTTGCTTTTAACTGTTGTTGTTATTACATCATGATTGTGATAAATAAGCAGCTGACACAAATGAAAATTCTACTAAGTCCTCACAGGAATGAAAGTAATAATCATTTATCCTTATATATCTAAAAATCAAAATAAGTTATTTAACAAACTCACAGCAAAGTCATGAATTTATACCATTTGTTTATTCTGAAAACATGATCATCTAGAAGACTTACAGGGTATGAAATTAATGCCTATTTGATATAAAATTTTAACATATAAATAATTGCCCACAGATTCAGATGTAGCATATAGTTGTTATAAAGGTTAAATGAAATAACTGATTTGAAATCACTTAGAGCAGTAAAATGCTACACAGAATGGAAATTATCCTTTTACCTTTGGTGAATCTAAGATTTATTTAGTATGATAATATGACACTTAATGACCAAATATATCAACATAATTAATAGATACTGAAGTAATCATGATTAAATTCACCCCAAAGTGATAAAAATTTTTGTCATATAGAGTATGATTCTTTCTTGAATAACCTTTAATACCATATTAGAAATTCTCCTTAAATCATCTATCAAAAATTCAGAATAATTTGTAGAAAAGAACAACCTTCCTAAAGTATATATATTTTAACTCATCTTTATTGTTGAATGTATTACAGATGTTCCCCCCTTTTTTTCCCCATTGACCCCCACTCCTTCCTTCCTTCCCCACACTATTGTCAGTGTCCACTGGTTATGCATATATGCATAGAAGTTCTTTGGTTTATCTCATCCCGCTCTCCCTCCTCCCTTCCCTTTGAGGTTCATCAGTCTAACAACCAATTTGTACTTCTTAATTCCTTCATCTTTTTCACCCATCCCCTCAGCCCCCACCCATCTGGCAAGCAACAAAAAGTTCTCTGTATCTATGAATCTGTTTCTGTTCTGCTTGCTCATTTTGTTTGTAGATTCAATTGTTGATAGATATGTATTAATTGCCATTTGATTGTTCATATCTTTGCTCTTCTTCTCTTTCAAGAAGACCCTTCAACATTTCATATAATACTGGTTTGGTGGTGATAAACTCCTTTAGCTTTTTCTTGTCTGGGAAACTGTTGATTTGTCCACCAATTCTAAATGATAGCTTTGCAGGATAGAGTAATCTTGGTTGTAGGTCGTTGCTTTTCATCACCTTGAATATCTCTTGCCATTCCTTTCTGGCCTGCAAAGTTTCTTTTGAGAAATCAGCTGACAGTCTTATGGGAGCTCCTTTGTAGGTAACGGACTGCTTTTCTCTTGCTGCTTTTAAGATTCTCTCTTTGTCTTTAATCTTTGGCATTTTGATGATGATGTGTCTTGGTGTGGGCCTCTTCGGGTTCATCTTTTTTGGGACTCTCTGTGCTTCCTGGACTTGTATGTCTGTTCCTTCACCAGTTAGGGAAGTTTTCTGTCATTATTGTTTCAAATAGGTTTTCAATTTCTTGTTCTCTCTCTTCTCCTTCTGGCACCACTATGATGCGAATGTTGGCATGCTTAAAATGGCCCCAGAGGCTCCTTACACTATCCTCATTTCTTTGGATTCCTTTTTCTTTTTGCTGTTCTGATTGGATGTTTTTTGCTTCTTTATATTCCAAATCAATGGTTTGCTTCTTGGCTTTACGTACTCTACTATTGATGCCCTGTAAATTATTCTTTATCTCATTTAGTGCATCCTTCATTTCTGACTGGTCCTTTTTTAATGTTGTTGATGTTCTCACTAAGTTCCTTGGAGGTCTCCTTAAGTTCCTTGAAGGTCTCACTGAGTTCCTTGAATGTCTCACCATGGTCCTTGAGCATCCTTATAACCAGTGTTTTGACCTCTGCATCTGGTTGATTGTTTATCTCCATTTCGTTTAATTCTTTTCCTGGAGTTTTGTTCTTTTCTTTCATTTGAGACATGTTTCTTTGTCTCCTCATTTTGGCTGCTTTCCTGTGATTGTTTCTATGTATTAGGTAGAGCTGCTATGTCTCCTCGGCTTCGTAGGGTGGCCTATTGTTGTAGGTGTCCTGTAGGGTACAGTGGCACAGCCTCCCTGATCACCCCAGCTGGGCCCTCGAGGTGCACCCCTAGTGTTGACTGTACACGCTTCTGTTGTAATTGAGTCTTGATTGCTGTTGGCACATCAATGGGAGGGATTTACTCAGGCTGACCAGCTGCAAGGACTGGCTGTGCCCACTGATCACTGGCCTCTGACTACCTTGGAGGATCAGCTGTGTAGGGGCCCACCACACAGAGCAAGACTTATTTCATCAGGGCTCTGGTACCCACTGAGTCCACTCCTTGAGTGTGTCACTTGTGGAGGTGGTTGGGTGGTGATGTTTCGATGTGGTCTGAAACTGTCCACTGGGTGTGCTGGCTCTGGGGCAAGGTCAGCCTCTGCCTGTGTTCTATCCAGGGCCACCCGGCATAAGCTACAAAGTGATCTGCAGATGGCTGCTTCTTGTGCTGGGCTTGGAGGTGCCCAGGAAAAACCAAGTTGTGAACCAAGGCTGGCTGCTTCTAATACCCGGCTTGGGGCCACTTAGCAAGAGGTATGGGGCTCACTGAGGCCAGATGTTGCTTGTTTGAGAGATTTTAGGAAACTCTGATGCAGGATCCAAGCCAGGCGAATCCTATGATGAAACCACTGGCAACAGCTTGGGTGGGCCCGAAAGTTGGGTGGGGCGGGGCCTCAGGGAATCACCAAGGCGGGGCCAACAGTGTGAGCCAGGTTGCTGGAGTCCCAGATATGGCGGCGTCTCCCCGGCCTCACGGGGGAAGGGCTCACCAAAGGAACATCAGCCTCCGCCAGCATATCTCTCCAGGAGAAAGTCGCCTCTATAGCCCTCTTCCCGAAGCCGAACAGCTCAGTTCTTCCCTGTATGTCTCTGGCACCCCTCAAGCTGCCTCCCCTCCGAGCTTAGAAGGAGTGCGTCTCAGTCGGTGTGCGGGCCCTTTAAGTGAACTTCCTGGCGCTCCGGAAGCCGCACCCTCCCTCCACCTCAGTTCCGGTTGGTTTTCCCAGCCCCAAGTTATGGGACTTCTCTTCCTGGCACTGGAACCCTGAGCTGGGCGCCTGGTGTGGGACGGGACCCCTCACTCCTCAGGGAGGACCTTCACAACCGAGGTATCTCCTGATTTTTATCCGCCACCCGTGGGTGTGGGACCAGCCCGTCCCCTCCGCCCTCCTCCCAGTCTCCATGCGGCTGCTGCTTTAATTCCGTAGTTGTAGGACTTCCATTCAGCTTAATTTCAGGCGGTTTTGAATGATGGTTGTTCTGTAGTTTAGTTGTAACTTTGATGTGTTTGTGGGAGGAGGTGATACCCCGTTTACCTACCCAACATCCTGACCGGAAGTCTTCATAAAATGTCTTATAAGCGCTGTTGGAGCGTTGATTAGGAGCAGATTTATTTATTTATTTTTTTTGGTTCAGATAGAGTGGGAGGGAGAGAGAGGAAGAGAGAGAGAGAAACATCGACGTGAAAGAGACACATCGAGTGACTGCCACCCGCACGACCAACCAGGGCCGGGGACAAACAGCAACCGAGGTCCGTGCCCTTAGCGGGAACCGAACCCGGGTCCCTCTGGACCGCAGGCCGACGCTCTAACCGCTGAGCCAAACCGGCCAGGGCAGGAGCAGATTTGAAACCCTGGTAGAGAACACTGCACTAACTCCTGTGGAGTGTTAGAATGAATCAACAAGATATAGCCCTGGCTGGGTAGCTCAGTTGGTTGGTTGCAGTGTTGTCTGCTACACCAAAAGGTTGCGGGTTCGAATGAGTCAACAAAATGTAAACATTTTAAAGAAGGAAGCAACGCTGATGGAATCCACTTCTTGGAGGAGATTAGACCCAAAGATGAAAATTAGACCCATAAAAAGTAAATGCCATCAATGAGGCCGTTGTGGAAAAAAATTCTGTAAAAATATGTTTTATGGAATTAAAGGACCTTGTTAAGTCTTTCATTTTGACATGAGACATAGAAGTTGGGTACAGACTGACAAACCTCAGAAGAGGGGGTGGAAGGGGAAGGGAAGAGATAAACCACAGAACTCATGCATGTATGCGTAACCATGGACATAGACCACAAAGCTGGGGACGGGGCGGGGTGGGGGGGATCGGGAGGAGTGTGTCAATGGGGGGAAAAAGGAGAAACTACTGTAACAAAAATAAATTTTAAAAAATGAAAAAAATAAAAATATCTTACAGAAAAAAAAAATACACCGGAAGTAGTTAAGTCAAACAGGATGCCAATGCACCTCCCCCACTGTTGTCAGTCTCTTTGAAAGTACTGCTTGTACCAGTTTCTCCAGTTTGTTTTTCTCCAGATTGGTTACTTTTCTTGCAAAGTCCTAGATTCTTTCCTGTCAACCTTAGGAACTACCTGATCGCTTTCCCAGGCTGTGAAAGAAGCTTTGACTGTGCATGAGAACAAGAACATAGAAATGACTAAATTGCGGTTGTTTAATGGTATATTGTTTACTTAAAGAGACATTAATATAATTAGAATGATGGGGGGCAAGTGGAAATAGGATTATGGGCAATACATAGATTTTTAAATTTATTTTCATGTAATACTTAAATTTGTACTATTTTAATAATTTGTGATTGTAGCATGTAATCTATTCATTCGTATAGAATTAATTTAAGTGTATCACAAATTAAACACAGCACTCTAATGAAGGAAATAATAACAAGTATGACGGGGAAATTGTGCCTTGGAATTTTTCTGACAAAGCATTTTAACATCACTTTTGTGGTGTCAACTGTAGAATTGCAGAATAGAGACTTCCCTTACTTACCTTTTTAGGACTAAACTGTTCAGAGACTATGAAATGAACTTAAACTTTTGCTTTTCATATCTTAAAATTTCAGAGTTGCTTCTTTTAGTTCTGTTCTTGCTTTCCTCTAATTGTCATGATTCTGTCCCTCCGACTATGGCTGTTGCCTACCCAACAACTATATTGCCTATAAAAACATGATTTAAACAGCACTGGCAATACTAAAACCTGTAGAAAAATTTAATTCTCTGTATCTGCTTTCATTGTGCTTGTCCTATCAATTTACAAACTAACCTTAAGTTATAGTAGGAGTGGACTATGGAAGAATGTTAAAAAAAAATGAAAGTTATCTTACCATTTGTTGATGAGAGAGAGAGAGAAAATTAGAGCCAAGCAAAGGTATGTGTGTTAGGAATATTTTCCCTGAATATCTGATGTAAATTCATCATGCTTCTCTAAAACCAAGCAGTGACTCTTTATAGTCATATTTAGTAGCTAAATGTCTATATCGGTCATTCAAAGAATTAATCTCAGCATTTAAAAGGAAAACTATTTTAATTTTAAAAATAACAATACATTTTCAATAGGCAATTGCAAGGGTTAGAATCAAATCATGGAGACTGAGGTTATTTAATCATGTATATTTACATTCTGATAGAGGCAGAGTTGAGTTTGTTATGTATTGGTTCAACGCTGAATTAAAGACATATTGGAATATTTGTATTATCATATTTAACCTCTGTAAGGACAAGTATGTTTTTCTGTTTTGTTCACTGATTTATTCTCAGTACCTAGAACAGTGCCTGGAATATTAAAATTGCTTCATAAATATTTGTTGGACAAGTGACTAAACTGTCATGATAGTAATTACTAACTAGCAAGTAAATATTCCTTTCAGGTTTGCAATATGTATTTTCATTTCAGTTCTAGGAATGGAATTGTTTTATTTTTTTCAATTTTTTTCCTGTTTTTTAAAACCTCCAAATGAATTTCCAATGATAAAACAAAGTTTAAAATGTTTTACTGGATGATGTTATTAAATGGCAGAGTGGAACAGATTTAGAATGGCTTGGAAGAGGGGAACTTCTTAGAATTAGGTCACTTTCTGAATTCCTCCTCTTGTGTAGAGATATTGCAACATGCATGCAGTGTTTTTTAAAATGGTCTGTAGTAGTCTTCTGCCAGTTGTAATAATGTGTAATACCTAAGGGTAAGATAAGAATAGAGTGGTAGTTTTAATTCCATTCGGCAGTGTCCCGTTTTTAGTTTTGCTTATGTTTGCGTGGCATTTATAAATTCACACACATAGACACTCATTTTTTCAGATGTCCTAGATTCACAATGTATAGTACACATGTATATGCATATGAACTCATGGTATGTATAAACAGGGTAAATTATTCTCACATTCATAAAGGAATATAAGGCCAGTAATTCACCAGAGAATGAACCTTGAGGTTTCTATGTTATGTAATCCCAATGCTCATCATTGAGCAAATGATGCTAAAAATATCACAGGCAATAGTATTTTTCTGTTGTTTACTAAGGTAGAGAATGTCTTTAGCATTCGCATTGCTTACTATTATACTTAAAATGTTTTGTAAGTGGCACAAATCACTCAACACAGGAAAGTGGTTGAGCTCATAATAAATACTTTTTAAAATCCAGTAATAAAAAATTATAAAGTTATCTGTTTCAGTTTATTAGTTCATTTCTTGATCTAAACCATCTCAATTGTTCTAACAAATGGATTTATTTTATTACTGATTGCAAATAGGAAGGCATCCTTATCTCTACTTTTGTGTTTTTTGACCTGTCCATATGCATATTTTTTAATGCAGATACACAGCTATACATTAGGGAAATTATTTAACATAATACAATGTCTGGCATAATCAGAACATAATATCTATAGCAAGATATATCATTTCATGAGTCCTGTTTTTACTAAAATTTTGTTAATGTTACTGATTACCAATCAATATTGAGAATTTCCTTAATTAGATACCTATGTGCATTAATAGTTTTTCTTAATGGATTTTTAAATCACCATTTGTCAGCTGATCTTTTAAAACTTCTGAATTCAGTGATAGCTGCATTAATCCCTCTTTAATTATAAAAATATAACATCTGATAGGGTTTAATGCAGTGTGATACAGATTTCATTCTGTTTGTATATGTTAACTACAAATAACATCTAATGTTCATGATGCTAGATATTAAAAGATAGTTAATATACCAAATTGAGGCTATATCAAACAAACCTAATTGAGAATAAAACTTGAGAATTAATAAAGGAAAATGAAAAAAGTTGCAACTTTTATTTTAATTTTTTAATGTTTTTATTGATTTTTTTTTTTTTTTTTAGAGAGAGAGGAAGGGAGAGGGAGAGAGAGAATAGAAACATCAATGTGAGAGAGAAACATCGATCAGCTGCCTCCTGCACACGCCCTACTGGGGATTGAGCCCGTAACCTGGGCATGTGCCCTGACTGGGAACTGAACCAGCGACCTCTTGGTCCATGGGATGAGGCTCAACCAACTGAGCCACACTGGCCGGGAGAAAGTTGTACATTTTAAAGAATAAAAATTCCTTATTGAATTTAGTCAGAAAAACTATAAAACTGACTATAGAACTGAAATAATTTGGCAGGTTTTCATGAGTTACAAATAATAAGCAATGGACAATAAAGCAGCCAGAGAGATTGTTTGTTTTTTGACTCACTGTTTTAACTCAGCAAAGTGTTTTCACTTGCCTTTCTTATTTTTAAACCCTAGTCAAGCTGTTCCTTGTCGTTGGCTAATTTTTATTTCAGTTTGTAGATGTGCAAACCCATTTCACATCGGCTACTTTCTACCATGTATAAACACAAATTTTCGGAGTTGAGATGGCTTCTAGTTCAGGTCTCCCACTGAATGTTTGGATATCATCTGCCAAATCATAAATATGTAGAGCTAACCCAGTGATGCATCTTCTCTATCAGTACCTACAAAAATATGGAATTCATTCTCTCCTGAAAACCCCTGTTTTTCTAAAATGTTTTAATAGGTAGTTGTTTGTGTTGATCTGAAAGTTTCCTCCCTGTAATTTTTCCCTATTTCTTGTTCCTCTCATTTAAAGAAAGAAAACTTAATATGCTTTTCGCATGCTATTTCTTCCCATGTTTAGGTATTTGTCATATCGACCACTCTTTTTTCTTTAATCCAAACTTTCCAAGTCCTTCATATATCATGATTCTTTATTTCCTGTTATTTAGATAGATTTTACTTTTTTTTTTTAATCCTTACCCGAGGATATTTTTCTATTTATTTTCAGACAGAGTGGGAGGGATAGAGATAGAGAGAGAGAGAGAGAAACATCGATGTGAGAGGGACACATCGACTGGTTGCCTCCCGCATGACCCTACCAGGGCCGGGGACTAACCGAAACTGAGGTACCTGCCCTTGACCGGAATTGAACTTGCAACTCATTGGTCCGCAGGCCCACGCTCTAACTGCTGAGCCAGACCGGCCAGGGCGGATTTTATATTTTGATACGCAGAACAGAACACCCAAAATACTGTGTAATATCTTCATTATCAACAGAAGAATTGCATTTGAAATCCATACTATAACAAAGAATAATGATCATATTTTTGTGATTGGTAACATATTCCTTTACTTTTTCTTAACCACTGAATTAAATATTTTAATTTTTTTTATTACCTTTAACTATCTTGGTATATTATAATATTATCTTTTATATATTTTATCAATGATGAACACTTTTATAAATTCTCAGGCCTCTTAATTACTGTAGATATTTTGTTTCATTTACCTTTTATTTTAATGTCAAAATGCATCATATTTTATTCAAAACAAATCTGTCAGTTTATTTACTAATGTTGACTGTGCCAGTATTTTCATTTAATGATTTTAATTTTAAAATGAGCAATTAGTTAACCTTTCATTGTCAGCTTTACTAATTTCTTTTTCCTCTTTCTCTCCTCTTCTTTTTTTTTTTTTTTTTTTTCTTTTCTTTTTGACAGTACTCTGCGGGGCGATACAAAGAACTGTTACAATTGTGACTGGTATGGACTTGTTGTCCGGGACGTATATATTTGCGGTCCTGTTAGCATGCGTCGTGTTTCAGTCTGGCGCCCAGGAGAAAAACTATACCGTTCGAGAAGAAATGCCAGAAAACGTCCTGATAGGCGACTTGCTGAAAGACCTCAACTTGTCGCTAATTCCAGACAAGTCCTTAACCACTCCCATGCAGTTCAAGCTAGTGTACAAGACCGGGGATGTGCCACTGATCCGAATCGAAGAAGGTACTGGTGAGATCTTCACCACCGGAGCCCGCATTGACCGTGAGAAATTATGTGCTGGTATCTTGGTGGATGCCAGTTGCTTTTATGAAGTGGAAGTAGCCGTTTTGCCGGATGAAATATTTAGACTGGTCAAGATACGTTTTCTGATAGAAGATATAAATGATAATGCACCGTTATTCCCAGCAACAGTTATCAACATCTCAATCCCAGAGAACTCAGCTATAAACTCTCGATATGCTCTCCCAGCGGCCATTGATCCTGACGCAGGAATAAACGGAGTTCAAAACTACCAACTCATTAAGGTGCGTTTTGAAAACATTTGGCTGTAGATAGCTCATTTTTTATTTTTATTTATTTATTTATTTTTATTGATTTCTTTTTGTTACAGATGTTTCTCCTTTTTCCCCCATGACACCCTCCTCCCCATCCCCCACCCCGTCCCCAGCTTTGTTGTCCATGTCCATCACTTATGCATACATGCATATAAGTTCTGTGGTTTATCTCTTCCCTCCCCCACCCCCTCTTCTGAGGGTTGTCAGTCTGTACCCTACTTCCACGTCTCTGGGTCGACCCTGTTCCTCAGACTGTTATGTTCATTATATTCCACAAATAAGTAAGATCATGTGATATTTGTCTTTCTCTGCAGATAGCTCATTTTTTAAAGACAAAAAAAAATTTTACTATACCTCAAATTTGGAGTAAGTCATCACCTTAATTTTTCAAGTTTAAGCGAAGTATTGTGGAGAAAATTCACCACTGCAGTTTTTGCAGTTTGCATAGGGTTTTTTATGAATCTGAATATCTATTTAATGTATATTCATTTTCAAGCAGTTGTTTGTGTTTCCTTTAATCCACTACAGTGGACAGACAAGGGACTCAACCTTACTACTTACAAGTCGATAAACAACCCCATATTTTACTTTTAATCTGTCTGGTTATGACTGCCACAGATTTGACCTAAACATGTAGATCTAAAAGTTAGGAATGCATCCACAAACCTATCAATTTTTATCAGTGATTATTTTAGATAGGAAGCTTTATCTTGCCTTTTGAAAATATGCCAAATAAATTTATTTGAGAGGTGAGTAGAACATTTTTTTTTATTAGCGTTTCTATACATATACAGAATAGTGATAAATATTTTTCATAATGATTTTCAAGTCAAGGTAAGACCTTTAAGCATTTCGTGTCATCAAAATCAGAGTAAATTTCAGCCAATATCCTGTTAATGTTAAACATTTTCGTTTTGTTCCAATTCTTTGAAAACACAGAGCATTTATTTGCTATAGAGGGAAAGTTGCCTTTTATTGAAAAAGCTTTAATTTATCTGAAGAACCTATTTTGGCTTGAGTTGGGTTCTGGGGTGGGGAAGGCAGAGGGAAGATTAAATGGAATATTTGGTATTTTAAAAAATATTTTCATTACCTAGATGGTGTATAGAGTACTAGAAAAGTCAGATTTTGGTATGTGAAATAGTGCAATGTGTTTGAATGATCTTGGAAAATGTGTAAAAGAGCAAATGTATAGAAATGCATAGATTTAAATATAGATATGGTCAAGGGATTTTCAAAATTTTATAAACATTTTGTGACAAAGCACTACCAGATTATGATTAACATAATGATCAATGTTAAAATTATTCAAAGAACACATAAATAAGACATTTTGATGTATATTACCTGAAGGTTTTGCCCTGGAGGATGTAAAATATTGGAAAACCTCTCAGCTGATGCCAATATGTTGTGAAGATATATTTGTTTATAAATACATTTAGGAATTGAAGGCTACAGAGCTCTTGAGGGAATTTGAGTGACATGCAGATTTGTGTGTATGGGAAGTAAAAACAGAAAGAGAAGTGATCTATTATTTATAAATGAATATTTTTAGGTAAAATCCATGCAATGATATCTCCTTATCTGATGAAATGGGAAAAGATGGAGGAGTCAGAATGATATAGATCACAATTTTGTATTGAGCAAAACTAGACATGCCACCTCCAGCTTACCATTTCTGACCTTTATCTATCATAGTCTATCATAATATGAGGACGATGATATACATGTCACAGGGGAAGAAGTGGAAAGAATAAGCACTAACTAGACAGTAGATATACGTGCATAGAAGATTTCTAGAGACGCTTTAAAACATTTGGCTATTTATAGAAATGTGATGCTTAGTGCATACTATCTTTAAAGCAACAAAGCACACTGTCTGATAGAACTTTCTGCAATGACTACCTTTCTATGATCTGTGATAGCCAATATATTTTGTCCTGGCCACATGTGGCTATTGAACACTTGAAATAGGGTTAGTGTTACCAGTGAACTAAATTTTAAATTTTATGTAATCTTCATTTGAATAGCCACATGTGGTGGTAACTACCGTATTGGAAAGTACAGCCTAAACAAAAACAAGTTTAATTGGAAAGTAAAAATTAATAGGTGAAATCAAAGAATTACCAAATTAAAATCAGGTATTAGAAGGTGTCTCCACCAGGCATCCTGAAAAAATGTGTTGTTTTGAAGGGCCGTGCTTTACTTAAATAATAATTTTGTCATATCTTCCCTAAGGCAGCTTAATAAACTTCCTAAAAATGTCTGATTTGTCTTGAAAGCTGCTTACCAAATTCAAATAAAACAAATAAACCTACCAGCATAATTTTAACTTAATTAAAAGCTGCTATTGTTTGAAATTCTTGGAGATATTGTCAGGAAATGACAAAAAGACACACTCACTAGAAGTTCTTAGGTGTGTCTTAGAAGTAGACATGCTCACCCGCTGGTGTGGCTCAGTGGATTGTGTCATCCCTTGGGCTGAGAGGTCCCAGTTCGATTCCTAGTCAGGGCACATGCCTGGGTTGCAGGCTCGATCCCCAGTCAAGGGCGTGCAGGAGGCAGCCAATCAGTATTTCTCTCTCACATTGATGTTTCTATCTCTCTCTCCCTTCCTCTTTCTCTAAAAAAAAAAAAAATCAATAAAAACATATTCTAAAAAATTTATTCTGCTTTAGAATGTGTGATAAGCCAAAAGTGAACTATATGATGCACCTAAAGTACTGGGGCATTTGTATGTCTCCGTGTACAAATACTGTCCTGACTCTTTGTTAACAATAATGAGTATGGAATATAAAGCATATCCCCGGGCATGCAGAGGGCCATGGCATGGGTGATATTAACTGAGTGTACTTTGACTTACAAAGAGGCCCTGTCATGAAAGTAGTATGTATGCTGGCAGGATAGAAAAACTAAATAAAAAGAAACATGTTTTGATTCATCCATAAACTTCAATAAATGTTACAATTTGAAAGAGAATAGGTTAACCATAATAATTTATTTTAAAAGGCCCTCTGTCCTACAGAATAAAATAAGAATTTATTTTTTCTTATTTATTTTTTAATCCTCACCCGAGGATATTTTTTCAAATATCTTCAGATAGAGTGGGAGGCGGGGAGAGAGAGAGAAAGAAAGAAAGAGAGAAAGAAAGAGAAACATCAATGTGAGAGAGACACATTGATTGGCTGCCTCCCAAACCGCAACCGAGGTACGTGCCCTTGACCAGAATTGAACCTGTGACTCTTTGGTCCGCGGGTCAATGCTCTAACCACTGAGCCAAACCAGCCAGGGCTAAAATAAGAATTTAATTAACCCATATTTGTTCTATTTTTGTTGCATAGACAAGACTAACAAAATCATAGTTTACCCTTTATTACTAGGGTAATATAAAATGTGTATGAGAATATCACATAACAATGGGAGAAAAGAGGGAGATATAAAGAAAAATTCTAGGCAAAAAGCAGTTCAATTTACACATGGAAAGTTTCTACTGTTGACAGTTGTTTATTAATTAGCTAAAAATAAAAATAAAAGCAATGGTAGGGAACCCCTTGGTTTCTCCCCTTGAAGTTTCAACAATTTTTTTTTCTTTATTGATTTTAGAGAGAGAGGAAGGGAGAGGGAGAGAGAGATAGAAACATCGATGAGAGAGAACATCGATTGACCGCCTTCTGCATGCCCCCCACTGGGAATCAGGCCCACAACCTGGGCATGTGCCCTGACCGGGAATCGAACCAGTGACCTCTTGGTGCATGGGTCGATGCTCAACCACTGAGCCACACCGGCCGAGCGATGTTTCAACAATTTAAACAGCTATATCTCAACAAAGGATTCCATGCTCAATGCACAAACACACCAGAGAGATCTGCGCATTGAAACATCTAAAGGTGGGCAAGTGCGAGTCAACTCGGAGGCCAGAAGGGCAAAAAGCTCAGAGGAGCTATAGATAAAAGCCTACAGAAGGGAGCTCACAGCAGAGGCTCAACCCAGAGAGGGGAGGAATCCGTTGTGGCTGGGAAGAGCAAAGAGATTTAGTGAGCATTCTTGTAGGAGTGAGCAGTACCAGCTATGGCTGAGCCCATAGACTTGGTCAAGAATATAGCATGGGAGTGCCGTCATGGTTGTGGGTTGGTCAGCATTCCAGATAGAGAAACAAAACTGGGGAGGTTGGCTACCCCACAGCTTCCCCGATATCACCTCCCTGTGTCCTTGGTGTCTAGTGGTGGAGCACATTATCTGCAAACCTGAGAACTGGTACTACAGAATCACTTTCTTCCCTGAGCAAAGAGTGCACTCTGTGACTGGTTCTGGGATTGGGGCACAGAGAGGACCCCATGGATGTCTGAGGACACCATTACTTCGAGGGCAAAACAACACAGAAGGCTACTGGGTTCCCCCAGCCCACCCTGCCCCCACACATGAGTGGATAAAAAAATCAACTTCAAAAAGGAAGTAAAGAAACCCACAAATATGTGGAAGTTATGAGACCAACGCCTTACCATTTGGCCACCATGCGCATCAGTACATGAGTGTATAAAAAAACTATGGTACATTTATACAATGGAATACTACGCAGCTATAAAAAGGAAGGAACTTACCTTTTGGCACAGCAAGGATGCACCTGGAGATAATTAGGCTAAGCAAAATGAGCCAGTCAGAGAAAGACAAATACCATATGATCTCACTTATATGGGGAATCTAATGAACAAAATAAGCTGATGAACATAATAGAACCAGAGATATGGATACATGGTACAGACTGACAGCTGTCAGAGGGGAAGGGTGAGTGGGGCAAACAGGATGAAAGAAGGTGAAGAGAATAGCCAAGAACATATATGCATAGCCCATGGACAGAGACAACAATGTGGTGAGGGCCAGAGGGAGAAGAGTGTGGGGTCTGGGTGGAGGTGGGCAAAGAGGGGGAAAATGGAAGGCATCTGTAATAACGTTAACAATAAAAAGAAAATATATAAAAATATGTGGAGATTAAACAACATACTACTAAAAATGACTGGGTCAAAGAAGAAATAAAAGGTGAGATCAAAAGATAGATACAAATGAGAATGACTATATGACATATCAAAACTTCTGGGATGCAGCAAAAGTAGTAAAAAGGGGGCAGTCTATATCATTACATGCCTATCTCTGGATGAGATGGGTGAAGGGATTAAGCAAAGAAAAAAAAGACTAATGTACACAGACAAAAGTATGATGATTGCCAGAGGGAAGTAGGGGTGAGGGAAGGTAGAAGAAGGTGAATGGGGAGGGTGGGAGATAAACGATGATGGAGAGAGACTTGATGTGGGGTGATAAACACACAATACAATATACAGATGATGTATTGTAGAATTGTATTCCTAAAGCCTGTATAATTACATTAACTAATTTCACACCAATAAATTCAATTATAAAGAAAGAAACAAGAGAAATCCCAAGTAAACAACCTATCATTCCATCTTAAAGAACTAGAAAAAGAAGAACAAAATCCACCTAAAGTCAGCAGAAGAAAGAAAATAATAAAAATTGGAGCAGAGCCCTGGCTGGTTTGGCTCCCTCTCTCCCTCCCGCTCTATCTGAAGATAATTGAAAAAATGTCCTCCATGTGAGGATTAAAAAAAAAAAAAAAATGGAGCAGAATTGAATGAAATAGAGAACTAAAAGACTATACAAAAATTATATAACAAAGAGCTGGTTCGTTGAAAAGATTAATAAAATTGACAAACTCCTGGCTAGACTCACTAAGGAAAAAAGAAAAGATTCATATGAACAAAACCAGACATGAAAGAGAAGAGGTTACCACAGACATCATAGATATACAAAGGATCCTACTAGAATACTGTAAAAGACTATATGCCACCAAATTTATAACCTAGAAGAAATGGATAAGTTCCGAGAAATATATAACCTTCCCAGACTTAATCATGAAGAATTGGGAAATCTAAATAGACTGATCAACAGTGAAGAAATTGAAACAACCATCAAAAACCTCCCAAAAAATAAAGGTCCAGGACCAGATGGCTTCACTGGTGAATTCTAACAAGCATTCAAAGGAGATGTGATACCTATCCTTCTCAAACTCTTCCAAAAATATTGAAGAAGAGGCAGTACTTCCTAACACATTTTATGAGGTGGGGGTTGGGTAGAGGTGGGCAAAAGGGGAAGGGGAATTGGGGACATCTGTAATAGTATCAACAATAAAAATAAAGTTTAAAAAATGAGCAGAGCACCTGAACACACACCTCTCCCAAGAAGACATACCAACAGCCAAGAAATATATGAAAAGATGTTCAACTTCACTAACTATTAGGGAAATGCAAACCAAAACTGCAATAAGACACCCATTAGAATGGCTATTATCAACAAGACAGGTAATAAGTGTTGGGGAGGTTGTGGAGAAATAGGAACCTTCATGCACTGTTGGTGGGAATGTAGACTGGTACAGCCACTATGGAAAACAGTCTGGTGGTTCCTCAAAAAATTAAGAATAGAGTTACCATATGACTCATTAATCCCTCTTCTTGGTATCTACCCAAAAAACTCAAAAACATTTATTCGCAAAGATATATAAACCCCTATGTTCATTGCAACATTATTCACGATGGCCAAGACATGGAGACAACCAAAGTGTCCTTCTATAGAGGATTAGATAAAGAAGATGTGGTATATAAATACTATGGAATACTACTCAGCTATAACAAAAAGATGAAATACTGCCATTTGCGGCAACATGGATAGACCTTGAGAATATTATGATAAGCAAAATATTAATAAGTCAGTCAGAAAAAGCTAAGAACCATATGATTTCACTCTTATGTGGGATATAAAACTGAAACTCATTGACAGAAAAAAGTATGGTGGTTACCAGAGGGAAGGGGGCAGAGGAGGAGTAAAGGGTCAAGGGACCCAAATATATGGTGACAGAAGATGATTTGATTTGGGGTGATGGGAAGACAATGCAAGATACAGATCATGCATCACAGAAGTGTGCTCTTGAAACCTACATGAACCTATTAACCAATGTCATCTCAATAAATTTAATTAAAAAATAAATGTGTCTAAAAACAATAGAGGCGGTGGTAGAAAAGATTTATTAAATGTGTATTATATAAAGTAGCATAAGATTTAAAACATAATATTTATATTAAAAATTGAATATATAAATGTTTTAAATTAATTTATGCATTTTTCTATTAGGTATGCTTTGGCATAATGCTTTGAAAAGCATTAATATTCCACATTTTAAATATTGGTAAAATGCACTTCAGAGTAATACTACTTTATTTTTCTTTTGACTAGTATAGATTTGGAAACCAGAATATGGTCTTCTAACTCAGATTTGATTGATAGACAGACAGACAGACAGATTGATAATCTTGAGGGCAGGAATTGCAGCAGGTTCATGATATATAAGACAAAGGAAGAAAAAAAGAAAAAGAAGAAAAAGGTTGAGAAAATATTGAAAGAATAAAGCCATTAACAATTGATTTTGCTTAGTACCAAGAAAATTACATTTAAATAAAACTTATCTATGTGACCTTGATTAGGTTAATTTTCAACTTTTTTAGAGATGAGGTTACTCTGTAAGTAAAAATGATTCATCTCTAAAAATTCATGATGTTGGTTGTCACTTAAAAAATAGCCAGAGGTGAAATTTCTGTTTTCTGTGTTTTAAGTAAGTAATGCTATAAAGAGAATTTCCCATGATATTTTGATATAATTTCCATTAATTTGGACTATCTATGCTAAAGATATATAAATTTATATATTTACATATATACACATATGTGTGTATATATGTGTATACATATACCATTTTATATATCACAAGTGTATATCATTGTATATAGTATAACTGTATCATTTTATTAAATGTTATTAAATAATATATATGGTGTATAGTATACATCATACATAATGTTACTGTATGCATATAATTATCTTAATCTATTGTTTATCTAATATATATGCATATATATACTATTGAGCAATATTTGACAACTTTTGGCCAGGAATTGGAAATTACAATATCTCTTTAACTGTCACTCTATTATTCTTATAGCATGTTATCTATAAAGTATTTTTTTTTCGTATTTTAAGTCTTGTAGACTGCGAAGCCAATATTTCCACAAATAAAAATATACCTGAAGCACCTTAGCCTGACTCAGGATATAGATATAAACCACAAGGGCCTACTTCTTCCCATGGTTGGAACTCGGGGGAAATTAGTTTGTCACATATGTCTTTGTTTTCTGCTTCAGATTTTCATCTTCCTTTATATACATGAGCAGTAATCGTTCTATACAAGTTCAGTGACAGTATGTTGACTGGTTCCCTTGTGGCAGACATGATGATGTTTCAAAGGCTGACATTTTATGTAGACAGAGCATGAAGATCAAGTGTTTCCCAGATTGTTGACCCCACTCAAAGCCCTCA